>CM048665.1:12067500-13267500 GCA_026401315.1 Dysphania ambrosioides | reverse complement strand
ATGTGAATTATTTAAACTATACTAATGACAGGAAAGTAAAGCAAGAAAAAAAAACGATGATAAATAGAAATGAAAGGCAAATGGGGATAGATTAGTTCCACCCTATGAAGGACAATAAAACTAGTAGATAAGCTAGGTCAGGGGAATCGATCAACAATCAATCAAGGCACTCTAGATGACGAGAGGAATTTTGTGACTCGATAAATCACACGAACAACCTATAATCGCCCTATGTCTCCTAAGGAGTGGCAGGATAAGATTCGCTTCGAATATCAATCAATCAATCATCAATAATCTCAAACCCTAACTCTACGCACGACGAGCAAGCCAAACCTAGGGTCTCACCAATCACACCCCTAAGAGAACTACTCACTCATAGCCATAAATGGAGCAAGAATAATAGCAAGATCAATTAAATCAACAAAAGCAATAAATAAAATCATTAAACGAAATAGAGCAATAAAAGAAATGAGAACTTACATAAACGAGAATACTTAAATGAATGATAGCTTGAATTTGAAATACAATACTTGGAAAGGAGAACAATAAAAGATTTAAATCTAAACTAGGGCATGAATGAAATGGAAAGCAATAAATGATGTTCCAAGTTGAGGCACAAGAGCTCTCTAAGTAGGCATGAGGGTTTTACACGGAGAAAGGGGGTATTTATACCCTAAGAACATAAGGGGGTAAAACCCTAGAAGAACCCTCAAGGGATGCTTGCAAAGAAATAAACTCTGTAGGAATTAAAGGCCATTCGACCAAATGATAGGTTGATTCGGCCGAATGGGAGTGGATTCGGCCGAATGGGAGTGAATTCGGCCAAAGCAGAGAGCAGATTAACATCAGTCTGGGAATTGTCCACCATTCGACAGAAGGGAGCCTTGATTTGGCCAAATAGACCATGATTCGGCCGAATGGGATCTGATTTGGCCATATCAGAGAGCTTGAATAATATGCTTGAGTTCCTATCTTCCATTCGACCAAATAGTGCTCAGATTCTGTCGAATCTGAGCCTGAATCTTGCTATACAGCTTCTTCGAAGTGTCTAATGGCTTTTGAACTTCGTGGGATCTTCGAGAGTGACTTGGAATGCGTGCCCAAGCTATGATACCCGCGTCTAACCTCTTGATAAGAGTGTTAAAGCCTCAAATACATCGCATTTCACCTTGAAATCATCGAAAATACCTGAAATGACCTTAAAACAACTCGAAGACAAGATCAAGGTAAAATCAAGTGTAATGTATATAAAATCAATCTAAAACCGTGAGACTTTACACTACAATGGGGTTGTAAAAGTTCTCTAAAACGAGCACATCACTTATGCCTTTCTAGGTTATTAAGGACGACCATCATTAGGTTATTAAGGACGGCCATCATTAGGTTTTGCATAGGTTTTCAATAATTATCACAAAACTCTCTCAAATTCTCTTTAGATTCATGTTTTAATATTAGATTTCATTGAACCTTTTGGATTACAACTCTAGCTTTGTGGACAATAATTGATTTATTTTATATTCAATACTTTAGTATTCTATTCTCTCTAATTTCCTTAATATTACTTCTGTATAGTTTTAATATCGTTTCTAATATAAATCATGATTACTATTATTTCTTATGTTGATTTATAGTCATTATATGTTAGTAGTTATTAATCTAGGATCCCAATGAACCATACTATGGATTAGGTATTGATAAATCATAAGACCTAAATATAAACGCATAAAGATAATTGTTTTAATCTTTGGTTGGCTTTAATTCCATTAAAAGGCTAAATGTACTTGATTAATGGCATGGATTAGGTTTGCGGCGAGAGTAGGTTCATAATCTATATTAGAATCAATGGTTAAGTTGTGATTCATGATCACAAAAGTAGACATCATGACCATTAGGACATAGAGGATGTTGTCTTTAATGTCTTACTATCGTGTGAATCCACTAAAGTAGGAAGGATTGCTTTAGGAAGAATCTATTGATACTTGAGAGAGATCTTTAGTATTATTTTGAGTGCATTCATCCTTGGAATTACTTTATGTGTTGAATTTGTGGAATTGGGATGAAAATCTATATCTAAGTCGTATTAGTGAGGATCTGTTGTCCTAGATATATGTCATATATTAGTATCTAATTTATTTATAATTCGTCTCCTAGTTCAATTTAATATAGTCATTAGTTAGAATATAAATCTTCTTTGTTTGTGACATTCATAGTAGATATTAAAGCTAGTATAGACAACATTAGAGCCCAATAGTCTCTTGGAAATTTAACTCTTCTTACCCAAGCTATATTAGTTTAGGTAAATAGGTTACTTTTGATAGGGTAGTGACAGCCTGATCAAAATTTAGTGTCATTGTCGGGGTATAATGGTGAATTTCATTTTTTATTTTAGTTTAAATTTCTATAATGATTTTTATTTTTCTTAGGTAGTTGCTTCGGCTATCGTGTTTGAGTACTTAATATTTTTCCTTTCTAGTCTTTTCTCTGCATGGAAACTCAAAGTCTGGTTTTAAGGAGCTTATTTCTCTATATCTTGAGATTGAGAACTCAGCAATTAACTTAAAGAAAACTCTGCCTTAGAAAAATCTATTTGAGTATGGTATCCTAGCTTGATCCTTGTACAATGCCAAGAATTTCTCGGTCACAGGTTACAGCTGCGCAGTTTGAACTCAAGCCAAAATTTAATCGGTTCATTTCAAGTGATGCATTAGCAGGATTTCCTATGAAGTTCCCCTTTCACACATTAATAACTTTCTAGAGAAGTGTGATACGATGAAGATGAAGGATTGTTCCGAAGATTCTATGAAACTAAGCCTACTTACCTTCCCTTTGAGATATAGAGCACGTGAATGACTTAAAAATGAAGATTTATGCACATTTGATTAATGAGATAAGCTAGCTAAGGGTTATCTCATGAAAATCTTGGATCAAGATAAGACGGCTAAGTTGAGAATCAAGATCAACAACTTTTAGTAGTTGTATGACGAGTCACTCCATGAGACACGGAGACGAATTAAAAGGATGCTTAAACTTTTTCCTCATCATAGATTAATAGATTTTCTTTCGCTACAAACATTCTACAATGGTCTAAACCACTATACCAAGTTGTATATCCATACAACTTAAGGGGGTAACATCCAGAAGAATAATGCACATGATACCTTAGCACTGATTAGAAAGATGGTTACTACTAATACTTCACATTTTTCAAGAGTTGACTATATAAAGGAGCCATCTTCTTCTTCAGCTAATTCAGATATCTCTAAGTTGGTAGCTTACATGTAAGCTATTATGGAAAGTCTAGGAAAATTATATGGGAAACCTACTATGGTTGCATCTTTTGAGGTTTCTTATATTACAGAGAATCATATGACTCAATGTTAGTATAATGTAGGTGATCTAAGAGTGAGCAAGTCAATTCCATCTATAACCACCTGAAGATGTCATTCGACCCATTCTCAAACACCTATAACAAAGATTAGAAGCAATACCCAAACTTCTCCTACAAGAATACCCAAAATATGTTGAACCCAACCCAAAACCAAGCCTTGCAGCATAATAACAACAACTAGCCATAAAGATTGCCAAGATTTAATGGGAGACCCTTGTGTAATCCTCCATAACCCTTCCAAAAACTATAAGCTCCTCTAAAATCAGATTTAGAAATTGTATTTGAGGCTTTTATAACCCAATCGACTAGGTGTAATAAGAACACTAAGAAGCAATTTACAGAGCTTAGGGCTCATAACAAGATTATGGAAACATGACATGACTAGTGAGCTTAATATATGAGTCACCTCTCAAAGGTTCCAAGCAAGGACCTTGGAAATACCAAGACTCCTCTTAGGAACAGGTAAATGCAATGATTCTAAGGAGTGGTAAGGAACTGATGAATCAGCTAATATGAGTAATAGAAATTGAAGAAGAGGTCAAAGTTGAGGAATAAGTTTTGAAAAAGGTTGAGGATAGGAAGAAAGAACCTCCCCATACCCTAGTTGAATCGTATAAGCAACTTGCTCCTTTTCCTTAAAGACTGACACAAGCGAAACTTGAAAATAAAGTATGGGAAGTTCATTGATACTCTAAAGAATTTGTGTCTAAACAGACCCTTCCTTAACGTTATCTATGTGATCCTTTCATATGCCAAGTATCTAAGGGAGATAATGTCAAACAAAGAGGAAGGTTGAAGAAGACTAAACAGTGCCTCTCACTACGGAGTGTAGTGCAGTGATTCAGAATACGCTTCCTATGAAGCTTGGTGATTTGGGTAGTTACTCTATTCTAGTCACTTTGGATGATATTAAGATAAAAATGTGTTGTGTGATTTGGGAGATGGAGTGAACCTCATGCCTACATCCATGTATACAAAACTTTGGTTAGGTGATCTAAAACATACTCGCATCACTCTATAGATAGTTGGTAGAACTTTGAAGTCACCTATGGATATCCTAGAAGATATCCCTATTCTCTTAAGGAAGTTTTATATACCTTGTGATTTCATTGTAATGGAGATGGAAGAGGATGAGAAAGTTTCCCATCATTTTGGAAAGAGTATTCTTAGCTACAACTAGAGTTATGATAGATATGAAGAATGGTAGGATCACTTTTTAAGTAAGCTATGAGAAGCTTGGTGATTTGGGTAGTTACTCCTTATCTAGCTTGTTGGAAAGAACTCCCATGACTATTCTAGTCTGTAAGGTGGCTTCGTGCAAAGATCAGCATAAAGATCCAATAAAAGATCCTCATATACGTGAAAAGTGGGAATAAGAGATGAAAACTCGGGAATAATGAAAAAGGACAGGAAGAAGAAGGTTTTGAGTGAGCTAGATCACTAGGTGACCCAAAATCTACATCCTCTCCACCTTCAATTGATCTCGGTTTAGTGTATGAAGAGAAGGCATCATATCTACATATGTTCAGGAAAGGGTCATGTTTGAAGCACTATCGTATGGGTGACGCTACTTATGGGAAGGCTAGCATAAACCTCTCTGATCCAGCATCATCAACATGGTGAAAATCAAGGGGGTCGAGCTTATGACTTGAAAATTAAGCGCTTAATAGGAAGCAAACCATATTTCTGTAATTTTGTGACATTTTTCTGATTAAATGTGACTTTTGGTTTTGTGTGTGTTTTTATGTTTAATTTGTAGGATTTAGGTCATGGTGATCATTTATGTTCTGTGTTGGGTGTTTTTTATGCTTAGAAATGTGTTTAGAGTTATGAGGAAGTATGTGAGATCAAGAGCCAAAGTTCAATGGAAAAACTAGCAGATATGTGTTTTCAAACACTTAGTCGAGTGTGCAGAGCACTCGATCGAGTGCCTTATAGAAATGCAAATTTGAGGATTCTCTCACAATGCTGAGAAATTGCTTAAAATGAAGGCACTCAATCAAGTTAATATAGCATTCGATCAAGTGCCTTCTATTTTTGCATATATTGAGCTATGAGGCAAAACCACACAAATGCAATTTTGGTGAGGGACTCGATCAAGTGTCCCCGTACTCGATAAGTGCCCCTTTGATCCGGATTTTAAAAATCAGAAAATCTCCTCATTTGCTCACTTATCTCATTTTCTATCTCATAACCTACGAAACCCTCCTCACCTCTACTCCAATTCCCTCACTCAAATCACTCAACCCACTTGTCAAAAACAAAAAAATCCTTGATTTCTTGTAATCCTCTCCACATTAAAACCAATCTCAACTCCAAAAATCTACATATTCACCCAATTCATCCCCAAATCCTAACTTTGCAAAAATTTAAGGGGTTTTTATTTGGGTTTCCTCAAGGCAAATTGGGGGTTTTTGGAGCTTCAACACACAATTTGGAATGATTTTTGCAAGGATTTTTGCTGCTACAGTGCTCTACAAAGCTTTGGTACACTCTAACCCTTTTACTCACTTATACACTTCACTATTTACTTGATTTTCTGATTTTTGCTCATATTTTGTGTTAGAATTGTGTTTGTGTTGTGTTGCGATTATGAATTGGTTTTATTTTATTTAGGATTTGTTATTCCACAAACTTTTTGGGAAATTTTTGAGCAAACCCTAGGTAGCATTAGACTCCATCCAACCCATCCTTCCCCCATGTACTTTAGAACCAATTTAGCACTTAATCTTAGTAGCAATGTCTTTCTTTAGGATAACCAAATCAAGGAAGCAAAGGGAAGCCTCCCAAATTTAAGTTCAAGTCCCATAAATGGAAATATACGGGATTCATTTTGGGACAAATGATATGTAGAATTTCATAATAAATACCAATAAAAACCTCATCTCGACCTGATTTTATGACCCGCAGTCGCTAGGGCCTTAAGACTTGAGGGAGCGGTTCATGATCTCTTCTCTAGGTTTGGGTCGGAATCATTGTTAAACCTTAATTCCCCTACTTATAGAAATTTAACTCTATAATCCCTTTCAACCTTCAATATCAACCATAACACCGATTATACCCCATCTAGGATCTATTTAAATGTTCTAGACAATTAGTGATACTTCTCCTTGGAGGATGTTCCTAAGGCACTAGGCTTGTCTTTGAATGAGGTTCTCACCCCTAGCTATCCTAGGCTAGATGACTACAAGGATTGCATATTCTAGAGAGACATCACTAGGCTCATGACCTATGACCCGATCTGATCATAAGTGACTTGGATCATCCACTCGGTGGTACGGGTAGTATATAGGGTCCTAGCTTAGACCCTATTCTCTGGAGAAGTTAGGGGTGGTGTTTTCTCATATCATGAACTATATTTCCTTTAGCATTTTATTTCCAATGAGTCTAGGCCAATACCTGGGGTAGATAGGGCCTTTGGTATTAGGATTCTTTGCATGGCAGTTTGGTTTATGGAAAACTTGGCCTGAGTAGCTGAGGGATCGACCGAGATAGCCGTAAGAGGCCTCATTATCATTCTAGCATTGTCCCATAATGTTGAAATTTCTAGCTGCTTTACGTATGAGGTGTCAAGACACACTCAGAGTGCTCCTCGTACTCGATGAGGCACATTAGTTCTGGACCAATTTTATGTGTGTATTCTATTGAAGCTCAAACTCTTTGTTATTATATCTTGTGCTTTTCTAAGTTATTTTGCTTAGCAGAGGCTAGATAGCAGGTATAGCTTTAGATTTTCATTAAGTTTTCATTAGACTCTCTCAATTTCTCTCTATATTTTGAATTGTTTGCTAATTTTCCATTGAATCTTAGATTTACAACATCTAGCCTTATGACCATTGGATATCAGTTCATTTTATATTCAGTAATCTTAGTTCTTTGTTCTTTCTAATGCTTAAGTAGTGTTTCCGTGACTAATCATGTTTATTATTATTGCTTTTGTTGGTTTTACATTCAATATATGTGATTAGTTCCTTAAACTAGGATCTTGATGAACCCCGGTATGGATTAGGTAAAGATGAATCCTGAAACCCAAATATGAAAGCATAAAAATTGTTCCTTTAATATTTGATTAGCTTTAACTCCATGAAAAAGCAAGACATAGTTGATTAATGGCATATATTAGGTTCATGGTGAGAGTTAGTTCATAATCTACATTAGAATCATAAGTTAAGGTGTGATTAGTGATCACAAAAGTAAACATCATGACCATTGGACTTTTAAAATGTCATGTTTAATGTCTTTTTATCACATAAATCCAAGAGAGTATGTAGGATTGCTTTAAGGGGAAGCTATTGATACTCGATAGATATCCTTAGTATTATTTAGGGCACGTTCGTCTTAGAAATTGCTTTATGTGTTGAGTTCAAGGGATTGGGATAGAAATCTATATCTAAGTCATGTTAATGGGGATTCATTGTCTTAGGTAATTGTCTCATATTGATATCAATTCTAGTATAATTTGTGTCCTAGTTCATTTTACCTTAGTCCTTAGTTAGAATATAAACCTTTTTAGTTCGTGATATTCCTAGTAGAAATTAGGACTACCATAGACAACATTGGACCCCAATAGTCTCTTGGAATTTTGACCCTACTTACTCAAACTACATTAGTTTAGGTGGATAGGATACTTTTCATAAGGTATTGACAGCCTTGTCAAAATTTGGCGTTGTTGCCGGGGGAATAACGGTGTGGTTTCTTTCGTTGTCTTAGTTTAAATTTCTATTAGGATTTTCTGTTTTCTTAGGTAGTTGCTTCAGCTGCGGTGTTAGTCTATTTGATATTTTTCTCTTATAGTCCTTTATTTACATGCACACTCAAAGTACAGGTTCTAAGGACCTTATTTCTTTAGATCCCAAGTTTAAGAACTTAGCAAGGAAATAAAAGAAACAGTAAATGAAAGTAAAGAAAGCAAACAATATGGATGAAAATCAGATCATAAGACTTTGTTTAAGTATGGTATCCTTGATCCTCAAACAATGTCAAGTATTTCTCGGTCGCAGGTTACTATAGCGCAGTTTGAACTAAAGCCAGCATTTGTTCTATTCATCTCAAGCGATTCATTTGCAGGGCTTCCTATAGATTGCCCCATTTCACACATTGAGAACTTTTCTAGATAAGTGTGATACCATGAACATGAAGAATTATTTAGATGTTGTGAAACTAAGGTTATTTCCCTTCTCCTTGAGGAATAAAGATGTTCGAGTACATTTAATACATGGGATAAGCTTGCTAAGGGTTTTCTCATGAAATTCTTAGATTAGGATAAGATGGCTAAGTTGAGTGCTGAGATAAACAAATTTTCAATAGTAATGAGTCACTTAATGAGACATGGAGAAAGCTCAAAAGGATGCTAAAACGTTATCTTCATCATAGATTACTAGATTGGCTTTTACTTTAGACATTCTAAAATTTCTGAACTATGGTACCAAGTTGTACATCAATGTAGCTTTAGGGGGTAATATCCAGATGAATGATGCACAGGGTACCTAAGCATTGATTGAAAAGGTGGTTGTTATTGATACTTTGCGTTCTTTGAGAGTAGAATATAGAAAGGAGTCATCTTCTTCATTGACAAATTCTGATATCTCCAAGCTAGAGTCTTCCATGCATGCTCTTACTAAATGTCTGGGAAAGATATTTGGGAAGTTTGCTATGGTTGTATCTTACAAGGTTTGTGGTATTATAGGTCATGATATGAATTGGTGTTAGTACACTGTAGGTGATTTGGGTAGTGAGCAAGTCAATGCCATTTACAACAACCAAAAGAGGTCATTCGATCCATTCTCGAACACCTATAATGAAGGTTGGAAGCAACACCCGAACTACAATAGTTTAGGTGGATATGTTACTTTTGATAGGGTAATGAAAACCCCATCAAAGACCAATATAGAGACTAGCATCGACAACGAATCCCCACTAATATGACTAGATATAGATTTTTATCTCGATCCCTCAAATTCAACACATAATGCGCCCTAAACAGCACTAAGGATACCTCTCGAGTATCAATAGTTTCCCCCTAAAGAAAATATTACCTACTCTCATGGAGTCATGCAATAAGAAGACATTAAACATGAAATTCACAAAGTTTTAATGGTAATGACGTCTACTATTGTGTTCATCACTCACACTTCAACCTATGATTCTAAATCACATTATGAACCGACTCTCGCCGTTGAACTTAATCCATGCCATTAATCAACTACGTCTAGCCTTTTAATGTTGTTAAAGCCAATCATATGTTAAACGAATTGATTTATGTATTGGGATTCAGGTTTTGAGATTCTTCTATGCTTAATTCATATTAGGGTTCATGGGTTTCTGTAAGCTATGATATCTTCTTCCATAGGTATATTTGAGACTTATAAAGAAGCTCTATGGAATCTACACAAGTGCTTATTCTTTTCCAACTAAGTCACTTTTGTAAGCTATATTAGCATGGTAGAGGGAATTAAAGTGGATATTAATAAAGTTTATGCTATCAAAGAAAGGCTTATTCCCACATCCATTCGCCAAGTTTAAAACTTTCATGGTCTATTATGGCTAGAGCTAGCAATGGGTTAGGTTTGGGTTCAACCCAGTTCGGTTTGGGTTGAGATTTATCAACCCAAACCCAACCTATTTATTAATGGGGTTGAAAATTTCAACCCAATCCAACCTGCTATGAGTTGGATCAACCCAAACCCAACTTGTTTAAAAAGTAAAAGTTTTATACTTTCTAATTTTCCAAATTCTAAGCAACGCATAATGAAAAATCTCAAATCTTAACATAGTCTTAGTACAACCAAATAGAAAAGTTTAACAATAAGTTATAACTCCATAATAATAGTTTAATGATGCGGAAAAATTTAACATAATAAAAGACAAAGACATTAACACTTGCAGATTAGGAGAACTGAGAAGTGAAAAGAGAAGAACCGCATAAGAGATGAAGGATTAAAAAGGCAAAACTGCATAATAGAAATTAGAAATACAAAGCTACTAGGGTTGACCGGTTAAGGCAAGGGTATTAGGGTATAAATAAACCGACCCATAAAGAAAAATTGAGCAAAACCAAACCCAATAAATTAACAGGTTGGGTCGGGTTGAAATTTCAACCCGACCCAACTTGTTTATTTATCGGGTAGGTTAGGTTGACCCATTTAAATAATTGGGTTAAAAATTATAACCTAACCTTTTATAAATGGGTTTAGGTTGGGTTAAAAATTCTAACCCAACACGAAGTTTCTTAGCCACTTCTAGGCTTATCTTGTGGAAGAAGATGGGTAATAAGCTAAAGTTCAGCACTTCTAGCCACCCGCAAATGGATGGTCAAACTAAAGTCACTAACAAGACTTTGGGAACTTTGCTTTATGCCCATGTTTCGAGGAATCTTATTCAATGGGAGGACTTGTTGCCATATGTAGAGTTTTCCTATAATCAGGTCCCTCAAAAGACAACGGGACTTAGTCCATTTAAAGTCGTTTATAGCCAAGTTCCAGCCACACCTTTTTATATAATGGCCTTGGATACTTCAATGAAGCTTAGCAAGAAAGCGGAGGAAAGGGCTAAGGAAATTAAAGCTTTTCATGAGAAGGTTCTAGCTAGAATTATGAAAGTGCATTAAATGGTTTAGCTTCAAGATGACAAGAAAAGGAAGGTGTTGCACCTTAAACCTGGCGACTTAGAGGGGATTTGTCTTCAAAAGGATAGGTTAATATAAATGTGATCCTAATTGATTCTAATTGATTCCTTGGTTAGATGGACCATTTGAGATCATTGAGAAAGTCAATAGCAATGCATATAAGGTGGATTTTCCAGGAGTATGAGGTCTCAGCTACATTCAACATCTCAGATCTTAGTCCTTATTTTGATCCTCGATTTCAATTTTTTGGGGACAAAATTATCTCAAGACAGAGAGGATGCTAACCAAAGCCAAGACTTATTGAAGCTTTCCACATTGATTATTAATCAAAAGCTAATTTACTTGGTTAGCAAGGGTTTCAAAGGAGTTTGTGAGCTTTTGGAAGACAATTCAAGTATGGGAGCAAGGTTGGAGCACGTTACCCTAGTTAGTGCATTGGAATAGCTCAGCCATGCAAAGGTGGAGGCTAGGGTTCACATATATTTAGGAGTTTTGGATTGTTTAGGATTTTAATTCAAGAAGTAATCTGATTTATAAAATCAAATTTTCTAGATTAATTAGCTTCCTAAAATCTAGGGAGTTAGTTAAGGTTTTCTAGTTTTCATATGTGTGTGTTTCCTAAAATCTAGGAATTTAGTTAAGCTTAAAACGTGTGCTTAGCGGATGTTATGACATATTTTGCTGACTTAATGCCTAGCTGGATTAAGTGCTTAGTTGGCTAGTGACTAGGATTCTAAACCCTATACAAAGGGTTACTAATCACATTGTAAGCGTTTGATAACCAAAAATTACATTCATTACTTTTCCAAATTCTCTGGATTTGAGAGTTTTGTCAAGTGTTCCTTTACTAGCTCAATTGTGGGAAATTGGGTGGTGTATAAGGATCCTTAATCTTTGCTAAGTGGTGTGACTATATATTAGCAATAGATTGGGATTGTCCTAAGATTGAATTCACTTGGTGATTACTATAAGGTGAGTTTGTCCTTGATTCATCCTTATTATTTTCGTGTTCTACCAATTTTATCAATTCGTGGCATATGCATAAACAATGCTTATCTTGGTTGATTCATAGTCAAACTTAGGCCAACACGTCTTAGTGCTATTCGCAATTACGGATTGTGTTGATTATTCCATGAGTGTTTGGATACTTCCATAAACTGGTTATAATTCTTGGATTGCTTCATTCATTTGAATTCATGTTACCTACAAATATCAATATTTACGTGTGTTAGCTAATCCCATTTCTTTCGCATAAAACTCAAACATTGTTTGAATTGATGGATCCTTAATACCCTAAATTGTATAATTACTCGTTGAGGTCACTTTTACAGTACTACTTGTACCCAACTAGACCTAAACCACCCGATTCGGGTCATATGAATATCTTGACCAGACATAATATGGTCTGATCCAAAGCCCATGCCATTCACCAACACTCATTGACACTCATAGGCGTACGGTTGTACCAAAGAGTTGCCTGATTAATTCGTAAGGCAATCCAACAATAAAATACAAATGTAGTATTTTCTGGAATAGACAGAAAGCCAGAAAATATTTCATTAGCTTCATCAACGATACTTAATAGTACATTAAACCAAAATATATACAAGTACATAACTGCTAAAGAACTAGTGTAGTGCTTGTATACCAAACATTTCAGGGTATAATTTCTTGTAGGCCTCTCCTACTGATGAAAAACTAACATCAAAACCATAAGTCTGACCTCCATACAGCACATAAAGGTAATCTGTCGATGACGAAGGCAGTGGCAGAATTTCTGCAAGCTCTGGAGTTACAGAGTTGGGTGGTTGCACACTTTTCTGCGAGTAATACACATCAGCCAATAGAAGCCAAATAAGATCAGGATCAATTGATGCAAGTCCAGACAGAGCCTGTATTGAAGCATCCCACAGCCCAGTCAGACCACTACATGCTATTCCGACCACAAGACCACTAACTTTCTTGAAAACTACTTCAAGAGCTGAAGCACTCTTTTTATCTCGTGACAACTCAGCAATCATGTGGAGTACTGCTGCTTGGGTTTTCAGAATGGAAGATTCAGAGACAGGATCTTCCAATGTGCGAGAAGTACTTCTATAAGGAAGTAGTGGTGCTTTTTCGTCACATGAAATTAGCTTTCTTTTGAACGGTGAGTTACTTAGAAGCTTCCAGAAATGGGACCCATCATTATGAAAACGTCGAGAAAAGAAGTTCCCACCACATATTTTCACCACATTGCTTATCACTTCTACACATCTACGAACAGGCTACAGGTACATGAGAATCATCAGAGTATGCAAAAGCACATGAAGCAACATCAGCACCCCACACACCCTACCAATTTCTACACACAAAAAGCAAGAGTTGACAAATATTTACTGATAGCGGCAGTTGAAATCACATATATTAGTTCCAGTAGTCAATCACCTCTTCACCAACAATTGTACTACAGATGGGTAAACACAAATTAATAACGCCTAATCCCTCCTTTTTTTCAGAAGAAATTTAAACCATACCTTGTGGATTATGAGACCGCTACTCTATCACCCCAAGCCCCTAACCTTTCCACTCTTGTTTCCAGCCCCCTAAAAGTCTCCCTGTTTCTTTTGCTTCCCAAAATTTAATAGGAGATTCGAGACAGAGCTGAGGGAAAGAAGATAACTGAAGTCTCATAGAGAAACATTTGGGGGCATGATAAGGGAAAGGAAACGAGAGATCACTAAAAATAAGCACATGGAATGGGAGGGAAGACATTATTCTGAAACAAAAATTAAAATGGCAAAAAAACTAGCGGCATATCTAGAAAATTTTCAAACAATTCCATAATTATACAAATGATAAAAATAACATACAATAAACTAGAGCAGCAGCACGTCAGAATATCCCCTAAGGCCCAAACCTTTCCATCCAATACCACTCTTGAATATGTGTCATTATGAGGGTGACAGTTGATATGACTTAAAGGACCATGTGGAAAAATTTTGTGACAGATCACAGCAAGGACAACGATAGTTTGCGGCCAATAGGATAGCCAAAATCTATGAACTTACCACAGGGATCCTATTTTGAGTACAAGCAACCAAATATGGCCATATTTTGTTCATCGCTGGTAGTAGTCTATTCTCATCAGTCCCCTCCTGAGCAGCATCAAGAATGTCTTTCAGATGATGAAATGAACGCAAAGATGCAACTTCTTCGATGCCTCCTTTAGTTTCTTCCTCACTCTTGAATGCTTTCTCCACTTTTTCCAGTGTTGCAATACCATCCTAAGTGAAAAACAGGAGAAATGAAATAATCAGTTAACTACTCATACTAAGGCTCTGTTCTCGTGAGCATATTTTTGCTGAACTTATTTTGTTTCTGCTGAACTTAACTTATTTCTGTGGAACTTATCTTATTTTTGTTGAATTTAACTTATTTTTGCTTAATTTATTGCTTTTCTAGACTCATATTTTGCTAAACTTAACTTATTTTTTATTAACTTAATTTGTTTTTGGTTAACTTGATTTATTTCTGCTCAACATTACTTATTTTTGCTGAAACTTATAAATAAGCTGAGGAGAACAGAACCTTATTAAGACAAATGAAGCCAGCTACGTCAAAATATAGCCTTCACATAGGATGATTAAACATCTGCAATGATTACAGAACTTTCTGTTATGCTGCAATCCTCCTATGTGACAACACTCGTACAGATGAGTTTATAGATACTTCACCACTTAGATTTGCAATGCCACCAGAAACCCCCAATAATTGTATGCTTTGTAAATTATAGTATTTCCCTGTGATATAGTTCTTTAGTTAATAAATATCAATATATTTGACCATCATGTTTCACAAGCAATAATTTTCATGTACCATGTAAAGCACAAAGCAGAGGAGAAGAATCTCAGCATCAAAAGAAAGGAGAAGAGACTATAATTTGAGAAAAAGAAATTAAGCACATCCAAAAGATGATTTTCCTAGAAGAAAAATTACATACCTCGATTATATTCAAAGCAATCAAGCATACTGGTTCCTTTTCAGATGCAAGCAACGGAGTAACAGCTGTCAAACAAGATACTGCAATAGATGCAACGATCTGACGGTACCTCCTATTTTCATTAAGCTTAAACAAAATACTCTCCCACTTCTCCATAGTAACTAGGTCATGACTAAAAGCAGTGTCACCTGGTTCTGCACAATATAATAATCTAAAGTAAGAGCCTACTTGAATGAATAAGTTACACACTGACTTTACTACATCCTCTCCAGATACATTTAGAAAAAGTCATTGGCATCTAGGCGTCCATATCTAGTACTTTCATAACAAGGAAATAGATTCATAATCTTTTTGCAAATAACTGCTTCCCACCCATCTTAATAGTCAAGATCAGTCCTCCTAGGCCAATGGCTTAAATTGTGCCAGGTCTTCCGCAAATGGGGCATATCCAATACATATAAATGCAAGGACCACAAAATGGGCTCCAAAAGTCCAAACTAATAAAGCACCCAAATCAGGGGGAATCAAAATGCATAACATGGCATGTCCAAAGACAAGCTCATAATATTAGCTTTAGGAAGTAAAACTGACTAACGGAGAGGAGAAAACAGACACGAAGTAAAGCAGTTGTGAACACAGTAGAGGAAGTTGCTTGCATGAATACAAGAGCAGTAGTCCTTCACAGAAAAAAAAATTGAGTCCTTTGAAAAAAAACTAGTCAACATTGGCATAGAACTAATGCCTTATATTAACTATTGGTCCTACAGTAAGATGAAGACTTGCCAAAAGCAACAAGATTGGAAACCAAGAGCTGAAGTGCAGTACTCCTCTTTGATCCATTAAAAATAAGACTCGCACATATGAAACTTAAAATGATAACCATAGAGGATTTTCTGGGCCTGGAGTATCATATAGAGTTTCATATACCTGGATCCTCTGGACAAAAAGCATCCCGTTCAAGTTCCTTTTTCACATCAAATACTTTAGGATTAACATATGCCAAAAAGGATTCTGCTTGAGCAGGCAACATATGTGCCTCTAGCTTAGCTGCCTTAGCGATCTCTGCTACTGCCTGACAAAAAAATGACAGGTATAAACATACCAGTGATATAGCCTCCAACGTACACATGTTTAGCATTCTCAAGTAAGATGGCATGAACATTTTTCAATTTTCCAATGTAAGGGGGAAAAGGAGTAGATAATCTTTTCTATCTACAATTCTTTGCAAAAAAGATTGATAATACTTGTTGACCAAATAGAAAAATCATCACTTGCTAGTTCCTACATTCTTCCAATGTCCTGCCAAATAGAGAGTATCCAATAAATAAAGAGATACACATAAGTGACACTAAAAAGGTAAAAAACTTCTTACACAAGCTGTTCACTAACTCTTTCAGATCCAACTTCATAACCTAACAAGACAATATACGGACTTAGCAACCATTTTGGCCAGAAAAACAGGATGGCAACCTGGTAAAATTATCTGCCGTAAAGTAGGAAAAATGTGATAAATGCTCGTCTAAACTTCTTCAGTATGTGTTATCTCTATCTAACCATCTATTGCTATCTCAGTAAACCACCTGTGGTGCTCACATATTCTAGGAAAAGGCGTGGCCAGGGAAACCAAGGGAGCTCCTAAGAAGACTCATGCAATGGGAGAATATATTACTATAATTATGTAAATAGATATTACTATAATTATGTAAATAAATGGAGAAAGAATCTTTTCTGTTAAAGTGAATAGACTTATATTTAAGGGGAGGGGAACTAATGTAAGGGGGTACAGAAGAATATTATTCAGTTAAGCTTTTGCTTACTTAGGAGAGCCCCTTTCTCTCGAAAAAAGGGAATGTACAAAAAGAATTATCAGCTACATCAATACAAAACTATATTATAATTCCTTGCTTGCTAGTTTGCTCAATCTGTAATTGTGAGTAATCTGTCCAAATTCCTTCGATTCTCGTCCAACATCCTCTTATTCCCATAGAGCGCGCTTTTCGGGGAGTGTAGATGGCACTGATTACGAATGCTCAAAGATTAGAAGCGATGGAGAATGAGATCTCAACATTAGATTCCAAAATTCTCAAGCCATAACAACAGCATTAGGAATGATGGAGTAGAGATTTGTGCAACAGACGAATGAGATACTCGAAAATTCCACACATCGATTGCGTACAACTCTCTCGGGTAAGATTGAGGCTCATTGGAGCATAGGGAAAAGCCAATGGGGGAGGGTAATGAAAAAAGTATAGTGGCGGATTTGTTTGTACCCGGGCCAACGCCAAATCAACCACTGGGGAAAATGGAGGAGAATATGGGAGGAGTAGAAGGAGGAGGGTTGAACCTGAGAAAGAAGAGATTGGACTTACCATCGTTGGAGGGAATCAATCCTGATGGATGGATTCTAAGGGTGGAACGATACTTCAGTTTTTACAGACTTAATGAGGAAGATTGTTTGGAAGTAGTAGTATCTAGACGGGAATGGTTTCAGTGGGAAAACCGTCGCCGGAGGATAAGTAGATGGGAAGAGCTTAAGGGGCTTATTCTTGGGCTTATTCTTTGTAAGTTCAGGTTAGCTGGAAATCTTATGAACAATGGCTTGCGCATCGTCATGGGAGAACACCAGTGAGTGATTATAGGAGAAGGTTTGTGGAGCTGATGGCGCCATTAGCAGGGTTATCGGAGGAGATAGCAATGGGGTAGTACATGAATGGGTTAGATGATGCCATGGATCTCTCACTCCGAGCAGAAGATAAGCTAAGGATAGGCTCTAGAAATAGAGTGGATACACGAGCCCAAAGTGGATGGAGAAATAACCTAGGCCAAAATTACAAGCAACAAGTAACCCACTCTTTTCCTACTCAGACAAATACAAACCATTCCTAGCCAGCTCCACCCACCGCAAATAACCTGAAACATATTTCATTCAAGCAACATAGCAATATGAGAAGGTTGAGTGAGAAAGAGTTGCAATACAAGAGGGAGAATGGTCTATGTTTTAGGTGTGATGATAAATCGAGTAGAAATCATCGGTGTAAAAGAAAAGAGCTGAATGTGTTGACATTTGAGGATGATGAGGAGTCTTAAGAAAGATCCAGGAGAAGAAAGTCAATGGGATACACCCCCAAAATCACCCTCAAACATGCCCACCATTTCCCTAAATTCGGTTATGGGTTTCACTAGCCCATGAACCATGAAGTTGACAGGAGTAATTGAAGAGGAGGAGATAGTAATGATTGATCCGGGGGCAACACTTACTTTCTTGTCAAGCAAGGCGGCAAAATATTTGGGGCTTCAAGTAGTGAACTCTACGAGTTTTGGGGTGACTTAGGGAATGGGGATTCAATACAGGAAAGTAGAGAATGCTTAGGAGTAGTATTGCAATTGTCGAAAATTACCATAGTTGAGGATCTCTTAATTTTACCTCTTGGCAACTCAGATATAATATTGGGTGTCTAGTGGCTTGAGAAGTTGGGAGATACTACCACCAATTGGAAGACTCAGGCCATGAGATTCCAGATTGGCGAGGATAGGGTGACTTTACAAGGGGATCCTTCCCTGGGGCACAGCAGTGTGTCACTAAGGGCCATGATACGAACTCTATGTAAGGAAGGGAAAGGGTTTTTAGTGGAGTTAAATGGCTTGTTGGGAGAATTACGGGCATGAGAGATGGCACTCGGGGATACAGGAGAGTTATAAGAGGTCTTGTATAAATACAAAGAAGTGTTTGACATGCCCCAAGGACTTTTGCCAAGGAGAATTGTGGAGCACACAATTGTACTCAAGGAGGGGACTGATTCGGTGAGAGTACAGCATTATTGATACCCACAGAAAAGCGAAATTGAAAGGTTGGTGGGAGATATGTTGCAAGATGGTATAATTCAACCTTTAAGAAGTCCTTACTTAAGCTCGGTGCTTCTAGTCAAGAAGAAAGACGGATCGTGGCGGTTTTGTGTGGATTACCGGGCCTTAAACAAAGGTACGATACCTGACAAGTACCCTATCCCCATTATAAATGAGTTGCTAGACGAATTGCAGGGAGTAAGAATTTTTTCGAGATTGGACTTGAAATCTGGATATCACCAAATTAGAGTCAAGGAGAGTGACATTCCCTAAACAGCTTTTCGTACCCACGATGGCCATTATGAGCTTTTGGTAATGCCATTTGGTTTGATAAATGCGCCTGCTACTTTCCAGTCTCGTATGAACTCAATCTTTAGGCCTTATTTATTTGTACTTGTGGTTTTTGATGACGTATTAGTGTATAGTAAAACCAAGGAGGAACACAAGGAGCACCCAATAGCCTATTTTAGCACAATAATAGGCAGCAAGGCAAGGAACAAACCTATTTATAAGCAGGAGCTTGTGGCAATAGTCTTGGCAATTCAATAAAGGCACCACTACTTGTTGGGGAGGAACTTCATTGTCAGGACAAACCAGAAAAGCTTAAAGTTCCTTTTAGAGCAGAGAGAAGTAGGCCAAGCCTATCAAAAATGGGTAGGGAAGTTGTTGGGTTATATATTTGAGATTCAATATAAGCCTGGGATAAGAAATGTGGTGGTTGATGCTCTATCGCGTGAATATGCTCAAGAGGGGGTAGGATTTTTCTCTTGAGAAGGAAATTGTGAAGTTGAAGGGAAGGGTAGTAATCCCTAAGAACTCCAACCTTATTGCTGCCCCCATGCGTGAGTATCATAATTCGCCCGTGGGAGGTCACATTTGTGATTTCAAGACTTATCAATGGTTAGCTTTAAAATAATTTTGGAATGGGATGAGGAGAGATGTTACATATGTCCAGAGATGTGTGGTTTGCCAAAAAATAAGGCTGCTACTGTAGCCCCATGGGTCTCCTTCAACCACTCCCCATACCAAACAAAGTTTGGGAAGACATCTAATTGGATTTCATTGAGGGATTGCCTAAATCTGAAGGGTGGAACAACATCCTAATAGTTGTGGATAGGTTGCCTAAGTATGGTCATTTCATTCCCTTAAAACACCTCTTTACTGCTTTGGTGGTGGCTCAGATCTTTCTCAAGGAGGTAGTCTGGTTGCATGGGTTCCCATCCACCATTGTTTCTAACAGAGATTGTGTGTTTCTCAGTATTTTTTGGAAGGAGTTGTTCAGATTACAAGGAACAGAACTGGCTAGAAGTACAGCTTATCATCCTCAATCAAATGGGCAAACTGAAGTGCTAAATAAAGGGCTGGAATCTTATCTCAGATGCTTTGTGCAAGACAAACCAAGAACCTGGTCTAGGTGGCTGTCTGGGGAAGAATATTGGTATACCACAGCTTACCACACTTTAACTCTTTATACTCCTTTTAAGATACTTTATGGGAGAGACCCCCCTCATCTTATCGGGTTTGTTCAAGGCTCCATAGCTATGTCATCAATTGAAGAACAACTCTTAGAAAGAGATGCAGTGCTTTACAATTTGAAGTCCAATCTACTCAAGGCCCAAAAGTACATGAGAACTTATGAAAATAAGAAGAGAAGAGAGGGACATTTCACTGTTGGAGATTGGGTTTTTCTGAAATTGCAGCCTTACAAACAGAGTTTCAGTAGCAAAAAAGGAAGTCAGGAAGCTCTCACCATGTTATTATGGCCCTTATCATGTGATTCAACGCATTAGGGAGTACCCTGTTGTTTCACATTTCTCAATTAAAAAAGGCAGTTGGGACAGACTTCACTTCAACACCACTGCTCGAGTTTCTTTCTACTAAGTTAGTAATGGAAGTGGTAACTGGTAATAAAAAAATTAAAACAATGTGCAATTTGCCAACAACTTAAAAATGAAAGGATTCACAGTGGGCATCTTCATCACATTTCAGAAATTTGCTACATTACTTTTACAGGTTACAAAACTTGAAAATAAGAAGTTTAGACCAGAAAGTATATTTCCAGCACATAACGCAAGCAGAAAAGAAATAACCTGAAATCCAGTGATTATCTCATAAATAGAGAAGCTACTCATGTTTTACCAAGATAGCAGGCAGATGACTTATAAAGTACAATGAGCAATAATAAGAAGCATTAAAATGATGAAACAGGGGTTATAACAAAAAATGAAAACCTTCAAGAAATGAATAGTTAACTCTGGGTGATGATGCCTCCCAAGGATTTCCAGTTCCACTGAAACTGAGCGCATCTACAAAAGAACATAAAATATGACACACAACTAGTCACTTGTGATAAATAATGGTAGGCAAGTTCCAAACATGGTTACTGATAGTGTTGTCATTTAGAGCTTGCATAGTGTTGTCATTTCATAGCTATAGACTTGATAGAGTTCATAAAATGATAATTTATTTTGTGGCATGATCATATCGCAAATTGGTGAGGACGTTGAATATGTGCTGCATCAGAACGTTGCGTAAAATATTAGGATTACCCAAATAAAAGAAAGTTGAGTAATTTAGGATATTATAAGTTTGGCTACAGGATATAATTGATATTTTCAATATAAATTTGTGTAACTTTTACCACGTCTTGTCCAAACGTTTTAGAAAAGGTGTATCTTCCATTGTAGGTTGATATTCTTGGCCTAATATAGAGGAAGAAATTTCCTTATTCTATAATGAATTTTTCAAAGTTTTCTTTAGCACTAGCTCTTCCAATTATATTTTTTGCAATGAAACGTGGTTCACTATTTATTCTGCAGCTATCCATATCTATTCAATGCTCTACTTGATCTCACCACCATTTCAAAGATACCCCTTCCCATAATAGTTGGCAATAGTCTGGTGCTGGCTCATGTTCAATTTGTGGTTAATCAAGAGTAATTTAGGATATTATAAGTTTGGCTACAGGATATAATTGATATTTTCAATATAAATTTGTGTAACTTTTACCACGTCTTGTCCAAACGTTTTAGAAAAGGTGTATCTTCCATTGTAGGTTGATATTCTTGGCCTAATATAGAGGAAGAAATTTCCTTATTCTATAATGAATTTTTCAAAGTTTTCTTTAGCACTAGCTCTTCCAATTATATTTTTTGCAATGAAACGTGGTTCACTATTTATTCTGCAGCTATCCATATCTATTCAATGCTCTACTTGATCTCAACACCATTTCAAAGATACCCCTTCCCATAATAGTTGGCAATAGTCTGGTGCTGGCTCATGTTCGATTTGTGGTTAATCAAGAGTATTGAAGGCTGCATAGACACCATAATGGCTCTAGGTACTGAAGCTTTTAGTTGCAACACTGCTTATATGCTCTAGGTCCTTGTTAAAGATGTTGACGACATGTTCCTATGGTATTTTTGCTTCCATTGAGAGCTTCAAGTCCAATATGACAAGAGCTATGCTCTAATTAATGTAGTATGTAGATAGCCAGGCCTAGGCGAGTGGGGCAAGGGAGGCAATCGCTAGGGCCCATGGGAGACAGGCCCACATTTTTTAATATTCTAATAAAAATAAAAGGGGAATAAGTGTAATATATGCAAATTGTCTTACATAAGTTGAAGTGGCTCCATGATAGGGACTTAAATGAGATTTCAATGCAATTTAACACGAGATTGATTTCATACATCCATGATTCTTAATTTTTTTTATTCCAAGGAATAGTAATTCTCTTTCTTTAAGACTCTTTAGCACAGATTGAATACCTAATTAACTGAATGTATATTTCATGGTTTTTTTCTTCTAATTTTTGTTCTCAACATGGTACATATATATTTCATACGAATAAAAACAAAAAAAACAAGGAACAACCTATTAAAAGTAAATATAATGTACAAAATATTATTTTCATTATACTAAGTATCCAATTATTAACCTTTAGCTGGAATAACTCATTGATTAAATATTCCACCAATAAGAAACGTTAAAAATTAACCAGTTATTTTGTATACTAGTAGTGCACAATTATTATGGTTACTCATATTATTAATACCCCCACCTTATTAATTTGTTGAACTTAGAATATGGACTAATGTCTTGGGATTTTGAGTATAGTAATTAATTTCTGAAGAGAACTATTCATAGTATTGTGAATAGAAACGATCATGATATTATGATAATTTGGTAAATAAAAACTTCTATGAAGTGGATTGCTCATGATATAGTTCAAATTAAAATTTTCATTAATATTTTTTGGCTTTAAACACCATTAGTGATTTATGTGATTATAATGCATAGTATTATTTTTAATCAAATGTTTCAATAGGTTTTTTTTTTTTTTTGAAATAAAAAACACTCCCCACTTAATTATTTCTTATTTTTAAAACAGCCAAATAATAGTATACAAAATATATTGTAAAATATAAGACCCAAATTTCTTATATTGCCCCAAGACTCTAAAAATCAAGAATAGGTTGTAGATAGCCAAAGCATCAATTGGAAAATATTGTTCTTAGAAAAGCAGTAATTAAAAGAGGCATTTCTACATAATCCACATAAGCATACTCCATAAGCTTTCGCTAATAAAGGTTTTACAAATTGGAGGATTGTACATGCCCATTGCAATATGTCTTAAGGCCCTTCTTGGTTGAAAGGAATTGGAAGGAAAAGAAATATGTTTGGTTAAGGAAATATAATGAGATTTGAATCATTTGATAGGAACGGAAGGGAAGTGAAAAGAAAGCTCCTTTACAAAGTATTCACTTTTCTTTCCTCCCAAAATTGGACGAATTTGTGTGAAAAGAGAAAAATCAAAAAATTTCTCCTCTATTTCTTTTCACTTCCATTAACCAAACATTGGAAACTTAACCTTCTTTACATTCCCTTCTCTTCCTTTGTTTTCCTTTATCTTCCCTTCCTTTACTATAGAACCAAACAAAGCATAAAGAAATGGGAACGAAACATAATATGAAAATCAACAGCATATAGTTTAATCTAATATCGGGTTTCATTTTCTACCGAGTTCACGTATCCATAAATTTCAAATCCAAAGATCACATCCTCAATCCTACACCCAAGCTGAGTCTTCTTTCCCTAAATTCAAATAACCTAGGCCTATATTTGTACCTGTGGATGCTTAATTCTTCCTATCTCGCAAGGGTAAAAGATTTCTTAGTCATGTAGGGTCTGTTGCATACTTTACAACAAAAACAAGTTTCATCTTTGCAGCATAGCACAAACCACAGTGTACAATGCCCAAAGGTCCTTTACAAGCTTTTCCTATTGCCATGACTCCACCTAAGCCTTATAGCATGACTCAGTGAATCCCCACCAACTTTAGTCATGCATCTACTGGTACCACCCAAGCACCTTGCTCAAGGTATTATTTGTTTAAATACCGCAATAACTCATTGCTCATATCCTACCAAGAAACATATGTGTCCCATATCAAATTCCCCAACAAAGCACCCTATGCTTGGAAAACAAGATTTTCTCATAAAGAGACTTAAATTTGACTTGAAAAAACATCAATAATCAATAGCATAAAACTTTAATACAAGGTCTTATTACCACAAGACAAAGTTCTCCTTGATATACCAAATGGACCAATGGACTCCCAGAGTCCGAGTTTTTCAGCTTAAATCTCTATTCCCAACTATCATAACCTCCATTCAAGACATAGAAATCAATGCCCTTGGAAAGTGCCCACCATGACATTATAGAACTTTTAGGGACAGTGTAAGATGCAGATAAAAGCTTACGTCTATTTCTATGACTAAGACCTTATTACATATTCAAATGATTAAGAACAACTCATTTAGATGTGCTTGTAAACATCTTAAATTATATCCCTAGATATTCCCTCACAAACTAATTAACTGGACATGAGCTGCTTTCTAGTGTATTCAATCTTTATCTTACTAACAACAAATATAACCACCCCCGCCGCCCCCCTTCATCCATATCTCCTGAGCTATCTACTCACTCCAGTAATCTCTCTTCTTCAGTTCCCCAATCTCTAAAAGAGCCAATATAAATGAAGTGGAAGTAGGTAGAATCAAGATTAATTATTAGTTTAGCCTTTTAAATTATTGAGTTTGGCTTATTTTACGTTTTAAATCACTTCTGGTATATTTTTTGGGTTATTTAGCTTACTATATGGGATCATAAATGGGCTAATGATTTTAGTAGGTTACATTAGTTTAATTTCTCCAAGTTTGATATCATTCAATAACCTTAGAAAATCGAGACATGTAAATTATAGTTTTTTAGTAGATTAATTAAAAAAAATTGTGAGCTAAAGGTAAGTTTGCTTATTAGAGGTTTGGGTTCAAGCAATTGAATTAAGAGGTGTATTTTAAATCTCGTTGACTTTGATATTGAGAGTTATTCTCGGATCCATATGGATTCACATTAATACATAGTTTTCAAGGTCATGAGTTCCATCAAACAAGGATTGTGATCCCTAAGTATAAGGACTCAAGTTAGAGGGGGAAGAGATATGAATCACAAAGGCATAGCATTTGACTTTCAGGACCGATAATTATCCTTTCTTTCTTCTTCGATGCCCAAATACTAAAAGAACCAAAAACAGGATTGAAGGATGGCAATAAAGATTCCATAATCAAAACATATCAAATTGGGAACATACTGGCTCTTCCAGTAATGGCAATACTTTATGAGTTACTCCAACACAAGAAAGCATTGCAGCAAGCACATCTGGGACATGAGGATTCAGATCCAAATGACGCAGTTGATGGCACAATGAATCAATAACATAGTCTGAATTTAGCATAACTAGGTGACCAACCTGTGAAAATAGTTAGGATTGAAAGTTAGAAAACCAGAAAATGGAAGTTACCAAACCAGAATATGGTTAAATACATGAGAAGACATACTATGAGCATGACCCTTACCGATGAACACCCAGATGTGGCAGAAATCAAACGCAACACAGCATCAGATGCATGTCTGACATCAGAGTTTGAGCACATCAGGTTTTCAAGCAACATATAGAGAGAGGAACCGAGGAATCCACTTGATGCAAAATGCTCACCAAGGGTCAGATTGAAGATTCCAATTCCCTCAATAAGCACCTGTTTATAACAAACATAAAAATAGTCAGTATAGAGACAATAGGTTGAGAGTCAAACAAGATGTAAAAAAGATAAATAGTAGTTAAAACAACAAATTGTGAAGATTTCATTTCCTGATGTAGCGCAGCAACGTCATGTAAGAAGTGCTTATCATTACTTTGAGACATTCCACTCGATTGAAGAAGAGACATTTGATGTATAACTGGAAGATCCCAAATTTCTGGAGTCAAGTACTCATGTAAAATGGTACCAACACAATCAATGACATTCTGCCTCTTGTTCTTAGATCCATTCATTATCCAGTGTGAACCATCAGCAACACGGCATTGCACTTGGCAAGGTTGACCAAATGCATTGGCATAACTCTTTTGCTTCTCTTCAAGTCTGGCTCCAGACTGGTGAAATTTTTTTCCTAACGCATTGATTGCTTGATCAGATATGCCAAATATCATCTCGTTCAGGATACGGGCAGCAGTTTCAGCATGTCGAAGCAATTGTCCAGAATGTGTCTTAGTGTACCAAGAGTCCCAACTTTCTCGATTATATTCCTTACGTATCTTGAAGACTAACTTACGCAAATTATCCAAAGGAATCTCAATAATTTTTGATAAAGACGTTTCATTTCTGAGATCTATTGATACACAGAAAACATAAACAACATACCCATAAGTCATAATGTTGACAAGAACATAATACAACCAGAAAAATCTACAAAAGAGGAGTAGAAACATTACCAGAAGTTAAGGATAAACCCACAAGTCTAAGGATTCCTGAAAGTGCTTGATACAATTTATGACTGCCAACATAAGCAAACCAAGGAGGCATATGTGGAAGTTCATAGTTCTCATATGTCTGTCCTGTCGAATAATGTATTTCCTTGACCAAAGTGCTTATGTTTGACAATTCAGGTGTATTGTCATTGATAGGATATTGGTCTAGAAACTGTCTACTACCAACCCTTAGCTCTGCCAGAGAATGCAAATATCCAGTAGAAGAAGGCCTTGATAAGACCAATTTTCCAAGAGATCCAGCAAAGACAGACTCCTCACTTAGACATAGAGCAAATACTTCAAAAAACTTAACAGCCTTCATCTGCATGGTCAAATATTAAAGATCACTTGTGACACATGCTTATATTTCAATTACCAGAAGTTGAAAGGTTCATATACATCAAACACAATAATGTAGAAAATATGCTCTGTTCTTTTTTATTATGAAGCCACTCACCATTTTCATCCATTTTAATATAGATAAAACTTATTTTATCAATATTTTGGAAAATATTCATTCCCACCTTACCCCTTTTTAACTCACTCCCATCCCACATGCAACACTTTCTCTCTCTCTCTTTCCTACTTTATCCAACATAAACCCCACATGCATCGTTCTCTTTCCTTCTTATTCTTGCATAAAACCCATCTTGATTTCCTCTTTCCTACCCTCCTTGCTTTGATTGCAAAAGTAATTGGAACCAACATAACGGAGGGAGTATGCTGATAGGAAAGGTCATCTCTTAAGATCAGCTAACCCAAGAACAACCCTCAGTAGCTTGGATCCACGACAAAAAGTTCCCAACTTGCTTGCAGAGTAATGCTATAACCCATTCAGGATATTTTTCTTCATTTGAGAATAGTTCCCTCATCTAGCTGCACAACTTAGGTCTTACTCTTTATCCTATGATAACTAAACCTATTCAGATTCATGCAGCTACAAAGACCTTTTTCCAGGTGATAGATACGATAAAATGTAGATGATATAAACTTATGAACTCTTGGTAAATATTACCTTTAAGTTCTCACAGAGAAAAGAGAAAGGTGTCCTATCAAGACCAGCAGGACTAATAATTGGTAAATGATAAAGAAAAAAAAAAGTAAGGACAGATTTATGAAGTAGTCTCATAGAACTGATATAGGACATACAGGAGAACGCAAAAGATGATCAACAACGAGTTGAGGTCCAGAATAATAGACCACGGCAAGCATCTGCTGAGCAGCAGTAAGGGCCAAAGATTCCTCACATCCAAGCACCAATTTTGGTAGTTTCTCAAGTAGCCTGCTTTTAAGAAAAAAGAATAAATAAAGTGACTTTCTGTTGTAATCAAGAATAACCAACAGACGCAGAGAAAGTAAATGTGGACCTGTTAAAAATTTCAGCTAAATCATTCTCAACAGTATATTCCCCGAGTGACAAGAACAAGGATCCAAGGAAATCTTGGGCAGGCAAGGAAACATCTTCAGAATCATCACAAACCAAATAACTCAAGCATTCCTACAACCACGAACATATGTAAGAATCATCTAACAAATATGAAACAATGATTGACTATGAATGTAAAAAGAAATCTCATACTGACCTTACACTTACATTTGAAAAGTTATAATAGAGAATAAAAAAGTCCTCATGATAATAGAGCTTAAACTTACATTTCCAGTGTAAATTAAGAAAGTTCTTTATTACTCCATGCTACAATTTCATTAAAAATAATGAATGGCCAATTATCTTCATACACAATACCATTAATATTTTCAGCTACCCTTTGATTTTCCTGTAGCGACTGGAACCAAGGATGGAATTAGCTAATAACGGGTACCTTCACCATTTTTTGGATATAACTGCATAGTATGAATGGACCCACGTAGTAGGTAAGTGAGAATCCAAAATTACTATACAGCATAAGTAGGAAGTCCTTTCAATAGTGGCCTTAAAGAGAAAGTACGAAAACCAAGAGGGATCAGAAGTTAGAAGTGGATATATATATATGTGAGCATTTATATGTTTGAAATGATATAAATATTGTAAGTCAAATGTGAATTTGGTGTGAGCATTCGCTCTGATCTTTGGATACTTCAAAAATCTTTTTTAAACTTGAGACACTTAAGCTAATATTTGAGTTCCACTACGCTAGTTGATACACTATCTTCATAACACTCGAAGATGCATAATAATAAATTCCACTGCTTATTCCTCTCTCAATTCAAGCTTGTAAAAATAACTTTTTTTCAACAATAAGCTTATTCCACCAACTCCTCGCCTGAACCTTCTACTATACATGTTCTAGGTTGAACTTCCCTCCCAAAAGTAGATTCCATTCCTCTCAATCGACAAGCCAATACCATACTTTGGCTTTCTAGGATTTTAGCTATGTTTCACACTTCTCCCTCTAGAAGTCATCTTTTAAAAAGATATTTTTAAGGAAAGAAAGCCAAATATCAAGACAGCACCATTGGCTCTTTAGAAAAACAATGACAGTAAAGCTTTTGTTTGGATTATTATGCTGAAACAAGAC
Source organism: Dysphania ambrosioides (assembly GCA_026401315.1). NCBI lineage: Eukaryota > Viridiplantae > Streptophyta > Magnoliopsida > Caryophyllales > Amaranthaceae > Dysphania > Dysphania ambrosioides. The sequence goes on along the minus strand of CM048665.1, from coordinate 13,238,280 downwards.
GTACAACTGATCACACCTACAATCTCAAAAACCCCACAAAACATATTATTCTATTATCTGAATTAGAAGGTTCAAAGTTAGTCAGATTGCAAGACTCACCAAACACGGCAGACAGGTTATCTGAATCTAAAGAGGACTATCAGATAGGCTCAACTATAAGATTGAGCCCAAGCATGCAATATGGAAAAAACAAGACAAGGAAGTACCAATAGCTTAATAGTACTCATTTGGTTTGTATGGGTAGAAATTTATTGGAATTATTTGGAGGTAGATGCTGAGCAGAGCTCTATTTGGGATAGAGTGACAGACTAGCTGGTTAGTGAAGCAAGGATGATACGAAGTAATGTTTGGGTACCTGAAACCTCTCTGGGTCCCCATAACAGAATTTTCAACAGAGCTAATCAAAGGAGAGCAAACATCAAATTAAAGGTGAACAAAATAACAGAAATCATTTGCCAAAAATAAGGCCATAGTAATGACTGTCATCCTACCAAAAGTATCAATCTGCTCCCCTTCAAAGTATGATTGCACTTTGATAATAATCCTTGTACTGCAGAGAGAACCCCACGCCTTATTCTTTTGGAAGGATGCACACATATCTGACAAGAACATTGAAATACAATTTAGCAGGCCAAATATGATAGTTGTAAATGCAAGCAGATAGATCTGAAATAGCCTTGGAAATTAGTTCTGATATTGGTAATATATAAAGTAAAATATTTACGATTACCCAAATGTACGATTTCAGAATTCCACTAAGACAGGAAAACAATGGTTAACATTAGATTATAGTGATACAGCTTAGACAAAAATTATTTCAATTCAAAGTAAAGTGTGTAATGAAAAGCAGTCCTTATTCAAACAACATTTAAATACCAAACTGAAGGTATTAACATACGTGTGGAAATATCTTGCTCAACAAACTGCCAACATTGACTGAAGTTTTTTCAAGCCAGCCTCTTGTACGTGCGACATGCAAAGGCCCTACTCCACCACCTATACTGGGGCTTTGATTTTCCCGAAGCTCCTTGCCAGTGATTACATTTTGACATGAATCATTCAGACATGAACTTTCACTCCGATCCTGAGCTTTGACATGCAAGTGGCGTAGCTCCTCCAGAAAAGACTGCGGAGATTCATTCTTATGTGAAAGCAAACAAGGCAAACCGTTAAGGGACGCTTGAGGGTGAGACATATTGGCATCATCGTGAAGGACTATCATGAGAAATTCAGCCAGGCCTCTAATTGCATGATCAGTAGCTTCGGTACTACCAGCAGCCCCACTAATCATAGATTTGGAGGCATTTAAAACTTTAGCCAATTGGCTAACAACTCCAGGCAAAAAGAAAGCTAGTGCATCTGGAGTACCAACCTGTCAAAGGGGAAATGACATTAATTGGATATCAAATTTAACTCAAATTTCATAACAAGAATGAGAACTGACGGCAAAGACCCCTTATTCAAATTCTTACTGCAGGATTTACACGCAACTGATAAGCATTAGAAACATAAATATTTAGATTGATCTAAAGGGTCAAGTTGAAAAAAATCTCCAAGCATCAGTATTTCCACAGTATTCCAGGACTTGGATTTAAGCAACAAGATTACTTCATTTTCACCTTTGCTACAAGCATACGAAGGGTCAAAAGAGCTTCTATCCGAATCTTCGAACTTCCCTTAAGACCTCGTGAGCTCTCGGCCTCAGCAATCTTCAAGCAAATCAACAAGGAAAACTCGCTTAGCAATTAGCATAGAGAACAAGCATGTGCAAAACAATAATCATTTTTTATATCTAATATGCATGCTAACACAGTGCTTTAACATACATTCAACAAAAGAGAGAGCCAGTGTCCAACTGCAGGTGAAGCACTTTCAGACTGGAGAAATGCAATCAAGCATTCCTTGGGTTCAGACTGACGCTCAAAGTGTCCAGTACTTGAGCATCTAAGATCTTCAATATCTAGAAGGGGAGGTTGATTTAAACTGTGTTTGCAGGAGCATGATTTGTCAAAGCAAGAATTTGCATAGGAAATCAATGTCCTAAAGCACCTAACTACCCCTTCCCGGAACTCTTCTGCAGCCTCTAATGGTGATAGCATGGCACCATCAGCCAACGTCTTCAGCACAACAGTCATCTGCCACAACACAAAGATGACTCAGAACTTCAGGGCACAAGTAGCATCAATGTTTGAACTCCAACCAAGATAAAAATGTATGGACAACTATGGATGTGTTAATTTGGTAGAATCATACTTTTCGAGAAAAAGATGTTTAGATATTCTTCAGTTTCGTTTCCAAACAAAGAGGACTAAACAAAAGAAACAATAAGCATATATGGGGAAGAAAATTGAAATTTCCTTGATTCAAGGAGGGTATTCCATTCTTCCTTGAATGTTTCAAGACCAAGGCTTTGCGGTCTTCAATTCATGGCCCACGGTGGTGTCTACACATTACTGCCTCATTTTTCTTTTGCCTTAGATGATGAAGTACATCATGGCGAAAACGGGCAACTGCACTGAAATACAGCATTCAACTAATTGTATAACTAGTCTTGCTTATTTTTATGACGTTTTGCAACTATCTTGCTAGCATAACATACATAAGTATAGGACACTGAAATCAAACAACAAAACATCCTCCTCTATTACACTCAGAAGTATTTAATCCCACATTTTTCACCCAAGCAATACAACCTGAAACTGAGAATATATAAAGACTAACTACAGCCAAAACTATGTACTGCAGGAAAAAAAAAAGTGTTTTGTGAAAAGCAGTTAAACTTTCTCATAGAATGAGTAGATACAAATAAGTTTGCAGCTAAGCACAGAAAAGGTGCAGGTATATAATAGCCAAAGATTAGCCAGAAGTGCTACAAAAGTACATAAACCTGATTCACGGAAACTAATCGACATTTAGTCAAAAGTTCTTCCAAACATTGAAGCACGGCTTCTGAAACAGCATCACTCATTTTATGTTGTGTTTGACTGGGAGAGTGCATTGCTGATTTTTCTTCAGAATTACACTTCGGAACAGATCTGGAATCCACTGCTGCATCCAACAAAAGCAGCAATGGAAACAAGGTATAGCTGCAAGAAATATAGAGGACAAATTCAGAATAAAAATAAACAAAATTACTATGAAAGGAAGGACATGTTGATATGAGTATTCAACTAAAACAATATAAGATGATCAAAGTATACATTGTAGACAAGTGCCAAGAGAATACTTTGTATAATGTCATTGAATCACCAAATCTATTCTACACTAATCAACATTATCATTACTCTATGTTCAAACTTAATTAATCTCTTATCATGAGAGATTTTAATACTCCTTTTTTGTTCTTAAGAGTGCTCTCAATCTATTTGTTAACTAATACTAAAACAGATTACATTAGAGAGCTTTTCTCACCCAAATTTTCCTCCTAAACACATATTTAACAAAGAAAATATAAACTATTACTTCAGAATTATATGCATGAGTCTCATTTTACCTTATTTGTTCATCAAAAGTGAAAATATTAAAGAAAATTTAATTTATTAATATTTAAAAGTTAATTAAGTACATAAATACATAATATCTATTTTGCAAAATATTCTAATTTTTAAAAACCAAACATGGGTCGGGGGATTTCCAAGTTCTAATCTAAAAGAGTGTCTAGGAAAACAGCACATAATTTCATTCTAAAAACCGTTACCCAAGGTTTTAACCGGATATGAAACCACTAGTAATACCAAACTTCTTGCTCCCATCGGCTGGCTGATGGAACTTACAGCCAAAAATTAAGACCAGTTCCAAGGGTAAGTCCGAGTGAAGAGGCCTAAGGCCCAAATCAAGGAGGCCCAAAAAAATCAATACAGTTTATTTAAAAAAAAATTCAAATTTAATCTTGATTTTCTAGGGTAGTGAGGCGTAAATTACGAAGAGCATCAGCAGTCTTTGCATGTTCAACCCTCCATCTTCTACCTTTCATATTCTTGACCATCTTCTTGAATTCACAACTTCAACTTCTTCAATTCTTCCAATCCTCATAATTTTAGCCCTTCATATTATTCAACCTTCCAATCTCGAATTCCTCTATCTCATAATTTACAATTTATTCAATTAATATCATGGCAACAAGAAGAAAAATCATTAAGATAAATAAAGGGCTTAAGGACAACAACAATACTTCATCAATCATCATTACCATTAAACACCGTCGTTCCTCCGACGACCACCACCAATCTATCTCTCTTATTAAACTGCTGTCATCCTCTATCTCTCTCTTCGTCGCCGCCTTTCTTGTTGATTTTTTTATTGAAGGTTAGAGTTTTTTTGTTGATGTTTTGGCTAATTATTTTTGGATTGATTGGATTATAGTTACTATATTGGGTTCTTTTTATTTTATTTTTCCAGTTTATTTTGGATAAAAAGTTGTAGATATTTTGTGAATGTAGAACTGGACTTATTTGTTGGGTTTGGTATTTTGATTTGTGATATAGTTGATTCATAATAATTTTTATCAACAAAAAAACTTTCCAACCACATCAAAAGGAAATACAATTTTCTATTTTTAGAATCCGAGGATGAGTGATTCAATATTAAACAATTTGAAAGGCTGATTATACTAATTTAGAGGCTATGTGGACCCTTAAGTAACCAGATCCCTACAAATATAGACAAATAACTTTTTCAAACAATCCAATAGAATTTTGACCTAAATAAACATTTTGATAAATATGTAGTCTCTTATTTGGCCTAATATAAAAGAATTTAATAATCAAGAAAGTTGAAGAATATCAACATTTTGTTAATTTAAACTCTAAATCTCGTATAATTTGTCTAAATTGCTTGAATTCATTAATGCAACTATGCAAGATACGTCTATAAGTAACATCTAGGCATCTAGCATTTCATCTCAGAAAAAGGTGTCCATGTAGGAACTTAAACTTCAATCAACAAAAAAGAAAGCTCATGTGCATAGGATTGAATCTCAACCATTTGCATAAAATAAAAGCACTTTCATGCAACAACTTCAGTCAAGAGCAACTAACTTCAAACAAATTTGTAAACCAACATTCTTGTTTAATGTGAAGTATGTATTTTTAGTCATAAAATTTAAATTTATATTTGTCGGTTAAGAAAGGTGCCTTTTTCTAACCTAGGGCCTGAAAATCTCATGGGGATTGCCGGAAATTCTCGTGTTATTTTGTCAAGTATAATTTTTACAGGAATCAGATAATGATCAAACGAACAACATTGCAATTTTTTCGATTCGTAACCACAACAACAATCTCAAATCCTTTATTCGATAAGATAACTTGCAACAATAACACCAATGATAAAGTGATCGAATTGCAGCAGTTTAGACGAATATAACAAATAAAAAAAGGTATCAAATTGAAACCATAGGAAAAGGAAGAGAACATACTCAAAAAAAGGTTGAATAGCATCGGAAGGCGATGACCGAAGAAGGACGAGCAATCGAGAAAGAGCAGGTGATTGCTTCCTAGGGTTCTGGAGAAGGTCTAATAGCTCCAAGGAGCAAGATTTTAGGTGAGAAAACATGCTATTATTTTTAATTTTATCAACCATAACAAAACTATCCTCCTGCAGTCGGTCCATCTTGTTTTTCCCGACCAAAAGACGAAACCACGCATAGACAGTGTGCACTAATATGCCCAAATGACGAAGTTCATGAGAGAAGAAAGCATACAGTGGACAGTAATGGGGAAAATCGGGAGTAGAGGAATGAGAGAAAATATGAAATGGAAACAAATAGAACAAGAAAGAAGAATCCTTAATTCTTCGAATTCAACTTTGGGGGAATATTTTTTCCCTTAACTGCTTTTTTTAACAAACAAAACTACAACCCCTTTCTTGCCCTAATAACAAGAATTGTGGGCACTAGAAACTACGGCCCTATCTACATGGCCTTAAACAGGATTTGAGACTAAGGTCGGTTCTGGTTTGACCCATCGCGACTCGGTTCTTATCGGGTCAATTTTGTCTATCGGGTCGGTTCGGGTTCGAGTCGGGTCATTATCGGGTCGGGTTAAATCGGTTATTTGCTTGGTCCGGTTCGGATTGGGTTGTATTCGGTTCGAGTCAATGTCGGTTCGGTTTTTATTCGGTTCGGGTAAAGGTTTGTTCGGGTTGTATTCGATTCGGGTCAAGGTCGGTTCCAGAACGGGTCATAGTGGGTTATTTCGGATTCGGGTCAAGGTTGGTTTAAAATCGGGTCGTTTCCTAAATGGGTTATAGCAGAATTCTATGAAAACTATATTTTAGTTTTATATTTAATGTTATTTAAAGAGTAGGTGGTAGGAAAATGATTGTCATTTTGGAATAAAGGACATCAATGAGATTTATGAAACAATGAAACCCCAAATTGGAAGGCTCTAATCTCACTTTTCATAGGCATAGATGTGATGGTTTTGCTTTTATTTAAATATTTAGTAAATCTTTTAAAATTTTATTTTCATAAATGTACTTATTAAATAATTAAATTAATAAAAATGTTTGGTTTCAAAGTTATTAGATATTTGGTCAAAATAGGTCTGTCAAGATTAGGTCATATTCACGTATATTCAATCCAGTGAATTCGGGTAACGAATTGTTATAAATCGGGTTATATCGGTTATGTGTCGGTTTCAATCGGTTTCGGGTTCTTTTCAGGTCGGGTCTGTAACGGGTCGAGTTCCTAACGGGTCGGACACGGATCGGGTTCAGGTCTTTGAATATCGGGTTAAATCGGTTTCGGGTTAACTTTAGGTCGGGTTGGGTCGGTTTTCGGGTCTCACTTTTCGGGTCATAATCAGGTCGAGTCCGGGTCGGTTTCAGGTAACTTATCGGGTCGAGTCTAGGACTGATGAAGATAAATCTATCCGATTGCACCACTCTTCCCTAAAGTCTTTATTGCAATCCTAAAATTTGATATGAATAGAGCGCATGATAAGTCAGATGGATTTTGTTATGGAGGTTTTGTACATTATGGAGTGTGTATCTACATTATCATATTCTATCCTGGTAAATGAAGAACGTACAGATTTCTTCAGCCCAAGAGTTGGCCTCACGCTGGTTGGTTTCTCTCACCTTATTTATTCATCTTGTATATTCCTTCCTTTAATAAGAGGCTTTGGAGAGAGTGTTATTCGGATGCTTCAGTTCTTAATTTCCATATTTCCCTCTCAAAGAATGGATCTATTAAGCTAAACTCCCTCTCAGGTTTTTGTTTAGGGCCTTTCGGGGTTTATCTTTTAGGGGATTTTGGGTTTACACATACTCAAGTGAAATCATGTCTCCCCTCCTAGCGATCTAATGACGAACCAAATCTTGTAGGTAGATTTAGCTTAGGTCAAGTTTAAGTATGTGTAATCTTGAAATCATCTCAAAGGCGAATCCAAGAAAACCCTAAACACAATTCGAGACCAAAAACAAATTGCCCCAAACACATAACTCAAAATTATAAAAATCACCCCAAAATCAAACCTTTGAATCCGTGCAAAAGCATGCTGTTCGGAGCACAAATGACTGAAATTCGAAGTTAGCGTTAAGCAGAAGAACTAAATATTGCTCAACTTCAGGCGTCTGACGCCTAGTTCATGCATTGAGTGCTGGTGTAATACCCCGTATTTTAGACATTATATTAAAACGTTTATATGTTAAGTTGTATTATATTTTAGCATTTTAAATAAATTATTTTAAGAACGATTCTGTACAAATTAAATAATTTAAAAAGTATTTTGCCGCCAATCATAATTATAGACCGCCATTTACATAGTTATTGTACAATTCTATTAAGAAAATCATTTAATTTTATAAATAAATATTTAATTCCTTAATTTTTCCATTAAATTCCTAAAAAGCCCTCCAAAATAGTTCGAAAAATATCACGAGTATCCACTTTCATTCTAGAATATTCTAGAAGCTTTTAAGATATTATTCTTAGCAAAAAAATAGTCTAAGATATTTATAAAGATTATTTTTATTTAAAATCAATTATGTTAAAAGTTGGATATATTTACAAAAAAAAATCTCAACCTTATCTAATCATGGGCTAGCTGCAATGATTAGTGTACAAAAAAATTTCTCAAACTTATCTAATCATGACCGGCTACCATATCTAGTATTTCAAAAAAAATATTCTATATATAAATTTATCTTTTTTTAACTATTTTTATTTGGTTTGTTTTGAATTAAATTATTTTAATTGGTTAAACTACCCAATTTTTTAAAATTAAATTTGAAGGATAAATATTATTTTTTTAATTTATACTTATCTTTTAGTTTTTAAACCCTAAAAATTTACCCTTATTTTTATTATAAATAGACCCTTAGACTTCACCTAATTCTTCACACAAAAATCATTAAACACTTTCTACTTCTCTTAAACTTTCTTTCGATATCTCAAGCCACTCTGTCCATCTCTCTGGCCACCTTGCGCCACCAACAACCACCATCCACCATGAGTCTCCTCTTTTCCCTAACTATTTAATTGTTTTAATTATTTTGTAAATTGTTTAGTTCTTAAAACTATTTTAAAATTTATTTAAAGTTTCAATATTTTATGTATAATTATTGTGTTGTATTATATTGATTAATTTATTTTAATTGATAGAAGGATCATCTTGAAGTTTAGTAGGAAGTTGCTAGGAAGTACTATAATTTAAGATAGATATATGTGTTAAATCTTTTTATGTACAATTGAATATTTTATTGTGAAATTTTGTGAATTATATTGTGTTAAGCTACAAATTATATTTTTAACGACGTTATATATTATATACATAATTTGCTAAATAAATTGTAATTGGAATTTTAGCCATGCACCACTTTTTAATATATATATATATATATATGTATATATATTTCAATTATAAAAAAGGATTGATATAAATTTACCTTATTTATTTAATATGTATCATGTTTTAAAATGGTCGAATGGAATTTGAGATTTAATAATTTTCAATGAGGCTTAATAATCAAATCAAGGCCTTTATATTTAAAGAATTTATTAAATGAGTTATAAAAGGAGATTTATTCTTACTATATATTTTAGTTTGATTTTATAATCAAGAAGGGTTCATGCTTCAAAGTCCACTTGTTGGAAAATAAAAATAAAACTCTAAGGATAGATCCGTGATGGGATAACTAACTTGGGGATATGCACACTTAGATCCATATTATTTTTTTATTGAAGTCACTTTGGTATACTAAGGTTATTTACAGGCTAAATAGGTTCAATTATACATGCTTTTGACAAGTTAGGTTCATGCGAAGTGCATTTGGTAATAACCTAAGTGTTTGCATCATCCCATCTAGTGTCATCACTTCCCTAGACTGCCACATATCCGTTTGAGAACAAAATGGGTACCTAACATTGATCTTGGGGCAGGGATAGTATTTGGCGATAAGGATACAAAAACCGACATTTTTTACCGCACATTTCATTCTTAAAAATTTATTGATAGTAAACAACTTCTTGTCATATCCTAGCATATTACAAATGACATTTCTAATCAAATATTTTTATTTGACCAAAGGGTATACTAAGTTTATTTACAAGCTAATTTCAATTCTATATGCTTTTGACAAGTTAGGTTCAAGTAAAGTGCATTTGGTAATAACCTAGGTGTTTGCACCCCATCTAGGGTCATCACTTCCCTAGATATCCATGCAGAGTACACGAGGATTACATTATAGTATTTCTCTCATTCCACTCTACGCTTCTGTTGGAGGACTATGATGGAGTCCTTATTGTTCCTCTCGCAAGAAAATACAATGTGATGAGTTTGTGATCAAATCAACCCATACCATGCCACAAATCCGTTTGAGAACAAAATGAGGACCCAACATTAATCTTGAGATAGGGCACGTAAGTGGCAATGAGGATACAAATACTGACAATTTTTTACCGAATATTTCATTCTTAAAAATTTATCGATAGTAAATAACTTCTAATCATATCATAGCACATTATAAATGATATTACTAATCGAATATATTTCTGTGGGCGAAGTCACTTTGGTATACTAAGGTTATTTACAAGCTAATTAAGTTCACTTTAGTGCTTTTGGTCTTTGGACAGGGCACGTAAGTGGCAATAAGGATATGAACATACTAAAGTTGGTTAATAGTTGTCGAAATAGGAGTTCGTAGTTTGCTGATTTTCTAGTTTTAGCTGGTAGCCTAATTGTAATTGTAATTTCCAACGTCGAAGTTGTATATTTGTTGAAGAAATTTGATTGCATATCCAGCAATATTTTGTTGTGAAGCACCAAGTTAAGTAGCAGATGTTTCAATAAACCTCACGACACTTGAATTATTTGGAATACTGTGTAGATTGATATATTGTTTCATCTCATCATCTGTTACCACATGAATTCCATACTTTGTTTTTGACAATCCTAATTGTGTTAGTACATCATAGAGTATTATTTTATAAATCTCTTTTCTTTGTCAAAAGGAAAATAAGTAGAACATACAGATCTAAATGTAGAACATGTACGGTGTATGCAATATTAGACTAAATTTGATAGGTAACATCCACCAATCATAGAACTAGAAGAGTAGAAGCTATAGGAGGGTCTTGACGTAGTCAAACAAAATAGAAAAATTGGAACAAGGTACTAAAATATAAAATCATATCCTATTATTGAATCTTGCCATAGTTCTTCCATTGAATAGGTTGAGCAAGACTATATTATAAAAATATATATTGAGTTACTAGATAGAGTGTGAAAGATTAATGAAATTTTTATCCATGTATATTTATAGAGATAGCGGTAGGATGCTTATACACATACATAATACATAGATATTATAACAATATGATTACTTGTGTTTTGTAAAAGTATATGTGTCGTGTAAATAATTGGTCATTGTTTTTTAGTAAACAATACTCCTTCCATTTTTTCTTCTTTGAGATTGGGATTTGGAGAGAAAAGTTCTTACCCTATTCACCTCTAAAAAAATGAAAAAAAAAATTTTATTAGACTGTAATAAACGTTGACATCACGTGGTTACTTGGTAACTCTAGCATTCGATTTTTGAGTTTACAAAAATGTTCAGTATCCACACTGAATAATTTTTTAAAGCTTTTTTTATATGTAACTTTTAATTTAGATTTTGGGTTAAAATAATTTTAAAAATAAACTTATCATAGCACATCATATAATTTTATCGTACCTTCGCTTTATATGTTATAGTTAAATATCTTTTTTCATATCATAGCACATTATAAATGACATTCCTTATCAACCCATACTATGCCATATTGTTTTTTAATCAAAGTGACTTTGGTATAATAAGGTTATTTACAAGCTAATTAGGTTCAATTCTACATGCTTTTGACAAGTTAGGTTTATGTAAAGTACATTTATCAGTAACCTAGGTGTTTACACCCTATCAAGGATCATCACTACCCTAGATAGCCCACGTAAAGCACACAAGGATTACATAATAGTACATCTCTCATTCCACTCTACGCTTTCGTTTGAGAACTATGATGAAACTCTTAATGTGATGAGTTTGAGATAAAATCAACCCATACCATGCCACACATCCGTTTGAGAACAAAATGGGGACCCAACATTGATCTTGAGACAAGACACGTAAGTGGCGATAAGGATACAAATACTGACACTTTTTATAGAATATCTCATTCTTAAAATTTATCGATACTAAATAACTTCTTATCATATCATAACACATTATAAATGACATTTCTAATCAAATATTTTTCTTTAGACGAAGTCACTTTGGTATACTAAGGTTATTTAGAAGCTAATTGGAGCATTTGGTCTTGGGATAGGGCAAATAAGTGGCGATGAGGATATAAACACACTAAAGTTGGTTTATACTTATTAAAGTAGTTGTTCATTGTTTTCCTCTTCTTGTTTTAGGTGGTAACCTAGTAGTAGTTGTAATCTCCAACATTGATATTGTATGTTTGTTGAAGAAATTTGATTGCATATCTAGCAACATTTTGTTATGAGGCACAAAGTCAAGTAACATATGTTCCAATAAACCTCACATCACTTAAATTATATGGAATATTGTGTAGATTGATATATGCTTTTATCTCATCATTTGTTACCACATGAATTCCATACTCTATACTTGACAATCCTAATTGTGTTAGTATATCATAGACTATTATTTTTATAAATCTCCTTTCATTGTCAAAGGAAAATTAAGTAGAACATTTAAATCTACATGTGGACTAGGTAAGGTGTATATAATATTGGACGAAATTTGATAGGTAACAACCTTCACTCTTATAACAATAGGATTACATGTGTTTTCAAATAGTAAATGTGTCAAGTAAATAATTGGTCATTACTTTTGCTTAAACAATAATCCCTTCCGTTTGTTTTTCTTCCTTGAGATTAGGATAAGGAGAGCAAGGTTCTTACCCTATTCACCTTTATAAAAAGGGTAAAAAAGTGTTTACTAGACCATAATAAATGTTAAAATCAAGTGGTTCATTGGTAACTCTAGCATTCAATTTCTAAGTTTAATAAAATGCTTAGTATCCAAGTTGAATAATTTTTTTAAGCTTATTTTTTAAGTAACTTTAAATTTAGATTTTGGGCATCTTATTCAAGGAACCATCTTTAAATTGGTCTCCTCTTAATCTTTCAAGCAACCCTTCTCCCTTGTATTTTATTTATTGCAAGTTATATTATGCCTATTTCCCTATTTTGCATTTGGTCTATGATGCTAAGATTTAGACAGCTCCAATCTTGCTAGACTTGACACTTTTGACCCATTTTCATGAGCAAACCCTAAATATGTATCATTCTTGAATATATGTTTGGGAATTATCCTTAAAGCTCATTTCTTGCTTAATACGACTAACAAGATAAACTTGGACAACGGGTCATAGGAACCCTAAAACTTATGGATAATTAATATAAGTGTTCACCTAATTTAGACTTATGTGAATAAAGCTTAAATTGCTCAACCAACTAAATTAGAGTGTTATATCTCTTGTTTGTGCATGTTTGCCTAGGAACTAAATATGATTTGTTCTCATCCCTATGCTAATTTTTTTGCACACATCCTTAATTTGAAATAAGTTGCTCATTCATGGACCTTCTCATGGTTTGCAGGCCACTTACATGAGTCATATGGGGAATCAAACCTAGGGTTTCCAAATAGCCCATTAAATGTATGGTGGTGACTCCTTGACCCATTCGATGTCTCTAAAGCCGCATAGTCGATCCTTATTGATGTGCAAAGTCGTAGAGCACTAGTGAAGGAGATCTCGTTCCTCTTTTCTTCACCGAAAAGGGAAGGATGGGTTGCAAAAACCGAGATCTCTAGTGGCAATTCACTCATCAAATTTTCCACCCAAAACTTAGTTGGGTTCCAGTTCTTTACTGCTTACAAAAAAGCCCCTACAAGTTCCATTTGACAGTTTTGAAAAAAAATTTGAGGCACTTAAAACTAATTTAGATAATGCAAAAATTTAAAATGACTTGCTTCAAAAGGAGCTTAAGTTGTATCATAAGAAGAAAATAAAAATGTTTTAGGAGTTCCAAGGTGGATTGAAAATGCTCAAGTTAAGAGGGTAGAAGGACTAGGGTTTACATACAATAAGAAGAAGACTAAAAGTAACAAGTATGTGGACTTGCTCAGTAGCAAAGTTTGCACCTTTTGTGGTCAAACTGGTTATCTATTTGGAACTTGAGTTTAAAGGGAATATTATGTTAAAGAAATTTCGAAATGTAAAAAAGTCTAATGTCACTGAAGAAGAAAGGGAACCTAAAGGATATTTGGTTCCCATTCCTAACAACTAATCTATTTTACAAGTGCTAGTGAGGGGGAACAAGTTGTGGTATCTTAACAACGGGTGTTGTAAGCACATAAAGAGGAAAAATCTAAATTTCTCTCACTAGTAACCTTTAATGGTAGGACTATGATCTTTAGGGATAACAAGAAGGAAAAAATTATTAGTGCTGGAAAGGTTAGAAGGTCAAGTTCTTACTCTATAGATAATATAATTTTGGTTGAAGGTTTGATGCATAATTTACTTAGCATATCACAATTTTGTGATAAAGGCAACTCTATAAGTTTTACTTATAAAAAATTCATAGTGTTTAAGAATGACAATAGAGATGTAATTTTTGAAGCAACTCGAAAAGATAACAAGTATCTAATGAACCTTGATGAGATTCTAAGGAATAATCTAACCTATTGAAGCGTTTTGGAAGATGATCCATTACTTTGGCAAAGGAGATTTGGACATGCTAGTCTTTCACTACTAAAAAAACTCAAGACAAAGGAACTAGTTATAGGTTTGCCCTCAATCATGTTCCAAATAAACCAAGTTTGCTATGTGTCTGTGAAAGGAAAGCAAGTTAGAAACTCCTGTAAGTGCAAGAGCACATCTACTATTGGAATCCATCCATATGGACTTATTATTATTGATGATTACTCACGTTTCACTTGGGTGATGTTTCTCAGTAGCAAGAATGAAACTTGTGATGAATTTATTGCATGGGCTAACCAATTTCAAAGGTCTACAGGAAACAAGATTATTCACATACGAACTAACCATGGAATCGAGCTCCAAAACTATTATTTGATGATTTTTTTAGGAAACATGGTATAAATCACAACTTCTCAGTCCCAAGAACACCACAAAAAAATGGGGATGGAGAGGAAGAATCGAACATTGGAAGACATGGCTAGAACAATGGTGTTTGCTAGTGGCCATCCTAGAAGCTTTTGGGATGAAGCCATCAACACAGGTTGCTATGTAATCAATTGAGTGATGATATGAACATTTGTGAACAAAAATCCATATGAGCTATTGAAAGGAAGAGAACCTAACATTTCCTCTTTTAAAGCATTTGGGTGTAAATGCTTCAATTTATTCATAACAATGATAAAAAAAAACTTGGGTAAATTTGATGAAAAGAGTGATAAAGTTGTATTTCTTAGTTATTCCATAAACAATAAAGCTTATAGAGTGTATTATTTAAGAATCTTGTGTGTTGAAGAATCAATACATATTATTTTTTATGAAACTTCCTTGCTAACCCCTAGATAGCAATAAGATGATTTTGAAATTGGAATGGTGTGTCCCACTGACTTAGATGAAGAAGAAGCCCAAGAAAAAGCAACAACAAATTGTTGTATTAGAAGAAAATCTAGAGTAATAAGAACCTGATAAAGTTCCAGCTACCAATGAGGCAATTGGAACACCTGAAGTTCCAATTGCAGAAGTCGGTTCTAGTCATTAAGGCAACCTACAAGTTTCAATTGGAAACTTCCAACCTAAGCCTTGAAAACATCATAGTTCCCATCCTTTATACCTCATCATAAGTGATCTAGGGAAAGGAACTCAAACAAGTTCCCAACTAAGGAACTTTTCTGCCTTTCATGTGTTCATATCAATTTCAAAACCCAACAATCACTTGAAAGCTCTAAAGGATGCTGATTAGATAGTTGCAATGTAGCAAGAGCTAAATGAGTTTGAGAGGAATAAGGTTTGGCATCTTGAGCCAAAACCTTCACATCAGAGAGTGATTGGCCTAAAATGGGTGTTTCGGAACAAGTTGGATGAACATGAAACAATCATCAGGAACAAAGCAAGATTGGTCGTCAAAGGTTATAACCAATGAGAACATATTTACTTTGAGGAGACTTTTGCTCCTGTTGCTAGGTTAGAAGCCATTAGAATTCTTGTTGCTTTTGCCGCTTATATGAATTTTAAGTTATATCAAATAGATGTGAAATGTGCTTTTCTTAATGGACATTTAAATGAAGAAGTATTTGTGGAACAACCATTCGGTTTTAAAAATCAAAATTTTCCAAATCATATTTATAAGCTTGACAAAGCCCTTTATGGGCTAAAGCAAGCTCCTAGAATGTGTTATGAGAGGTTTTTAATATTTCTACTTAAAAATGATTTTATTAAAAGAGGAAAAATTGACAAAACTTTGTTTTTAAAGTTTAAAGGAACTTATCTTTTAGCTATATAGATTTATGTTGATGATATAATTTTTTGTGCAACTAATGATTCTCTATGCAAGTATTTTGCGGATCTTATGGGAAGCGAATTTGAAATGAGCATGATAGGGAAACTTAACTTCTTTCTCCAGTTGCAAATTAAGTAAACTGAGAAAGAAACAATGATTCATCAATAGAAATAATTCAAAGACCTTTTAAAGAGGTATGAGCCTAAAACAGCAAAAGTGAATCACACCCCCATGGGAACATCGATAAGGCTTGATGAAAATCCCAAAGGAAAATGCATAGACCAAACCAAGTTTAGAGCAATGATAGGTTCTTTGTTTTATTTAACTACTAGTAGGCCTGATATTGCCTTTAGTGTGGGTCTATGTGCAAGGTTCTAATCAAACCCAAAAGAGTCATATCTGAAGGCAGTGAAGAGAATATTGAGATAGCTAAAAGGAACATATGACTTATGCTTGTATTATCCTAGGTGTGATAATTTTGATCTGAAGGGATATGCAGATGCTAACTATACAGGTGATCTTGTAGATAGGACAAAAACTCTTTAAGTATGTAACAATACCTTGGTCCTCGCTTAGTTTCTTAGAGTTCTAAGAAATAGAATATTGTTGCCTTATCCATAGCCGAAGTTGAGTATGAAGTTGTTGTAGCATGTTGTTCCCCAGTGTTGTGGTAAAACAACAGTTAAGAGACTTATGTATGATCCTTGACATATTGTGTTCCTATTTATTGTGACAACGCTAGTTCTATATCTATTTCAAACGATCACATACATCATTCTAGATTCAATCATATTCATATTAGAAATCATTTCCTTAAGGATAATGTGGAAAAAGGCTTCATAAAATTAGAATTAACTAAAAATCAAATTGATGATATTTTGACAAATCCTTTAAATAGGGAGAAGCATGAGAATATGAGATTGTAACTAGATATGACACAAATTCATTGATTGCTCTTGAAATCCACCTAAGGTATAACTCAAATAAATTTCTTATTGCAAGCCTATCACAATTTTTTAGTATTGCATGGCAATACTATTTTATGTGTCATTTGCCTTGGTGTGTAAAACTGCTTGAGTGATTAAGGTGTTCCAAATATTTTTCTTGTTCGAATCCATATTGCAAGTGGTTTACAATACGTGTAACCATATAATATTTACTCTATTTACCTCCCTTGTATCTCTTTTCCTACTATAAATTATATATACCTTTTCAAATAAATTTCCACCACTTTTATACCAAAAATCTTTAAAGGAAAAGAAAGGTTTGTAGTTACAAGAAATTAAGTACTATAGTTACTTTCTTATTGCTTTTTCATAGTTAGTCACCCCTATGAATAGTTACCTATGCTATAGTATCTATACTTGTATTAAATATACCTAATGAAAATCGTCTCCCCCCCTCGCATTTTTTTTCAACTGTTCACTCATTATTAACCATACCTCTTCCCCATAACTCCTTATTTTTCAATTCACTTCATTTGTCTTACATAATTGTCACTTCAAAAATTCTCCCTACCTTCCATCTCTCTCAAAATTTGCAACTATAGCAAAAAGGAACAAGAACAACACTCCTAACATTAAAGGTAAGAAATTGCCACACTCTTCTTCTAAGAAGAATGTTCTTAACCCTAAGTTTGTGCCATCAGCCAACGCTCCACCCGCACAGCCCACAAAATCTTCAAGACCCAAACCAAACCATTAAAGCGTAAAAAAACTCTCTATTGGTTGAAAAACAAGTCTTGAAGAAAGAAAAGATGAGTGCAACGTCTTAGGTGGGAACAATTGCCCAAAATCAAGGAATTGGAGGGACGTGCAAAATGCCTCTCTCCTAGTTTCACCATCGACATTAAGGGTGTTTATTATCGAGTACCCGAATTTTCGGGTACCCGATATACCGGGTAGTTCAAAAATCGGCCCAGGTCCCGACCCGGTTAAAGCGGGTACCCGTTTAAACCGGTTCAGATCACAGGGTACCCGATTTATTTTTATTATTTTTTTGCATTACACTTAAGATATGATATAATACACTCTATATTAATATATGCTTCCATAGCTCAATTGGTGTTTTGAAGCATGCTGCTGTATGAATCTCATAAAGTTGTTATTTTTGCATTACTTTGATTTGAATAAAATGATGGGTTAGGCTACTATTGTTGCTGTATGAATCTTATAAAGTAGGAGTATTTGTAGCTTAGAAACAGAATCAAGGAGTGTTTTCACTTGTATAACTAAATTGTGGAGCAATTCCTAGTCTAGAAGCGATTGAGCTTGTTCATTATAATTTCCTCCTACTTGAGTTATTCTATTACTTGTGCTTTACTAGAGTATGTATCCAATTGTCAGACTTGGTTAAGTCATTTCACATGTTTTTGTCCTAAATAAAGTGTCAAGTGTCTACCCTCTTGATTGAACATCTAGTATCTAACAAGAGAACTTGTGGAGAAATGAAGATTCTAAGCAGCACACATGCTTGATTAATATGATCTTACTATCAATGATAATTCTTTCTGATAAAAGATATTGTCTTACTACTATCCAATTTCAGTTTCACTACAAAGGATTGATGTACAATTAGCACTCACTTTTACATATGTGCAGGAAGCAGTATCAAACATCTATCTTTCAATGCGCTACTTGTCTTCTTCTTGCAAAGTATCAACTTGTCCAATTAGTAAAAAAAAAATAAAGTACAATGTTTAACAAAAAATTAATTAAAATATATATATATTGGGTACCCGATTATAGTTTTATCCGGCCCATGACCCGACCCGATTATTCTATTTCTTACCGGGTCGGGTACTTGACCCGAAAAAGCATTATTTTTTAAAAAAATCCGATAGTATATTGTCGGGTCATCAGGTCGGGTATTTTTGAACACCCTTAGTGGTGGGTGAGCGCCTCTCAAGGTTATGAATATATAAGTGACTCATCCTCCCATTTCACAAATGCATTTACTAACCAAGTTTTGAGAGATTTTTATTGAAAATATTCTAAGTGTCAGTTACAACATTTCTTGAACTAAACTTGTTCCAATCTTTATCCTATCCTACGTGCATTTGTAATCTTTTTAGAGCTTATTGTAGAGAGTGAGTTGTTAAACTTTGAGTTAAGTTTAAGAGAGTAGAGTGACTGACTTGGAGTGAAGTCAAAGGGAATTAGAGGGAAGAGAGAGGAGAGAAGGAAACTCGTTGTTCAGTTTGGAACACGAGAGGAAAGAGAAATCCTAATAGAGCGAATTACATGTTGCCTATATAGTAGAG
The DNA here is from genome assembly GCA_026401315.1 of Dysphania ambrosioides. Classification (NCBI taxonomy): domain Eukaryota; kingdom Viridiplantae; phylum Streptophyta; class Magnoliopsida; order Caryophyllales; family Amaranthaceae; genus Dysphania; species Dysphania ambrosioides. Next base: position 13,219,041 of record CM048665.1, on the reverse strand, counting down.
AGTTCAAAATCCCTAAGTAGAGTCGTGGTTTTCTCTTGGGATTGGTACAAGAGTTTCCACGTGAAAAATCCCTATTTTTCCTTTCTAATTGTTCCACTTCTTTTAAATTTTCACAAAATTGAAAATTTCCTCTCACTTATAATTCACCCCCTCTTGTAAGTGTCTATCTAAATAACAAATAAATCTTGGTTGTATTTCTTCTTCTCTCCTCAAACTTTTTGTATGGTTGTTCCACATAGAAGAAGCCTATCTATTACAAGAATCATGAATTACTAAAAATGCCAAAGTGGAGAGGAGAACTAGGGATGAGGTACCCATTTTGACTTAAAAATGCTTTCTTATAGAAACAAGTTTGGATTTAGAATCACCCTAATTCTCTTGTGGCCAAAGTACTAATAGAGAAGTATATGAATTTCTCAGTTGATAAGATGACAAAGCTTAAGCCTGCCTAAAATGTTCCTAGGCGATAATAAGCTTGTGGGTTACAGTGTTTACTATGCATAGTCGCATAGATAGACTAGTAGGCTCTGAAGATTCAATCAAAATGGAGGACGATGCATGGGTTTTAGGAAGGATTCCAAAGATTCTAGAGGCTAGGCTACAATAGGGTGAATAGAAGCCTCAGTGGGTAAACCAACTTATTTCTCCACATAGATCCTAGAACTCCACTCTAATATGGAGGCATTTTAATAGAGAAATAGCTTTGGACATCCTAGCATAGCATATCCCACTTAAGAGGCTCATAATGAAATAGTTTGGAATCTAGCTCAAAATGGTGTCTACTTGTTTAAATCAGGCTATAACTTTTTTGTAGAGGAGAAGGCCATCGCATGCTTTATAAGCTCGATTAGGTTTGGGGAACCTTTAGAAAGTGTTTTGGAAGATGAAACTAATAAAAAGATGCCTCATGTTTGGATGGAAGCTAATTAACTCTACTCTTCCTACGTTACTAAGTCAAACTATAGCTTGTGATCACTTGTGTGTATTTAGCCTTCATGAAGAAGTAAGTACTAATCTCCTGTTTAGAGATTGCCAAGTTAGAATAGTTATCTAGTCCTCATCCTCTAAGTATCAGAATTAATGGATTAGAGACATCAATGGAGACTTGGGTTATGAACTTCGTCTCTTACGTACTCAAATCCAATAGTGAAGTAGAAGAAAGAGCTACGGAGTTCATCCTTATCTGTTGTAGCATCCAGCTCCATATAAAGGAGGGGATCTTCTGAAATCAAAAGCCAAACCCAAGAAGAATTTTTTCTATCCTAGAGTAGTGGAAATATCGTTTAGTTCCAACTCCCTCATGGACTATTAAAAGGACACCTAAGGCTCTGGAGAAAGTCATGGATCTCTTTTGGAGCAAGGGATCCTTGGGGAATTAGTAAGTAGGAAGCATTGAAGTAGACAAAGCATGAAAAATGCAGGGAATTTCCTCGGTTAGGACATATAATTTCTACAGGTATTGGATGGAATTTTCACCTATAAAACGAGCTTAGGACAAACAAAAAAGCATGTCAGATCAACCTCAACTCCCTATACAAAAATGTTAGCTACACTCTATGCTCTCAAGGATGCCCGACAATGTAGAGAAGCTTGGTTGATCACAACATATATCGAATGTGCACTACATGCTTTGAAAGATCCCAGTCGGCAGCTTGCACAAGACATTGTTGATATTCCTTATATTCTTTGCTTTGTTATTCTCATCAAGTTTGATAGAACTTTAGTAGATGAACATAAATTGACCTTTAGGATAAGAAAATGTGTATAATTTGTTTTTCTTATTTTACTTATAAAAAGAAAAAGGGAAGAGAGCCCGGACATAGGGGGGGGGGGGGGGGGGGGGGGGATATAAAGTTTAAAACTATAAATATTCTCTTGGTTTAAATAGATCTGATCATACCTCTTCCCTTCATCTCCCAATCTCTCTCCTCATTCATGCGATTCAACCCCTCCGCTAATCTCAATTCTTCACAACTCAACGTAATGACTGATCGCGCGGAATCCTCCGAGTAAGTTTCCTTCCTTCAACATCACGCTACTCTCCCCTATTCCCGCATAACTAATCCAATTTTACTCGCTCAACTACTCAATATCATCCAAATCCTTTCGATTTGATTCGAATTATTTAAAATGTGTCAGTTTTTTTTTTCGTGATGTAAATTTTAGCAGCAAGGGCGCTAAGAAAGACTACAGCACCGCGATCCTAGAGCGCAAGAAGTCCCCCAATCGGTTAGTCGTCGATGAAGCCGTCAACGATGACAATTCCGTCGTTGCTATGCACCCTAATACCATGGAAAAGCTTCAGCTCTTTCGTGGCGATACCGTTCTCCTCAAGGTATTTTTTATTTTAGTGATGTGACTGTGTTTTGTTGATACTGTTGTAATTACTTTTGTTTCGTTCTGTTTCTAGGGTTACGATGTTATTAGGGTTCTGAGAATTGTGTGTCGGTTGAAGTTACTATGTGTAGAAATTCATTATGCAGTCGTTGCGAGCGGCTGATCTAATGTAATTAGATTGATATGCAGGTTTTTAGGTTGTATATGTAACTATTTGTAATTTTGGTTGCTGGAAATCTGGGTTCATTATTTTATCGGTGATGAATGTTTGGCGTTCCTAGTTACATTGCGAATTAATCGCTTAGTGGGACTTCGGCCTGTGGGAATTGTGTAATGGTTTGAGGGATTGTAATGAGTCGATTGTTCAAATGTTCATATAGGGAAGGAGGAAATCATTTTTAGTGGGGAGGTGTTGTGGTTGAAATTATGACGGAAGTTTTGGTAGTTGGTCTTTGACATTTTTGTGAGTTCAAATGCTAGAAGGTTGTTGAATTCCTTCTACATTTCTGTTAGGTATAGTATTATTTTTTACAGGATATTATTTCTGTAGAGATTTATTCTGTTGTTGTGGGCTGGTTCATGAGAAGGCTGGTGGGAGGTTTGTAAATAAATGTGACTGTGCTCTGGGAAGTTGGAGATCTTTATTTGACCCTTATTGAATGGTTGTGTAGCGCACACTGTTAGACTACAGATTAATAGCTTATTTTTAGTGAACTTGTTTCTGTTGACTTTAAACCTCTTTATGCTCACTTGTTCTAAAAGATAAATGCCATATAAGGTCTGACTTTGGTCTTTATTGGGAACTATCTCCAGGGAAAGAAGCGAAAAGACACAATTTGTATTGCCCTTGCTGATGATACATGTGAAGAACCAAAGATAAGAATGAACAAGGCGGTTAGATCTAATTTAAGGGTGCGACTTGGTGATGTAGTTTCTATTCACCAATGCCCTGATGTGAAGTATGGAAAACGTGTTCATATTCTTCCTATTGATGATACCATTGAGGGTGTCACTGGAAATTTGTTTGATGCATTCTTGAAACGTGAGTTTCTTCTTTTTGCTGCCTTTACAGTTTGTTTATTACTAAAGTTGATCTATATTCCATATCATTATTTTATGGGTATGACTTTTGATTAATCTTTATTATCTGTGCTCTTTATTTGAAGGTATCTGATTTTTCTATTATGTGTACTGCGTGATAGTATTATTGCGGTATGTGTGTGCCTCTGCCTTCTCCTTGGCCCTAGGTTCTTGGCATGTTGCGGTATAGTTGCTTGTGGCACAAGTATTAGGAGTTATTAATTATTGAAATAGGGGAAGAAAAATAATAGTAAGTGCTGGGGATATAGTAGAGAGAGGAGTACCAGAATTAGCTTAGAGAATAAGTAGGTTATAGTGGGTAGAGAGTGTAAGTTATAGAAGGGAAGTGCTTATTTTTTTTGGGACATTTTAAATGGGAAACTATGTGAGTAATTTTGGGATAAAGTAGGGCTTATTGAAGCTTGATTAATGTCTTGGTTCTGTCCGTGGAATAGGGTAATGATGTAGGTGTTGGGGAAGCAGTATCATGTTGGTGTCATATCATGCTTCATATCGATTTTGACGCGAATTAATAAGTTGGAGATCGCTCTCACTTTTAAGATTCGACAGATTATGATCGTATATAATATAACTAAAACTATACTTTTGTCACCTTAAAGTTTTCTTATGCTTGTTTATTTCTTTGTCTAGATACTTATGACAATCTTATGATTAAGGGTTGTTGTATTTGGGTTAGTTCTGTTTTTATTAACAATAAGTCAATAATCCTAATAATCACACATATATAAACTTTTCAAATTTGCTTCTTGTCAATTTGGAGGTTGGGATAATTTTGGCTTTGGTAAGAATCTAAAGCGAGGGAGAAGCAGTCTCTCTAATGCCATGTAAATGCCCTCTAGAACATCAACTTACTATCTTTTAATTGAAAGACTAAACCATTCAATTAATAGAATAGCAAGCTTTGGAATTTGTGATATCACTGCACTTCACAAAGGTTAGTATTTTATTGATGTTGCAATAGCATGAGAGTCTTTGATGTATATTATGTGGTTTTTCAAACGCTTGTTATGGCTCGGCTAATCATGAAAGCACAAGTTGGATATCTTTGAAAATAGCAACTTTGATATGTTGGAATGACCTTGTTTTAATTTATGTTATCCTCTCCAGTGAGTTGAATTGCTTAACTTTCTGTGGGAACTTTTCAGCTTATTTTCTTGAAGCCTACCGGCCAGTGAGGAAAGGAGATTTTTTTCTTGTGAGAGGTGGGATGAGAAGCGTTGAATTTAAGGTTATCGAAACCGATCCTCCTGAATTCTGTGTGGTATCCCCAGATACTGAAATTTTTTGTGAGGGTGAGCCAATTAAACGAGAAGATGAGAATAGATTAGATGAGGTTGGCTATGATGATGTAGGTGGGGTTAGAAAACAGATGGCCCAGATTAGGGAGCTGGTAGAACTGCCATTGAGACACCCACAGTTGTTCAAATCAATTGGTGTCAAGCCACCTAAGGGAATTTTGCTCTATGGTCCTCCTGGGTCAGGAAAGACTTTGATAGCTCGTGCAGTGGCGAATGAAACTGGTGCATTCTTCTTCTGTATTAATGGGCCAGAGATCATGTCAAAAATGGCTGGGGAAAGTGAAAGCAATCTCAGGAAAGCTTTTGAAGAAGCTGAGAAGAATGCTCCGTCTATCATATTTATTGATGAAATTGATTCAATTGCTCCCAAGCGAGAGAAAACCAATGGAGAGGTTGAGCGGCGTATCGTTTCCCAGCTTTTGACTCTTATGGATGGGCTTAAATCACGTGCACATGTTATTGTTATGGGTGCTACTAATCGTCCAAACAGCATTGACCCTGCACTGAGAAGGTTTGGTCGATTTGACAGAGAAATTGATATTGGTGTACCAGATGAAGTAGGCAGACTTGAGATTCTCCGCATTCACACCAAAAATATGAAGCTTTCCGATGATGTATTTACCTCTTCATTATCATTTGGCAGTTGATCAAAAGATATTGATATTCTCTGCTTAAATATTTTGTTTGATTGTGTTTCTTTCATTGTATAGGTTGATTTGGAAAGAATTTGCAAGGAAACACATGGCTATGTTGGTGCTGACCTAGCTGCCTTAAGTACTGAAGCTGCGCTTCAATGTATCAGGGAGAAGATGGATGTTATTGACCTGGAAGATGAGACTATTGATGCTGAGATCCTTAATTCTATGGCTGTTTCAAATGAACACTTCCAGACTGCTCTTGGGCTGAGCAATCCATCTGCTTTGCGTGAAACGGTTAGTTTTTGTTGTGTTTTAACAAGCATTAAGTTCTTACTCTGTTTATTGTTGTAGCCATTGATTATGAATGAATTTGGTATGTCAGGTTGTGGAAGTTCCTAATGTCTCTTGGGAAGACATTGGTGGCCTTGAAAATGTGAAAAGGGAACTTCAAGAGGTGCTTCCTTTTGCCTGCCTCTGATTGCCTCATTTCTTGTTTTATTATGTATTACTGTGAACTGAACACTTTCCCTTTTCCACATGTAGACTGTTCAATACCCTGTAGAGCATCCTGAGAAATTCGAGAAATTTGGAATGTCTCCTTCTAAGGGAGTTCTTTTCTATGGGCCTCCTGGATGTGGGAAGACTTTGCTGGCAAAAGCAATTGCTAATGAGTGTCAGGCTAACTTCATCAGTATTAAAGGACCTGAATTGCTAACTATGTGGTTTGGTGAGAGTGAGGCTAATGTTAGAGAGATATTTGACAAGGCCCGTGGGTCAGCTCCATGTGTTCTATTCTTTGATGAGCTTGATTCAATTGCAACTCAGGTGTGCACACATTCCTGCTTGGCTGAACTTTCATAATTCCATGTGATTTATTGATGAGATCTGGTATCTTTGTGTCTAGGCTCTTATAAATAGAGTTTCTGATTGTAGTTTGAGATTTAAATATTTTGTTTATTGAATCACAGTCCCCTTTTGAAGTATCATTACAATGTGATTTTTGAAGCTCCGGTTGGCATTTTCTTTAGATCTCGAATAAAGAAATAGAGAATACCATTAAAAGAGGATTAAATCTGAATGCATACTGATGTGAAAGATTGAAACTAGATTTTTAATACTTACAATTATATATTGATTTGAATTTTTCAATAATGTGTCCTCATTTGTTATTGTCAATCCATTTGTGCTACGAAGTATTAGGTTTGGGAGAGTTTGATTTGAAAGTTCGAATTGTTGTTAAAAATTAGCAAAATCTAAAGCCCTATCATTCCGCCTCTTTAACTTTCTGGTTGTGTTTTCTCATTAGGTTCTTATATAAATATATTATTGACTGATTATGCTTTGTTTTCTATGTGGCTATTGTTCAAGTTTCATTTGTTCTCAATTTGTCTGATTGCAATTCTGGCCTGTGGGTTTGTCTTACCTAGAGAGGAAGCAGTCAAGGTGATGCAGGTGGTGCAGCTGACAGGGTTTTGAATCAACTTTTGACCGAAATGGATGGAATGTCAGCCAAAAAGACTGTTTTCATAATTGGAGCCACAAATAGACCTGATATTATCGACCCAGCTCTTCTGAGACCAGGCCGTCTTGATCAACTCATATATATTCCTCTTCCTGATGAGGAATCCCGTTATTCCATATTTAAGGCTGCGTTGAGAAAGTCACCTATTGCAAAAGATGTCAACTTAAGAGTACTCGCCAAGTTCACTCAGGGCTTCAGTGGTGCTGATATCACTGAAATATGTCAACGGGCTTGCAAATATGCAATCAGAGAAAACATTGAAAAGGCAAGTATATCGGTTTTGGTTGATTGAATTTAACAGTTCATCTTGTATGTTCCTTCCATTTTGTTTTAAGTAGTGTAAAAGTGTTATTTCTTGTCTCTTCCATTCACTTGGTGTGCTTTAAATCATTTGATGTCTCATGTCACATTCAAATCTGTAATAGTATATTTTGCCATTGGTGAACTTGGATTGAAGGGGTTAAAAAAGAAATGGAGAAATGGGCTTACAGGAAAATGTGGTACTAAATAGGAGGTAATGGAGGAGGATTTATGTGGATGATCACTTGACAGAAGCCCTTGGCTGTTGCAGTTGACCCCATCTTTTTGGGATCAAGGCTTGGGTTTTGTTGTTGTTGAACATAGAGGTTAGAGCTTTTGTGTAGTGGCTGATGAATAGATGCATCAGGCTTAATCACTATGTTCTGATAATTAACAAGAGTTTTGTTAAGTTGTAATGGATCTTTGTAGGATGTAGGTATCGAAGAAGTGAGGTAGTAACTCTAGGTTCTAACTGGATGCAATTATGAAGTATTAAGTGACCTTTTTGATGATTTGGATTTGTTTTCCATTGATGTACAGCTGTCCGATCTCCAGATAGATGCCTTCATGATTATATCTCTCTCGAGTAAGAAAAGTTAATTCTATGATCTTTTTAAATTTGCAGGACATTGAAAGAGAAAGGAGGAGAAATGAGAACCCTGAAGCTATGGAGGAGGATGTGGATGAAGAGGTAGCTGAAATCAAGGCTTCCCATTTTGAGGAGTCAATGAAATTTGCTCGCAGAAGTGTCAGTGATGCTGATATTCGCAAGTATCAGGCATTCGCCCAGACCTTGCAGCAGTCCAGAGGTTTCGGCACTGAGTTTCGTTTCTCCAATACTTCTTCTGGGACTACTGGTACTGATGCTTTTGCTGCTTCTGCTGGTGGAGCTGATGAGGATGACCTCTATAATTAGGTTTCTTTCGTTTTTAGTCATTCTTTTAAAGCATCATTTAAGAAGACATGTGTACTGTGGTTCCTTCGTTTGTAAGCAGTTACTCCATTTCCACCTTTTTCATTGTAAAATACATCCCGAATCCTGATGGATTTGGTTGTCAGGAGCAGCTACTGTGAATCCCCAGATGTTAATACGTGGATAACATGTTTCTTTTCCAGTCTTTCTGTTTTCTTTCTTGTACTTCCTACTCGAGTCTAATGTAATAGAGACTTCGAGTTGGGTCATCAATGGTTGTATGATTTAGTTCTTTCTAGGCCTCAACTACAAACCTCAAAACGCAAGGAGAACACAAGTCTTGCTTCACGTAAACGCATGCGCAAGTATTTGTGTCTAGGGAGATAAGTACTTGCTAAGTTATACTTTATCTTTCTTCCTTTTTTTTGGGAAGGTTGGTAAGAGCCTAATAGGCAATACTTTATACCTCAAATTTTTTAAATGAGGAAATATTGCAATATTTGTGGAATGTAGACAGTATATGAATAGTTTTGAGATACTATCCAACTTTATTTATTACCTCGGGAAAATAGGGAAATAGAACTTACTTGGCTCCCATCCCTTTCTGTAGGGTTCTATTAAATTTTCAATTCCTTAAATATTATCGTTCTTGTATCATTCTATGAAAAAAAACTCCCCTCGATTGTCCAATTATCCTTCTCATTTGGTCTTGGACAACAAAAATTGAGGACAAGATCATGTAACCCTGAACTTTCCATTGTATGTCGATCACGATTACGATTAGGACTCTCTTGGGGAAAATTGAATAGATATCATAGTAGAGTTTTCAGTTGGAATGTAGTTGTATTGGAGAAAATATGACTTTGTCTTCAAAAGGATTGTTTTGTTGTCATAAGCCTTCAGCATTTTAACTTACTCATTTCAAGATTTTAAGTGTTATTCTCGTATTAGCTTCAAGGATATACATTGTGGAGCGCTATTCCCGTTAATGACGATTTTGCCCTTTGACTCGTTTTTAATAAAATCGAACATCATACACTTCAATTCTTATTTCTCACTTCAATATCTCGTAAAAACGTAACAAAACAAAGTCCACTATATTTTCCGACAACTAGTCGTCGGCCTCCGCGGTGGCCGGAAAATCGTGTTTTAGTTGACGGGAACCGCTCTTTGGGACACCAGAATTCACCGGAAACTATGGATGAGCCATTGTCGACAACATCGGAGGTAAAAATCGTAGTTCGTGATCGGAAGAGTGGATTATTGGCGTCGCCAGTGGGCTAGGCGTCTAAGAAAAACGGTCAGCCCCAAGGCTAACCGTCTGAAAAAAACGGCCAGCCCAAGGGCTAGCCGTCTAAAAAAACGGCTAGCCCTAGGGGGAGCCGTTTTTTTTAGACGGCTAGCCCTTGGGCCCGACCATTTTTTTCAGAAGGCTGGCCCATCATGAAAAATAATTTTTTTAACTTTTTTTTTTGTAGGTTCCGACAAAAGATTTTGCCGGCAATGGTATTAATTATTACCCTCATTTTATGACTACAGAAATATTTCCGACGAAAGATACGGCTTCTGCATGGGCTAAATCGGTTGCAATAAAACACAGATTTCAATTGGTTCATTCGTCGTACAAAAGAGGAAATATGTACATGAGATGCAATCGGGGAGAGAGAAACAGAGGAGCGAATAGAGATTTAGAGAATGCTGAACGACCGGGGACTAAATCTCAAGCTTGTGGTTGTAAGTTTCTGATTAAGATTTCATGTTCTGTAGAGGGGTGGTTGATAGTATTGGGTCCCGAGGATAATGGTAAGCACAATCACGAAATGATTAAGTATTCGAAGGGAAATCGACAGATGAGTGGTCTTAGCCCTGAAGCGAAGAAGTTGGTGCGCGATATGTCTGTGGCTCAAACAAAGCCCAATGTTATTTTGGTTGCGGTGAACTCTCAGTTTCCCGATGATCATCCAAATGCGCGACATATCTACAATTTCAGAGATAGGATGAGACGGGAGGAGGCTGGCGGACTGGATTTTATTAGTCAGTTCCTTCATCTTGCTACTGATAGCAAGTACGTTAAGTTTTTACGCTCTGATCCTGAAACGAATGTTGTCACCCATGCGTTTATAGCGCATCCTGTTTCTGCAAAGTTGTTATGTACGTATCCATGAGTTTTGGGCATGGACTCCACGTACAAGACGAACATGTACAAGATGCCTTTGTTTGAGATATGCGGTGTCACTCCGTGAAACAAGAATTTCCTGATTGCATATGCATTCCTATCTGATGAGACTACTGGTAGCTACATATGGGTGTTAGATAAGTTGAAGATGTTGTATGGCAATGACTTGTCTCCTTCGACAATTGTCACTGATCGGGAATTAGGGCTGATGGCTGCTATTCGTGAGGTTTTTCCCGGAACTGCAAACTTACTATGTACATGGCACATCAACATGGATGTGGAGAATAAGGTTGGTAAAATTTGCAGAGATAAGAAGGTCGGGGAGAGATTCAAGCTAGGAAGATGGAGGGGTATCATAGAAGCAAAGTCTCAAGAAGATTATGACCATGCCATAGGAGTTCTTTATGGATCGTGGGGAACTGCATTCTCTGCTGTTATAACGTATTTGGAGGGTACATGGCTCGTTCACGCCGACAAGTTTGTGAAGCGGTGGACAAATGAGAAACTTCATTTTGGGAATACAACTAACTCTCGGGTTGAGAATGCTCATTCTATGCTGAAGAGTTGGTTGTCATACTCTAATGGGTCGTTTGATACTGTTTGGCAGAAAATTAACACAACCATTGATGCACAACTAATAGAGATTCGACAAACCCTCGAGATGCTCACATGGCCAACAGTATCGACACATTCCGTTCCAGCATCTGTGTGGACGAACATCCAATTATTGCTTGGAGTTGTTGATTGAGTAAGAGAAGCGGATGAAATCATTGGGTAATGAAGTGCACGATCTATGTGGTTGTGCGTACCAAACAAGCCACGGGATATCGTGCACATGTCAGATTTACGATACTATTGCGGACGACCAGTTCTTTAAATTGCAGCAAGTCCATCAATTTTAGAGAACACTCGAGGTGAATGAAGAAGATAGCGTACAGGTGCTTATCGAACCTAATCCTCCAACGCAAGACGTGCAATTTTTCTAGACGCTCGTGAGTGAGGTTACCGGAAGTGATCCTGCTGTTGTTCATCACGTGTCTAGGATTATCCATGCACAGCTCCATTCAGAGGATTCGGGTTACGTTGAACCCAAGCCGAGGATGTCGAACCGTGGACGACCTAGCACACGACATGAACGATCCTCGTGGGAGTACTCAAGTCAAGGGCGTGGACGAGGGTCGCGTACGACGTCTAGCCGGGGACGACTTTCTATGTCGTTTGTGAACATGTCGACTTGTCATGCAGATATTACAACGTACCCGAACGTAGATAAGATTCCAGGGATCATGCTTAAATACATAATTGACTATCTTGACGTCCGGGGTGATGGTAATTGTGGTTTCCGAGTGGTGGCAGACTTATTCCTAGGTAGCAAGGAGAACTGGATTAAAGTGCAGAAGATCATATGTAATGAGTTGTTAGAAAATCGAGGCATTTACTCATCCATCTTCTACGAAGGCGTTGACAATGCCGTGACTCGTATTACATGGTATGGAGGGAGTTGCACTACAGAACATTGGTTGGAGGTACAACAAGACTTATTTCCAATAGCGCAATTCTGGAACTGTGCAGTCATATTTCTCAGTGTTGGGTTAGATGGAGCTCTTTATCCTTGCATGACTGTATTGCCATGGTCTGCACCCGTGAACGTTAGTCGGCCACGAAGGGAGATATGCATTGCACACCTCAGTACCTACAAGCATTACATTAGACTAACTCTATCTCGTGACTGTCATATGCCGCCTATATGCACTTTGTGGTTTCAGGTACGAGATCATAGTGTTGTAGGTTGGGAGCAATTGTATGAGGTAAGTTTAGGACTTTGGCGGAATTTGTCTAGTTTATAATGTGAACTAAACATATATTGTATGATATTGTTGTGAACGTATATTGTAGATATTGTTACGAACGTATATATTTGAACATGTCGTTGATAATATTGTTAATATTGTTGAACATGCTGATAATATTGCTGATTAATACATATACACGACCTTATTTAAAGTAATAGTTTCCTAATTATACCTCTCTTTGACAACGTATATCTATGCACCGATTATGGGGCACTAGCGAGAGAGTTGATAGAGAGGGAGGAGGGTTTGATGAAGGAGAAGTATGTTTTATGCGAACACAATGACATACTTCTCCTTCCTCAAACCCCCCTCCCCCCTATCAACTCTCTCGCTCTTACCTCGTAATCGGGGACGAGAAATTAGGCTTCCAAAGATTGATATAATGTGGGAACTTAGATAATAACTATTACAGTCTGGATATTAAAGTCCAACTACAAATGTTTACAGTCCAACTACATAATAAGTACAAAAAATCTGAAAAACCGTGCGTAACTACAAATGTCTAAATAAATAACTACATAAACAAAGAGTCTCATCCAGTATAGTACTCGTACATAAATGAGTCGATGGCGTCAGCACAAGCCCCCAACTCGGGTGTCAACGCCCTAGCATCAGTGATAGGCTAGACGATCCTCAACAACTTCTCGACCCACTGCAAATAACAAAAAACACATAAGTTAATATAACGTTACAGAATATAACATAATATAAATATAAAGTTAATCAAATTCCAATTAAACTTACGTAATGGGTGTTCATTCTCTCTGGTGCAGCCAGAACAACCTCCTCGTCTATCAGTATCGGGTGAGAGACCCGAAAAAACCACTGAATGTAATCCGGAGATGATCCCTCTAGGGCGTCGCCTGCCGGATGGAACCGCCCAAGCTCGAGTGGGAAGGCATTAGGAAAAACCTGCCAAGCCGACTCAGTTGCAGACTCAGCGAACTGTACCCGATAAGTACCCTTACCGGGTCTTGATGCCGACTCCGGCTTCAGAGGTGCCATGGGAATCACCTGTATAAACCCGAATTGACGGATGACTCGATCATGCATATATGGCTCAATGATGTCCCGATATTGAATCCATCTAGTGAATGTCGACCTCGGGACACGCTGTGCTGCGTTCATTTCGTAAGGGGTCCAACAAACCTAAGAAAGCAAATGCCAATGTATTGTTCAATATAAGTACAACTACACAATGAAATAGAAAAACGTAATACCTTAGTGGCCTGTATACGATCCAACTGCCGACGTAGGGCTACCAATCACCCCCCATCACCCGGCTCCTTCCGAGGAGTCCAAAGCGCAGTACGATGTCGATCGCGTCCAATACCAATATGTGGCGCATGAGGACACAGTGAGGGAAAGTACTCGTATATCCATGCCTGTAGAAGGGTGAGGCAACCTGCAATGTGTCTGCAACTCGCTCTACTCGCCTCTCCCAGCTGTCGATATAATGCAGCCAATGTCGCAGCACCCCAAGCATAACCCCCTAAATCACGTATAGATCTGAGTCGGAGCTCATGTAAAAACTGGGGTCGCATCCTGTTACCGCTCTTGTCCACGAATAATGTGGACCCAAACATGTACAACAACCAACCAGCCTCAGCAAAATATCTATCTCCTCGGTCCACGCCGCGACAAGTATCGACAATTGAATTCATAAGGACACCTCCCTTACTCCAATGATCTTTTGTAAATTATGGCAACGTACATCCCATAAACTCTCTAGCCTCCTCCATCAGATCATCGGGGCCCAACATCCCAGAGACTGCACGTCCCTCAACCGGAATACGTAGAATGTGCCACACATCCAACAGTGTGATAGTCATCTCCCCAAACATGAGGTGGAACGAGCTCGTGTCAGGCTGCCAGCGTTCAGTAAAAGCTGTAATCAAAGCCATGTCTAGGTGTTCGAAGAGAGAATACGGCAAATGAGATAGTCTAGTACCATCAACTACAGCTTTCAACTCCCTCGACAAAAGGTCCTCTCTCGAAGAACGCAATACAGCGCAACCCCTCATCCTACCATGGCACTTCAGCACCCCTCTCTCCGATCTAGTCCAGATCCCATGTGCTACGTGACCCCCGTAGCTAGGAATGACACTACTATCTAGCGGCCCGCCCGACATTGCTCCACGTACAAGCCAGGTGTCATCTGCGGTGCCTGGCGCTTGTGGCTACGTGAGTTGGTGCTAGTGATGTGGTCTCTGCCTTAACAAACTGACCCCTCAACCGAGATGGGCAACGACGACCCTGTGACTGAAGTGGCACGAACTCGTTGTCAAGTTCCTAGTCAAGCTCCGTAGCAAAGTCCTCCCAATCCTGATCACTCTCATCAACATCATCATCATCCTCGTCATCGAAAGGACGTGAACCAGAAGCCCCAGAAACAACAGCTCGGACAGTTCTTGGGGAAGGGAGACTCGAACGCGCTAGCTCAGGCTGTGGCTACGGGTGTGGCTGTGTAGACCTCGCGCTCCTAACAGAAGCGTCAACACCTCGAGCCCGGGTGTGGCGCTGGCTAGAGAACTCATCCGTAGTCATAAAATCGGGAATGACATGTCCCGTAACCCTCTATTCAATAAATAACAACATAATTTTTAGAAAAAGTACCGAACAAATCTCATATTTATCATAGATTTGCGCATTCTCATAACTTAACATTCATAATAGATTCCTAAATTCCTAAATTCTTAAATTCTAATTCTAATTCCTAAATACTCCTAACTTAACATATCCTATTTAAAGTCTAAATTCATAAATTCATAAATCCTAATTTTCCTAACTTAAAATATCCTAATTAAAGTTAATATTCAAAAATTCATAAATTCTAATTTTCCTAACTTAAATATCCTAATTAAAGTTAATATTGCTAAACACATAAATTCTAATTTTCCTAACTTAAAATGTCCTAATTAAAGTGGATATTCCTAAGTTATAATATTTTCCTAAATTCAAATACTTTAACTACTTACTTAAAAATTCAAATACATAAATTTTAATTTTCCTAACTTAACATATTCCAACTTAACATAACTTAACATTTTCCTAACTTAACAAAACATATTCCTAAGTTATTATTCCTAACATCTAATTTCCTAATTTTCCAAAAATAAATTTTATTTTCTATTATTTCCTAATTTTCTTAAATCAATTTTAATTTTCCTAACTTAACATATTCCTAAGGTATTATTCCTAACATTTTCCTAACTTAACCTAACATATTCCTAAGTTATTATTCCTAACATAACTTAACATATTCCTAACTCAATTTTATTTTCTATTATCAATACTCCTAATTATTAATTATTTATAATTATAATTTAAAACTACTTAACTATTAATTACCAATAATAACATTTAAACAAAAATTAAATAACAAAATTAACAATAACAATTTATACTTAAACAATAATTAACAAACAAATAAACTACAAAATAAATAAAAAAATTTCGGCGGGGGGGGGGGGGGGGGGGGGGGGGGGGGGGGGCAGCTGTCTAAAAATTCCGGCTGGCCCTAGGGCGGGCCGTCTAAAATTTTCGGCTTGCCCTAGGGGTGGCCGGAAATTTTAGACGGCCCGCCCTAGGCCGGCCGAATTTTTTAGACGACTGCCCCTGGGGTTGGCCGGAAATTTAAGACGGCACGGTGGTCGGAAATTTCAAAAAAAAACTTACCCTTGAACGCAGTGGTCTTTCTCCCTTTACGGTGGATGCAAGATCTTTTCCGGGTCGACGACTCATTACCGACGACTTTGTGTGGCGGCTTGACGGCTTCTGGCGGGTGGGAGAGGTGGCAGGCGACGGCGGGTGAGAGGGTCTGGCTGGAGGCGGTGGAGGAGGATGGTGAGAGTTAGGGAGAGAGTGGGAAGGAAAGGGAGAGAGCGTAAATATAGGGGGTGGTTGGAGTAATTTGGGGGCGGTGTTTAAGAAGGCCCTATACATTTTAATATGAGAAGCTTTTGTTTTGAACTATAGTGATGTCATCTTAATTGCTGCCCCCACTATTACTATATTACCCTCCTTCACCCACACTCACAACTTCCCTCAAACTCACAACCACCCACATTCACCCACACCCACACCTCGTCGGAACGCACACCCGTCGTCGCCCGCTGGAACCCACACCCACCGTAACACTGAAGCTCGTCAGAACCCATACCCACCAGACTTTAGAGATGAGTCACCGCCCTGAGAAGGAAATCACACCCACTGTAGGAGAAAAACCACCACGCACAAGGGTAAGTTTTTTAAAGAAAAAGGTCCTTGAAAAAGGGGGAACCGTCTAAATTTTTTGGCGAGCCACGGGGCAAGCTGCCCAAAAATTCCGGCCGGCCTTAGGGCAAGCCGGAAATTTCAGACGGTCAAAATTTCAGATGGCTAGCCCAAGGGCCGACCGTTTAAAATTTTCGGCTTTCCGTAGAGCCGGGTGGAATTTTTGGAAGGCTTGCCCCAGGGCTCACCGGAAAAATTAGACGCCTCCCCCTTTCTGGCGACTTATTTTGGCTTTCGTCTTCCGCAAGTTTCATTATTGTTAATTATTTTTAGTTAATATTATTTATTATTATTATTGTTAATTAATTGTTTGTTAATATTATTCGTTTAAATTGTAAATTATTATTAGTTATTATTGTTAATAATTGAATCACAAATCTCAATTTGGAATAATTATTGATCCTCATGCACAAATAATAATAATTGATCCTCATGCACAAATCTCAATTTCCCAAGACCAAGCTTCCTGTATTTACCCCCACAACTGTGTTTCCTCATCCAGTAGGTTTCCTACGTGCCTTAGGGTTCTAAAATAGATTTTTGAAAATTGCCAAAGAAACCCTTCCAATTACCACTATACACAATAATTATCTTAGATCCCCATACACAAATCATCAATTCCAAAGGCCAAAATCACTATAGTGTTCTCCCCAAATTTTGTTTACCTTACCCCGTAGGATTTTTAGGTCCCCTAGAATTTCTAGAATTGTGTTTCGAAACCAATTTGTAATCCCCTCCCATCATCATTAAGATTGACAGATTGTCTCCATGCAAAGTCTAACATAATTAGTGCGTTGCCTCAACCCATTACCTTCCATATACTCGATCTTTTACTGATTAATCTTCATCTACTCATTCCACTGTTTTCATACCTCTTTCCCTTTCTATAACCTCAAGGCAATCATTTCCTCACCCGCAAAATAAACATCCCATAACTTTTTCTTCAAATCAACAATGTCTTCCTCACAATTGTGGAGCCACTCTCGTATGGGAGTATTAATTGGTCCACCAGACTCACGAAGACTCCAAGAACAGCCAGACTAGAATACATCGGTAATAGGAGCCTTCTACAAACCTCATCCACCGGCTAAAGATGTAGTACAAGCAGTGGTCAATTTGGAATGGAAAGCCCGTGGACCTATTAGGGTTCAACGTCTTAGAAGATATTATGCTTTTTTGTGCTCCCATGCTCGTGATAGGGAAGCACTTCTAGACCTTCAAACAACAATCATAGAGGGAAGGTTAATCTCCTTCCATAAAGGAGGAAGATCTATTGTCTTAGGCAATTAAATTTCAACATGGCTAGATTATTTGTGAGAGTAGTTGGACTTCCATTAGACAAGCTTGATAGACAGTGGGCATTACATTCCTTGCATCATGTGGGTTTCGTTGAATCATTGGAGTTCGAATACTACCCCCTAGGAGTCCCGGAGTATAGGGAATTAATTCATATAGACCTATCCAAGCCACTAATCTCGGGGTGCTTTCTGCCGACGGAGGACAATCAAGTGGTATGGGTCTTTTTCAAGTATGAAGGAGTAATTAAATTTTGTAAAATTGTGGTCTTGTTGGTCATAATACCTCAAACTTCTATGTTCTAGATCATGTAGCCTCTCGGTGGATTAGAGGTAGATTAGAGAGCCTAGAAAGGGGAGGTCACTCAGTTGTATATGGACCATCATCATGCAACTACTACACAAATATGATTAAGGGTTTGGTAGAAACTTTTAGAAATCGAAATCTTAGAGTTGATCTAATTCGCCTAGGCTTTCTCCATGAATTTGAAAGAGTTTCCTTAGATAATAAAAAATGATGGGCATAACAGTAGTTCTAATGCGAATAACTCATCTCCAGAATTCCACCCAACTAATGAGAACTTTGAGGAAGAGAATGGAAACCAAAGGGAAAGTTTTAGAGAAGAGAATAGTGAAAGGAGCAGCCTAATCATCAAGTTCACCAAGGAAGAGGCACTCAGTTTGGGCTAGGAAGTGATCCTTATGCCCAATTCTTTGATCAACAAGCAGCTATAGTTGATCCAGGAAAACAAAAAGTAGCTGAGGATATCATAGGAACACTAATGGAAGGGGGCGTAGGTGCATTAGACGAGAATGTCGCTTCAAGGATAATGGAATTAGTGAGTTCATCAACAAGACACCCAACAATAGGAATTATCCCTGAACTTCGAGAATTTGATCCTCCATTCACAGAGGGCGAGCTTCAACAAATGCATGCTCCCAATTCCTTGAACTTTCCCTTGGAAGGCCTTGATACCTTTCAAATAGAGTTTCATAAACATTTGGAGCATAGCAGCAACACAAATAGTGTAAAGGAATCAAGTGAAGATAGGGATAATTTTTCTTTTAGATTAGTAATAAGTGCTAAATCACCAAATAATTAGTAAGATAATGATCCACCCGAGCATCAATAAGAGCATAGTAGCACATAATAACAACAATAAAACGAACCAGTGACAACTAATTGGAAAAGAAAAAGCTCTAATCTTCCTTATCCCCCACATTCACAGGACTCGGGAATCTCTAGTAAGGAAGTAACTTATAAATATGTACATTGGTTTGATAAGAGAAGAAAGCTTTACAAGAAAAAATGGGTTAGATACCTAATGGAAAACTCCAAGTGCATCACCGATCTGTCCTTTGCTAGATCTTGGATGAAAGCAAGCAACATAGTTGATGAATGGATGCAGGTGTCAGTTGCAAGAATCCGAAAGGGAGGATGTACAGTAGGGTTAGAGTCATTAACCAACAAAAAGCAGCAAATCTTCATCCATAACAACCAAGAAGAAGTTTTAGAAGAAGTGAACTCGGGTATGGCAGCTGGCCCTTCACAGCTCCCTAGCCTAGTATGAAGTGTGAAGCATGGAATTGTAGGGGCTTTAATGATACCAACTCCTCTACAATTCCTCATATAATTTGGTTAGTTAGATCCCTAGTACCTACCTTTTTGTTTCTCTATGAAACTAAGATGTCATTTCATGATGTTGTACATAAGTTTAGAAACTTACAACCTTCCTTTGTGTGTGGAGAAGACACTAGGGATTCTAAAGGTGGATTGGTAATTTTTTGTTGGTCTTCTCACAATGTAGTATGTGTATTTAGTTCAAGTAACCTTATAGTTTGTAGAGTGGATGAACCCTTTGGGCCCTCATGGCATATCATGTTCATCTACGGGGATATAATTTTGGAAGACAAGAGCGTAGTTTGGAATAAGATTCTCTTCTAAAGTATTTTGATGTGTGTTTAATCATAGGAGACTTTAACCAACTTGAGTACCATTCATAAAAATTAGGGGGTTCTCAATCAATTCAAGGATGGTCTAATTTTGTTGATTGGAAAATCAACTCTACTTTAAAAGATGTTCCTTTCCTTGGACCTCAATTCACTTGGTCAAAATTCAGAAAGGATTTGAATATCATATTAGAAAGACTAGATAGATCGTATATGACATCATCATGGTTAAATATTTTTCCTAACTCTAGGCTTATCCACCATTCCATTATCCTTTCTGACCATGTAATTATACTTCTAGAAACAGAGAATCCTATCTGAAAACCTAGTCGGCATTTAATTATGGTGTTATTCCTTTAAACAAGTACAAGAGGTAGTGAATTCTACTTGGGTTATCAATGTTACTGGCTCCCCTCCCTTTTCCTTATATAGAAAGTTAGATTTCCTTCGACGAAAACTTCGAGCATGGTGCTTGGAAAATAGGAAATCTTAGGGAATAAATTGGAGAAACTTCTCTAATACATTACAGAACTTAGGCGCAAGAGTGGATTCCACAATCTTAAGAAACCTCTACACGGAAGAAGTATTATTAATTAAGGATGAAATCTCTCTACAATACATGTACTAGAAACAACAGATGAAAAACTCCTAGAATTATCAAGGAGATCTTCCTACAAAATTGATGTACTCGAAAGCAAAGAGTCGGTCAACAAGGAAGTCTATATTATCCTTAAAGAATCCAGATAGAGAATGGATCTCTAGTATGGATAAAATACAAAAATTATTCACCGAATCCACCTAGAATATTTACCAAGTTGAAAATTCTCTATCACCGTTTGATCAAAATGAAGTCCATACAGTCATACAAGAAATAGAAATCCCAAATATCTCGTATCGGTAGAAAATGGGCCTGCTTAGACCTTTACAATGGAAAGAAGTTCAATCGAAAATGTTCAACATCAAAGGGAATTCAGCTCCAAGTCCAGATGGTTTCCCATCTTCTTTCTTCCAAAAATTCTGGCCGCTGGTAGGACAATCGGTTTTTCAAGTAGTATCCCACTTCTTCGCAACATGCCACATCCTACAAGAATGGGATCACTCTATTCAGATAATGATAGAAAAAATAGAGAATCCAGAAGATGTTAGTAAGTTTTCCTCTATTGTCTTATGTAATGTGATTTATAAATGTGCATCTAAATGTATGGCCAATAGAATGACAAAACTATTTCCTAGCCTACTGCTAGAAACCCAACTTGCCTTTATTCTAGGGAGATTTATGAGTGATAACATCATCCTCAATCATGAATTGTTAGATATAATCAATAAGAGGAAGAAAGACACGATTCATCTAGCTTCATTAAAGTTAAATATGAGCAAAGCCTATGACAGAGTCAATTGGAGTTTTCTGCTAATTGTCCTTGAAAGATATGGTTTTCCTCCTCATTGGATCCATTTAATCAGCCAATACACGCATCTCAATTGTTTCCTAGGAATAATGTTAAAATTAGGTGAAGACTTGGGAAGTTTCCAAGGAATTAAGGTCTTCAGGAAAGCTCTAAAGATCAACCATCTATTCTTCGCAGATGATGCCCTCCTTTTCTTCAAATCCTCCCCCTGAAGCATGTCAAGCAATTTCCTCAATCATGGCACATTTCTCTTTGATTTCAGGGCAAAAACTTAACCTGAGTAAATCCTTTCTCAAACTTAGCTTGAATACTTATAGAGAGGACTGTAATATCTATAAATCCATTTTACAGATTAACCCAATTGAAAGCTTAGACCTTCATCTGGGAGCCCTAATAGATATTACTGGAAGAAAAAAGAACATTTCCAATATCTTATTGATAAGTTTTTTGCAAGAATAATATCCTGGAACAACATCTTTCTTACTATATCCCAAAGATTAATCTTGATTAACTCTGCTCTAGTCCCTATTGCAAATGTTGTGTTTGCATCCTTTCAACTTCCTCAATCAGTGGCCAACAAGATTGGCTCTATGATCTCCAGCTTCCTCTGGGCCACTAATAAAGGTTCTGGAATCCACTGGATTTGAACAGAAATCACCACACTCTTGAAAGGAATGGGAGGACTGGGAATTAGAGAAGTAACCACTCATAACATGACCCTCCTAATGAAACAAGTTGCACGAATGTCATGTAACCCACAAATCCTAGTTTCCAGAGTTTTTAATGCTAGAATAGACTTCGCTCAGCATCTGGGTCGTAAACATTGCAAAATCAGGAAAATAGGATCATAGGTCTTCTCCAGCTTACAAAAAATGGAAAACCTCATTCTAGAAGGAAGCGCTTGGAAGATTAGAAAAGGACATAAAGTTCCTGCATGCCTTGATAAATGGGTTAATGGGGATATTCCGACTTGCCTTCCTCTCATTTTCCTCTCTGAAGCTTGCAACCTTAGGGTCAACGACTTACTTGATGAAAATTATGGGGAATGGAAGATAAGTTTAATGTTTTTGAGAGGAACACAGTATAAAACATTATGAAGATGGAGACTCCTTTGTCCTAAAAAGATGATTTCATGTACTGGTTACTTCATAAGTCAGGTAAATTCACAGTAAAATCTTGTTATGCATTCCTTTAAAATGTGAAGTTAGCTAATCCAAGAGATTTAAGAACCCCCTATAAAGACTTCTACAAAATATTATACCACATTCTAGTAAAACCCAACTGGCTAATGTTTATATGGAAACTTTCGTATGAGGGTATTCCAGTTATGCAACCTCTCAGTATAAGAGGAATTCCAGAGATTCAACCCATATGTTCGGAATGCAGAATAGAAAAAGAGGATGTAAACCATGTATTTCGAAATTTCCCATATGCAAGAAGTATTTGGTGGAGCTCATTAAGAATCTGCTCAAATTCTATTGCGAACCAGTCATTTCAAGACTGGTTCTCATTCCATATCCAGTTGTACTATAGCATGGATGGTCTTCATAACTCAAGGTTTGTCCTCTTCATAACAACTCTTTAGGCCCTATGGACCTCTAGAAATGAACGAGTGTACAACGAGCACATAATGAATAAGAATGCATGAATAAGATGAAGAACTGGAATATAATCTGTATTCTATCTGACTCGGCTCTATTAATCTCGTACCTACGCCAGCAAGACACTCTAATCATTAATTTAGCATATACTATATTAAGAATGAAGAATCTAGGTGAATCCTTTAATTTGTGTAATATTCATAAGGTTAGTAGAAATAGAGTCAATAAAGCTCACTGTAGAGCTGCTAGTGCACAACATAATCCCAACTTTTGCTTAGATAATTAGATTCTATATTTTAAGTTCACTCTTGAAATGTAAAAAAAAAAAATTGTTAATTAGTATTGTTAATAATTGTCAATAAATTAGTGTTAATTTACGAGAGTGTAAAGTTGAAAATAAGAATTGAAGTGTAAATGTTCGATTTTATCAAAATTTGTTAAAGGGCAAAATGGGAATTTAGGGAGTTTAGCACTCCACTATTCCTATTGTTTCAAGCGGATCATTATTCAAACAGTAATTCACTCCTCGTTAGTAGATTTGACACAAAATGCTATGATATTCATTATGCATTACGCAGGCCTCTCAGCAAAATTCTTATATAATACAAAACCATATTATAGTATGATAACACAACGTATACATATTGTAATATACTGATATTGCCCAATAAATCAGTCGTCAACACATTGAACAATAACGATCTGGAATAATTACTTGATAAAGCCATTCACTTGGATAAAAAAGATCACGTATATTTTTGTTTGGGATGGTTGCATTCCCTTAAGCAGACGAGAAGCGACAACACTGAGCATTTCGATAACTAACAAACTCCATTGGCCTTACTTTGGGCAACAAGCTTTTTCCATCGCGTAGCCACTTTCCTTTGAGTTTCTATCTCATTTTCCTTGGAAAAGACCTCGCTTCCTTGTGTTTTATCCTTGTCAGGGGTGACATGCAAATTCTTGCTAGAAAGTGGGAGTAAGCGAGCATCCATCTCCTGTACGACTTGATGGATGTTGGAAATTAGTCTCTCTGCAAGGCTCCTGCAGAAGTCCTCCCTTACCACCACACGCAACACTGCAATGCGCTCAGCATTGGGTGGCATAGTGTAAGCTGGGACAATCCACCCAAAACGTTTTAAACTATCTGCTATGTCAAAAACAGTGTAGTTGCTGCTATCTTTCAGAGAAAACGCCACAACTGGGACTCCGACACCCTTGGAGACCACTTCGAATTTCCCCATCTTTTGTATTTCTTCTGACAACATCTGGGCATTGTCCCTGCAGTTCTCCATGATATGCTTGTAACCCTGCAAGTTTGGTAGTATATTCGTGTAAGATAGTGTAACATTAAATTGACCATCGTTCACAATTAGTGTTTAAGTTTTTTCTTCAGAAATACACCAGCACTCAGAAAGTAATCAAAGTCTAATGCAATTTTGCAACATCTCCAAAATATGTCATGTTTATCTTGAAGCTAATAGTGTACTAGACTTCCTTCCAGCCAGCTCAAGCCCGACCATCTTAAGACTAGCTTAGGTCAAATGTAATTTGGATTATTTATTCTACTAAAGCAACGAATTTTTTGCACCCTTGATTTGGTGTATGGGTATCCTTATACTCTTACCAAAAGAATCAGAAAATATTATGCCATAGAATAGTAGGAAACAGCATCATATGTATATTTCTGAAGTTGCAATATGTTAGTAATTTCTGTGAGATAAAATTAGTCTTCTTTCAAGTGACTGCTTTGGTGTTTTGGTGCACACTACTACATATCCTCGGAAAAGACAAGGAAAAGGGTCTATATATCTTTCATTTTTCATCCTTCCGAAAGAAAAGCACTACATTTACAAATACAATGAAAAAATTACCATACAACAAAAGTAGTTTTGCATGGGGGGGGAGCAGTGGTGCTTCTTTGTTATCAATTTAAATGTCATTGAACTGGAATGTGTTCTTATGGAGACAGTAATACATGAAATATGTTTTACCTGGTGCCAGATTGAGAGTTTAAATCACACTTATTAACTAAATAAATAGTGTGTTTGGATAGAAATGGCAGAGGTTAAAGGGAAGGGAAGGTAAGAGAAAGAAGGGCAAGGTTGAAAGAACTGCGCTTGAGTCTTTCTTCCTATTACAAGGGGAAGGAGTTTGACTCCTCATTTCCCTCCAAGCTTGTTTTTTCACAGCCTGTCTTTTTTTATTCAAACTTATCATTACTTTTTCAACAAGAGGAAGAAAAGATGGAGATAGTAATTACACCTCAAAACCAAGCCGTATCAACTGATAGTATTGCGCAATGATCTGACTTGAACCTGCAAAATGAATTAAATTGGAGCTTAATTACATCCACTATTTCCTTTGAATTTAATTAAAGCACAAACTACCAAGTATCCACAAGTCTCATTGTAAAGTCAAATATATAGTGGGCTATGATAGCAAAGCAGACAGGTTAATCAAATGGAATGTCCTGAGTTATGCTGTTTCCGTAAGGTAGAAACTGAACTGGTTCCAAAATAATTTCATTGGGGGTTCTTTAATGGCTTCTGGTAATTGAAAGATATTTTTTCCGACTCAGGGTAAATGGAAGATGGATAATGCCTGCATGGTATGTTTCATGAGGTGGCTACCTACAGTCTATGGAATCAAAGGACATAAAATTTTTCTGGGAAGTGTCTTACTAACTATCACAAAGAAACAAACAAAGCCAAGCTTTAATCTCAAAAATATGGGGTTGGCTAAATGAATAAAAAATCAGTACTATATATCATGATCAAGTGAATGAGCTTCTATTTTAACTTTAATCATATGAATAAATAACTTTTGCCATGTTCTCGTCAGATTCTACAGAGCTGGTCAGGGATTCTGCTGATCGCATTAGGTGGTAAGTAATCTGCTGGTGTTCTTTGTCTTAGTTTGTATCTGAAAAATGCCATTAACTCAGTTCAGCAGTGGATTTTGAACCTGAACGTAGTCTGGTTTTGAGCTACAGTTTGTTAGCTTCTGAAGTTCAGACTAGTCTGAAGCAGAGATGACTGCTAGGTAGCTTGGTGATATACTCTTTTCATCAATTGCAGGCACAAATGTGTTGTGCTATGTTTTTTTCTGGTGGCTACGCCTCAGGCTGCTGTAAGTTCTGTTCATATTATTAAGCCAATGCATAAGAAAAATTCCCTCTCTAACAGTATAACTCTTTGTAGAAGGTTGGGTTGGGGATAAGTGGGAGGTGAGAACTGATGTGAAAATCAAGTCCTTGAGCTTTTGAAATGTGTAATGAAAAACCTATATAAAGTCCTTTGTGGCTTCAAATTATGATTTTTCAATGCAAGAAAAACCCTTCTTGGTTGAGCACATATCCAGCTACCTCCCCATGGCTTCACAACGCATCTTATCTTCAAGGAAGGGGGGAGAGCAGCAGGACAGGTCCATTATAATTCTGGTAGCAATAATTCTAGTTGGAAGTAACATTGAAATTGTTTATCTGGGAAACTATAAGAGGAATATAGCATAATAAATCTTGCAGTTCATTCAAAATAAGAGTGCAAATTTCTCTTTGAAATTTTCTTGATAAATGACAGCTAAAAGTTTCATGGTCTTCACAATGCATGAAAAGATATCATAACACAAACACGCAATAACATGTGTACTTTCTATATATATCAAGTTTCTCATGTTCTTGAGAAAATATTGGAAGAGACTGACATACCTTTGGAGAAGTTGAGCGTGAAAGTGGGTTGATCAGATCCAAGGTAGTTGATGTGGAAAACAAGATCCTCTGGCAAATCATCTTTGGTCCTCCAGATTACCCAGCCTATACCAGCATAAACAAGGCCGTATTTGTGACCACTGACATTAATGCTCTTCACCAACGGCAATCGAAAGTCCCATTCAATATCAGGATAAATAAAGGGAGCGATGAATCCACCGCTAGCAGCATCCACATGAATAGGCGTATCCCATCCAGTCTCCTTATTCTTTTTGGTCAGAAGATCGTTAAGAAGCTTCACGTCCTCAAACTCTCCTGTCAGAGTGGAGCCAAGAATAGCTGCTACACATATGGTGTTCTCGTCCACCATGTCTACAGCTTTCTCTGGATCCATCACATAATATCCTTCTTCCAATTTGACCTCTTTCAGTTCTACCTCAAAGTACCTAGCAAACTTTTCCCAGCAAACCTACATTTTTTTTGTATGTTTTTCACTGAGTTAGCTTAATCATGCCAGAAGTAACGCATAAAATCATTAGAGTTTTGAAGATCAAGAGCTTAAAGATCAAGAACACTTTTGAAAAGTGAAGGGGAAAAGAAAAAAATATTTTTAGTACGCACCTGCACGTTTGCCCCTGTGACTATATTAGGATTGTCACAAGGTTTACCTTCCGCTTTTCGCTTTTGCTGCCATTTCCTTTTGAATGCCAAACCTGCCAACATAATTGCCTCTGAAGACCCTACTGTGCTTACTCCAATTGCTGTTTCTTCTTCTCCAATAGGAGCATTAAAAAGATGTGCAATAATGTTTACACAGCGATTCTGCACAGTAAGCAGATCTTCAATAACTTACAGCCAATGTACTTCAGACTTTCATGCAAAGATACCAACCAATAATGTCTGGTTCTACAATTCTATCCTAATCGTTTTTTTTTGGGACGGAGGGGAAGGGAAGAACGCATGGATCTCCTTTGGTAATAAAGTTTTGTGAAAATGTCCAAGAAGCATTCTTATTCTTGCTCCCTGCATTCCAAATCTAAATAACGTCACCAAGTAACAGGGACATTAAGGGGAGTGAACATGTTGAGATAAACAGAAAATCGATGCTAAGAGAATAACTTCAAATGAGGACCTTCCCTTCAGGTAAGATGCAAACTCAAAAATGGAAAAGAGCAAGTAACCAAAGTAATCTGTTTATGGGCATGTGTTAGTGTGTATTAGTGTTCGTATATATATGGATTTCTCGAGACCATAGTCCCTACCTATTATATTTATTTCTACACAAATTTTTCATTAACGAGGATGCAAAGTAAGCGAATGGATGACCTGAAGTTCAGTCGTGACAGGGTACTCATCCATGTCAACGTAGTTTTTGTTGATTGAAGCCATAATCAGCTTATCACACTCAGGCTCCATCCAAGTAGTCACAAATGATGCCAGATTCAGCCTTGGATTCCCATCTAGCATGAGTTCATCATTTATTATCTGGTAAGCTGCGTCCTTTGGTGTTGATTTTTCGGGCATTTGAAACCTTCATACATAGAGAACAATCTAACTATTTAGATCACTAACAAATACAAGAATTGGCTTCGTGCATCGCTGCATAGGTTAAACTTTAAATAATTGCGTAAAATATGATTTTGACAAAGTGTTTGTTTGGTGGGCAAAATCATAAAACGTTGTATTTAATTTCCTACGAAGTTCAATTTTTCATGAGAAGTAAAGCTTCCTATGCTCAACGAAAGAACAGTTGGCAATTCCTGGGAAATGAAACTAAATGGGATACGCTTCAACCTATATGCAATAATACTTGTCATTTTCAATTAAACAAGCACTAGAAAAATAAATCTTGCATAATATTGTTTTTACAAAAATACTTAATTTTAAAAAATATGGAGTAATAAAACAAAGAATTCACATGTGTATGATTATTAATCTCAATCACTATTCACAACTTTATAATAATATATGGAGCCTTGTTTTCAATTTTTGTTGGAAGATATTCTCTTTGTCTCCTTTCAAGTCAAACTTAAATTTTAAATATATTCAATTTTGTGTTTGAAAAAAAAATTTATGTTTAAAATATATATATATTAAGACGAATATTTTAAGATTTTATATGATTATACTTTTTTTATATATTAGGAATAATTTATTATCAATATTCTAAATGAGAAGAATAAAAAGAAATCCAAGAAGTAATGTACAACAAAAAAAATAAGAGGTTTCACTTGTTAAGCTCTGTTTTCCTCTGCTCATTTTTATAGAAATTATTTAATTTTATGGTGAAAAAACTTAATTTTGCTGATTAAGTTACATAATCAGAACAACGGCTGAAACTAGATAACCATTTTTTACCTAACCCAACGCGAAATCATCCAAAAGTCGGTAACAGTACAAGAGAATATATTAAGTATGAATCAAACTTTTTCAGTAACATTCATGGATCTCTTAATCCAGTTTGATCAACAAGCAATTATGTCATAAATTCCTAACCTAAAATAGTGAAGGAGTATTTAATATATTAGTTAGGCCCTCAAGATTGTGTAAATCATAACTGAAAATTAATGTGATCTATCTTCCGAAATTATAACTTTACAAACCTCAAAGCGACACAAGTCACTTAGACTCGAGAAAAATGGCTCCACGTCAAATCAACACAACCCGACCCAAAACCTGACTCAAACGATTAGTTTACCCACATCTACGATAACACGCACTTCACTAAAATTAACAAACAGGTTACATTGTAAGGAACCATGGAAAAAAGAGGGAATGAAAACCATGCCTGGGGAGTGCAGTGCGTACGTAGCGAGAAGCAAAGGTGCAGCACAAGCTTTTGGAGGAAGCATCTGCTCTTGAAGACGTGTCACTGATCACCATCTTTTTCTTTTGCAAGTATCTAAGATCTTTCTTCTCCCTCTTTTTTTCTTTTGATGAATGAGATGAAATAATATTTGCTACATCGTGAGCCGTGCTAAACGCATAGTTGCCATATATTGGGCAGAACCGTTGGATATGCAAGGACAGAGTAAAATGGTCATTTTGATGAAAAAGAAACACGATACACGTAGACAAACGATTTACTCAAAAAATAATTATGCACACCATTGATAAAGTAGTTGTTTGTAGGGTGTCAAATGGATCAGGTCAGGTCGAGTTCGTATTCGGATCATCTATTTTTGGGTCAGCTATCCCCCAATCCGAACCTAACCCATTTAATTTCGGGTCGGGTTTGTGTCAACCCATTTAAGTTTTTGTGTCGAAAATTTCAACCCTACCCGCTATTTTCGGGTCGGGTTCGAGTCAGTTTTTGCCACCTTTGATATGTGCTTATTTAATAGAGTGGCTGAAGAAAAAGAAAACTTTTAGAATTGAGATGAACTAGTTAACAAGTTGACATTAGTAGTTTAATTTTCTTTTAGCGTTTTAATTTGAACTTGGATTTTAGGCAGAATGGGTGACTGGCCAAGTAAATTTTTTTTTTAATTTACTTAATATAGTTTGGTTATAAGGTTGGGTTCGGGTTGTCCCGACCTGATTTTGACCCGAAAATAGTTTCGGGTTATATGGGTCATTTTCGGGTTGGAAATTTCAATCTTAACCTAACCCATTTTTTGGGTCGAGTTCGTGTCAACCCATTTAAGTTTTCGTGTCAGAAATCGCAACCCTAACCCGCTATTTTCGGGTCGGATTCGTGTCGGGTTTTCAAGTCATGTCAATTTTTGTCACCCCTAGTTGTCTGTTATAATTTGTTTGGTATCAAACCTAATTTCCAATTTACGGACCTTATAGCCTTGTAGGAATGTACAATACTAAGGCCAAAATTTGATGTCGGTCATATAAAACAAAAAACACATGGAACAGTAGAGTTAAATTACTTACTTACATATCATCATTATCCTCGACCAATATTGAAGTTGATTGATGGATGGGTTGTGTGGGCGCGGATACTTGATTGATTATAGCTTGCTAAAAATTGGGTGATAACTTACACGTAGAGCTAACACAGGCCTTTCAATATGGGGGATGCCGGACCTACAGCAGTCGGGTAGGGTCATCATACGGAGCGTCGACGTAAAGGGTGTTAGATTATATTTATGCCTTCTGTTTGACAATGGGACGTCCATGGTTGGGGTGGCCACCGGTCTGGTCCGTGCGGATTGGGTTGGGCCGAGCCTGGCAACAGTCGGGACGGGGAATCGGGATCGGGACCAGACCGGTCCGATTCAGGGTTGGGGTCGGGGTTGGGTGATTTGGTACCGATCGAGTCGAACCGAATCGAAAATCGAATCACGAACTGAATCAAATTGAATTACAAACCAAATTGAACCGGATCACGAACCGAATCGAATCAAAACAAATCACATATAAACACATTTACAAATTAGAATAAAGGAAATATTTCGAATGTAATTAAACGTTTGTAATTATGTATTACTAATTTTTTTTTAAAACTTTTAATTACTTGTAATTATGTATTATTAAGCGTTTGTAAACTTTTAAATAAGGTCGTTTTTATTTTTTTCTTGATAATTATGTATTATTAATCTAATTACGTATATTTACCTAATGTCATATTTATGTATTATTAAAACAAATAAACTAAATAAACTAATTAACCTTTTATAAAAACAAATTTAATTAAACATGTGTTTGGGGGTTGGGGAAAAAGAAAGGGCTTGCACTTAATTTAGGAAATCAAAATTTAATTAAATAATTAAATATTGATTTTCAAAATTAAGTTGCCTAAGTATCACGAAGGAATCAAAGCCCACGTAGTTCTGTTACGTACCTCGAGGAGTGCCTAGCCTAGCCAGGGGCAGTCCCTTTAGAGCCCAAACCTCCTTCACCTGTTGCGTTGTCGCTTGATTCGCTCGTGTCCATCATCATCCAAGGATCGTCTTCGTCATTTTCCTCCTCCCTCAATCCTTGGGTCCTACGCTCCGCCTGATCCCAATCTTTCTTACATACGCATATTTCTATGCTCTCTAGAGATAAGCGGGATCTCTCCTCGTCAAATACTCGTCTACCTGCACTAAAAGAAGACTCGGAAGCAATAGAGGAGGTAGAAACTGCAAGGATATCTTTTGCAATTCTCGCCAGAATGGAAAATTGTTGTTCGTGATTGCGCTACCACTTAATAATTGAAAATTTTGCATTGATTTCATGTTGGTAAGAAAGATATTCGTTAATAATATAAAGTGAAGAAGAAGAAGCCGATGTTTTTTATTTTTTTAAATTCTACCAAGTGCTGGCTTCCATCGTGTACCAGAACTTCCACTAGACGATGATAGATTTTGGGAAGTTGCATAATCGAAGCATAATGATCATATAAACTAGATAAACCATTTTTACATTTTTCTATATAGGCATTTACATCGTATCGTAAACTTAGAGCGTTATAAAAAAAATTTTAACACGTTTTTTAAACCCGTAGTCTTGACCCTATGATCAAGAATAGCAGCTATACCATATATGATGGGGAATTCACTAAAGTAAGAGTACAATTTACTTAGCATACTAGTAATTACATCACTAATTTGGGTGATGTTGAAATGCTCGCTAAGAGTGTTAACTACGCTAACACAACTCTAATATAACGCTAACACAATTCTAATATAACTAAAATAAATGTTAGGTTCATAAACATAAGAGAAAATTTTGGTTACATGGTCAAATGCTACTAAAATATCACAGATATAAATTGCGGTATTCCAATGGAAATCAACAATAAGTTCATCAAGAGTCGCTCGGGTTTTGTTATAAATAATTGTAACACCCCGATAAGACAACTGAGGACAATATAAATCTCAGTCACTACGTCAAGACCCAAGATAATGAACTACATAGACCTTTGCCCCCAACCCATCAATGCTTGCATGTGGGTGTTCTAAGACTCAACTCCTTTAACCCATAATTGCAAGTATATATGCAATAACATCTAATAAACCCCCGAATAACTAAACAATCATACCAATTCAAAAAAAAAAAAACACAACCTAAAAGAAAAACTTTGGATAATCAAATATCATATAAAAGGAAAAAAAAATAAAGAGATTGCTTACCGACGGCAAGGGTGTGTAGAGAGGGATGGCAGAGAGCAAAGCAGAGGAAAAGCACGCTAGCTGCTAGACTTCTCTTTTTTTTTTTTTGTGATTATGTGAATAATGATATTTAGGGTTTATAAAAGGTATATATAGTTTAACTAAAGGGGTACTAGGTTTAATGGGTAAGGTAGAGTTTTGGGCTTGATTTGTTACTTAGAAAAATATCTTTAGTAAACATTTAGTTTTTTTTATTAAAAAAAATTAATTACATACTAAAAAAATAACGTATTATTTATATTGAGTGTATGTGTGTGTGTGTGTGTATGTGTGTGTGTGTGTGTATATATATATATATATATATATATATATATATATATATATATATATATATATATATATATATATATATATATATATATATATATAAAGTATATAAATTGTCAAATTGATATTGATGTATGAAAAATATTCTTGATAAAACATAGTCAAAATTTTGTAAATTTATGGGGGATTACAATCTACCCCTCTTAAAAGAAGTTTCGTCCCCGAAACTTAACCTCGAAAACCCAAGGATCTTGAAAAAGGTTGCTATAAATTTCTTATAATTACCTTAGATACTGTACGAATTCTACTGATTTGTACCCAAAATATTGTAAAACATAATAAATAAGAACAAAAACGCGAAATTATACGCATTCTACTCCTCTTAAAATAAAAGAGTTACGACCCCGTAACTCACCTAGTCGAATAGCTCGAGATATTTCTGTTTCATCGCATCTTCAGTTGCCCAGGTAGCTTCTTCATATTCGTGATTAGACCACAGAACTTTTACCATTCGTATGTCTCTATTTTGTGTACTCCGCACTTTATGATCTAAGATCTTGACTGGTCTTTCTTCATATGTTAAGGACTCGTCCAATTGAATAGCCTCCGGTTGTAGAACATGGGTTTCGCTTGGCACGTATTTCTTCAGCTGAGAGATATGAAATACATCGTGTAGTTTTTCAAACTCCATCGGTAAGGCTAGCTTATAGGGGACGATTCCTACTCATTGCAAAATTTCATATGGCCCCACATATTTGGCACTAAGCTTTCCTTTCTTACCAAATCTCATTACGCCTTTAGTAGGCGAGACTTTCAAAAAGACTTTATCACCTACATTGAATTCATCTTCCCTTCTTTTTGAGTCGGCATAGCTCTTTTGCCTATCCTGTGCTGTTTTGATCCTCGTATGAATCACTTTGACTTTATTCACCATGTCTTCTATATATTGAGTCCCCAAAGTCGTGTGTTCTCCAATATCATTCCAACACACTGAGCTTCTACATTTCCTTCCATAGAGTGTTTCAAACGGTGCCATCCCAATACTAGCATGATAACTATTGTTGTAAGAGAATTCTATCAAATCCAATTGATCTTCCCAAGTTCCCTGAAAATCTATTGCACAAGCTCTCAACATATCTTCCATAGTCTGATTCGCCCTCTCTGTTTGCCCATCAGTTGCCGGGTGGAAGGCTGTACTCATTTTCAAGGTAGTCCCTAGGTTATCTTGCACCTTCTGCCAAAACTTAGACAAGAACCTCGAATCTCTGTCTGACACTATATCCTTAGGAACTCCATGCAAATGGATTACATTTTTCACATATGCCTTCGCTAGTTGATTTTTCTTCCAAGTCTCCTTAATTGCTATGACTAGAGCTGATTTGGTGAGTCTATCTACAATCACTCAAATTGTGTCATTTCCCGTTCTAGTCCTTGGCAAACCAGTCACAAAGTCCATGGAAATTGAATCCCATTTCCATTTAGGTATTTCTAGAGGTTGCATTTTCCCCATGGGTCTTTTATGGTCTATTTTCACCTTCTGACACGTCAGACACCTAGACACATACTCATCTATTTCTCTCTTCATATTCGGCCACCAATATATTTGCTTCAAATCTTTGTACAACTTATCGCCTCTAGGATGCACTAAATAAGGAGTAGTATGGCTCTCATCCATGATCTTTCTTTTGATTTCTTCACAGCTATGCGGCACACACCATCTTCCTTTAAATCTCAAACTACCATCTTCATGAATTTGAAAATCAGATTCTACCTTAGTAATCACCTTATCTCTAATCTTCTTTAATGATTCGTCTTTATTTTGCATTTCCTTAATTTCTTCAAAAATAGATGGTTATAGGGATAAGGCAAATAAGAGGTTTTCTAACACTCCATGGTTCATAACTTCAAGACTCAACTTTTTCATCTCTTCACAAAACTCATCGGTCACCACTAAGGCATTAATACTATGACTCGATTTCCTACTAAGAGCATTTGCAACCACATTTGCCTTTCCTTCATGATACTGGATATCTAAATCATAGTCTTTAATTAGCTCTAGCCATCGATGTTGACACATGTTTAAGTCTTTCTGAGTGAAGATGTACTTGAGGCTCTTATGATCTGTGAAAATCTTGAAAGTGACGCCATACAGATAATGTCTCTAAATTTTCAAAGCAAACACAATTGTGGCAAGTTCTAAGTCATGAGTAGGATAATTGGCTTCATACGGCTTCAATTGACGTGACGCATAAGCAATAACCTTCCCATTCTGCTGTAGTACGCATCCCAATCCATGCTTCGAGGCATCGATGTATACCTCAAATCCTTCGTTTCCGTCGAGCAATGTTAGCACTGGTGCAGTAGTCAACTGTTCTTTAAGGGTTTGAAAACCCAACTCGCACCTTTCATCCCACACAAATTTAGTCTCCTTTTTCATCAGGGTGTTCATAGGTCGGGCTATTTTGGAAAAGTCTCTGACAAATCTCCTATAATACCCCGCCAAACCTAAGAAACTCCTAATGTCAGTCACGTTCTTGGGAGTAGGCCATTCGCTAACAGCTTTAATCTTCGCAGGGTCTACCGAAACACCTTCCTTGGAAAGGTAATGCCCCAAGAATGCTACTTGCTCTAACCAAAACTCACATTTGAAAAACTTTGCATACAATTCGTTTCTCTAAGGGTTTCCAAAATAGTTCTCAGGTCTTTGGCATGATCCTCCTTATTCCTTGAATAAACTAAAATATCATCAATGAATACTATTACAAATTTGTCTAAGTACTCGTGGAATACTCGATTCATTAGATCCATAAATATAGCAGGTGCATTGGTTAACCCAAATGGCATAACTGTAAACTCGTAGTGCCTATAACGAGTCCTAAAGGCGGTCTTTGAGATGTCCTTATCAACGATTTTCAATTGGTGGTACCCCGATCTTAAATAAATTTTCAAGAATATGCTAGCTCCCTTCAACTGGTCAAATAGGTCATCTATTTTGGGTAATGGGTATTTATTCTTTACAATCACATTATTTAGCTCCCTATAATTAATACATAACCTCATGCTTCCATCTTTCTTCTTCACAAAGAGCACAAGAGCTCTCTAGGGTGATACACTAGGTCAGATAAACCCCTTATCTAATAGCTCTTGCAACTGGGTCTTTAACTCTGCTAACTCAGCCGGTGCCATTCTGTAAGGTGCCTTAGAAATAGGTGCAGCTCCCAGAATTAGGTCTCTGGTAAACTCGACCTCTCTACTAGGTGGAATTCCCAAAACTTCATCTGGGAAAACATCTGAAAACTTATTTACTATGGGAATGTCTTCTATTCTCCTGCATTCTTCCATACTCAAATCTTGGACATTGCAAAGGTATATTGGGCATCCCTTAGCAGCTAACTTCCTCATTTCCATTGCTGAAATTAATCCATACCCTTTAGGTTTTCCAAATCGTCTATAGGACACAGTTTTTCCTAAAGGACTTCTCAAATGTACTTTCTACATTTCACAATCTATCTTAGCCTTGTACAGACTTAGCCAATCCATCCCCAGTATTACGTCTAAGTCTCCCAAATCAAATTCTATGAGGTCAGATGGGAAATTAGTTTCCTTAATCTTTAAAGATAAATTCTTATGGAGTTTAGTGCAAGGAACTACCTTACCCGTAGGTAAGCAAACAAATAACTCAACAGGATTCGACTCAAATAAATTTAACTAGTTCACTATAGATGTAGAAATAAAGGAATAGGTTGCACCAGAATCAAATAAGGTTTTCACAGCAATTGAGTTAATAGAGAATATACTAGTTACTACATCAGAGGATCTCTCCACCTCCTTCCTACCCATTACAGACAGGTGCCCGGGATTGTTGCTTCTATTTTGAACTGCATGGTTGCTGTTGTTAAAGTTGTTGTTGTTGCTGTTGTTGTTGCCAGAATTGTTTGAGTTGTTACCGTTACCATTCCCACCGTTGTAGGGTTTCCCATTCTGATTACCGGACCTATTGTTTCTCACACCTTGATCAAATGTGGAGTTAACCCTTTGATGATTGCCTGAACCATTCCCTTCGTCTTTCTTCTTCGAATAACACTCGTACTCCCTGTGACCCTTCTTGTGGAAGTATCGACATGTCACCAGATTTCCATCATAGTCCTTCCTAGGGTGGTTCCTTTTGCATCTCTTACAATAATACCTTCTATCTCCATTCCCTTGGCTTATAGTGTTACCCAACTCCCGATTTATATTTGCAACCGGATTCCCAATCCTAGGCCTTTTCGAGTTATTATGGTTGTTCCCATGGTGCCCAAAATCCTTTCTTTTATCTCCAGCATGACTATCTTCAGTGGGATCCCTAACATTCAACCCATACAAGTGAGTTGCTCTCTCATAGACCTTATGTAGCATTTTGAACACTTTTCCTCCTAAATCCTTTTGGAGTTGCCTAGTTAACCCTTGCTTAAACCTTTGGGCCTTAAGCTCTTCAGTGGGTACTACTTCAGGAGCAAACCTAGCTAGAGTAGTGAACTTGTGGTAGTAGTCTGCAATGGTCATGTTACCTATTTGAAGGTTAATGAATTCCTAAGCTTTCTGCTTTCTTAGGTAAGGAGGGTAAAACTTTTCTCTTAAGGCAAATTTAAAGGCTTTCCACCCAAAGTCAGGTTGGGCCTTCAACCTAGCAGCATTGTCTCTCCACCATCTGTCTGCTTCATCCTTTAAATACATGGCAGCTTGATCTACCCTAATTTCCTCAGCGCAATTCATCGCAATGAATATTTTATCGAATTCTCGCTCTTAGTTCTCTAAAAAGGTAGGTCAGCTCCCCCTTTTTAAATAGGTGGTTTCACCTGAGCTAGTTTCTTAAACATTTCGGCATGAGGGTCAGGCATTTCCCCATGGTTCTGGTTCAATTGCTCAGTAAAAAAAATGCTACTTTCTTCCAACTGTTTATATCGTACGCTAACCTAATATAATGAAATATTTATTGAAATCCTAATTACCTACCTAGTTTTCTAAAACATATTACGCTATTTAAGGAACTACATTCGACTTGTGGTCCTTCTTGTTATAATCTTCCAATTTAAAGTCGGGATCCTTTTCATACTCCGAATCTTCAATAATAATAGCATTGTATGTAGGCTCCCTGTTCCTAGTGACCCGTTTTCCAGCATGAGGGTCC
The DNA here is from genome assembly GCA_026401315.1 of Dysphania ambrosioides. Classification (NCBI taxonomy): domain Eukaryota; kingdom Viridiplantae; phylum Streptophyta; class Magnoliopsida; order Caryophyllales; family Amaranthaceae; genus Dysphania; species Dysphania ambrosioides. Next base: position 13,181,123 of record CM048665.1, on the reverse strand, counting down.
ACTGGTTCCACCTCCATCCATTCTAAATCATCCTCATCAGAATCGAAATCTAGGGTGTACTGGTGGAAAATTCTTTTATATGTTTTCATCTTATCTTTCTTCCTAGCTATTTTGAATTTGAACCAGTCTTGATACATTTCTTCCGATTGGTCCTTCTTTGGGCATATAATATCCTCCATTACTTTTATGAGATTTCCCTTTATTGATTTAAGGCCCTGATTAGTCTTACGAATGAACTCGATACTCATCTCTCTACGTTATCCCAATAAAATAAAGCACATAAGATAATCACATATGAAAGATAATGTTAACTATAAAGATAATGTTAACTAGAAAGATAATGTTAACTATAAAGATAATGTTAACTAATGCATAAGCTCAAAACATAAAGATAATGTTAACTATATGCATGCTTTCATAACTACCCCAAATCTCACTCATTTTCGAACATTTGAGACTTAATGGATTAAAATTATTAAATACATAAATGAATTTTAAAAATAATAATAATAATTTATTAGTAATGCGAAATATAATTTGTTGGTAATAATAAAACTAATACTCATACTATCTGATCTATAAATCATTTCCAAAACGTTTAAAAGTTTAGGCGCCTAATAAAATCATTTGTGGTATAACAAAATCTAACATAAAGCTCTGATACCACTTTGTAACACTCCGATAACTCCCATTTTCCCGAAACCCAAACCTTTAGGAACTATCGGTGTGCTACCGTCACGTGTTCAAACATTAAGGCTATAAAACAGAGTTTTGCAGCGGAAAGCCAAAAGACTTATGAAATAATATTAAACATAAATCAACTCCTGATGTAACAAACTGGAATCACTATGGCCCTTACTATAATGTACCAAATAATGTTTACCTTTAATTCAAATCCAACACTTTAAAACCAAATCAAACCAACATAATTTATTCTGAATCTAAATTAAAATAATGTTTCTCTCCAACCCGCCAATGCATGAATGCTTGTTTAGATACCTGTTAATAATTTGCTCCCCAATAATACAAATGTAAGTATTGGATCATTACAATGTCATTTTTAGGTGAAAGTCATGACCAAAAACACACAAGGCACGTAATCAGCAAGCTGAGTACAAGTACTACAGTTGAACTGATAATTAAATAACTATAAAAATGTAAGAACTTATCACGCAACATTTTACTCAACTAACACAATAAATTGATTAATGATTTGGATTAAGCAATAGACTAGGTTGTCTCCCCCATGTCCTGATTTGGACATCAAATAGTTAAATAACCTATGGACTCCCGTCGGAGAGCATCAAAATAAAGTGTAAAAATCCAAATGGTAAACGGGCGCGACTCCGTTACCATAGCTAGATGAGATCTCAACTAACCCCAATTTTAAGTTTAAAACTTTATAAAAGAGAGACTCGTAGATCACACGGTCTCCAACAAAAGCTACGGATAATACCCCGTGAACTCCAACCCCTGATTACCAATACTCTAGAAGTGCACTAGCTTAGAGTTTTATTCCTTGTCTTCTTTCTCTTTAAGTGATTTACTATTTAAACTCAATAAAAACAATCACTGCAGCACAAACATGCAAATATTACAGTCATTCAATCTATCTCTGTTATACAATGATTTTTACTTTTTAATTTCAATATCAACTGATAAAACTGTTGAACCAAGTCAACTACTCTCGTTATTAAGACTTATAAAAAAATTCACCTTTACTCCAATCATACTATCAATAATGAAGGAGTAATAAGAAACAACCTCATGGATTAATTAACAATTAATACCAATTTAATAAATCACGGTTACTCACAGTTAATACTAAAACATGCCTCTAATATAAAGAACATGAATTCTTTAAAATGGATAACCAAACAATCTCATTCAAAGGGTTTCCTAAACATGATACTATGTTTATATTTCACCCTAAATCATGCTCCTAATTAAAAATAACATTTTTCGTAATTTGTACGTACCTGGAATAAAATACACAGGTGGCCACTTTCCTCATTATTTAGCAACTTTTATAAAGTGTTTTCCTACACAAAATAACACAACCTAAATTAATACACCAACAACTATTTTTTTCTTAGCAAAATTACTGCTATTATTAGCAATGTTGCTCACATGCTCATGCTTCACTTCCTATATTGACATAACACAATTGAAAATGTACTAACACTAACTGAAGGTGTGAATAAAAATTTCAAAGACTTTCATGTTAATATAAAACTAAATCCTCCTCGCCCTTTGACCTTTTATTTTATAAAAAAAACAAAACATTAAGATAGCCAAAGCCTAATGCAAAGTGATAAGGCCTTAATCATTACACCTTATATACCAGCAACATTCCTTAAGCTAGACATTACATACAGACCTTCATCACTAATAAGAAACCACCACTCAATTTTCCAATTGCAAAGTCAACCTTGAAGAGCTCATAATATTGTGTCTAAACTTCATCCCGATTTTGACTTGCAGATATATATAAATTAATTTTATTTTTTTCTTATATGAGTCCTAAAACTTGGAGAACCGAAATTCAAGTAAACAGGTGCATAAGTCCTCAGATGCATAAAGTCATTCCTAACATAAAACACAATCTGAAGAAGTAACAGGTGCATAGACAACTGAGGACAATATAAATCTCAGACACTGCGTCAAGACCCAAGATGATGAACTACACAGAGCTTTGCCCCCAATCCGTCAATGCTTGTATGTGGGTGTTCTGAGACTCAACTCCTTTAACCCATAATTGCAAGTATATATGCAATAACATCTAATAAACCCCCGAATGACTAAACAATTATACCAATTCAAAAAAAAAATACAACTAAAAGAAAAACTTTGGATAATCAAATATCATATAAAAGGAAAAAAAATAGAGAGATTGCAAAATAAGATATATGATTAGAAGAGAGGAGGAGAAGGAAGGAGGGTAGTCATGACTGGTGGTTGGCTTACCGACGACAAGGGTGTGTAGAGAGGGATGGCATAGAGCAAAGCAAAGCAGAGGAAAAGCACGCTGGTTGCTAGACTTTTCTTTTTTTTTTTTTTGTGATTATGTGAATAATGTTTTTTAGGGTTTATAAAAGGTATATATAGTTTAACTAAAGGGGTACTAGGTTTAATGGGTAAGGTAGAGTTTTGGGCTTAATTTGTTACTTAGAATTGAAAAATATCTTTAGTAAACATTTAGTTTTTTTTATTAAAAAAAAATTAATTACATACTAAAAAAAATAAATTATTATTTATATTGAATGTAAGTATGTATGTATGTATGTATATATATATTATATATATATATATATTAATGTATATAAAATATTCTTGATAAAACATAGTCAAAATTTCGTAAATTTATGAGGGATTACAATAATGGTCAAAACCTCAAGGTATTTAATGGCATCATCTAACAATCTATATGTTGAGTTCCAACGGGTGGGTGTATCGAGACTCCATTGTCTTTTCTTAAGGCCTCTTTCCCTACACAAGGCCATATACTTCTTTCTAACCAAGGCTGTAATTCTAATCCATTTAATGACACTCTTAATAGGGTTAAGCAAGTCACTTAACTCAGCTAAATCTTCTTAAACCGAGAGGTTCATAATATGTGCAAAACAACAAATATGTAATTGCTCTCCACTGTTTATTAAATTTAAGCTTGGTTCCGATATTAAATAATCTATCATTTTGTGTTTGCTAAAGCATTATCGAAGGAAAGGGAAAAAACTTTATCAAGCAAGTGAAAGGTCTTAAGATATTCTATTATCCTTACTTTAAGGTTGTAACCGGTATGTCTCTCCTCCATATATTCAAAGCAAATGATACGTTTTTGAATGTACTACTCATCATCTATCCAATAGGCGGTTACACAAAGAAAAGGTTCAATGAAACAAGAGGTCCATGTATCACTAGTAAGGCTAATACGACCGTTAAAAGTACGAAACATTTCTATTAAACTACTTCTATATTTGTAATAAGTAGTTTGGGTATGGCATTTAAGCATGTTCATAGGGACACGTCTATAAGCGGGTTGTAAAGAGGTTCTAGCGAAATGTTCAAAGTTCAGACTCTCACCATAGCTAAACGTTAATTCATCTACAATCACGAAATTAGCCATTTCCTCAATCATCTTATCTCTGATATACATAAAAGGCATACCTCCTCCGGGCATGGAACCCATATACCCATGTAGTTATGTCTAACTTGAAGATTCTGGTGCGCCTGCGGATTCATATGCTTCTAGGTTTATTCCGTGTACTCCGGTCAAGTGACGGGATAATGTCCCCATCCCATAATCGGTCTTCCATGAATACGAAGCTACTGGCTTCTTCCCTTGTTGCTTGCTTATCAAGCAATAGCACAAGAATTTCTTCCCTTTGGAAGTAGCGTTGGTCAATAGGACCTTCTTAAAATATAGCCACACAGGTGAAGATTTCTTTCTACAGTTAGTAGACTCGGGTACAGTTAGGACCTTCATCATCTTCACCTTCACCCTCACCTTCACCTTCACATTCATTTCATATCAAGTTAAGCCAAAAACTAACATTATTAACTAACTAATTATTTAATTAACATAATCAACCAAATATAACATAATCAAGTAATTTAACATAACTAATCAATTAATCTAACAAAACTTCAACATTATCAACTATTAAACAACAACAACTTAATCTAACATAATCAAATAATCTAACATAACTAATTAAATAATCTAATTAAACTAAATAGTTTTCATACCAACATTAATTAATTAGAAGTTTAAGAGTTACCTTGAGGAGTAAAAGAAGGCAGACGCATCTACAAAGTTAGAGTTTGAGGAACTTGAGCAGCAGGAGTACCGAAAAGTTGTTGCTCCAAGTTTTGATCAAATTTCGTGGTATCATCAATGGAGCTGCTCACGCTGAGTCTACCTCTTGAAGCCATTTCTTTTATGAAATGTAGTAGTAAACAAGTAACTTAAGAATAATAAACCAAGTAATTAAGTTAACCAATAAAGATTAAGAGAGTAATTAAAAAGAAGATTAGTACTAATAAGTAAGCTAATTATATTTAGTAGTAATTGAGAGTGAGTTTATGAGGATTGAAAACCAAATTGAGGGGTTTATATAGGGTTCATTGCAACGGTTACAAACGATCACAAAGCAACGACTATTTTGATTGAATTTAACGGGCCGGGCTGATGTGCTGGGCCGGTTCGATCCGAATCCATGGGTCGAATCGAGCTTGTTCGCGAACCAAATTGAATAGGGTCAGGGCTGAAAATTTGGGATTTGTATTCATCCCATTAGTGAACCAGGCCGAACCGGGCTTGCCCGGTCCTCTAGTTGGCTGGTTAGGGCCGGGCTTCCAGCGAGCCGGGTTGGGCTGGGTCGGGCTAAATCGGCCCACTAGCCACCTCTAGTCCGTGGTACATTGTTGGTTATTATATTTCATTTATCATATTGGTTGTTTAGGGAAAGTTTATTCCTGCCTTTTAGTCAAGAATAGAGAAAAAGGGTTGATAAATTGTAAAATTCTAAAATAAACCTAGTCTATATAACCATTCTCATATATTCAAATTTTGAAGATTTTTTAAAATTTTGAAATTTTCTTTATTTTTCTCATTCATTTCAACACTTTCTCTATTCTTTCTCTCTCTAAAGTCATTACGTTTTTCACTGTTTTCTCTACCACTTTCACCTCTCACTTTATAGTCAAAACCACTTCGTGATGCTTTTCTACTCAAATTCTTGCTTCATGTTCTCATTTGCTTTACTTTACTCTTAATTGTTGCACATTATTCAATTTTGCTCATAATTTTATTGGTCTCATGTATAATATGGGTTCGTACTAGAGGTGGTTCGTCACTATTGGTGAGTTCCGATTTCTATTAGCCTTAACAATGTAGATGACGGTGGAGGTCATGAAGTTTGTGGTTGTCGGTGTGGTCGAGGAGATCGTAATGTTGGATGTATTGCTACTTTAGGTGTGGAAGATTCGAATTTCAAAAGCATCAAGGTTACTAATTAGCCAAGGAGCTCAAATGACTAAAGGAGGTGAAATATTACAATCTAGCCTAAAAGTTCCACAATCCAAAATGAACACTCCTGAAAAAACTGATATGATATGAAAAATTTCTCTAATTAAGCTTAACAAAAGAATCAAATTATGAAACTAATTAAGTTTTCTATAAGAAACTTGAAAGAATAAATAATCCATGAAGCTTCAACAATTTGGCTAGAGCTTGACCTGACAATCGCTACCCTATCAAATTTAACATATCCACCTAAACTAATGTAATTCGGGTAAGTAGGGTTGAAATCCCAAGAGACTATCGAGCTCTAATGCTATCTATGATAGTTATAATTTCGAATAGGAATGTCATGAAATAAAGAGATGTCTACTCTAACTGAGGACTAAGCTAAACTGAGCTAGGACACGAATTATAATTAAATTGATATCAGTATGAGACAAATATTTAGGACAACGAATCCCCACTAATATGACATAGATATAGTTTCTATCTCAATCTCGCGAATTCAACACAGAAAGAAATTCCTAGAACGAATGCACCATAAATATTACTAAGGATCTCTCTCGAGTATCAATAGCTTTCCCCTAAAGCAATCTTATCTACTTTCATGGATTCATGAAATAGAAAGACATTAAACATGTCATCCTAAAAGTCCTAATGTCATGACGTCTACTTTTGTTACCATCAATCACACCTTAACCAATGATTCTAGCGTAGTTATGAATCGGCTATTGCCATGAAACTAATCTATGCCATTAATTAACTATGTCTAGCCTTTTAATGAAATTAAAGTCAATCAAAGATTAAAGGAACTATTTTTATACATTTATATTTGGATCTTGAGATTCATCAATACCTAATCCATACTAGGGTTCATCGGGATCCTATATTGGAAAACTACTTACACATATTGCATACGAAATCAACAAAAGCACTAATAATAATCATGATCAATACCAATAAAATTATTGAATATAAAACAAACCAATTTTTTGTCACAAGTCTAGATGCTCTAAATCTAAGCTTCAATGGAAACTAGAACAAAACCAAAAATCTAGAGAGAATTTGAGAGAGTTTTATGACATCTTAATAAAAACCTAAGCAAAACTAATGAATACTAAGGAATACTCTAATGAAATCTACTAAATAATGCTATCTGACCCTAGCACAACCATAGTAAATAACCTAGCTATATACTCCCCTAAGCTAGTCTCGGCCATATGTCATAAACTTCTCACTTTAGGGACGAGTGTGCATAGGGAAGTAAGCCACTGATGTGTCTTCCTCCACTACTAAGCATGGTGTCAACTTGCTAAGGTCATGACTCTCTAAATAGGTAGGCTTGGTTAAATAGGGTAGGGCAATATTATTTAACATAAATAAAACTCCACTACTATATGATGTACGAGTTCAAAACCACCTTATAACCTCATATACTCGGGAACATGACCTCTTTTCTTCACACTTGGACCAATGCTTCACTTTAAATATGTACTAGATATGGACACGTTATTGCTATATTGATGATGAGCATAGACTTTAGGAAAATTTCCACTCTTTCTTATTCTTCTTCTTATTTTATCTATATTCTATTCTATTTTTTCTTTTTCTATTTTTTTCAATTTTCATCATTTTTTCTATTTTTCTTTTTCCTGCTTTTTTCTACAACTCTTCTCTTTATTATCAATATGTACTAGAGAAAGGGATGTAAACTAAAACTCTTCTATGGGATGTGATCAACTGGATACAAGAGGCACTAAGAACTGCATAACTCTTCTCCAAAAATAAAACTAACAAAAGGCTCTTAGGCTTTTTAATGATAGGCATCAAGAAAAAGGAAATATAGGCTCAATGGGTTTCATCCTAGGGGTAAATGAAAAGAAATACAATGTTGTGCAAAAATAACCTTAGTATGAGAAAGATGGTTCTAATTCTAAGGAGATTTCAATCATTCCTATGAGTTGCACCAAAATGTCACAAATAACCAAATAGAAAAACAAGAATAAAATCACACAAAGGATGGAACCTAGCTCACATGGAAAGAAATAGACCTGAATAATAACACCAGTCTAAGGCTTAAGTCCTCAAAAGTCTATAACAGTAGGTGAGATTAATTGCAAAAAATGAGAAATAGTCTAATTCCTAATAGTTATTATTTATGATTTTCGCTTAAGAATGCACAGAGAAAATACAGTTGCTCATAGAATCCATCAATGTCTTTGCCTAGTCCTACCCAGATATGCGAGTGATAGATATACATATTATTGGAAGCCAGGTTCATTAGAATTGCAAACTACTCTGATTGAGTTACAAGCATTATACCTATTCTAAAGAAGAACTGTAAATCTGAATTTGTTTAGATTACTGAGATTTGAGCTAGGCTAATCCAAAAGACTGGTTTCTGCTACCCTACATCAGCATTTTAGTTGACAAAGAAAACCTTGCCCTGATTCACAAACCACATTCATGACTTAATGAGGCATTCATTGCTACACGATCCTATCGCTTGGTATTAAACACATGGGTGCCACATACAAATGATACGATCATAAAATCTAGAGATCATCTAGGGAATTTCATCGCCCTCTAAAGATTCTTTAAACAACTCAGACGATTTAATTTGGGGCTCATCCCTTAGAAATGCATCTTTTGATATGACATTAAGCAAATTGTCATTAGCTCTCAAGGCTTTGGGTTTAATCCTAACAAAATCAAGGCTCTCTTGGCTATGACATCCCTAAAAACAAAGAAGAAATCCAAAGCTTCTTAAGTGAACTGGTATTAAGAAACCGGAAAAGGGTACACCAAGTATTACTAGAAAGCTTTCAATTTGCTAAAAGTTATATCATCCTATACTTTCTCTCGCATTGTCAAGAGGTCTTCTTTGCCTATACCTCTTAGTCACCTACTCGTCGGCTGGGGCTTTCCTAATTCATGGGGAATATGAAAAAGAAAATGCAATCTACTATGTCAGCAAGAAGTAATCACTCTGAAAAACTGGTATGGACCCATGGGATAAATCCAAACCGAGCTAGTCTAGATCATTTATCATCAAGAAAATCCTATTCGAAGGACCAATACAACTTATAGGCATGGATAGTTATGAGTTTTGTTCACTGACAGATCTCAATTAGTTGAAGAAATTTTATAGCACACTATGTCCATGAAGAGCTATGTGTGGACTTGATTCCCTTAGCGGATACGTAGGCAACTCGTGGCCCAGCCGCCATAAGCTCAAGGAAACCTATGAAATGCACTGTCTCGAGTTTCAAGTCTGAAAGAAACTTTTGAAAAGCACCATATCCAGTCTCACCACAATCATGGGTTTATGAATATGAATAGAAACTTCCAAAGCATGCAAAATGAGTTTTGAACACCTAAGCAAGACTTCTGAAAATATTAAAGCTACATTTTGACCTAATTCCTTCAAAAAGGATACGTAGGCAACATCCCACGAGACTCGATCACATTTATAATGATCCAGCTTTGCACTTAGAAGATCATCTTTAGTGCCTATGCAAAAGAGCTCCTATCTCAAGCTAAATTCTAGTTTCTTCAATCGCAAGATCTTGTGTAACTTTGTGTTAGGTTACGACTTGTTCTTCTATGATTATTGTGGCTCTTGGTCTTGGTAATTGATTTTTATTTAATGACACCTTGCAATTCAAACAAACTTAATTTCAAAGCTTAAAAGATGATAAGTCTAAATTAGAGGAGACAAAGCAAATAATTTTAAAACCTGAATTTAACCCTTTCGCTTCCATTTTGACCCCCAACCTAAACCCGAATCGATTAGCCACTTTTCTTGCTCTTAGTGAGCCTTTCTTCGACTGGGTTCACCGTCATCCCAAACATCTCCATTGATGACACAACCTATTCTTCCTAGGTTCTATTCATCTGGACTTGGTTTGATTCTGATAAGGACAAAGTCTATGAATCATTCGGCTCGCTTAAACAACAAGTTAAGCCACCTCCCATGTACAGAAGTCTCATAAGTTTTTTGTCTTCCCTTTTAAACTCAAAAAAAGCGATATCTCTAACCCGTGCAAGCTCCTATTGCCTCTCATAGTCTCGCGCATCAATTCAGTCATACCCTAATGACTCCAATCCTCTTAGACACAAAATCTTTGCCAAAACCTCTTCAAAAAAACTTTCCTAAAAGTCTCCCCTAAACTAGTACTCCTTTCCTCCTTGTCGAGAGAGACTCGATACTGTGTCCGTAGCCGTGTCCATGCAAAATCTTACATGCATCATGAGTCATGCTAAGTCATACTTGTATTAGAAATATCCATTTTAAGTCATACTAAACCTTATCGGCATTAGACACATACATCATAAGTCAAGCCTTATCACAACCACATTTAGCAAAGTCACCCAAGTTTCCAAGGCTACAAAAATATGAGCTACGATCAAATTTTCCACGAACCTGAATCCCATACAAAGCTAGAATCCTGACCTTGCATAACAATCATTCAAAGTATTGATCATTAATCTAAGCCATCATCCTGAAAACTAGTAAATAGAAAAGCACAAGAAAGCATTACACTAGGGGTTGAGATCTCCCCTTTGAAGTCCTCTAGGGCCTCTTCTTCAGGCCACCCGACATCTCCCTAAGGAAGTTACCATAGCAAAGCCATAAATCCACACAAGAAAGCTCAAAAGAAAACTTGGGACTTACTCGTTCTGCAAATACACAAAAAACGGGGGTCACTACTCATACTTGTCCTCTTTTAAATTAATAGGCAAAAGACCATTTTTCCCCTGAAATACAAAATGACATTCTAAATGTCGATCAAAAAGTCTGATTGACCCCGTATAACTCCTAAGCACTTCAATAACCTAATGACTTTGTCTTAATGGCCCGAGAGGCATCCTAAAATACGCTCAGTTTAGAGCACGTTTACAACCTTATTTTAGTGTCGAGTCTCGTGCTTTTATATTGGTTTTATGCACGTTACATTCAATTTTACCTTGATCTTGTCCTCGAGCTGTTTTTAGGTCATTTCAGGAGATCTCGATGATTTCGAGGTGAAATGAGACGTGTTCGAGGCTTTGACACTTCTATCAAGAGTTTGGATGCGAGTATCATAGTTTGGGCATGCGTTCCAAGTCACTCTCGAAGATCCCATAAACTCTAGAAGCCACTAGGCACTTCAAAGGAACTGTTTAGCAAGGTTTAGGTTCATATTCGACCGAATCTGACATCCATTCGGTCGAATGGAAGACAGGGATTCAAGCACATAAATCAAGCTCTCGGGAATAGCCGAATAAAGACTCATTCGGCCGAATCAAGACCTATTCGGCCGAATGGTTCCACTCATTCGGCCGAATGGTAGACAGGGTGCAAAAATGCCAAGATTCTGATATAGCCGAATGGCATACCCATTCGGCCGAATGGCCACCCATTCGGCCGAATGGCCACCCATTCGGCCGAATCCTCCCTTCATTGGGCCGAATGGCCTTCTTTCTAGCAGATTTTGGTTCTTTCTTTAGTCGGCGCTCGAGGGTTTTTCCTAGGGTTTTACTCCTTTTGTCCCTAGGGTATAAATACCCTCTTTCTCTGTACATAACCTTATGCCTACTTTGAGAGCTCTTGTGCCTCAACCTAGGACATCACTTTAAAGCTTTTCATTTCTTTCATGCATTAGTTTAGATTTATAGCTTTCGTTGTTCTCATTTTCAAGCTTTGTATTTCGGATTCGGTTTCTCTTTCGTTCAAGAAGTTTCATTTATGCAAGGTATTTTTTCTTTTCTGTTTTAGTTCGTTTAATGCTTTCAAGTATTGTTTTTCTTAATTTCATTCCTCTAGATAGTATCGTTGTTTCGTTTACAGTTTTGATAGAGTAGTTGTCGGTTCGGTTATAGTTCTTAGTTTTCGTTCTCTTGTTCATTTCCATTCAGTTTATTCATGCTTTCAATCATGTCTTTTATTACTATGTGTGAGTAGTTTTCTTAGGGGTTTGATTGGTGAAACCCTAGGTTGGCTCGTTCTTCGTGCGTAGAGTTAGGATTTGAGATTGTTAACGGTTGATTGATTGATATTCGATGCGAATCTTGTCCTGCCACTCCTTTGGAGACATAGGGCGATTATAGGTTGTTCGTGTGATTTATAGGGTTACAAACTTCCTCTCGTCATCTTGAGTGTCATGATTCATTGTTGACTGATTTCTCTTAATTTAGCGTATTGATAGCTCGGTTGTCCTTCCTAGGGTGGAACTGATCTGTCCCCGTTTTCCTTTCATAATATAACATTGTTTTAGTTCTTGCTTTGTTTTTCTGTTGTTAGTATAATTCTTTCAAATCCCATTTAAACTTCTTTGCATCAAGTCTAAAAGTTATCGCCCCTTGTCCTCGTGGTTCGATCCCCGACTTACCACTACACTAGTTGTAGTAGTATTAGGGTGTTTATAAATTTAGTTTCCATAACTATTCTTTTTGTTAAACGACCTAAAAGAACGGTTATCAAAATGGCGCCGTTGCTGGGGACAAGGCGTTGTGTATATATTATAGTCTTGGTGTAATTCATTTTTGTTTTACTTATTTTATTGTACATTAGTCTGCTTATCAGTACTTACGCTTGGTCTCTAGTGTTGTTTGCATGCCATATAGCATACGTCAATCAAATCAACAACTAGAACCATTCGACCCTGAGGTTCAACGCAGCAAACGGAGAATTCCAACCCAAACCTCGTCTCAACCAAATACTTCCAACCCCTCTACACCATCAATGGACGAAAACCACCAACAACTATTTGGTCAATTTGGGACACCTGGGTCCCAAGAATTTCAAGGAGGTGTAGTGTTACCCATAGCCCCGAACCCCTATCATATACATCCTCAATTCACCCGGATGGTGAAAGAGACCCCTTTTTGCGGTTTGAGAAATGAATGCCCTCTCCAACACTTGGAGGCATTCTCAGATATTTGCGGTCTCATACCTCCATGCCCCAATAGCCCGGATTATGTACGGATGCACCTTTTTCACTTGAGTTTATCTGGTGATGCTCAGGATTGGTATAAATGCTTAGAGCCCAACTCAATCATTAATTGGGCTCAATTAAAGACAGCGTTTCTAGAAAGGTTCTATCCCACAGTTCGAACGCAGGATTGGCGTAAGAAAATTGCGTCAAGAGGATGATGAGAACCTTAGTGCCACTTGGAGTCGGTTTAAGAGAATGATAAGAGCATGCCCCCATCATGAGTACGGGGAGAACCATCTCAATACATTCTTCTATGATGGTCTAAATGACTCCACCAAGGCACTCCTAGACTCGGCTGTTGGTGGCCAACTTTCGAAAGTCCCATGCAATCAAGTGAGGGCTAAGATTGAGGAAGTTGCTAAAAATAGCTCTAGGGGAGGAGCAAGGGGTAGTGGATTACTGAGAGGAGGGATGGATTCAAGCAATTTGGACACGATTACTTTAAAAATCGAGGCTATCATGGATAAGAAGCTGTCCAAGTACAAATACACCCAAGGTAGCTCCAATGTATCATCGGTTAAAGAGACGCCCTTTTCATGTAGAATCTGTGGGGGCACCAATCATGATACATCATATTGTGGGGGTGCAAATTCTGAGCACATAGCGACTGTTAACTACGGGGGGTATAACCAAGAAGGAACCCTAATCATGAACTATGATGGATACGGGTACAATCCCGACTATGTGGCAGCTGTAGGATATGGTGGTGAAAACCAAGGGTTTTCTTAGCAAGGTCCTTACAATAACCAACCCTTTAGACTTACCTTCAATCCGAATTCTAGCCAAGGAAACTCCTCCCAAGGGTATAATTCCAACAATCAAGCGAATGGGAGTTTTCCTAGGCCGAATGGGAATAGGCCATACCCTCCAATGCCAAGACCCAACACCAACCTACCCTATCCATCTATACAGCCTCAACCAAACCCGCCTCCAACTAATGAATTCCTCTCCAACCAAGTGAACTCCCTTGCGCAACAAAACCAAACCCTCTCGCACATCAATCAAACTTTAATGAATCAAATGCAACAACTTCAGGCGCAACAGAAGTTGTTTGAATCACAGCTTGCGTAGATGGCGAGTCCACCCCCACCATTGCCATTTCCTTCTCACCCTCAAAAAAACCCATCCACCCAGCCTCAAACACAAAACTCTCCTGACTCTAAGCATTACACCTTTAAGGTGATCTTCCTAGGATCTGGAACCTCACATCCTTCTCCAGCTGTAGCCAATGGAGATGATTTAGGGGAAGATCCCTCGAAGGGTAGTGGTTTTCTAAGAGAAAATGAGCACAAGGAGAACCTTGAGGGAAGAGAAGAAAAGGAGGGTGGTGAAGAAATTGAGGGGCACAATGTCAAAATCAATGGGTATGAGGGGAAGCAGAATGATGAAGAAGAGAGATGGAGGGAGATACAGGAAAGGAGGAAACTCGAGCGTCAACATGCTCCGCCTCTACCCTTTCCTTACAAAAAGGTAGAGAAGCAACTTCAAGAAAAGTTTCTTAAATTCCTAGAGCATATGCGGCAGCTTGAAATGAAAATACCATTCCTAGAGGCCATGGAGCAAATGCCGCAATATGCTACGTATCTGAAAACCCTCTTAAGGAACAAGAGAAAGCTTGAGGACGAAGTGATTAGTTTGCCAGAGCAAGTAAGTGCCATCATTCAGGGCACGTGGGCAAAGAAAGAAAAAGCTAGAGGACCCTTTGTGCTCCCAGTCACCCTTAGAAAACTCAATTCTAAGGGAGCACTCACTGACCTTGGGACCTCCGTTAGCCTAATGCCGATGTCCATCGCCAAGAAACTCACTTTCGACCTCAAGGCATCAAAGAAAACAATCCAGCTGGCCGACCGTAGTATAAAAGTGCCATGTGGGGAGTTTGAGGACCTTCCGATCCAAGTAGGGAACATAGTAGTACGATGTGACTTCGTGGTGCTTGATATTGCCGAGGATCCTTATACTCCCCTCATCTTAGGGAGGGATGCTTTGAAGACTTTGGGTGCCCTGATTGACTGTGAATCAGAAACTATAACCATTAGGGTAGCCCACGAGAAGGTTGTGTTTGCCTTTTCTAAATCTTCAAAGGAACCCATGGTCGAGCGGATTTGTTCCTTTGGGGTGGTCGAGAAAGACGCTGCGAAAGAAGCCGAGAGGTGTAGTGCTTCTGTTGCTCCAACGACAGCTGAGGTGTTGGATGAGGAAGACGCGCAAAAGCATCTTATTTTTGGGGTTGCAAATGGAATTGCTCCGCCAACAGAGACGTATTATAAATCTGAGGGAACTGACGAGTCAGCCCGTAAACGGAAAAGGGCTAGAAAAAGAAAAAAAAGACTGATGGCTCCACCCTGGCTTGGGGGAGCCCCGCATTCTAACCCACCTCCAGATGACCCTGGTTCTCCATTGCTTACTTCCGCCACTGCGGCTCGGTGGAGAGTTTTGACTCCCCACATTGGAGGTGATGGTGATGCTAGGAGTGAATCCACTCCTACGGCAGGTATAATTTCTTTGTTTTCTTTTTCTGTATAATTTTGTGCCTAAATGTGTCGAACTTACCGACGTTAAACAAAGTACTTACGGGAGATAACCCGGTGTTTTTTTGTTTGTTTATTTGTATAGCAACAGCTTCCATAATGCTGATCTTTCTCCCTTTTGTTTCTTCTCTCCCAAGTGCCGAGATGGCTCTTGAGCTGGCTTGGGGGAGGGTCCTTGTGTTTTCAAAACTTTGAAAGATCAGCATTATTGAAACTATTACCTTTTTTTTTATTTTAGTTTTTCTTTGCATGTCTAGGTGTGTTAAGATTAATGTGCTTGAGTTGTGAAACTGACATGCTAGCTCCTGACGTGTACATTATAGTGGTCTTATGCATACTCATGCTTTTCCTAGCCTTGTGCCTGTTTTAGGACCGAATAACTGATTGTTTTCCGCCTGACTTGGGAGATCTGGTCCTGCTTGGTTTGCGGCTTGGATGACTACCTTTTGAGGCACATTTCGACTAGCCTAGTGAGGATTGAGCCTTCTAGGACTCCATTATGAGTCCTATGTTATTAAGTGCTAGTTAGAGAGTCTAAGTATTGTGTCTGTTCTCCTCCAACATAGTCTTCTATTGAAGGCCAGGGATGATAACACGTTTGTAGTTACAGCTACATTGCCAAATTGCCTACCATGAATATTGATTGACTTTAGGGTAAGACAATTTTGTGCCTTTACTTTTTCTTCGTAGCTACATCACCTAAATCCACATGAGCCAAATATTCCCTCTTCTTACCTAGAGGATAGTCAAGTGATTACAGTGAAGTGGTGCCCGTTGCATTGTGGTGAAAGATTTTGGTTGGAAAAATCGTTGTCGTATGATATGACTCTTGACATTACTCTTAGTTTATTTCATAAGAATTTTCTTAAAAACAAAAAGAAAAAAAGTAAAAAAAAGAAAGAAAAAGAAAAGAAAAAAATAGAAAAAGAAAAATTCGAGAATAAAGTTGGTGTAATGAGCTCATTTATGCGTATCCAGAGAATTTTGGGAAGTGGCATGGTTTTCGGAAGTCGTAGCCATCCTTGGTTTGATTACCTTGGATTGCTTACTATCCTCTATTTGAACTCCACATCCCCAAATTTCACCCTACCTTGATCCCAGCCTACATTGCAACCATTTCCAAACCTGTTCGACTTGGCCTGATTAGCAAGTTCTGTGCTGGAGAGTAGATAGGATACAATCCCTAAGATTTCTCCTTGATTGAGTGTTTAATTCCTGACTTATCTTAAGTTGGATGATTCTGAGCAAAACACATACCATATTAAACACACGAGCGTACTAGAAATTTCCCACATCTTTTGGGAAATAGCATGGGGAGTGTGGACTTGTGATCTCATTAGGTAGTGGGTGGCATGGCCTGTGTTGTAGCTTTTCCAGTGATCCCGAGTCTGTGGAAAACGTTGTTTATCTTGGTATTATGCTCTTTTGAGCCCATTGGACTTGCACACCCATGGCTAGGGAAGAGTTTTGCGCGTACACGGCTGGCATTGTCCTGTTTTCCGCTCACCTTGCTTTTCATGAGTTTTGCTCACGGTGTTGCCTTGCTAGTTCATTTGCTAGGGACTAGCAAAGGTTTGACTTAGGGGAAGTTGATGTGCTCATTTTA
This sequence comes from Dysphania ambrosioides, assembly GCA_026401315.1. NCBI lineage: Eukaryota > Viridiplantae > Streptophyta > Magnoliopsida > Caryophyllales > Amaranthaceae > Dysphania > Dysphania ambrosioides. Next base: position 13,163,984 of record CM048665.1, on the reverse strand, counting down.
GAGCACGTTTACAACTTCATTTTAGTGTCGAGTCTCGTGCTTTTATATTGGTTTTATGCACGTTACATTCAATTTTACCTTGATCTTGTCCTCAAGCTATTTTTAGGTCATTTCAGGTGATCTCGATGATTTCGAGGTAAAATGAGACATATTCGAGGCTTTGACACTTCTATCAAGAGTTTGGATGCGCGTATCATAGCTTGGGCATGCGTTCCAAGTCACTCTCGAAGATCCCATAAACTCTAGAAGCCACTAGGCACTTCAAAGGAACTGTTTAGCAAGGTTTAGGTTCAGATTCGACCGAATCTGACATCCATTCGGTCGAATGGAAGACAGGGATTCAAGCACATAAATCAAGCTCTCGGGAATAGCCGAATGAAGACTCATTCGGCCGAATGGTTCCACTCATTCGGCCGAATGGTAGACAGGGTGCAAAAATGCCAAGATTCTGATATAGCCGAATGGCATACCCATTCGGCCGAATGGCCACCCATTCGGTTGAATCCTCCCTTCATTCGGCCGAATGGCCTTCTTTCCCGCAGATTTTGGTTCTTTCTTTAGTCGGCGCTCGAGGGTTTTTCCTAGGGTTTTACTCCTTTTGTCCCTAGGGTATAAATACCCTCTTTCTCTGTACATAACCTTATGCCTACTTTGAGAGCTCTTGTGCCTCAACCTAGGACATCACTTTAAAGCTTTTCATTTCTTTCATGCATTAGTTTAGATTTATAGCTTTCGTTGTTCTCATTTTCAAGCTTTGTATTTCGGATTCGGTTTCTCTTTCGTTCAAGAAGTTTCATTTATGCAAGGTATTTTTTGTTTTCTGTTTTAGTTCGTTTAATGCTTTCAAGTATTATTTTTCTTAATTTCATTCCTCTAGATAGTATCGTTGTTTCGTTTACAGTTTTGATAGAGTAGTTGTCGGTTCGGTTATAGTTCTTAGTTTTGGTTCTCTTGTTCATTTACATTCAGTCTATTCATGCTTTCAATCATGTCTTTTATTACTATGTGTGAGTAGTTTTCTTATGGGTTTGATTGGTGAAACCCTAGGTTGGATCGTTCTTCGTGAGTAGAGTTAGGATTTGAGATTGTTAACGGTTGATTGATTGATATTCGATGCGAATCTTGTCCTGCCACTCCTTTGGAAACATAGGACGATTATAGGTTGTTCGTGTGATTTATAGGGTTACAAACTTCCTCTCGTCATCTTGAGTGTCATGATTCATTGTTGACTGATTTCTCCTAATTTAGCGTATTGATAGCTCGGTTGTCCTTCCTAGGGTGGAACTGATCTGTCCCCGTTTTCCTTTCATAGTATAACATTGTTTTAGTTCTTGCTTTGTTTTTCTGTTGTTAGTATAATTCTTTCAAATCCCATTTAAACTTCTTTGCATCAAGTCTAAAAGCTATCGCCCCTTGTCCTCGTGGTTCGATCCCCGACTTACCACTACACTAGTTGTAGTAGTATTAGGGTGTTTATAAATTTAGTTTGTATAACTATTCTTTTAGTTAAACGACCTAAAAGAACAGTTATCAACTTACTCGTTCTGCAAATACACAAAAAACGGGGGTCACTACTCATACTTGTCCTCTTTTATATTAATAGGCAAAAGACCATTTTTCCCCTAAAATACAAAATGACATTCTAAATGTCGATCAAAAAGTCTGATTGACCCCGTATGACTCCTAAGCACTTCAATAACCTAATGACTTTGTCTTAATGGCCCGAGAGGCATCCTAAAATACGCGTTGCCTCAAGAGGCGTCCCTATAATACGTATATTGACTCATGGCTCTGGTGGTTATTAACTGGTTTTTAGTGTCGTTTACTAAAAGACTAGTTATGTAAACAATAATTATAATCACCCTAATACTACTACAACTAGTGTAATGGTAAGTCGAGGGTTGAACCACGAGGGCAAAGGATATCAAGACACTTCAATTCTTAACACAACTAAACTTTTTGGATTTAAAAACAAATAAAACTAATAACGAGAATATATATCACGATGAATTAAGAGGGAAATCAAATGGAGAAAAACGAGGACGAGACTAGATTCACCCTAGGAATGATGCTTTCTGAAGAGAACATGATAGGTTAGAGAAAATCAAACAATAACTAGCATGGACACCTAAGTATGCGAGAGGAAGTTGGTGATTCCACAAATCACATCGAATGACCTATAACCGCCCTATGTCTGCAAAGGAGTTACAGGACAAGATTCGCATCAGGTTTCGAAAGCCACTTGTTGTCATCCTTCCTATAACCTTAGACAATAAAGGTCATAGCTTTTCTTAGGGTTTCACTAATCAAACCCCTAAGAGAACTACTCACACATATTCAAGATAAACGACATGATGATATTCAATAAAGCAAACGCAACGATCATAAAAAGAAATTAATGAGAGCAAAACTAAATCAGAAACTATGCTAGTAAACGATAAACATTAGGCTAAACATGGAATGAAATATAACGAATGAATTCAAAAGTAAAGGATAAATTAATACTCACAAAAGCTTCAATGCAATATCTACGATCAGAATTTAAACGATAAAATCCAAAATTCAGAGTATATATGTTGAGAAAACCAAAAACGGAAAACTAGAACTAAGAGAATTTTGGAGTCCAAAAAAAGCTAAAACTAATAAAACCTAGCTGCCCTACCTCTCTTTAGAGAGAGGGGTATTTATAACAAACCATAAAAGAAGTCCAGAAACCATAAAATGTCTATGGGCCGGCTCTAAGAAGAAGTAAAATTTCCGGAGAAAACACTGTCATTCGACTAAATGCAAGGCCCATTCAGCCGAATACTTTATCATTCGCCCGAATTCTCTTCTCTCTTCCATTCGCCCATTCCAGCAGCTCCTCTGAATTCTTCTTTGTACATGATTCGCCCGAATGGAGACCATCATTCGGCCGAACGGAAGCTCTTTTGCCCGAATGAGTGCCATTTGGCCATCCCAATGACCATGAAACACAGACTCCTAAACTGAAGTATCATTCAACCGAATGACAAGCAGATTCGATCGAATCTGAAGCTACATTCCACTTTTCAGCTTCTTCAAATGACTAATGTCTTTTTAAGTTCGTGGGATCTTCATGAATGACTTGAAATGTCTACCCAAGCTACGATACGCGTGTCTAAGAGTGTTAAAGACTCGAATACGTCGCATTTCACCCTGAAATCACCAAACACACCTAAAATGACCTTAAGACAACTCAAAGATAAGATCAAGTTGAAATCAAGCGTAATATGTATAAAATCAATATAAAACTACGAGAGTTGACACTAAAACGGGGTAGTAAACGTGCTCTAAAACGAGCACATTAACTTCCCCCAAGCTAAACCTTTTCTAGTCCCTAGCAAATGAAATAGGAAGGTGATATGAAAGCTTAGGGAAAAACTATCATAGAGGCGAATGAAGAACAAGGAGAGTGAAAATCAAGACAATGCAAGCCGTGTATGTGCAAAACTTTTCCCTAGCCATGGGTGTGTGATGTGCTCATTTTAGAGCACGTTTACAACCCCATTTTAGTGTCGAGTCTCGTGATTTGAGATTGATTTTATGTACATTACATTCAATTTTACCTTAATCTTGTCCTCGAGCTATTTTTAGGTCATTTCAAGTACTTTAGATGATTTCAAGGTAAAATGTGACGTGTTCAAGGCTTTGACACTCTTATCAAGAGTTTAGATGCGCATATCATAGCTTGGACACACGTTTCAAGTCACTCTCAAAGATTCCACAAACTCTAGAAGCCATTAGATACTTCAAAGAAGTTGTTCAGCAAAGTTTAGGTTCAGATTCGACCGAATCTGACATCCATTCGGTCGAATGGAAGGCATGGATACAAGCATATGACTCAAGCTCTCGGGAATAGCCAAATGAACTCCTATTCGGCCGAATCAAGGCCCATTCGACCGTATGGAAGCCCTCCTTTGATTGAATGGTGGACAGGTTCCAAAAACTTGAGGCTTTTATAATGGGCGAAGGGAATGACCATTCGGTCGAATGGACACTCATTCGGCTGAATCCTCCCTTCATTCAGCTGAATGGCTCTTGTTTCCGAAGTTTTTGGTTCTTTCTTAAGTTGGCCCTCGAAGGTTTTTCTAGGGTCCCCCTTATGTCCCTAGGGTATAAATACCCTCTTTCTCTGTAAAAAAAACCGCCATGCCTACTTTGAGAGCTCTTGTGCCTCAACCTAGAACATCACTTTAAAGCTTTCCATTTCCTTCATGCATTAGTTTAGATTTATAGCTTTCGTTGCACTTCTTTTTAAGCTTTGTATTTGGGATTCATAATTACTTTCGTTCACGCAATTTCAATCACGTAAGTTATCGTTTCGTTTATTGTTCTATTTCGTTTATTGCTTTCATTTATTGCTTTTGGTAATTTCATTGCTCGTGTTATCGTAGTTTCTCCATTTACAGTTTTGATAGAGTAGTTGTCGGTTTTGTTGTAATTCGTCGTTTTCCCTTTTCGTTCTCTTGTTCATTTACATTCAAATTGTTCATGCTTTCAATCATGTCCTTTTTCATTGTTTATGCCCTAGTTTTTATTACTATGAGTGAGTATTTTTCTTAGGGGTTTGATTGGTGAAACCCTAGGTTGGCTCGTTCTTCATGCGTAGAGTTAGGGTTTGAGATTGTTGATGATTGATTGATTAACATTCAATGCGAATCTTGTCCTGCCACTCCTTAGGAGACATAGGGCAATTATAGGTTATTCATGTGATTTATAGGGTCACAAACTTCCTCTCGTTATCTTGAGTGTCTTGATTGATTGTTGATCAATTTCCCCTAACTTAATGTATTTGCTAGTTCGATTGTCCTTCCTAGGGTGGAACTAATCTATCCCCGTTTTTCTTCCATAGCATATTTTCGCTTTTATTCTTGCTTCATTTTTCTGTTATTAGTATAGTTCAATCACTTTTTAAATAAACCCTTTACATCAAGTCTAGAAATGATCACCCCTTATCCTTGTGGTTTGACCCCCCGACTTACCATTACACTAGTTGTAGTAGTATAGGGTATTTATAAATATTGTTTGCATAACTAATCTTTTAGTAAAATGATGCTAAAAGACGGTTATCAGTGTGCAAGTACAATGGGATTAGAAGAGCATATCAATGTTTTATACATACTCGGGATCACTAAGCAAGCTACATCATAGTTCATTCCGCCCACTACCTAATGAGGTCGCAAGTCTACGCTCCCGAGGTTATTTCCCAAGAGATGTGGGGAATCTCTAATACGCTCATGTGTTTATAGGGTATGTGTTTTGCTCAAAATCATCCGACTAAAGATGAGTTGGGAATTAAACACCTAAACAGGGAGAAATCTCGGGGATTGTGTCTTATCTACTCTTCAGCAAAGATCTTACTAATTAGGTTAAGTCGAACAGGTTTGGAAAGGGTTGCAATGTAGGTTAGGATCAAGGTAGGGTAAAATTTGGGGATGTGGAGTTAAGATAGAGGATAGTAAGCGATCTAAGGTAATAAAACCGAGGACGACTACGCCTTCCGACAACCATGCCACTCCCAAAATCCGCAATAATGAACTCTAATACATTATGTCAACCTTTATTCTCAAATTTTTTTCTCTTTTTTTTTCTTTTTTTTTCCTTTTCTTTTCTCTTTTTTTTTTCTTTTTCTCCTACTTTCTTTTTTTTCTTTTTCTCCTACTTTCTTTTTTTTCTTTTTGTGCTTTTCAAGCTTTTTTTTTCTATTTTTGAACTTTTCATGTAAGTAATTTTGAAATACACTAAGAGTACTGTATATAGTCATATCATCCAATAATCACTTTTCCAAACCGAAATCTTATATCACAATGCAACGAACACCAACTTCACTATAATCACATGACTATCCTCTAGGTACAAAGAGGGGACATTTGGCTCATGTGTAGTTAAATAGTGTAGTTACAAAGAAAAAGGTAAAGGCACAAACTTGGCTTAACCTAAAGTAAATTCATATTTATGGTAGGCAGTTTGGCTATGTAGCTTTTACTACAAACGTGTTATCATCCCTAACCTTTAGAAAAGAAGACTATGCTGGAGGAGAACAGACACAACTCTTAAGATTCCCTGACTAACACTCAATAATATAAGACTCATAATAAAGTCTTAGAAGTCTCAATCCTCACTAGGCTAGTCGAAATGCGCCTCAATAGGTAGTCATCCAAACCACATACCAAGCAAGCTCAGATCCCCCAAGTTAAGTGGAAAATAGTCGATAAACTCAGACCCAAAATAGGCACAGGGCTAGGGGAATACGAGTTTGCATATAATCACTATAAAGTGCCCGACAGAAGCTTGTGAAGAATCAATAGGGAGATGGAATATGATTAATTATACTCTAGAGGGGGGGTGAATAGAGTATAACCGATTTTCGCGTTCAGGGTCTCAAGGTATTAAACTGACTTTCAAAGGCGGAATATAAGCGTTAAGGCTTATCTTTGAAACTGGACGTCAAAGCCTTGAAATTGGTTTCAAAGGCTTTTGCTCAGGCTTTGACTGTTCGCTGCTTTGATTGATGAGCGAAGCAAACATAAAACGTAAGTAATGAAGGCAGAAATGAGATGAGACAAAACACGGAGATTTGATACAAAGTTCGGCAACTAATTTGCCTACGTCTCCGCCTAGGGTTGTCCAACCCTTAGGATTTAACTCGCTCTTTTATTACTTCCCTTAGAGACCTAAAGCACCCTAGAAGATCTTAATTCCCATCTTCTACTCCATAGCACCCCATCTACACTTTAGCATCTTAGATCCTAGTAATAAAAAGCTCTCTCTTTTTCTATACGTTTGAGTATTATGAGTATACTCTTAGTATAACACTCTCTAAAAAAATTTCTTTTAAATGCTCAAGAGATTATACTTTGATTTTCTCTCAATCTAAATACAAGAAAAGTTTATGGAACTAGAGAGAAAATAATGAAGCTTTGTTGATGTGCTTGTGACTGAAATTCACGATTAAAGCTTCTGCTCTTTTCTTTTTGTTTCGTTGTGTCTCACGTTGTCTCTCTACCTTTCTTCAGCTTCAAAGCTTGGAATATATACTGAACTTGATTTCAGGCCATTGAAAGGAGGCTCAAAATAGGCTGCTGAAAATCTGATTTACCTTCAATACTTTCAGCAATATTTCCTCCAATATGGTTGTAGAGAATAATTCATTTTGGCTGTAGAAGATTGATATCATTGAATATATTACAGCAAGATTATTTCCACTTTATTTGCTGCACTTTGAAGCTTCAAAACAGATTTCGTCTTCCATAACCACAATGCTTGAATTTTGGTATTTACCAAAATTAACTTGAACAATCTTCAACATATATGAGCATCACTTATTTGCTGAAAATAAGAGATATCTTTGACAGTAAAATCATGTATAAATAAGTTAGGTTAGAGCATAAAATAAGTGAAATAGGGAAAGGATAAAACACAAGATTTAGGCAATTAGAAGATTCTTATCCTTTGACAAAGTGTTTGAACTTTGCTGACTGTTTTGAGACGTGGCTCAAGCTTTTGAAGACATGGCTCAAGCTTTTGAAGACGTGGCTCAAAAGTTATTCTCGTCCTTTGACAGAATGTATAAAGCTTTGCATTATAGCTTTCATTACTTCCAACACATTGTCAACTCTATGTATTTTGGTTTCCATCATGTTTTCAACTCTATTTAACTTTGCATTTTGACTTTCATCATTAAACAAAAAAACATTAGTAATCAAGGTGGAGTCTTCAATCTCCCCCTTGATGGAAGACAAACATTATATGCAAACGTCAAAGAATAAAATGCATAAAAAAATATTCTCCCCTTTAAATAGATAATACATAAATACTCTCCCCCTTTTTGTCTTCCGACAAGGTGGGAAAATATAAATGTTGGATCATAAGAAGACTTGTTCAAAATAACGAAAAGATATAAAACAGTAAAACCTTTAAAGACATGAAAACAAAAAGGCGTTGTTTAAAAAAGGTCAAACAGTCAAGGCTTTGAAAGCTAAAAATAAAATATGCGGAAAACTTTGAAAACAGCTTCAAGGCCATGAGAATCTTTAAAATGAATGGAATAAGATTTTAAAAACATTGAAAGCAAAAGCAACAGATCCATCTGCAATTTATGTATCCAAGACATTTCAAAAATCATTTAATAAATATTTGATAATTATCTATAGGATAAGTACCAAACATTTTGATCCAATATTAATATTAAAAAGTGACAGTACGTCAAGGCAATGACAAGAGTGTCAAGACTTTGACATACACATGCAAAAATAAACATATACAACTTACTCAAATAGCTCCCCCTACGAGGATGCGTCCCCATTTAACATTCCAAGCTCAAGATGAATAAAGTTAAATCGTTCTTTGCTCAAAGGCTTGGTGAAGAAGTCAGCGAGTTGCAAATCAGTAGAAATAAAAGATATAGATACGTCTCCTTTCTCCACATGATCACGTATGAAGTGATGTCTAACATCAATATGTTTAGTGCGAGAGTGCTGAACTGGATTCTTCGTTATGGAAATAGCACTCGTGTTGTCACACTTAATAGGTATGCCTTTGAAGTCTAACCCAAGGTCTCTTAATTGTTGAGATATCCACAAAATTTGTGAACAACAAGCACCAGCTGCAATGTATTCGGCTTTGGCAGTAGAGAGTGCCACCGAATTTTATTTCTTTGAATGCCAACTAATGAGAGATGATCCCAAGAATTGACAGCAACCTAAAGTACTCTTTCTATCTACTTTATAACCTGCAAAATCAGCATCTGAATATCCAACAAGTTCAAAGTTACTATTACAAGGGTACCAAAGACCGAAATCCTTTGTCCCATTGAGATAGCGTAAAATCCTCTTAACTGCACTCAAATGAGATTCTTTGGGGTTAGCTTGAATACGAGCACACATACACACACTAAACATAATATCTGGCCTACTTGCCGTGAGATAGAGAAGAGATCCAATCATACCTCGATATTCCTTTTGATTTACTAACTTACCATTTTCATCTTGATCTAAAAGTAATGACGAACTCATAGGAGTCTTAGCCTCTTTAGATTGAGTCATATTGTACTTCTTAAGGAGATCTCTTGCGTATTTGCTTTGATTTATAAATATACCTCCTTTCTCTTGTTTAACTTGCAATCCAAGGAAGAAGTTCAACTCACCCATTAAAGTCATCTCAAATTCCCTACACATAATCTCAGAAAATTCTTTGCAAAGGGAATCGTTAGTAGCACCGAAAAGAATATCATCAACATAAACTTGAACTATTAATAAATCTTTACCTTTGGTTTTCACAAAAAGAGTTTTGTCAATCAACCCTCTTTTGAAATTATTTTCTAAAAGATATTTTGAAAGACGCTCATACCAAGCCCCTGGAGCTTGTTTCAAACCATAGAGCGCTTTGTCAAGTTTAAAAACATGATTTGGAAATTTCTCATTTTCGAAACCGGGGGGTTGAGCAACATATACTTCTTCTTGTAAATAACCATTCAAGAATGCACATTTGACATCCATTTGAAATAACTTAATTCGCATAAAGGAAGCAAAGGCAAGGAGCATTCGAATAGCCTCCATTCTAGCCACGGGAGTAAATGTCTCTTCATAATCTATCCCTTCTTCTTGATTATAACCTTGGGCTACTAATCTTGCTTTGTTCCTCACTATCTTTCCATTCTCATCAAGCTTATTTCTGAACACCCACCTTGTTCCAATAATTGAATGATCCTTTGGTCTTGGTGTGAGTGTCCACACTTTATTTCTTTCGAATTCATTTAGCTCACTTTGCATAGCTAAAATCCAATCGGGCTCTTGAAGTGCTTCATTGATATTCTTCGGTTCTACAAGAGAAATAAAAGCGTGAAATACACACAAATTTTTAACATTAGAGCGTGTTTGTATACCAGCTTTTGGATCCGAAATTATATTGTTTGTTGGATGAGATGAGGAGTATTTGAACTTTCGTGGCAGCATCAAAGGAATTGATGTAGTTTCCTGAAGTATCCTTTCAAGGCCTTGAGATGGTTTTGAAGGCCCTGGAGTGACTTCTGATATAATATTGTTCGTCTGTTCAAGACTTTGAGATGGAGTTTCAAGATCTTGAGGCTGCTGGTTAAGGCTTTGATCTAATTCATCTGCGTCTAAAATTGGCTCTTGCATATTCTGTGCATATTTCTCCATTTCATTATCTAATTAACTTTCTTCTCCTTCTGTCTCAAATGAATATCCTTCATGCTTATTCAAGTTTAAACCTGTAAAACCATCACTCAAGATACCGTTCTCGGTTTCATCAAAGATCACATGTATACTTTCTTCAACAACTTTAGTATGCTTATTGAAAACTCTATAAGCTTTAGAATTCAAGGAGTAACCTAACAGAATTGCTTCATCACTACGTGCATCAAATTTACCAAGGTTATCTTTTCCATTATTATGAACAAAGCACATACATCCAAAAGGTTTGAAATAGGAAATATTAGGCTTTTTACCTTTAAACAATTTGTAAGGAGTTTTCTTTAAAATAGGGTGAATCAAACAACGGTTTAAAATATAGTTTGCTGTATTAACAGCTTCTGCCCAAAAGTATTTTGGCAAATTATTTTCCAAAAGCATTGTCCTAGACATATCCTCAAGAGTGCGGTTCTTTCGTTCCACAACTCCATTTTGTTGAGGTGTCCTAGTAGCTGAAAAATTATGAGAAATATCATATTTAGCACAAAAGTTATCAAACTTTAGTTGATCAAACTCTCTACCATGATCACTTCTCACAGCAACTATGGGTAGGTTTTTTAATGTTTGTAATTCTTTGCAAATTTTTGAAAACTCTAGTAAAGCTTCTGATTTTTCACGCAAAAATGAAATCCAAGTAAAACGGGAAAAATCATCAACAACAACAAGGATGTATTGTTTACCTTTAGGTGATTTAACACGCATAGGACCACATAAATCTATGTGTAGAAGATCTATTGGGCGAGAGGTACTTACAACCTTTTTGGCTTTGAAGGATCCTTTTGTTTGTTTACCTCTTGCACATGCTTTGCAAAGCTCTTTTTCTTTGAAATCTAACTTTGGTAGTCCACATACTAAGTCCTTTGAGAAAAGCTTCTTCATGGTATGCATATTAATATGACCTAACCTTCTGTGCCAAAGCCTTGAGTCGCTGGTCAAGGCCTTAAGACATTTTAAGCTAGTACTTGCAACTTGGTTAGTATGAAAAGCATAAACATTATTGCAACGAGGAGCAATTAAAATAATTTTACCGTCCACCTTTCTTTGTACCTCGCATTTTTCTTCATCAAATATGACTTTATTACCTTTATCGCTTAATTGAGAGATGCTAAGCAAGTTGTATTTAAGACCTTCAATTAGGTACACATCATCAATGGTGTTTGATGCATTATCTCCAACTTTTCCAATACCAATTATTCTACACTTTCCTTTATCACCAAGGGTAATTGTTCTAGCAGATTGCTCTTTGATCATTGAAAATAAAGAGGACTTCCCACTCATGTGCCGTGAGCATCCACTATCTAGAATCCACTTATAATCTTTGCTCTTGGTGATTTCCTACAAAAGAACAAAACATCAAACCTTTCGACTAGACCAAATTGCAAATTTAGATTCATAATCGGGATGGACCATGTTAGGTGGTCTAGTCCCTTTAGGAACCCATACTTGCTTGATCTGGTCTCGAAGAACAATAGGAAATGAATTTTTAAGAATTTGAGGGTCATTCCTACGAAAAGGACGAGTTAGCTTAGTATGACCCTTTTTGCAACAGTAAAAACATGTAGGTGTTCGCCAATTATCCTTTGCTTTTACAAACGTGGTCACGGTTTTATTTGGAAAATTTTTGTTGTAACCAAGACCGCTTTTATTCAAGGATGATTGGTGCTCACCTAGCATTTTTTCAAGAGTAGATTCGGAGTGAGCAAATCTAACCAAAGAATTATGTTGCTCTCTACACTTCCCAGCCAGTAGCTTCTTTTCCTTCTCCAAGTTATCATTACAATAACTCAAAGAGGCAAGCTTTCATTTTAAAACAGTGTTTTCAGTGTTCAAGGCCTTGACCTGGGTGTCAAAGGATGACTCTGAGGCTTGAACCCTGAGTTTAAGAGCTGACTGAGAGGCTTTAAGATCAGTTAGTTCCTTAGCGAGACTTTCAGAAATACTTACCTGTTGGTTTAGCTTCTCCTTGAGAATCTTGGATTCAAGAATCAAACTCTCTTCATTTATAATCATATTTTGCAAGAATTCAGACAGAAATCAATTGGACTTGAGATTAAATTTTTCACCATTACCTCAAGATGTTCTTTCTTTGCATCATCATGATTAGCCATAAGACATAGGTTTGCTTGTTCATCTTCTGAGTCACTAGATGAATCTGAATCACTCTATGAAGCAACCATAGCTTTCTTCTTATAATCCTTTTTGTGGAAAGGCTTCTTCTTTCGTTGAGGGCAATCTTTCACTAAGTGATCTATTTCACCACACTCATAGCATGTTAGTGTATTAACTTTATTCATTGAGTTGGATGAATTACCTTTATATTTATTTGAATGATAGCCTCTGCCTCTTGAGAAATTCTTCTTCATTTTTAGAATTTTGGCAAGACTTCTAGCGATGAGAGCAAATGGATCTTCATCATCACTATCATCACTATCTTCATTGTCCGTTGTAGCTTCTTCTCTCTTTGCTTTGAGTGCTAAATTTTTGGTTGAAGATGCTGGTTCACCACCTTCTTCATTAAGAGACATCTCATGTGTGATCAATTTTCCAAGAAGATCATCTAAAGGCAAGGTTCTCAAATTTTGAGCTTCTTCTATCGCGGTTACCTTCGGACCCTACTTTGATTTTGGAAGACACCGTAGAATCTTTCTCACATTTTCTTCATTTGTGAATATCTTACTAAGAGAATCCAGATTGTTCACTATTTGGGTAAATCTTGTGAACATCTCTTTCACGGTTTCATTAGGCATCATTTTGAACAACTCATATTGTCGAAGAAAGATGCTTATCTTACTTTCTTTGACTTGACTCGTTCCTTCATATGTGACCACCAATTTATCCCATATCTCTTTAGCACTTTTGCATGCAGAAACTCTATTGAATTCATTTGCATCTAAACCACAGTAGAGAAGGTTCATGGCTCGATAGTTTTTAGCAACACTTTCCAAATCCGATTGCGTAAAATCATCATCTTCTTTAGGAACCATTGTGCCGCTTTCATTAGTCTTCATTGGCACCCTAGGACCTTTCTTAATAATATCCCAGAGTTCCAAATCTTGATCAATCACAAATATTTGCATCAATGAACGCCAATGGGCAAAATTATTACCACAAAATAGAGGAGGGCGATTGGTAGACCTTCCTTGAGCAAAACCACCATCACCTATTGAATTCATTTTTTCCTCACAGATGATTAAATCTTTTCCTTATGAGTCTAGCTCTGATACCAATTGAAGAATCAATAGGGAGATGAAATATGATTAATTATACTCAAGAGGGGGGGTGAATAGAGTATAACCGATTTTCGCGTTCAGGGTCTCAAGGTATTGAACTGACTTTCAAAGGCGGAATATAAGCGTTAAGGCTTATCTTTGAAACTGGACATCAAAGCCTTGAAATTGGTTTCAAAGGCTTTTGCTCAGGCTTTGACTGTTCGCTGCTTTGATTGATGAGCGAAGCAAACATAAAACGTAAGCAATGAAGGCAGAAATGAGATGAGACAAAACACGGAGATTTGATACGAAGTTCGGCAACTAATTTGCCTACGTCTCCGCCTAGGGTTGTCCAACCCTTAGGATTTAACTCGCTCTTTTATTACTTCCCTTAGAGACCTAAAGCACCCTAGAAGATCTTAATTCCCATCTTCTACTCCATAGCACCCCAGCTACACTTTAGCATCTCAGATCCTAGTAATAAAAAGCTCTCTCTTTTTCTATACGTTTAAGTATTATGAGTATACTCTTAGTATAACACTCTCTAAAAAAAATTCTTTTAAACGCTCAAGAGATTATACTTTGATTTTCTCTCAATCTAAATACAAGAAAAGTTTATGGAACTAGAGAGAAAATAATGAAGCTTTGTTGATGTGCTTGTGACTAAAATTCACGATTAAAGCTTCTGCTCTTTTCTTTTTGTTTCGTTGTGTCTCACGTTGTCTCTCTACCTTTCTTCAGCTTCAAAGCTTGGAATATATCTGAACTTGATTTCAGGCCATTGAAAGGAGGCTCAAAATAGGCTGCTGAAAATCTGATTTGCCTTCAATACTTTCAGCAATATTTCCTCCAATATGGTTGTAGAGAATAATTCATTTTGGCTGTAGAAGATTGATATCATTGAATATATTACAGCAAGATTATTTCCACTTTATTTGCTGCACTTTGAAGCTTCAAAACAGATTTCGTCTTCCATAACCACAATGCTTGAATTTTGGTATTTACCAAAATTAACTTGAACAATCTTCAACATATATGAGCATCACTTATTTGCTGAAAATAAGAGATATCTTTAACAGTAAAATCATGTATAAATAAGTTAGGTTAGAGCATAAAATAAGTGAAATAGGGAAAGGATAAAACACAAGATTTAGGCAATTAGAAGATTCTTATCCTTTGACAAAGTGTTTGAACTTTGCTGACTGTTTTGAGACGTGGCTCAAGCTTTTGAAGACATGGCTCAAGCTTTTGAAGACGTGGCTCAAGAGTTATTCTCGTCCTTTGATAGAATGCATAAAGCTTTGCATTATAGCTTCCATTACTTCCAACACATTGTCAACTCTATGTATTTTGGTTTCCATCAGGTTTTCAACTCTATTTGACTTTGCATTTTGACTTCCATCATTAAACATAAAAACATTAGTAATCAAGGTGGAGTCTTCAGCTTGCATGCTTGTTTATATCATATGATGGTAAAAAGATTTAGAGCATATGATGGAAAAAAGATTTGGAGCATATGATGGAAAAAAAGATTTGGAGCATATGATGGAAAAAAGGAGGGTTTGGAGCATATGATGGAAAAAAAGTAGGGTTTGGAGCATATGATGGAAAAAAGGGGTGGAAGCATATGATGGAAAAAAGGGTTGGAAGCATATGATGGAAAAAAGGGTGGAGCATATGATGGAAAAAAGGGGTGGAAGCATATGATGGAAAAAAGGGTGGAGCATATGATGGAAAAAAGGGTGGAGCATATGATGGAAAAAAGGAAAACAAACACAAATATAAATAAGTAAATAAATTTGGATTTTCAAGCAAGAGCAATCATACCAGTACAAAGGTGAAGTAGCACGTGGAACTCATTACAAGCTCCTGAAAACAACACCCAAAAGCAAAACACAAAACAAAACAACACCAAGAAATAAAACACAAAAACACAAAACAACGCACAACCACACATCAATACAACCACCAGCCAGACAGGGCAAAAGAACAAAAGACACGCACCAAAATGGTGAGTAGTGGACAATGGATATCCCCCCAAGCCAGGCATAAGCCGTCCTTGGCGCTAAGGGAGGCCTTTAGGCCTAGAACTACTTATCCCCAATAAAACCCTCATCCCTTTGGTCATCCTCCTCATTATCCTCCTCTTTTCCACCCGTATAGTCCATCCCATAATTATTTGAGGCTCTTTTAGGAGCCGGTGGGGTGAAGTTGTTAAACCTACGCCTACCCACCCGCAACCGGTCAAACCCATGACTTAAGGATATTTCATTATAGTTGTCATGGAAGGGGTACCAGGAAGGGGTGGGTAGGCGTAGGTTTAACAACTTCACCCCACCGGCTCCTAGAAGAACCTCAGATGATTATAGGATGGACTATACGGGTGGGGAGGAGGAGGATACTAAGGAGGATGACCAAGGGGACGAGGGTTTTATTGGGGATGAGTAGTTCTAGGCCTAAAGGCCTCCCTTAGCGCCAAGGATGGCTTATACCTGGCTTGGGGGGGAGGGGGGATATCCATTGTCCACTACTCACCATTTTGGTGCGTGTCTTTTGGTCTTTTGCTCTATTTGGCTGGTGGTTGTATTGATATGTGGTTGTGCGTTGTTTTGTATCGGTGTAGAATGTGCACTTCATGTGTTCTAACTAGGTGAGGGCTAGGGGAAGGGAACAATGTCTCCCTAGTAAACTTGAAAAATATACGAAGAACAGGATGCTGTACATCAAATGCATATATATTCCTATTCAGATAAATAAGTCGGCCGACATTTTTAGGCCATAATTCAGAAACTCGAGACTTATCTGGTTGTTTATCCGAAATAGGTTCATTAGGAAAATAAAAAATGGCACAAAATGCAGCATAGTCTAGGAAATAGGTTGCATTCCTTAATTGAAAAGACAAATGTAACCTATTTTCACGTTGACATGGGGTTAAGGAACTAAGAAACTCATAAGTTATTAGCTTATGACTTGGGTGCCATATGTTAATCCAGTTCTCTAGGCCACAAGCCATCAACAATGCAATAAATTGATCATATATACCCATCCTTTGAAGAATTGAAAGATCTAGATAACTAGTAGAGTTAATTTTTTGTACCTTTAATCATTGGAAGCGTTCAAATTGCTCTAACGATACGAACACCACTTATAGATGCTCTTCCTCAAACCATAACTCTTGACCGGGAAGACGTTGTTGGCGCTCCGGTTGTGGTTGAGAACTGGTTTGTTGTTTCTGTCGTGCCGCACCCGAAGAAGATCCTTCACCATGTTTCTTGGATCTTTTGAAAGGATTTCTCAAGCTCTTTCTTGGTCCCATGATGATTAATGAAGTTTGAGAGGCAAAATGAGGAGTTTTAGGGAGAATGAGTGAGTGAGTGTGGGTAGAGCTAGGGCGTGCTTGAAGGCTTAGAGAGAATTGTGAGAAAAACTCGTGGAAATGAAGGGGTATTTATAGAACTGGCCTTCCATTCGGCCAAATGGACCTCCATTGCGAATAAGGTTAGATGATGTAAAAGTTGAATAATTGGTATAATCATTGGCATGTAACGAGTATCTTAACTTTGAATCATCGTTTTTTTGAGTTTTGTTAAAGTTTTGAGTAGTTAGTCTAATTTCAGTTTTTGTTTCGTGTTATTTTTTATTACCCCGAGCTACGTCGAGCTAAACGACATTAAACAAAGCACTTACGGGAGGTCTCAGTTTTATTTGGATTTTTGTGCAAAATAATCATATTACCATTCTTAATTTGAGAAGGCACAAGTCATTTGATTACTCCAACCTTAGAAATTTGGCTTTCACATTCCATTCGGCCGAATGATAGCCCCATTCGGCCGAATGCCCTTAGTAAATGAACTTAATCAAAGTTTGGAGGAGTTTCTAAAAGTGTCAAATGAGTAGTCAAATTTGGGCGAATAGATCTCATTCGACTGAATGGATGCCCCAATCGGTCGAATAGATCTAAAGACATAATTAAAGGAAGCTCCTGGGAACCCCGAATGGACACTACATTCGGTCGAATGGCAGCGAAGAATTCTTTGTAGCTCTTCGAGATTCGACCAAACGGAGCCTTCCATTCGAGTGAATGGAGGACCATTCGGCCGAATGAGTGATCCATTCGGTCGAATGGAAGGCCAGTTCTATAAATACCCCCTATTTCCATGGGTTTTCTACACGAAATTTCTTAAAACCCTAAATGCACACCGAGCTTCCCTTCACTCACTCACTCATTCTCCCTAAAACTTCTCATTTTCCTTCTTAAACCTCATCAATCACCATGGGTCTAAGAAAAACCTTGAGAAACCCCTTCACGAGAGACTGACATTGGACCTTCCTAGTGACCAATGTTTTAGAGCACGTTTACTACCTTGTTTTAGTCTCAAGTCTTGTGATTTTATATTGATTTTATGCATATTATACTTGATTTCACCTTGATCTTGTCTCTGAGTTGTCTTAAGGTCATTTTAGGTGTTTTTGATGATTTCAAGGTGAATTACGACGAATTCGAGTCTTTGACACCCTTAGACACATGTATCATAGCTTGGGCACACATTTCAAGTCAATCATGAAGATCCCACGGAGGTCAGAAAGGATTAGAAGTTAAAAAGAGGAGTGCAAAGCTTTAGATTCGACCGAATCTGATAGTCCTTTGGTCGAATGGTACAAATTCGACCGAATCTGAGAGTGATTTGATCGAATGGTGGTCAGACTTTAGAGCATATGTTCCATGGTCACTAGGAAGGTTGAATGGCACTCATTCGGGTGAATGAGCTTCCATTCGGCTGAATTAGAGACTCCATTCGGGCGAATATTGGACATAGATCAATTCTGAAGAGGTGCTGGAATGAGCGAATGGAAGCGTATTTGGGTTAATGATAAAGCATCCAGCTGAATGGGCCTTGCATTCGGTCGAATGACAATATTTTCTCCGGAAAAACTACTTCTTTTTAGGGCCAGACCATAGACATTTTAGGGTTTCCGGACCCCTTTTACTCTTTGTTATAAATACTCCTCTCTCTGAAGAGAGGGGGGCAGCTAGGTTTTTATTAGTTTATGCACTTTTAGCTTTGTTTAGCCTCCAAATTCTCGTAGTTCTAGTTTTCAGTTTTTGGTTTTCTCAATGTATCTACTCCGAGTTTTGGATTTTGTCATTCGAATTCTGATTGTGGATATTGCATTGAAGCTTTTGTGAGTATTAATCTATCCTTTGCTTTTGAATTCATTCATTTTATTTCATTCCTCGTTTAGCCTATTATTTATCGTTTACTAGCATAGTTTTTGATTTAGTCTTGTTCTCGTTAATATCTTTTCATGATTGTTTTGTTTGCTTTATTAAATATCATCATGTAGTTTAGCATGAATATGTGTGAGTAGTTCTCTTAGGGGTTTTGATTAGTGAAACCCAAGGAAAAGCTATGTTCTTTATTGTATAAGGTTGTAGGAATGATGACAATAAGTAGTTTTGGAATCCAATGCGAATCTTGTCCTGCCACTCCTTTGGAGACATAGGGCGATTATAGGTCGTTTGTTGTGATTTGTGGGATCACCAAATTCCTTTCGCATGCTCGGAATTCCATGCTAGTTATTGTTTGATTTTCTCTAACCTATCATGTTCTATTTTGAGAGCTTCATTCCTAGGGTGAATCTAATCTCGTCCCTATTTTTCTCTATTTGATTTACCTCTTAATTCATCGTGATCTATATTCTCGTTATTAGTTTTAGTTTTTTTTTCAATCCAAAAAGTCCAGTTGTGGTAAGAATTGAGTGTCTTGATATCCTTTGTCCTTGTGGTTTGACCCCCTACTCTACTATACTCGTTTAGTTCGTAGGTTGGTATAAATATTGTTTGCATAACTAGTCTTGTAGTAAATGATGCTAAAAGTCGGTTATCAGTGAGACTCTGGTTTTGCTGAGCAAGAGATGTTACTTGGGAGGTTAAATGGTCGTTGGTTGAGGTATGAATTTTTTGTGGTTAAGAAACCACGTGATGAGGTTGACTAGGTGGGAAAGTCAGTTTTGAACCATTTCTAGGCCCTTGTAAACCCTGGTGGTCTATATATATTTGGCCTTGGTACATTCCCGTTCGATTGGTTCCCTTGAAAACCTTGGTTGTTAAACCCACTATGAGCATTTCTGTTATATCCTGGATGGAAGTTTCCTTGGTTTTGGTTTGAATTGAAAGGAGGTTGTATGGTTTATTAGGGAAAGATTGTTGTCCATACCCTACTCCTTGCCCTTGTCCACCATAGTTAAGGGCTGCTACATGATCAGGATTATACCCATAACCATCATAATTCATCACCTGCGGTTCTGGGTTGTAACCTCCATAATCAACTACAGCGACATGCTCGAAGTGCAAGCCACCACAATAGGAGGTATCATGGTTGGTACCCCTACATATGACACATGCAAAGTGATTTTCACGCACTGGAGGGGTGTTCGAACTACTGGCTAGGCTTAATTTGGACAGCTTCTTATCGATAACTGCTTCAATTTTAGTACTAATGGTGTCCAAGTTGGTTGTATTAATCATCCCTCTTGGTAAACCCTGACTCCTTATTCCTCCCCAGGCACTATTCTTAGCAACTTCCTCAATTTTGGCTTTTACCTAGGTGCATGGAATTTTAGAAAGTTGGCCACCTATTGCTGAGTCTAAAAGTGCTTTGGTAGAGTGATTGAGACCATCGTAGAAAAATGTGTTAAGATGCTTCTCCCCGTACTCATGGTGGGGGCACGCTTTAATCATTCTCTTAAATCAACTCCAAGTAGCACTAAGGTTCTCATCATCTTCTTGAGTAAATGACGCAATTTTCTTACGCCAATCTTGCATTCGAACAGTAGTATAGAACCTCTCTAGAAAAGCGATTTACAGTTGAGCCTAATTAATAATTGAGTTGGGTTCTAAGCATTTATACCAATCTTTGGCATCTCCAGCTAGACTCAAGTGAAATAGGTGCATTCGCACATAGTCTGGGCTATTGGGGCAAGGAGGTATAAGTCCACATATGTCAGAAAATGCCTCGAGGTGTTGAAGAGGACATTCATTTCTTAAACCACTAAAAGGGGTTTCCTTAACCATTCTTGTGAACTGAGGGTGTATTTGGTATGGTGTGGTAGCAACAGGAAGCACTACACCTCCTTGGAACTCTTGTGAGCCAGGAGTCCCAAACTAACCAAACAACTGATGTTCGTCGGCCATTGTGGATATGGGTGGGTTTTGGATAGAAGGTGAGGTTTGTTTTGATGGGCGTCTACTCAAACGTTGGATCTCAGGATTATAAGGTGTTATTGGTTGGTTTGACCTACGCGTGCTATGGGGCATGCAAATAGAAAACTCAAAGGTAACTACTAATAAAAAGAAAATAAACAGCAACAAAAATGAAATAGAATAAAGCTATATCAAGAACTAGAAAAAGTCTAAATACGCCTTGTCCCCGGCAACGGCGCCATTTTGATAACCGGTTTTTAGCGTCATTTACTAAAAGACTAGTTATGCAAACAATACTTATAAGAACCCTAATACTACTTAACCTAGTGTAATGGTAAGTCAGGGGTCAAACACGAGGACAAAGGATATCAAGACACTTCAATTCTTAACACAACTAAACTTTTTGGATTTAAAAACAAATAAAACTAATAACGAGAATATATATCATGATGAATTAAGAGGGAAATCAAATGGAGAAAAACAGGGACGAGACTAGATTCACCCTAGGAATGATTCTTCCAAAAGAGAACATGATTGGGTAGAGAAAATCAAACAATAACTAGCATGGACACCCAAGTATGCGAGAGGAAGTTAATGATTCCACAAATCACATCGAACGACCTATAATCGCCCTATGTCTCCAAAGGAGTTGCAGGACAAGATTCGCATTGGGTTTCAAAAGCCACGTATTGTTATCATTCCTATACTCTTAGAAAATAAAGATCATAGCTTACCTAAGGTTTCACTAATCAAACCCTTAAGAGAACTACTCATACATATTCAAGATAAATGACATGATGATATTCAATAAAGAAAATGCAATGATCATGAAAAGAAATTAACGAGAGCAAAAATAAATCAGAAACTATGCTGTAAATGATAAACATTAGGCTAAACATGGAATGAAATATAACGAACGAATTCAAAAGTAAAGGATAAATTAATACTCACAAAAGCTTCAATGCAATATCCACGATTAGAATTCAAACGATAAAATCCAAAATTCGGAGTACATATGTTGAGAAAACCAAAAATGGAAAACTAGAACTAAGAGAATTTTGGACGCTAAACAAAGCTAAAACTAATAAAACTCATAAAACCTAGCAGCCCTCCCTTTCTTCAAAGAGAGGGGTATTTATAAAAAAGCATAAAAGAAGTCCAAAAACTATAAAATGTCTATGGGCCGGCCCTAAGAAGAAGTAAAATTTCTAGAGAAAACAATGTCATTCGACCGAATGCAAGGCCCATTCGGCCGAATGCTTCATCATTCGCCCGAATTCTCTTCCATTTGTCCATTCCAGCAACTCCTCATAATTCTTCTCTGTACATGATTCGCCCGAACGGAGACCATCATTCGGCCAAATGGAAGCTCATTCGTCCGAATGAGTGCCACTTGGCCTTCCCAAACTAAAGTGCCAAATTCGATCTAATGACAGGCAGATTCGGTCGAATTTGAAGCTACATTCCACTTTTCAGCTTCTTCAAGTGATTGATGTCTTCTTAAGTTCGTGGGATCTTCATGAATGACTTGAAATGTCTGCCCAAGCTATGATACGCGTGTTTAAGAGTATCAAAGACTGGAATACATCGCATTTCACCTCAAAATCACCAAACACACCTGAAATGACCTTAAGACAACTCCAAGACAAGATCAAGGTGAAATCAAGCGTATTATGTATAAAATCAATATAAAACTACGAGACTTGACACTAAAATGGGGTAGTAAACGTGCTCTAAAATGAGCACATCAGTGGCATCCCTAAAATACGTGTCGTGGGTCAAGCCAACCCTATTGTCTTGGGAGGCATCCCAAAAAATACGCATCAACTCTGAGGCTTCCCAAGAATATACAACAGCTCAGGAGGTGCCCCTAGAATACACAAAGACTCAAGAGGCATCCCAAAAATACGCGTATTAACCTAAGACTTAGGAGGCGTCCATAAAATACGTGAAGCATATCAATCCAACTATGGGCCTAGCTAAAAATCTCCATTGGATCATCTCAGGATTTCATTCCCTAGCAGAATAATCTAAAATCATTTTCCCTAGGGAGTTGCCCCATCAAAAGAAATTCTTCCCCAGCGGATAAAATTCTAGGCCTATTAACCTCCTCAACAGATAAACATCCTCAGCAAGGATAAAAATGGGAAAAACT
Source organism: Dysphania ambrosioides (assembly GCA_026401315.1). Classification (NCBI taxonomy): domain Eukaryota; kingdom Viridiplantae; phylum Streptophyta; class Magnoliopsida; order Caryophyllales; family Amaranthaceae; genus Dysphania; species Dysphania ambrosioides. The sequence continues at coordinate 13,141,184 of CM048665.1, read as the reverse complement.
CTCAAGCGAGACCTCCTCAGCAAAAAAGAAAATTGAAAAATTCCCCAACGGAGTTCGTCAAATACCAGCAAATAGTTGAAGCTAGCTAAACCCTTCAAAATTGTCAATTTCAACAGCTAAATCAACTAGAAAGCGAGCTAAATTGTTTGAAGCTGTGATTCAACATGAGTTCAGGGATCAAGATAAATGCAAACTCCCTCTGGTTATTTCGAAATGATCACTTCCTCGACCCATTTTTCTACATCTTCTTACTTTTTCTCTTTTTTAGTTTCTTTCTCCTCCATGACCTATGGAGGTTCCATCACAACTTGTTTCACCTTATCTTCTTCAATAGTCATGTCAACAAAGACTACTTGGGAAGGTTTGGAGTATTCCTTTGAGGCAACCCTCATGCTTCTTCTCTTCATAGAAAGAGCTTTTTCTTTCTCTACCTTCCTCTTTCCTTTTCCCTTGTTTTTCATCTCAGACCAATGTTTCTTCCTTCTTCTTTTCTTGAGCCTCCCTTTCTTCCTCTGTTTCTTCATCAACACTCTCAACATCCTCTTCATCATCAGACTCACTCACTTCATCATTCACAAAATAAGTTACACCTCTTTTTATTTTTAGTTTCTAACTCACCAATGATAATTCTTGGATCCATTTTTATGGGAATTGGATCATAATTTCTCAAATCAACATCAAAACTTTTGAACACAATAGTCATCAAGGACCCATAACCAACAATCAACTTAGGTATGCCATGATCTAAATGTTGGATCATTATGGGTGGGAAATTAATCTTGATTTTAATTGCTAAATAGCAGATTAACACAAAATCCATTAAATTTACCTCATTTCTCTTTTCAGTTCTTGGCACAATTCTTCTCCTCACTAAGTTGAACAAGACTTTCACTAAAGGAGACAACAAACCCATTTTTATTGTTGTTGAACCCTTAGCATTTCTGCCTACAAAACCCATAATAGTTTTGGTTGACTTTTCACCAACATTCAAAGTAGATTTATGTTTCAAAAACACATCAAAACCCTAGTTCAAAACCTCAAATAGTTTACCCAGATAATTTGTATCAAATGAGAGTTTGACACCATTAACAATACTCGCACATACACCATCAACACATTCAAAATTCTCAATGAATTCATGCATAGCTTGAGGGTAAAGAGGTTCACACATATCTATACCCCATAATTTTCCCGGTCTTGAAATTTTAGAATGTCAAGAAGTTTAGTGTACTTAATTTCTTTGCACCATTGTAGATTGATTGTAAATCTTAGAACCAACCGCTTCACCATGCCATCCCATTCTCGAGTGATGGTTGATCCTTCTCCTTGAACTTTTGCACCCATTTTGGTTTTTAGTGTTTTGGGAGGATTTTTAGGTTGTGATGTGGTGTTATTGATGTTAGGGTTGATAGGTTTAGTGGCTATGGTAGTGATGGGTTCAATGGGAGGTAGTGACTGAATAGGGTCAACTTCCAAAAGGTTTGATATAGAGGGTTTTGGTAATTCACGACAAAGATGGGAAAGAGTGGTGTTGACGCTAGTTTTCACCATTTTGTTTTGGGAGAATTTTTGGTTGAGAGGAAATTTGAAGTTCGAAATTTGAAATGCATTTTGAAAGAGTGGGAGTTTTGAGGTGTCTTGAAATAGGGAATGGAGGTGACAGTTGAGTGTGAGGTACATTGAAAATAACTTCCCTATTATCAGATTTGATGACTTTACAACATTCAGAAGTAAAGTTTACAGAGTTACCTTTGTCATAAAATTGAGATATACTTAGTAAATTATGCATTAAGCCCTTAACCAAAAACACATTGTCAATAGAATGGGAACTTGACCTTCCAACCTTTCCTTCACCAATAATCTCTCCCTTTCTGTTATCTCTGAAGGTTCTTGTTCCTCCATTATAAGCTACTAGTGAGAGAAACCTAGACTTATATCTAGTCACGTGTTTAGAACACCCACTGTCGAGGTACCATGAGTTATTCCCCCTCACTAGTACCTGCATAAAATTCAATTGTTAGGAATAGGAACCTAGTAAGAATGGGGTTCCTTTTCATTTTCACAAACTCTATACTCTATTAATGAAACATCTTCATTATTCTTGTTTAACCTAGTGTTCCTTCTTGATACAAGTTCCAGACAGATGCGCAACATGACCTACTTTGCTGCTAGGTAGATTCACATATTTGTTCTTTTTTATCTTCTTTGTTTTGTATGAGAATCCTAACCCTTCTGTTCTCTTTACTTGGGAATTCTCTATCCATTTTGGAACTTGTACAAAAATTTTCACTTTTACCTTTTCTATACATCTCAAGTTCCTCTTTTAGCATTTGGTTTAACTTTTTTTGTAGTTTCTAAGTCAGTTTTTATAGCTCCAAATTGCTTGTTAAAACTTTCCATTTGAACAATGGTTAATCTTTCAGTGATATCAAAGTGGATAAGTTTTTACTGAGTTAGTTCAATATTAAGCAATATATTCTCATTTCTGAGTCTTTCATAGTCTTCCATTAGAGTGATGTTCCTATCTAATAACTCAAATAGGCATTCTTGTATATTTGTTCTTGTATTAGATATGTACGATATGTGATCTTTGCAAATGCTTATAGCTCTGTCACTTTATGCCTTTCTTATACTTAAATCCATGTTATCATCCATTAATTTCGTAACTAAACAAACAAATTCACTTTTAGACATGGTCATAAGAGAGTTGGAACTTACCTTATCTTGAGTTGTCATCAAGCATAGGTTGACACATTCTTCTTTTGGTTGTTCGTCTTTATCTTCTGAGTCAGATTCTCCCTAAGTTGATATCATAACTTTTCTAGCATTTGCCTTTGAATAAGAATTTTTGCTAGGCTTCTCTTTAAGTTTCTCTTTTACCTTTACCTTTACCTTTTCATTTTCCCACTATAGACATTCTCTAATAAAGTGATCCAAACTTCCACACTTTTGACAGCCGGAGTCTACTTTAGAACCCTGGTTTCTTTTTCCAAAGTTTTTATTCCTTCAATCACCAGTTTTGATATTCTTGTACATCTTTCTGAATTTTCTCACAAGCAAAGCCTCTTCATTTCATTTGATTCTGACTCTGATTCCTCATTGGCTTTTAATGCAATACCTTGTTGTTTGAAACTCTTGAAGTTGTGAAATCCTAAGTGAAGCTCGTGAGTCATGAGTATCTAGCAAGTTGTTTAATGTTAAACTGGGTGATATCCTTTGTTTCTTGTAATGATGTAACTTTAGCTCGCCACCTTTCATCTTGTGAAAGACTTCTTAAGATTTTTCTCACCTATTCATCAGTGGGAATGTTTCTACCAAGAGAGACTAGTTCATTAGTTATGTTAGTGAATCTAGTAAACATATCTTAAACTGTTTCTCTAGGTAATATTACAAATCTTTCATATTTTGACATTAACAAATCCATCTTGGAACACTTGACCTCACTAGTTGCTTCATGTGTGATTTGTTAAAGATCCCAAATTTGTTTAGCAATTTTACAACCCATGATTCTATTTTGTTCATGGAGACCCAAACCATAATGAAGCAATTTTATAGCCCTAGCATTTATTTCCATTTTTTCAAAGTCTTCTTATTTGCGTTTGTTGCGGTTACCTCAAAGTAACCAACTTCAATCACGTGCCATACTTGGTAGTTTTTAGCTTTTATGAATATCTCCATGCGGTTCTTTCAGTATGTGTAGAACTTACCATTGAACATGGGAGGACGTTGTATGGAGTTTCCTTCTTTGAGTTTCTCATATGTGTTCATCCTTGGTTTGAACTTGTCTCTTTAATATTACTTGAATTTGTGAGAACTCGCTCTGATACCAATTATTATATGGATGAAATTACAAAGAAGGGGGGTTGAATTGGAAGTTGAATTTTTGATAATTAATTGCGGAATTTTAAGCTAGAGCAATGAAAGTAAAAACGAACATTAGAAAGGAACACATGAACTTTTGTGAGAAAACCTTTGTGCCCAACTCAAAGTAAAGTACGACTCAACTCTTGGATTTCGAAACTCTTCACTAATGGGCAAATCCTAATACCAGCTATTAGGAACTCTCTCTTCCTTTCCTTTGCTCATGTTCCACTCAGAATACTTCTTCCTTTTACTCTCACTGTCTTTCTCCTCACTTTCCTTCTCTGGACTTTACTCAATCCCTTTCCTTAGTACTACTCAATACTAAACTCTCAAAGAATATAAATTAAAGTGATGTAAAAGAGGATTACAAATTTGATAGAAGGCTAGAAGCATAAGTTGAGAGAACTCTAACTTAATAAAATTGTAGCTTTATCAAACTATAATGTGAATCTAGGTATTGAAACCTTAATCCACACAAAAGAATAGAACTAGATATCAAACCCTCTAAAGCTATGCACAAAAGGTTTAAAATCTAGAACAAAAGTTTGATAATTGATTAAAGCAAAACACCCTCAATTCCTACACTTCCTCACGTGAATCTAAAGTTTTAAGCAGCAATTCACAATTCTTTGTTACACACAAAGAAAAACAACAAAGTCTCTAATTTTATTGAAGAATATAAAGAAAAGAATCTCAAAATCTGATTTTTCCAACCTTTGGTGCCCATCTATTTATAACCATAGCTTGAGAGTTTCAATCATATATGACTAAGACTCCTACTTCTAATAGGACTCATAATAACCACCTAATAACCAACAGGATAATGCCACCTATTTATTATATAATCCAACTAAAACTCTAACACTATCTTATCTTAATTAGAATTCTATCCTACCTAAAAAGATAAAATTACAAATTAACTACTCTTAACCTATTTTATTTAAAGTAAAATACTAAATATCTAATCACATGTGTGTAGCCACATCCATACCCATGTCATGTCACTAAAGTTGTAATAAAACACCAACAAGATGTAATAAGCACCGTCCAATATAACAAGCACTTCCCTTTGTCTTAAAAATTTTCATTCTTGGTCAAAATTTTCAATCTTCGAAAATAACCTAACTATTCCCTCTAACTATGTAGTAGGGCAAGTAAGGATCGAATCCCAAGAGACTATGGTTCACTCAATTAATCAGACTCAAGTAATTACTAAGCACGTGACCAATCAATAATGGATGATAATAATCAACTAAGATATTAAATAACGCAATTAAACTATCAAAGATGTAATCAATAGGCTAAGACATCCAAGATCAAGCATCACCACAATTATGATCAATGACTAATAAATCTACCCCCAATATATAAATTAATTGACAAGAAGAAAAGCAATCCCTAGATAATACCAAAGGTCTCTTCCGAGTTATCAATGTCTTCCCGAATTAGCAATCAAGCCTACTTCCATGGAATCAAGCGAATAGGGGACATTAAACACCATGCCTAGATTCCTAATTATTCAATCATCTACTTCCGTGATGATCTACAAACCCTTAATTGAGATACCCTAATCCCGTTAATACCCAACTTCCGTTGATCTAAGAACAAAGGGATGATAACAATACTAATTATTCCTAATCTAGCATTGGCATGAACACAATCAAGTAAGCATGTTAATTGGGATTATTATAGGGGAATTTAAAGATCTACTTTATACATCAATCATAATTGGGCTTAGCAAGATCCCGAATTGAGGAAACTACTCACACATGATAATGAAATCAAAATCAAATTCAAGAACAAGAAACAATAAAGAAAACATATTTAAAGAACAATGAATAATAAAAGAGGGTGAAATAAAATAAATACCAATTACTCCAATTGAAGATCGCAAAGTGTTGATGAACAATTGATTAATCTAGGATTAAAGATTGAAATTTTCTTAAAGAATGTAAACAAGGGTTCTTGAGAGTTTCTAGGGTTTTAAGGAGAAATCTAATTAAAAACTAAAGTGTGATTACAACGGGTATTTATACCCGCAAAAGATAGAGTTTCGGAATTAGCTTAAGTCGGTGAATTCTAGACTTTGCCCGGTCAGCCCGGGCGAAACATGCCTGATCGGGAGCGAGTAGCACACTTCAAGAACTAAAATCTTCATGACTTTGATTTCTCCTTCGCCCGACTCTTTAAGAACTGGGCTTCTTTTTCTTCGCTCTTCATCGCCCGGTCTGCCAGGGCGAACCTCGCCCGGTCGGGCAACCAAGGAATACTTCATTCCTCACTCAACAAGTCTTCCAAAACCGATCAAAACACGTCTAATCATCCAATAAAGCTCCGTGTTCCTAAAAAACTTATAAAAATAGATCGAACACACTAGAGAAGAGATTGTTAGCGAGAAATGGCTCCGTAGAGCTCAAAACCGTATAAATTCTCTTAATAAAACTAGGGAAAACCATAGTATAAAATACGTATATCAAATTCCCCCAAGCTAACCTCTTGCTTGTCCTCAAGTAAGGCAATCAGAAACAACAAACAGCCAAACAAACATACTTCACCCCATGGTTCATTTGAAAACAACAGACTCGAAATCGATATCAGACAAGCATGCATCTTATCCCATCAATCAAATCACTCAAACCATCAATCAACATAAAAATTTGTCAAACAAAGCCAACCATGAACAACTCAAAAGTCGATGACTAGAATACCTCACTTGGTGGTCACTCCGCACAATATTTATGTGGCGAGCTGAAAATGAGCTCGATCTCTCTTCATCCCCACCAATAATAAAGAACCCCCCATTTCACAACACTCGCGTGTTTAAAGGGTTATATTATCACTCAACCTAGTCAAACGCCGACTCGAAATGAGACATATATATATATATATATATATATATATATATATATATATAAAGCCAACTCCCCCAAGCTAAACTCGGCAATGGCCTCATTGCAGCCTATGGGGAGCGGGGAAAACGCGGTAGTTCCTCAAAATGAAAGGGGAACATCAACACCATCATCAACATCATCCTCGTCGTCAACACCAGCATTGGTGCTGTCACCTGCAATACTTCTTGCATCGGGAAAGACCTTCAAAAATGGTCGTAGACAGGATACATCAAAATTGTTGGCCCGATCGGGCAGACCGTGCCCGGTCTAATCGAGCGGACAAGGGTACTCCATTCTGCCTTTTTTTTCAATACTGATACTCGCGCCCGATCGAGCAGACCTTGCCCGGTCTGATCGAGCGGAGAAGGGTTTAGCTTCATACTCTCTCCTTTTTTTTAAAGACTATGTTGTGTTATTATACAGAGAGTACGAAGCTAGGCACGAAGTGGGATGTTAAGAGAAAAGGAAAATAAGACAGACAAAGAAAAAAAAGAAAGAAACGGGTTGCCTCCCGCAAGCGCTTGTTTATAAGGTCTTTAGCTTGACCATATGAATCCTTATCGATTTTGTGGTGGGGAAGAGAGTGTGATCTCTGACTTCTCTTTGATAGGGTCTCCTACTCGATAGTGTTTTACCAACAAGATGTAATAAGCACCGTCCAATATAACAAGCACTTCCCTTTGTCTTAAAAATTTTCATTCTTGGTCAAAATTTTCAATCTTCGAAAATTAATGATAGGCTTATTGCGTACCTAACAAAAATAACCTAACTATTCCCTCTAACTATATAGCAGGGCAAGTAAGGACCGAATCCCAAGAGACTATGGTTCACTCAATTAATCAGACTCAAGTAATTACTAAGCACGTGACCAATCAATAATGGATGATAATAATCAACTAAGATATTAAATAACGCAATTAAACTATCAAAGATGTAATCAATAGGCTAAGATATCCAAGATCAAGAATCACCACAATTATGATCGATGACTAATAAATCTACCCCAAATATATAAATTAATTGACAAGAAGAAAAGTAATCCCTAGATAATACCAAAGGTCTCTTCCGAGTTATCAATGTCTTCCCGAATTAGCAATCAAGCCTACTTTCGTGGAATCAAGTGAATAAGGGACATTAAACACCATGCCTAGATTCCTAATTATTCAATCATCTACTTCCGTGATGATCTACAAACCCTTAATTGAGATACCCTAATCCCGTTAATACCCAACTTCCGTTGATCTAAGAACAAAGGGATGATAACAATACTAATTATTCCTAATCTAGCATTGGCATGAACACAATCAATTAAGCATGTCAATTGGGATTATTATTGGGGAATTTAAAGATCTACTTTATATATCAATCATAATCGGGCTTAGCAAGATCTCGGATTGAGGAAACTACTCACACATGATAATGAAATCAAAATCAAATTCAAGAACAAGAAACAATAAAGAAAACATATTTAAAGAACAATGAATAATAAAAGAGGGTGAAATAAAATAAATACCAATTACTCCAATTAAAGATCTCAAAGTGTTGATGAACAATTGATTAATCTAGGATTAAAGATTGAAATTTTCTTAAAGAATGTAAACAAGGGTTCTTGAGAGTTTCTAGGGTTTTAAGGAGAAAGCTAATTAAAAACTAAAGTGTGATTACAACGGGTATTTATACCCGCAAAAGATAGAGTTCCGGAATTAGCTTAAGTCGGCGAATTCCAGACTTTGCCCGGTCAGCCCGGGCGAAACATGCCCGATCGGGCGCGAGTAGCACACTCCAAGAACTAAAATCTTCATGACTTTGATTTCTCCTTCTCCTGGTATGCCAGGGCGAACCTCGCCCGGACGGGCGCGAGAAGCACTCTTTAAGAACTGGGCTTCTATTTCTTCGCTCTTCATCACCCGGTCTGCCAGGGCGAACCTTGCCCGATAGGGCAACCAAGGAATACTTCATTCCTCACTCAATAAGTCTTCCAAAATCGATCAAAACACGTTCAATCATCCAATAAAGCTCCGTGTTCCTGAAAAACTTATAAAAACAGATCGAACATACTAGAGAAGATATTGTTAGCGAGAAATGGCTCCGTAGAGCTCAAAACCGTATAAATTCTCTTAATAAAACTGGGGAAAACCATAGTATAAAATACGTATATCAATTACTCCAAGATTTTAGCTTTTGATCAAGGCATTCCACCAATCATCAACTCCATGGCTTCCACACATTATAGAATCATAAAATCTAAAAAAGGAAATTTTAAAAAACACATATGCCTAAAATGAGAAAAACCCTATCAAATGAAATGAGAGAAAACTCATAGGCAAAACCAACTTATTTCCCATGTCCACCAATCTTCCATATTTATGTGTACCAAGTATAGTTGCATGTGACCATCACACATAAATACTCCTTTTAATCAGATCATCAACGTCATCACCTTTAATCATATCATCCTCCTCTTCTTCAAAAGAGTTTGTCCTTAAGCTTTGTTTTTCAATGCATAGTTGATTGGACAACAATTCCATGTCAATATTTATCTCTTAAATAAAGATTCTTTCTTGTATTTTTCCATTACCTTGATCAATAATTTGATTAGCACCCACCAAATTACTTACTTTGACTTCCTCTTCTAACTTCTTTTATACTAATCATGCTAAGTGAGAAATGATTCCTTTTATACTAAATCATGTTGCTTGGTTACTGCCAAAATAATACACTTGAGTGTTTAGGCGACGTGTGTGTACAATCTCACAGGTTCTTTGTGCCATTGCTGATGGATCATATACTAGGCAGAGATTGGAACTTGAGCTTCATAACAGAAGTTCCAAGTGCGATTCGCCTTCAACTTTTTCTTGTCTTCATAAATTGTATTACACTTAATATCTCCATGCTTAAGAGCTATTTCTTCTTAGAACTTTTTGTTCCTACTCTAGAACTCATCATAGGACCTTTACGCATCTTAAAACAATGAACCACATTAAGCTTGTTTGCAATGTCATGTCCAAAACATAACGTGGAACAAGACTTTGAGTTAAGTTCAGGGAAGGAAGAGAGAAAAGAGGAAGAAGGCAATGAGCGCCAATGGGCGTAGTGTTCTGACTAGAACATGAATAGAGAGAAGTGAGTGTGTGTTTCTAATAGAGTGTATTAGGACTTGCCCTTTAGTGATAGAGTTGTAAAATCCCAGAGAAGGGTTGTGGTTTTCCTGTGGGATGGGTACAAAGGTTTCCTTGCTAAAAAATCTCCGAGTTCCTTTCTGCGTGCTCCTTTCACTTTCTGTGTTTCAGTTTTAATTTCCGCAAATAAGTCCCCAAGTGTCACTTCTAATTCAACCCCCCCCCCCCCCTTTTATAAGTGCTCCTCCAAATAACACACCTTTGATTTGTAGACCACTTATGCGAGTCATTTTGGGATTCCAACCAAATTAGGTGTCCAAAATGCCTAAAGGTTTGGGGGCGACTCCTCTTAATCCTTCAGACTCGATTCATTAGATGATAACAAAAGCCGCATAGCCAACCCTTAACAACATTCACAATATATAGGGCACTAGTGGGGGAGGGCCCCTTACCCCTTATTGTCATTGAGAAGAGAAGGTAGTGTAGTAAAAAAGTCGGGCCCTCTAGTGACAACTCACTTCTTGAGCTATCCAAAACCTAGTTGACTTCGCGAGCCTTAATATTCCCATGAAAAGCCCCTACATGATTATTTTCCTAAATCTTATCTTGTTAACCAACTTAATCTAGAGGTGTGATTCTCTTGGTTATCCATGATTGCCTAAGAACTATCAAACCTTAAGTTGTTCCATCTTAATGAAATTGCTTACATATTATTTTAGGATTGATGTAGACTGCTTATTCTTGAACTCCCCATTGGTTCATAAAGCCATTTATGCAAGTCATTTTGGAATTCCAATCCAATTGGGTTTCTAATCTCCAAACAGGCCTTAAAGGTTTGGTGGCGACTTTTCATGACCCTTCTATCCCAATGCATACGAGGATAACTAAAGTTGGATAGTTGACCCTTAACGATGCACCCAATATGTAGGCACTATCTCTTTACATAGAAGGGAATTTTGAGCTGTGAAACCAGGCCATCTATTAGCGACTGACTCATTGAACCGTTCACTGGAAACCTAGTTGGGTTTTTGAGAGCCGGCTTTTATGTCATTAACTAAAAGACTAGTTATACAAACAATATTTATAAACACCCTAATACTATTACAACTAGTGTAATGGTAAGTTGGGGATCGAACCACAAGGACAAGGGGTGATAGTTTCTAGACTTGATGTAAAGGGTTTATTTGGGATTTGATTGAACTAATCTAATAACAGAAAAATGAAGCAAGAATAAAAGCGAAAATATGCTATGGAAGAAAAATGGGGATAGATTAGTTCCACCCTAGGAAGGACAATCGAACTAGCAAACACGCCAAGTTAGGGGAAAATCGAACAACAATCAATCAAGACACTCAAGATAACGAGAGGAAGTTTGTGACCCTATAAATCACATGAACAACCTATAATCACCCTATGTCTCCAAAGGAGTGGCAGGACAAGATTCGCATCGAATGTCAATCAATCAATCATCAACAATCTCAAACCCTAACCCTACACATGAAGAACAAACCAACCTAGGGTTTCACCAATCAAACCCCTAAGAAAACTACTCACGCATAGTAATAAAAACTAGGGCATAAACAACGAACAAGAACATGATTGGAAACATAAACTATTTGAACGTAAATGAACAAGGGAATGAAAAGGGAAAACAAAGAACGATAACTAAACCGACAACTACTCTATCAAAACTGTAAATGGAGCAACGATAATAGTAAGAGCAATGAAATTACCAAAAACAATACGTGAAAGCATTAGATGAAATAAAACAGTAAAGAATCGATACCTTACCTAATTGAAATTGCGTGAATGAAAGAGAATCCAAATCCAAAATACAAATCTTAAAAACGAGAACAACGAAAACTGTAAATTTAGACTAATGCATGAATGAAATTTAATTGATGTTCTAGGTTGAGGCACAAGAGCTCTCAAAGTAGGCATCCGGGTGTTTTACAGAATAAGAGGGTATTTATACCCTAGGGACATAAAGGGGTAAAACCCTAGAAAAACCTTCGAGGGCCGACTTAAGAAAGAACCAAAAACTTCGGAAACAGGAGTCATTCAGCCGAATGAGTGGTGTATTCGGCGGAATGGTTCCTCATTCGCCCATATTAAAAGCTTCGACTTTTCTCACCCTGGCCACCATTCGACCGAAGGAGGGCCCCCATTCGGCCGAATGGGCCTTGATTCAGCCGAATGGGAGTTCATTCGGCTATTCCCGAGAGCTTGAGTTATGTGCTTGAGTCCCTGTCTTCCATTTGACCGAATGGATGTCAGATTCGGTCGAATCTGAACCTGAACCTTGCTGAACAGCTCCTTTGAAGTGTCTAATGGCTTCTAGAGTTTGTGGGCTCTTCGAGAGTGACTTGGAACGCGTGCCCAAGCTATAATATGTGCATCTAAACTCTTGATAAGAGTGTCAAAGCCTCGAATCCATCACATTTTACCTCAAAATCATCAAAAGTACCTGAAATGACCTAAAAATAGCTCGAGGACAAGATCAAGGTAAAATCGAATGTAATGTGTATAAAATCAATCTAAAACCGCGATACTCGACACTAAAATGGGGCTGTAAACGTGCTCTAAAACGAGCACAACAGTTTTTCAAACATTAACAAATAAAATGCCCTTACAATGTCTTGATTGGTCCTTGGTAAGAACAAAGGATGATTTAAGAATATTTAAGCAGTTAAGTCATTCTAGATTGTTACATCTGCAAAAAAAAATACACTTATAAAATTGTGTATTGGGTTGTGGCTAATTTTTTTACCTTTTTTTATAAATAATTCAAATAATAACCCTTGATAAAAAATATTTCGAAATATGACCTCCAAGCCAGGTTCGGGTCTAAATTGTTGTCGTCTTTAACAGCGGTTTTAAGGCTAGGAGACTTTTTGGAGTTGAATTTACCTAGTGTAAAACCGTTGTCCTTGACAGCGATTTTATAAGAATCGGGGGACCCACAAGAGGAAGAAGAGAAAAAGTGAGAGTTGAGTTGTCACTAAAAGACCAACATATGGGGCCCATTCTATGCCTCTCCACTGTCCTTCACTCCTACGCTATCGTTCTTTTGTAAATCTACTTCAAAAGTCGAAATCTAGTTTACTTTTTAGTATTTGCTATTGTATTTACTTTAGACATGTGCTTTTTGGAGTTGAAATCTACGTGTCTTTCACTTTTGTAAAAAAAGTAATAAATTGTTGCACATAGTTTCTTCATACATATACTACATTGTATGGACACTACTCGAACACTCATACCTATTTACAGGTTGGCAGCAATATCAAAACATTATCAATTGGATATATCATAACCGCTCATCACCAAGGACACGTGGAATACAAATAATGGACAAATACCTGAAAACTCTTGCTCATCACAAGGACACATGGAAGACAAAAGACAAATTTTTGCTAATAAATACCTAAATCTATGCCCATGATAAAACCGCCGTCACTGGTAGCGGTTTTAAGCTTCCCATTAAGCTTTTGTGAAATGTTGAGCTGGACGATAAAAACCCGCTGCCGAAGACAGCGATTTTAAGGTTATAGAAACCGCTGTCCTTGGGAGCGGTTTTATTATTGCACAACTCATTCCCAAATTCATCGTAATTGACTTAAAACCACCGTTACTGCGTCTTTTTTCACCCTAAGACATGGAAGCCATTCAAAATACTTTTGGATGAGAGTTAATTTTTGAATTATTTATAAAAAAGGTAAAAAAATATATAGCCTTGGGTTGTTTGGCTTTAATACAAGTACAATAAGTATCTGATAGATTTTGACCTGAGCCTGTCCTCTAATCGAGTCTCGACACTCCGACCTCTGACCAACCTGTTTATTACCCATTTACCCGTGGTTGACTACACTGGTATTGGTACTTAGTACTATCCATCATCAAGCCGTCCAGTTCACCTCTGTTCTGAGTTCCGAGGTTTAAAACCCATTCGCCAGTAGCGACCATTTACAAAACCGGCGCATCATCTACTGTCTTCTTATGACTTCCAACACCGGCCTCGGCTTCGGCTTCGGCTTCCTCGCACAGCAAACCTACAATCCTCCTCCTTGGGCCGCTCATCTCTTCCCCCTTCCCTCTCACACCTTCTCCCTTGCTCATGTACGTATCTCTTCTCTTCGGTCTCTCCAATTTTGATTGTATTGCGTAATTTAACATCATGTTTTTTTTGCAGCTTCCTACTCCAATTCACAAGTGGAATCTCCCGAATTTACCCCCCCGAACCGAAGTTTGGTTGAAGGTAAAATCCGATTTTACGATTCCCCCCGATTTTCGAGTTTATTGCTTCACTAAATGAAATGAATGAAGAACAAATGTAAAAACATGGACTAGGTGATATTGGTTGGTGATGAACTTTGTATGACTCCAATAGTAAGATGATGAGAGAGCGGTTATTTGATTTATTGGAAATTAAACTTCACCTAACGTATAAGGAGCTCCTATAGATTACCGAGTGATTTTGATGTAGTTCGATATAATCTAATAAGCTTAGGTAATGACTTCGGCTATCTAGTTGTTGGAAATATGGCAAATGTAAGAATCGAGAGTAAGATGGGACGGAGAAAGTAGTGAAATAGCGTAAATCATTGAATCCCAGAGTCCTACCATTTTATAATGTTGCCTTATTTACCTCTAAGCATTCCTTAACCTTTCAATGTGAAGACACTATTATATATATATATATATATAATGTGAAGAGACTATGGAGCTTCTTATGTATGCCCTTCTTAGATAAACAATGTCTCCATACAGCTAAAGTTACATTTTAGGTAATAGAAAGTAACACTGTTGTACCATTGTGGTGCATTTCTTGCAAAAATTGTGTCTGTAGTCTGGGTATTTTGTCAACCCAAGAAAGAATGTAGAATGCTATTACTATCAATTAAGTTAATGTTTCCTAAATCCTAGACTTCAACTACCAAAATTTGGCTTATGTTCTTTTTTATTTTCTTCCACTGTCTTCCTTTTTTTTTTTGTTTTTAAAATTCTTTACTGTTTTTGTATTAGTAGTGAATGTATAGTACTTCTTATTTATGATTCCACCTAGTAATTGTTGAGCTGACTAGAGCATTCATTATTGTTTACAGCGAGATGATCTCTCAGGTATGCAGTTGAGTGGTAACAAGGTGAGAAAGCTGGAGTTCTTGATGGCAGATGCTGTGGCGCAGGGTGCAGACTGTATTATAACAATTGGTGGCATCCAGAGTAACCACTGTCGTGCAACTGCTGTGGCCGCAAAGTATCTGAATCTTGACTGTTTTCTCATTTTACGTACCTCCAAGGTTAACATTTTAATTGAAATATAAGCCTATAAGTTCTAATCTTTGAAATCATTGCTTCTATAACTAAATACTCATGGTGTTCAGGCTCTTTTGGACAAGGATCCAGGATTAACTGGTAATCTGTTGGTTGAACGCTTAGTTGGAGCTCATGTTGAACTTGTATCAAAAGAAGAGTATGCAAAAATTGGAAGTGTGGTATGTTAACACCTCCATACTTTTTTGCTGTGTTATACTCTTTTTTTAAAATAAATATTCCACATTCCTTTTTGGGATGTCCACAAAATTATTGTTCCATTTTCTTATATGGTATGTTTTGATCTTTTAATCCCCAAAGTCCCAAGCTAGTCATGTTAAATTTTCAGTCCCACAGCCACAATCACTCATTTTCGGTTAATTACTCTACTCCCTGATTACATATGCTCTCATGTAATTGACTGTCCTTACAGTACAATCCTTACAAATTATGTCATACGATTATGGTATGTTAATATCTCCACAATTTTGTGCTATATTTATTTAGAGAAAGAGGAAGAGAGTAAAGGAGAGATAATGATGGAGCAAGGATATTTCTTCTTCTGGTGTAGGCATATGGAAATCCAGTACAAGAGGATTGCAAGATTTCGAATTCTTGGTTGGTTTTAAAATGAAGGATGGTTCAAGTTCAAGGGTTCTTTTTAAGCATAACATTTGGTGTGGGAATCAGGCTCTAAAACCTCATTTTCCTTATTTGTTCTGATTCGTATCAAATAGGGATTCTATCCTATCAGAAATGTTGTTAAGGAAAAGCAACCTGTAACTGTTACCATTTTTAAGACTTTCTTATTGTTAGAATGAAGAATTGGTCACGAGACTTTTGGAACATCTTTCTGTTGAACAAGTTGATTATGAGGCCAGCTTACAGGAATGATTCTTTGTTGTTAGTAGCTTTTGTAATCTCCTTCGCATAGATTGCTATTAATAGTTGCTGACAAAAGGTCTGCTTAAATGAGGGCAATATCCCGTGTATGTTCTTAAAAGGAACTTTTCATTGTCCTACTAGTCATCTTTTACTCTTCTATCCTTGGTTTCTGTCTCTTTGACACTTTTCTTAGGCCTTATTTGGGGTAAGTTTGGTGCAACCTTGCTCTGTGAAAGATGTTTTATGGCTGGAAAAGCAGGATGAAAGAAGGTTGGTTACTGAAGTGTGGAAGATGGTTCCTTTGGCATTTGATGGTGCAGTTGGAAAGAAAAAACCAATGGATTTTTGATGGCCCATAGCCTCCTCATCAAAGTTTCAAGTTCCTTTTTGTATATGAAAGCCTAGTTTTAGTTTCTCACCATAGTTTGAATTTTATTTTCTGTTACTTTTTGGTTTAATTTTCTGCATGATTGTTCAAGGGCTCAATCCTTCACCCTCCTTTTGTGCATTTATGTCACCCACCTTGGTCTCTTTCTTACATAAACCCTTTTTTTAAACAATAAAGAGGAGATTCTGACTAGTTTTGTTGATGACTAGAACTGAGGAAGAATTGATCTTGTAGTGGGACTGAATGTTGGTAAAATTTTTTGACTAGTTTAACTTCTGAAAGTAAATAAAAAAAGATTTGGGATTTAGACTTATCAGTGTAAAGGCAATTATACTAGAATTTGCAAAAAAGAATAAAAGAAAAGAAAAACCACATATCTACCTTTGGAGACACTTTAAATTCTCTTTTACCTTTTCTCTTCATATGAGAAGCAGACAAAGTCAATAAGAATGTGCGATAATTAAGTTCTCTAATGTTCGAAAGTACTAGTATAATGCTAACAATCAACATTCTGTAATTTCTGATATTGGTGTACATAGTGCAATGACCTGCTATTTGCAATTTTATGTTCCCTTTCTTGGACCTTATTAAGTATGACCAAAAGTGTATAAACTGTCATTCTTGTGTCAGGGTTTCTGCCAGTAGTTTGTTCAGTATCCTTTGATCCTTTCTCCTCCATACAAGTTTATGTGTATAGTGTAAATTAAGATCCTTAATGAACATGACATGGGAACCATATTTGTCTTTCATGCAGGCTTTGACAAATGTACTTAAAGAAAGGCTGATAAATGAAGGAAGAAAACCATATGTTATTCCTGTTGGTGGTTCAAACTCTCTTGGAACTTGGTGAGATACTGATGGTTCCTTTGAGTCAGATGTTGTGCCTTAGCATAAGTGGTTGACTATAAGTCCTAAATATACAAAGTCCTCTACTGTAGTTTTTTCTGTATGAAATTTCACTTCCCTGCAATGGTAATATTCTGTTCATGATTTTTCTCTTGATGTTGTCCTTCCAAAGCCCTTTTCTTTGAACAGATTGACATCTCTTGCAAAATTGGCAAAATGTCACTTTTGAATTATTCATTTTGAAAGAGAGGGGGGGGGGGGGGGGGGGGGGGGGGGGGGGGGGTTGGTCTCATATTTAACTTTCCTTTCAAACAATCCCGCAACCAAAATTGACTTTAACATATTGTCTTGGCTTACTTTTCAAGAGGAAGTAATGAATCGTGAGCACACACGTTATGCTTAGATTACAGAGGATGAAAAAAGGATAGAGAATGTGAAAGAGGCATGACCTGCAGTTAAAAGGGGGTGACCACTTGTGGCAAGAGGAGGATAATAGTGATGGGTAGGATAAGTGAAAAATAAAAGGAAGTTTAGGATTTGTCTCAGGAAATTCTTGCCTTGAAATAGTCAAAGCGAATGTAAACAGTAATAACACCAGAATCATGCTTGCTATTTCTGAACATTAGATTACTTAAAGTATTATTCAATATTTCTGATTCATATCATTAAACCTTGGCTTAAAATTAACTAATAAATGCAAGTTCTAGCTTTTCTTGAACTTAACTAATAAATGCAAGGTCTAGTGTTGCTAATTCAAAAGTATCAATTAATCTTTCCCATATAAACAATCTTTAATTTTCTACATTAAGTTTCCCATAAAAAACTAATACCAAGAACTAATTCTACAATTTGTGAGTTTAGGAGGGAAACTGAAGTTCTTTGGATAAAAATAGTCTCTAGTGTACTCTCTGTTAGTATTACTAAATATTTGTGTTAATCTCTAAATTGTATGGAGTACTTTTCAATCTAGACAAAAACCACTAAAGTATTTCTTCTTCTACTATATCCAACTTGTTAAAGCAATCTTCTTTTGAAATAACTTTCATAATTTTATCATTCCAAAAAAACAGTCCTTAATAAATTTACATTTTTAGTTATCTTTTGTCTCAAATAATTACTTAAAAATTACTTATAATGCAGAATACTACTACAATTGAACAATCTTTATTTAATTTAAGTGAGCTCAATTTAAGGTCTTATTTTCTTGCATTGCTCTTTGTCACGAGCTCAATTTGCTACACTTTCCTTATACTGTAATGTCATATTACTTGCAAACAAGTTTATAATGGAATTTTTCTACTTGTGCTATGATGATCATACCCTTATTTTGTGATCTATTAGGTCTTTTATTCTCTCTTTGTACTTTATGATCTTCATCTAGCAATCACAAGGGTTTACTATACTACTTTTCCATTTCTCTCATCCTCCTTGGTTTGTATTCCAGTTCACTTTATCGCATATAAATATTAATGAAGTAGAACTTAAACGCAGCTGGATTGTCTCCAATCACCTTAGGTCTGGTTCAACCTAAATTCCGAGAATTCCAGATTGTAAAGAATGTACCCTACATTTGTTTTGTCTAATGCCTACTGGTTATAGTGTTTGTATCACCGTTCTTCCACATTGTTCCGAAATAAGGAATATTGTTGCCATTGTTATGTGTCATTTGATGTTGTGACATTGAAACCAACCTTCATGCTTTTGTTTACTTTCAGGGGTTATATCGAGGTGATCAGGGAGATAGAGCAGCAGCTTCACGCTGTTGAGGACTTAAGAAAATTTGATGACATTGTCGTAGCATGTGGCAGGTCTGCACAAGTTTTCACAGATCTTGTGACTAGGTTCAGTCATTTAGATTTTCATGTCATGTTCATTATGTCGTACAGAATAGGATCTAGGTAAGATTAGTGCATCAATGGAAAATGGAATATACTATTAAAAAAATGGGAAAATAATATAATTAAAAAAAAGTAAAGCTAATGTAGGATAGGACCCTTTGGCATCAACTTTTCACTCAAAGAGGTGATATTATCCTTGCATAATGGAAATAGATGCATGTAGACCTGATACAAAGTGAATTAATTCACACTTAAATTGAGAGGATACTACGTACAATATTGCTTGAGCTATAAGTAATTAGTTCATATTTGATGCGTAAACATTGTGCACCATAAAATATTTTTGCAACTTGAGATTCTATGTATCTCAAAAAGCTTATTACTAGCTTGCCAATAAAATAGTTTTATCTTTCAGAACATATTCCGTAACTTTTTCCTTTTTTTTCACACTCTTCTTTATTAATCTTTCTTTTGCTCATTGTTTCTTCTTAGCCTTATCCCTGCTTCCTTCTCTTATCAGTGAGTGTTCAAGGGGTTCATTTTCTGTATGAATTGTTTTGCAAGGTAGGGGTGAAAAGATTATTTGCTTTGCCGATAAAAATTAGGAATCAGCACTCCACGAAGTCAGTCCTTTGAAAAAATACCTTAACCGTTTGTCAAAGTTGCTTGAGAACTTGTGCTTGGTGCAGTGGCAGTTCATAATGATGCTGGATAAGTGTCTAAGCTAACATTATCTTCCCATCAGCAACCTGTCTTGGAGGCTTCGATATGCCTTATTAATACTGTGTAACATATTGTAGGAGGTTGCTGAAGATAGTAATTAGATAAAGCCTGCCATATTAGTCCAGAAAATAATGCTTGTTTTCACTCATTTGCTTGGTAAACATCCGAGGAGGTTTCCAGCTTAGTATCTAACTCTGGAGGTTTAATATTATATGGACTTTGAGAAGGAATAGTTGAAAGTGAATTGCCAATACAGGTAATGCTTATTGTATCCACATAATTTCCTTTTATAAAAAATAGATAAAGATATTAGTGTGTAAGAGATGAAAAAAGAATAGATAAGCTACTAGTGTACAAGAGATAAATAAAAATGAATAGATAAAGCTACTAGTGGAGTACTGTGTCAGATGGAAAAAAAAGAAAAGAAAGTAGAAGGCGGACAGCAGGGATAGAGCCTGCAACCTCCACTAATCTACGTACCTCTTTACTAGCTTTGATGCACATTCAAATAATCATATAAGCTAACATGATATCTTGAAAATTCAGATCAGTATGAATTTTTTTTATATTTCTAGGCTGGTAAAGCTACAGAGAATTCCGCATCTGGCCTCGCACAGTTATTGTCAACATGATTCCTGTAAAAACCCTGGTTCCTCTAGCGTACAAGATGTTTTAGAATTTTAAAGAACTCATGTATTGTGAGAATGTTTAATCCTCATGTGTGTACTTTATGTTTTGCTAGTGAGGCAACAAATTATATGTTTCTGCATAGTTATGAGTTGCTTCTTTGGGCAGAGGTGATTTTATATAGTCAAGATTCATGGATTTCTCCTTTTTCTCTTCGATATCATCTGTATTTACTATGTATAATGTTCAAAAGGCGAGAGAAGCATAATATTTTGGGTTGGAGAAGAGTGATAGGATTTTCCTTATTGATTGGGAGTCTTTTTGGTGACTTTATGGAATTCAATGGTGAATATAGCTTCTCTTAGGGCATATGTACATGGGGCATTCGTAACATGTCCCATTCTAAATTGGTGTGCTTTTTTTATCGTTTGCCTTGATTTTTGGTGGACTTCTTAATCCTCTTATGTGTCATTTCTATTGTTATTGAATGGAAATTTTTTCCTTAATAAAAACAATTGGGAGAATTTTTTTCCAAATAAGGTCAAAGTTTGATAGGTATGGTGTCTATTGAAGTGGTAAGTGTCCAGGGCCTAGGTGAAAAAGGCACACAACTTTCTAATTGAAAATGTTGTCCTTCTTGTAAACAATATTTTATATTCAATCATAAATACATAGAGCCATATTTCGTAAAAGCTATAGTACTCTTAGCCATTGTTTTCCAAATGCTTTTCCTCGTTTCTGTAGAATTGTAACACTTGCCTATAGAGGATATTTTGAAAAAAGTGCAACACTTCTAATTTGGTAGCTTTTACTAACCAAAGTACCAAAAATGCTCTTCATAAAGGAGTAATATGGAGTGTTTGAGGCCTTCTCTATCTTTTTCTCTTTAAAAAATTCCATTATCAAGTGTTACAATCACCGATTCCTTTACCCTGCAAAGTGTAGAACAAATAAAGTGAATTGACATGTTATTTGAAAGTAGTACATTTTTTCCTCTTTTGTAGCAACTTTAACACCCGTACCTTAATATCGCACGGGCCTTGCACCTCTGAGCCTTAGGAATATAGATTTTATACACTGTCAAGATGATGCAATTGGCTGGCCCATTGTCTGTCTTGCCGTATGTCATAGGGAAGTGCCTACTGCAGACTTCAGTGGGCTATGTTGATGTTTTATATTACGGAAACTCTAAGCGAGCTTTTTCTCAAATGTTGCATGTGCAAGACTAGCTTGATCCACTCTTCTACCAACTGATGCATGTTTAGTATGGGATATAGTATGATATTTGTATGCCATTCTGGATTAGGTTGATTCTTCTTTACTAATTTTGTTTTCTAATTTGTTTTTGTTCAGTGGGGGTACAATTGCTGGTTTATCATTGGGATCATGGCTGAGTAATCTGAAGGCAAAAGTAAGTCTCTCTTCACAAGCTATGTCATTTATGTTGTTGGGGTTGCCTAAAATTAACTTGATTATCTTAGATAACCTAACTCTGCAGGTACATGCATTTTCAGTATGTGACACTCCAGATTACTTCTATGACTTTGTTCAAGGCCTCCTTGATGACCTTAAGGCCGGCATCAACTCTCGTGACATTGTGAACATTCATAATGTATCTCCACTTATTTTTAGCTTTGAGCATTTTCTTATGTCGTTCATTGAATTTTTTTTTATCTTGGATGTTTAGTCTTATGCATCATCTATTGTGTCGAGCTGGTCATAATAGTATTGATTATGTTCCTTAGAGAATACAAAATATCACGTATCCTTTTATTTTTTTGTCAAAGCATGAAATATTTTATGCATACCTCTATGATCATTGTAATTTCTCTTTATTATGTCCTTTAGAAAATGGGGTATTTGCAAGGAATGCTTCTAGACTTGAAGAAAGCAGCCAGAATGGCAAATAATTATATTATTCTATTTTGTAACTATTCCGTTTTGGGGGTTAGTCCTTATGTAAAGGGAATCTAATTCTGTTAGAGGCTTTTGTGAGGTAAGCTTAGGGGGAAGAAATAACTGTATTTAAGGAGAGACCTTAGTTGTTTGGGGGGATCAAGAAAAATCAATTGGGCTTTTGCTTAGTGGGAGAGCTCCTTTCCTCTTGAATAAAAGGGATGTAACTTACTTTTGCCCTATTTTGCTTTATTTTCTTATATTCTCTTTAATTTATTTTGAATCCCTAGCAATTCTGGTATCAACAATCCGGTGGTGGAACTGTGACACATCGATGACCAATGCCTAGCGTATGGAAGCAATAGAGGCTAAAATTTCAAGCGATAACCGCTGCTATGGGTGTCATAGAGCAGCAATTCACACAGCAGACCAATGAGGTGATTGAGAAATTGGCCAGCAATTACGGACTAAAGTGTTAACGTTGTCCCAAAAAATCGATGCGCGCTCACTCGATCATGGGGGAAGGCCACCACTTGTAGACCGCATGATGAGAGCATGGTGGCTGAATCTTACAAGCTGTTTTCCAGCCTAGCCCCGAATAGACCGGATGCTGATTTTTTCTGCCCAGGACGAATGGTGAAGAAGCCCGATCTCTTGACATTTGATGAAACCAACCTAGATGGGTGGATTCTACGCGCCAAGCGTTACTTCCACTTCTACCGCCTGTGTGAGGACTGTTTGATTCCTTGCTTTGGTTCCAATGGGAGCACCGCCGTCAGAAAAGTACACAGTGAGAGGAACTCAAAGACCTTCTCCTCCGAGAATTCTGTTCCTACACTTTCGGCATTTTGTGTGAACAATGGCAAGCCCACTGCGACGTCGGTGGAGAATAGGAGAAGGTTTATAGTGTTTATGGCTTCTTTAGATGGAGTATCGAAAGCTATTACAATGGGTCGGTATTTGAATGGGTTGAAAAAGGACATATGGGCCGAGGTCCGCTTGTTGAGGCCTATGAACCAGGATGATGCTATGGATCTCTCTGTGAAGGTAGAGGAGAAATTTCAGGTGGGGCCTAAAAATCAATTCGAGCCAAACCATACACTAGCCCAAACTACAAACAACACCTAACCCACTCAATCCTAAATCAGCCTACCCTATCTTCTTCACAATCAACCACTCAATAATACAACCTCAAACCCGACACCTAAGCGATATAAGGAGGTTAAGTGAGAAGGAGCTACAGTAAAAACGAGAGTAGGCTTTTTTCGCTGCGATGAGAAGTGGAACATCAACCACCGTTGCAAGCGGCGTGTGTTGAGTGTTGTGTTATCCTTTGATGAAGATAATGAGCCGAGGATCCGGGAGAACTCTTGGTGGTGGAGACCTAGACTAATACATCCTTCAAGTCGCCGTAATCATCCCCAACAGTGGTGCTCAACTCGGTGTTGGGCCTTACGATCCCAAAATCGTTGAAGCTACAGGGATAATCAACATGGGAGTAGGCTAGGAAACTATTTTGGTGTTGGTGTTTAGTCTTTCCAAATATACTGATTTTATAGTCCTCAAGCACCCCTTTACAACTCCAATGGTAGCCCAAGTAATCCTTAAAAAGATTGTGCGGTTGCATAGCATTCCTTCTACTATTTTCTCAACAATTTTTGGAACGAGTTGTTCAGATTGCAAGGAACATAGCTGGCTTACCATCCCTAATTAGATGGCCTGACCGAGGTGCTCAATAAGGGGATAAAATCATACTTAAGGTGCTTTGTGAATGGAAAACCAAAGTCTGAGTCCACATGGATCCCATGGGCAGAATATTGGTACAACACCTCCCTTCATACCTCCACTCACTACACCCCCTTCAAGGTGTTGTGTGGAAGAGACCTGCCCGCTTAGTTCACTTCACTCCGGGTACGACAACAGTCTCCTTAGTTACTGGATCCTGATGCCGTACTTGATGATCTGAAGTTTCATTTACTTAGGGCTTAGGAGTATATGAGGACCTATGAGAACAAGAAAAGGAGAGAAGGTCATTTCATTGTACCTCAAACTTTAACTGTATAGGCTAAGAGGGGGTTCAAAAAACTGGTACCAAAAGTTGCAACTTCCTGAAGGAGCGAAGATTCATCCAGTCTTCCATATCATCGTTCTGAAAGTGTTCATCAGACAATAGTGGAAGTGCTCATAACATGGAAGAATCTACCTAAGTTTGAAGCTTTGAACTGGACCTCCGTTTTCCAAATTTCCACCTTGATGACAAGTTGAACCTTGTTGCGGGGGTAGTGTTGACTTATGCAAGAAGAAAGCAGGCAAAATAGCAAATAATTATATCATTCAGTTTTGTAATTATTCTGATCTTGGGGGTATTTAGTCCTTATGAAAGGGAATCTAATTCTATTAGAGGTTGTATGAGGTAAGCTTAGGTGGAAGACTGTACTTAAGGAGAGGCCTTAGTTGTTTAGGGGAGAAGGGATCCTGAAAAATCTATTGAGCTTTTGCTTAGTAGGAGAGCTCCTTTCCTCTCGAATGAATGGGATGTATTGAATTAGTTATTCCGATCAATTAATATAACTGACTTACTTTTATCCAATTTTGCTTAATTGTCTTATCTTCTCTTTAATATTGTCTAAATATGCTTTGGGAATTTGCATTAATGAGGTTCCTCTACAATGTATTTTTGATGTATTGTTTGGCTTAAATATAGAATGCAAACCTAGTCTTGACATTTTTTTTTTCATGGGGTTAAGAATTGAGATCATATATCCCACCTCAATCTTCTTTGAACACATTGCTATTCTGTTTCAACCCAACTGAATTTGTAAGAATCTTATTTTGTATGTTTGGAAATGTTATCTAAGTCTTTTAAAGATTGTGTATGAATCATGCAATTTATCAATTTGATCTGATTCCTTCCTTTTGTGGGATGCAGTTTAGGATTATGTGCATATTCTTTATTTGATAATATGTTATGTGGGGTCGTTTTAATATGGGTAGTCGCTCATTACCATCAATTAAACTCGGGGAACAACCAACAGAGTTTATGTGTCATTTTTTATACTTAATATTATAGTTGTTGGAGGTGCTTTGTGGCTTTTCTTGGACTTGGAAATTATGTCTCATGTTCATTCAATTTTCTTAATATTTTTTATGATGATATGTTACTCTTTTTTTTTGTCCATAGGCCAAAGGACTTGGTTATGCTATCAACACACATGAGGAGCTTAAGTTTGTCAAGGACATTGCTTCTGCTACCGGTGTTGTTCTTGATCCAGTCTACAGGTATATAGACATCAGAAAGATAATTTATTGGTTGACTTACATTTTCCTATTGCCTTTCTTTTGTCTTCTAAAGTATGTACTTCCTCAATTTTCTGCTTTTCTGATTGTTTTCTGGTTTATTTCTCAAACAAAAAAGTAAGTTTAATAGTTGACATTGGAAGTCCATGCTATGATCATAATGCTCTTTGCTCTTTTTACGTATAGAAAAAATTACATTTGTGTTGCTACAATTGTTACAAGTTAAAGTGGCATGAAATATATTTATAGTATATTTAAATTTACATTCCAAGCTCTTTGTTTATGTTGATGAAATATAATTTACCGATCTTTCTTTTTACACCGCGACCTGTTGAACTTCTGTAAGATGTTGCACAGCACCTGTGAGATACTGATACTTTGAGTTCGCATTGTCTATGGACTTTGGTAGTGGTATTTTTTTTTTTCCTAAACTCGTGTTTATATCTTACGCGTATATGTGTGTGTGTGTGTGTGTGGGGGGGGGGGGGGGGGGGGGGGGGGGTGTTGGCGGTGGATTACTAAGATGGATTGTTAATTTTTGGATTTGGTGGATCCTTCTTATTTATATACCTCTTGTTTAATTTTATTGGTTAATTCTTATTTCTGGAGGCGGACTTTAGTTGCTACCTGGCCCATGGATTATATATTTTGTTTCATTGAGAAATGAATCCGTACTGAAGCATTTGGCATAGATTTCGATGGCAAGTGTATTGAATTCTTTTTTAATAGAGTGTATTTGGCCTCTACTGGAGTGAATCTTTCTGATTGTTTGCCACATAAATCAAGGGAGGGAGCTACTGGGAAGTGGGTCCCTTAACTTTTTGGCTAGGAGGGAATGTTGTCTGGGAATATCGATGTATCCAATGGATCAAGTAGACCCTTATAGTGGAGTAAGAGAAGGTGGAAGAATCAAGTTTTTAAACATGGAATAAAGAAAAATAGGGACGAATTTCAAGAAAATGAACTGATTAGGAAAGAGGGAAGATCTTGAAGAATGGGAGAAATCATATTAACTGCTGTTAGGATTATATTAATAAGTTTGGACATGTTCATGTTCAATTTATTCTATCTGTTTACATGGCTAAGCAGGGTTTTAATGTATTGTAGGGCAGTTAGTTTAGTACTATTAGTACTATTAGGATGTATGGTCTGCTGATGATAAATAATGTATAGGGACTTTATGGAAGTGTTTGTACTTCACTGAAATTGCCGCTTCTCATGGTATGTCATTGAGCACACCTTGGTAGAGATTTAAGTATCAGATTCTCTGTTTACTTTAATGGCACATTGGAGGTTTGAATTATATAATGGGCTCCATTTTTGGAAACACTTTAAACCTTTCGCTCTCCTAGGAATCTAGTAATATGCTTAAGCCCCTTTTTTAAACAAGAGTTCAGTGTTCTTTTAGCTATCACCCATAGCTAGCGGGATTTGTAATTATTGAATGTGCTTGTGTAAATAGAATTGATCACTGCATTAAAAGGAAGAATTCTTCAGAAGCAGCCAAAATCATTACAAGGTATGGGTTTTAAGCATGGATAAACTATATGCATTGTTGCTATAATGATGTATAATGTGTTGTACTGGTAAAAGTTGAGGACATAAAATCCCTTTAAACTATTTTCCCTCCTATTTATATTTGGGGATGGGGTAGGGGAGGTCTAAGACCTTACCTCTCATTTGGTCAAGTGCTTTGTGCTATATTATCAAACTTTCACTTCCTCTATTCTATATACCATGTTAGGCTCCTTTTTTTAATCCATCTTGCTACACTGACTGCCCCTCCTTTTTTCTCGTTGATATAATTATAGAACCATAATAAACCCCTCCATTTTATATTCCTCTGAAGTTTTCTTTGGAGGATTTGCTTGGTATCATATTAAAATGCACTGTCATCCGCAACTGTTTTACCCAAGCAGTATAGTTTCCATGGCTTTCTATATTGCGACCTCAAGCTAGGAACCTCAAACCAAAGTCTATAAAAAGATTATTTTATAACAAGTATCTGAAATACTTGTTAGCCTTTTCTAATATTGATATTGTTCATTGTGAGTACAATTTTTATTAGTCCTTTTATACATGGGTGACAGCTGGCTCGATGCATATGAATGTTGATCCACCATTGCGGCGTAAATTTCCTACTCTTGCTCATTGGGACCCTGCTGAAGTAGACAGGGATACCCATATCTTTATTGGCGCAGACAAGAGGGAGGGTTTGAGGAACTTGGGAGAAAAGAATGGAAGTTTGTAGATTTCATCACGCGACTTTCTGCATGATGTTTACTTGAACAAGTATGGCTTAACCTGCACGATAAATAAACTAGATGGATGGAGTGAAGCCTTGTTGTAACCATGGTAACTTACTGGGAAAGTATCTATTGCCATCTGAAGTTTATGCTCTCAAGATTGTTTAACATGGGTGATACAATGATTTCTTGTGGATTAGAATATGATAATATCAGAAATTCCATCTTATCCCACTTAAACAGCGGTAACAGTTACTAAAAGTTATTCACTATGTCCACCAACGGGGTCTGTCATGGTGGTTTTCCTGACACTGTCACAGCTTGATTGCAGCTAATGTGAAGTCTGGATTTACCTTTGGTAGTTACTATTCATTCTTGTTCTATGCCGTATATGAAATGCGATATAGGCACTGTCAGTGCTACGTCTAACTTATCTTTTCCTGTGTAAACAATTTATATTTTTTGCATTTGTATCAATTGAATACTAAAACATTTCAAAGCGGCCTCTGGGCGATTTTTTTATACTGGTGTTTGATTTTTGACAATAAAGCTCTAAAGATCCTTGACATGGCACAAATATAGCACAAGTTTGGGAATGCTCTTATTTATTTATTTATTTTGACATGTAGAATGCTCTGTTTTAAAAGTTGCATGGATTATGCAAATACCACTTCTTATGATCAGGGAATGAAAATTTAGATGGGTTTGGTAAGTTTTGAGCAAAATTGATGGTATTACGAGGAAATTTTAATAGTTCACTTTTTGCTGTACAACATAAAATAGAATACTAGCACTGTTTTCTTCAATCGGAGAGAATGATGTGTAGTGTATATGTAACCTTTATCCTGCTCAACGCAGATGGTGAACTTACCCCTCTTTTGAGCTATTTGCTTGTGGTAACTATTTACCTTATCTGCTTTAGTCTCTAATTATTGGATCTGTCAAAATTATATCCTGCATATTCCAGTTTGTGTAATCCTCGTACTCCTATTGACATATCCAATCGTAGAGGCTAGCTTCCGGACGTTTATGTAGCCTTGAGAAATCGTTATCTTTTTCTTTTTGTAGTCCTGAAAATGTGCTTTTCCTTTCACTTGCGCAGTGGAAAAGCTGCTTTTGGGTTGATGAGAGATATGGCTGACAATCCTGAGCAATGGGAAGGCAGACGGATCCTGTTTATACATACGGGAGGCCTACTTGGCCTGTTTGACAAGACTAACGAGTTGGCAACAATGGTTGGAAATTGGAAGCAAATGGAGCTCCACGAGTCTGTACCCCGGCAAGATGGTGTTGGAAAAATGTTTTGAAGCAAATTGTTTCATTTACGGAACAATAGATCCTCACGAGTTACATAAAATAAAGTCCCTAGTTGATTGGATTATTATTTCGAGAACGATTTCAGAAGTGTTTTGATTTGATTGCCGAGTTGCCGATATGCTCTCAAGACTTGGTATTTTATCTTGCCGTTTTATATCTGCTACTCGTATTTTCTTGTTGGCCTTATCTCTATTGGAAACGATACCTAGATATGATGCCCACTCTTATAAGGTTCCACACGGGACACAGGAACACGTCTGTATAGGATTTCAACAAAGCTGATACTTAAAAAAAAATAAAAAATCTTAGCACATTAGTTTGGTTGATAAATATGCAACTTAAGACACACACTGGTATGTGTTGGTAATAATCCACGAGTTTGTTATTGTTATGGTAAAAACCCGATTATGTGATACGAGTCCAAGTGTCACGAAGTCAGACGGTTAGGTAGGTGACGAGAATAGATAACAATTGTAATTCCGTATTTCGAGGATAACACCTATATATACTGATCCTGGACATACTTTTGATAAGTTCCTTGCGGTTACCAAATACTTCAAGATAGGACTGTTGGACCACGTAAGCGCCACAAGCTCAAAAGAAAAGGAAACGGTTGCGCAAAAGATAAAGTTAACGAAAAAGTAGGAGGTGGTTGGAAGACTGAAGATTCTATACAAAAAGATTTGTTGCACTCAAGGAAAGTGAGATATAAAAGGAGAATCAGCCCAAAGAAGACCCTTGACATAGTGAAACCACAACCTAACAAGTCCTCACAGTTTTTCCCATGTTTGTGTTTTTTGCATAACCAATTTGTCATGTCGTTTACATTGTTTATTTGTTTTTTTACATTTATTACGCATATATCCAATCTACGTGTAGCCCAACTAGTTGTTAACGTCCCAAACCTTATATTGTCACTTAGTTGGTGATTTTTGGCAAAAACAATGGCCTCCCACATGGAGTAACAATTGGTTCAATCATTATAATCTCTAACAAATGGCACAAAACGTGAACTTTGACTACATGACCCAAGATGACTTGATAGCTGCATTCGTGAGAGCTCAAGTTGAGCTAGAAAGCTCCTAGAAGAAGGTGGAAGATCTCTTGAGGGAACAAATCACGATAAGGAATTCCATGGAAATCATGTAGAAAGAGCTGGAATCAGTCAAGAGCACTCTGAAATCCAAGACCCCCAAGAGAGATCTTACCGTTGTCCCCTACATAGATGGCATCCCTATACCTGAGGTGGAGGAGCAAGTGACAAAAATCCAGGAGCCAGAGGCAAATCCTACGACAAGCAAAATGACATTTGTAGACACAAAATCGTGTCTCCCCGAGTAGCGGTCCTATGACGAACGAACCATTGCAGGTAGGACTTTGCTAGGGTCAAGTTGAGTGCATGTGATCCCGGAAATACCTCTAAGTCGAACCCTAAAAAGGCCCAAACGCATTACTCGAAATCCATCCAAAAACCACCAAACAAATTAAAACTTAACACCATGCAAAACCTGAAGCTCAGAGCAGTTTTGATTGACGCTCGAAGCCCAACGTCAAGCGCACAAGCAGAATATTTTAATCAGCTTCAAGTGTCAAGCACCAGCATCAGGCATAAGGGTGTTCATGAAAACCCAACCCGAGTACCCGGATACCCTTCGAGTAATTAGCGGGTAATTTATTAAAATATTTTTTTTGGGCCAGGTACCCGACCTAGTAAAAATGAATGAACACGGGTTAGGTAATGGGCCATGAAGTATCACAATCTGGTACCCAAAAGACCCGGTACCAATTTTTTTTAAAGTAAAAAAGTATAACGCAAGCATTGAACTAGTGTTATTCATTTTCATGCTAATGATTCGTATGGATGCAATTAACTGCCACACAGCTTCAGAGGCTTCAAGCGTTTTTAAATTGATGGATTTTGCTCTAGTAGACTAGTAGTAACAACTACCGCTCTAGTGCCACTAGTTGGTTATGGCATGTTCTTCATTGTACTCTAGTTTTGTTACACTTGTATTCTTTCACCTCATGTCCTTCCAGTAGTTGCCTCCTCATCGAATTGATTGCGATGACTTCTTTTTTTTTCTTTTCTTTTGTTGAGACTCCTAGCATTCTATTATCTTCGTTTGATTATTGTATTACAACATATATTCAGCAATCACAAATGTACGTTATTTCTAAGCTGAGTTGTCCTTTAACTGTAGAAAATAATGCATACATGTGTAATGTTAGATATTACCAAAAAAGTTGTGGTTCGGTATTCACACACTCCCAAATGGCCAAAAGAAACTAACATCAAATCATGTATTATAAATTTAGAAAGCTTCAAATAGAAATGAGACTTGGAAGCAACTTACAATCTTCTCTTAGATTGTAAACGAAAGCCTAATGCGCAAAACCACTGTCAGCCTGAGATATCATATTCCTTCATATTCTTATTTCTTCCTTTATTATTATTTTTTAAAATTCGGGTATCCATTACTCGACATGGGAAATTTGGGTACTCGAATATCGGGTACCCGAATTTCTCAGGTCGATCATAGGTCGTATTTTGAACTACCCGCCATAAAGGGTACCTGAATTTTAGGGTACTCGAAATCCGAGTACCTGCTAATGAACACCCATATCAAGCGCACAGTCCCAGCACCAAGCCCACAACACGCACCTGACACTAGGCGCTCAACGTTCAATCCCAGCATTCAGCGCTTTCCCTGCTTTCAACGCCTAAACAATAACAGAACCTGACCAGTTGCTAGCCCCAACGTCTAACGCATAACTTAGCGTCACACGCCCAGCCTTGTGCTCCTTCCCAAAAGTGCTCCTAGCTCGCCTCAAGCTTCTCTGCAGTAGAACAAAAGATTCCCTTCTCAAGCACACCACACACAAGCCAAATGCTTGACACCAAAAAGCTCAGTGTCTGATGCTCGGACTTGGCGTCCAACGTTCGAGAGTACGACTTTTTTCCCTATAAATACCCCTTCATTTCCTTGGCCCAAGAGGTTGGCAATTTTCATATCCTAGAGCACTGTTACTCTGCTGAAATACTCCCTCACATACTCTCAAACACAAGCAAATACAATTACTAATCCTCAAGGCAACCCTTTAGCCTCAATCCAAGGAGCAACCATAACTCCTTCAAGCACTCAACAAAGACTCAAGCAAAGGAACTATCCTCAACGGTAAACACCAAGGACCCCTAAATCTCATCACGTTTTATGCTTTCTCTACTTCTACTCCATGCACCTTCTAGTCTTTGGATCTAGTATTTCACATCCACTTAAGACCCTTAGATTAGACTTATTTTGTGATGATTGGAAACCCCGCTCACATGAAAACTTATTTCAATACCTCTTGCAACCTTGATGAGCCTTGATTTAGCAAAGAGACATCACCTTTGATGACCTCTTGTGATTAACTCAAACACTCTTGTTTTAATGTCTCATCCTACGTATGATGTGAAGAGTTAGGAGCAACTCCTACTTCACTAGGTGAAGCCTCAAAGCTCTAACTTTCAGCATCCTATTCAAGTAACCATCTTCATAGATCGGTCTCCTCTCAATTATTTAAGCAACCCCTATCTCTTGCACTTTCATTTATTGTAATTTACATTATGCCTCTTTGCCTCTTTCACATTTAGTCTATGATGCTAAGATTTAGACATCTCCAATCTTACTAGACTTGTCATTCTTGACCCATTTTCATGAGCAAACCCTAAATATGTATCATTCTTGAATACATATTTAGGAGTTATCCTTAAAGCTCATTTTTTGCTTTAGACCTCAAAATCCATACTTTGATTTCTATTTGCATTCTCAATGTCAATGATGTTCTATGACTAAATCACACTTGTCATTTGAACTAGACCAGTCTCTTCAAGTTATAGTATATCATGAAGAAAGGTCTCTCTAGGCCTCAATCTTCATTTGATCAAGCAATCTTCTCCAACTCATCATGCATAAATCTTATTTTGCATTGCCAATAACCCTCACATTTTATCTACTTGTCTCATTTTAATCATGCACCTTTTATTGATCCTTATCTTTTAATCGCTTGACCACTTTTATCTTATGTTTATAATCAAGACTTGTTTGATTGTAATCATGAATAATAAGATAAACTTCGACAACTGGCCATAGGGATCCTGAATCTTATGGACAACTAATATAAGTGATCACCTGATTTAGACTTATGTGCATGAAGCTTAAAATGCTCAACAACTAAATTAGAGTGTGCTAACTCTTGTTTGTGCATGTTTTCCTAGGAACTAAATTTGAGTTGTTCTCATTGAAGAATCAATAGGGAGATGGAATATGATTAATTATACTCTAGAGGGGGGGGGGGGGGGGGTGAATAGAGTATAACCGATTTTCGCGTTCAGGATCTCAAGGTCTTGAACTGACTTTCAAAGAAGGAATATAAGCGTTAAGGCTTATCTTTGAAACTGGACGTCAAAGCCTTGAAATTGGTTTCAAAGGCTTTTACTCAGGCTTTGACTGTTCGCTGCTTTGATTGATGAGCGAAGCAAACATAAAACGTAAGCAATGAAGGCAGAAATGAGATGAGACAAAACACGGAGATTTGATACGAAGTTCGGCAACTAATTTGCCTACGTCTCCACCTAGGGTTGTCCAACCCTTAGGATTTAACTCGCTCTTTTATTACTTCCTTTAGAGACCTAAAGCACCCTAGAAGATCTTAATCACAATCTTCTACTCCATAGCACCCCAGCTACACTTTAGCATCTCAGATCCTAGTAATAAAAAGCTCTCTCTTTTTCTATACGTTTGAGTATTATGGGTATACTCTTAGTATAACACTCTCTAAAAAGAATTCTTTTAAATGCTCAAGAGATTATACTTTGATTTTCTCTCAATCTAAATACAAGAAAAGTTTATGGAACTAGAGAGAAAATAATGAAGCTTTGTTGATGTTCTTGTGACTGAAATTCACGATTAAAGCTTCTTCTCTTTTCTTTTTGTTTCGTTGTGTCTCACGTTGTCTCTCTATCTTTCTTCAGCTTCAAAGCTTTGAATATATACTGAACTTGATTTCAGGCCGTTGAAAGGAGGCTCAAAATAGGCTGCTGAAAATGTAATTTGCCTTCAATACTTTCAGCAATATTTCCTCCAATATGGTTGTAGAGAATAATTCATTTTGGCTGTAGAAGATTGATATCATTGAATATATTACAGCAATAATATTTCCACTTTATTTGTTGCACCTTGAAGCTTCAAAACAGATTTCGTCTTCCATAATCACAATGCTTGAATTTTGGTATTTACCAAAATTAACTTGAATAATCTTCAACAAATATGAGCATCACTTATTTGCTGAAAATAAGATATATCTTTGACAGTAAAATCATGTATAAATAAGTTAGGTTAGAGCATAAAATAAGTGAAATAGGGAAAGGATAAAACACAAGATTTAGGCAATTAGAAGATTCTTATCCTTTGATAAAGTGTTTGAACTTTGCTGACTGTTTTGAGACGTGGCTCAAGCTTTTGAAGACGTGGCTCAAGAGTTATTCTCGTCCTTTGACAGAATGCATAAAGCTTTGCATTATAGCTTCCATTATTTCCAACACATTGTCAACTCTATGCATTTTGGTTTCCATCAAGTTTTCAACTCTATTTGACTTTGCATTTTGACTTCCATCATTAAACATAAAAACATTAGTAATCAAGGTGGAGTCTTCACTCATCTCTAAGCCAATTGTTTTGTACATATCCTTGTTTTGAAATGAGTTTCTCATTTGCGAACCTTCTCATGGTTCAACGACCCCTTACGTGAGTTATATGGGGATTCAAACCACAGGGTTTCCAAACAACCCATTAAATGCTTGGTGGCAACTCCTTGATCCATTTATTATAATGTCTCTAAAGCCGCATAGCCGATCCTAACTTATGCCATGGACCCTTTGACTCTTTTATCCAACCCTAGTTCATGCTAAAATTTGGAACCTTGGCTAGGTGGAGACTTGTATTTGTTTCATTCATCCAAGCATGCTATTGCCATGTTTTTTGCACTAACATAGGATCTAGCAATTTGCAAAATCCTAGGGAAACCTAAACCCTTAAAATATGAATTACATGCATCCTTGGCCACAATCACCAATTAGGACCATTTGTATCATGTCATGCATCAAAACCGTATCTAGAACGCGTCATGACCATCCCAAGTCTCATTATGCCCGTGTCGTACCAAACCATGTCACCCAAAATCCTAGCCTCAAGTTACAAAAATGACCCAAACACGATAAAAACCTAACATTACCTCTTAAAATGACTTAAACAGGGTAAAAACCTAACCTTACCTCACAAAATGACTCAAATTCCGACATTGCGTCTCAAATTGCCTCAAACATGATGAAAACCTAATCTTATCTATCAAATGAATAAAAGCTATCAAAACCTTTGTAAAATCTTACCTTACCTCTAAAATGGCTCAAACCTCTAGTAAAAAGCTTACCTTACCTCCAAAATGTCTCAAGGCTCCCGTAAAAATCTTACCTTACCTCTAAAGTGTCTCTAGCAATGGTAAAATCTCGGCTTTACCTCCAAAATGACCCATACCTTTAGTAAAAATCTAACCTTATCTCTAAAATGTCTCAAGCTACTGATAAAAAGCCTACCTTACCTCTTACATGTTGTTTCGCCTTAAAAACGCTGGTGCCACCTATCAAAGAAAAACAACCACACTACTCCACGATATGGTCCATAAAGAGGTGGAAGTGTATATTGATGACATGATCGTCAAATTTAAAGATCGTTAAGGGCATTGCACAACTCTTTGAAATTTTTTGGATGACTTAAAAAATGTGCATTTGGGGTCACATCTGGTAAATTGTTAGGATACATCATCAGCTCTCGAGGCATTGATGTCGATCCTAGCAAAATCAAAGCTATCCTAGATATGGCACCACCTCAGAGTGAAAAGGAGATTTTTGGATTTCTAGGCCGCCTCCAGTACATCAGCAGGTTCATATCTAAATTGACAATGATATGTGAGCCAGTGTTCCAAAAACTAAAAAGGTCACTCGTAAGGATTGGGATGAAAATTATCAAGAAGCTTTTGACTAGATCAAAAGCTATCTCCTTAATTCGCCCATGCTTTCTCCAACATTGCCGGGAATACCTCTTTGCCTATACATCACAGTATCCGACTCAGCAGTCGGGGCTATGCTTGCTCCAGAGGTATAGGAAAAGCTCCTCGAGTATGAAATCAGATATATATACCTCAAGAGACTTAGTGTTACATTAATCTAGGCCACTAAGAAGCTATGGCACAATATTGTATTGCACACATCACATATCATATCTAATATGGATCCTCTCAAATACTTATTTGATAAGCTCGCTCTGAAAGGGCGCCTTTCGAGATGGTAGTCCTGTTAGTCAAACTCGTTCTCAAATATTTCCCACAAAAGACAATCAAAGGATCTACAGTCTCAGATTTCTTAAATGAATCACCAACAGAAGATTCCCAAGAAAACTAAAATCTCCCATGCAAAGATCTCCTCGTAACAAAAAATGGCAACTGGTCTTTATACTTTGATGGTGCCTCCAACCAAAAGGGATGTGGTGTGGGGATACTTCTAGTATCTCCAAAAGAAGAGCACGCTCACATATCAGTCAAGCTAGACTTTGAGGCCACCAACTATGCCATCGAGTATGAAGCATGCATTCTAGATCTACAAGCAGCAATATCCCTAGACATTTAGAAGCTTTAAGTTTATGGTGATTCCCCCTTAATAATCAACCAAATATCCAGGAAACAGAAAGTTTGCAGTGAAAGTCTTGCTCCTTACCAGGCTTATTTCAAATAATTGACCAAGCAGATCCCAAAAATCGAATTTACTTATCTTCTTAGAGATGAGAATCAATTTTCTGATGCACTAGCTTGACTTGCTTCTATGGTTAATATTCCATCAAATCAGACCGGAATGCCACTCATAATAGAGAGGAGGTCTGAAGCGACACATGTCAATGTTCTGGATGCTGACGCAGAGGATGGTGAACCCTGGTACGCCGATATCCTGAGATACATATATTAGAAGGAGTACCCTCCAAACTCCTCTAAAAGAGATCACAGTGCTTTATGGCTCCTTAAAAATAGGCAAACTCAACAAAGAATCTGTTGATCCTTATGATGTTTTGATGATGACCCAAAGCAAACTTGACTAATGTCTTTGTTAAGTTCCTGTGCATTACTGAGTTCCTGAGTAGGAACACACTGAGTTCCTGAGTAGGAACACAACTGAGCAGTGAAGAGAAGATGCAACAGCCTTAACGGAACAAGAAGCTATTCAAGCCATGCATCACATTGTTCCTGAGTAGGAACAAGAGGAGAACCACTTGAAGTTGCTGAGCTGAAACTTCATAGAAGTGAAGACATAAAGACTAAATCGAGTTTAGGATTTATGTAAGTGTGAAGGAACTTAGGTAATGGGAACTTGATTAGGAACTCATCTTGACATGAACTAAAACGTCAGTTTATTAAAAAGCTTAAGAAAATTTATTTATTCTGTTCTACTTAAAAAATGGGATTTGATAAAATCTGCTTTAGTAAAAAGATTTTATTATTATTGGAAAATAAGTTTTAAGATAATATTTAAAAAAAAAAAAGATTTTTTTTATCATTTTGAAAAATATATCCTAATTCCAAGATTATCTTTTTACTACTTAACTGATGATGTTGAACGTGCATATTGTTGGCGAGATTTTAGGAAAACATTCAAAGTTTTCTGGAAACTTAGAGAGCACTCACCCCACGTTTCTCGCAACTGCTTGGACATGGAAACATGTCCTAAAACCAAGGGAACTTGGCAGTTGTGGGAGAAGTGGAGAGTCAGTTTAGAGATTATGTTTTTCTATAAATCCAGACTTGATTTTTCAATGAAAGTACACAGACCTACAATATATTTTCTCAAGAGCTTTCAAACGTTTATCCTTGAGTAGAGTTCCCAAGTTCCTAATTACTTCCAAGTTCCTCTTGTACATAGAGTAAATTTTACAGAGTTGTAATTGGGAGAAGGGGTTGAGTGAACCTTGTAGTGAGACTTGAGTGAGTCTAGAGTGTAAGTTTCAGAGTAGAAACTAGAGAAAGAGAGAGCACTACAATTAAGGGATTGTAGTGGGGAACTTAAGTTTGTAGAGGAACTTAAGTTGAGAAGAGTTCCATAGGTTGTAACTGAGTTGTTGCCCTATTAGTGAAAGTGTGTTAAAATCCCGAGTGGGTCGTGGTCTTTCTCCTTGTTGAGCACAAGGAGTTTTCCATGTAAAAATCTCTCTTTACACTCTTGTTCCTTATAGCGTTTGAAATTCCGCAATATTTGCTATAAGTTCCCGAAGTTGTTCCCATCTACAATTCACCCCCCCCCTCTTGTAGAATTCATCAAGTCGTATCAGAGCGAGGTTCTCGGAGTAAGCAGGCTACCCTGTCGAGTTAAGTTCCTGTAAAAGATGAATTCCCACGAGAAATTTGAAGAAGGTTACTCTACGCAAAGACCTCCTATGTTTAATGGCAAATTCTATTCATACTGGAAGAACAGGATGGAAATCTTTATCAAGGCTGAGAACTACCAAGTTTGGCGTGTCATAGAAGTTGGAGACTTTGAAGTTACTTCTACCAACGAAAACAATGAGGTAGTTCCTAAACCTATTTCTGAATTTGATAAAGAAGATTTTGAAAAAATGGAAATTAATGCAAGGGCTGTAAAGTTGCTTCACTGTGGTCTTGGACCCCATGAACACAATCGTGTAATGGGATGCAAGAATGCGAAACAAATCTGGGATTTACTCCAAGTAACACATGAAGGAACAAATGAGGTTAAACGTTCCAAAATTGATCTGCTAATGTCTAAATATGAAAGATTCGAAATGAATCCAAAAGAAACTATTCAAGAAATGTTTACACGTTTTACTAACATAACAAATGAGTTAGTTTCCCTTGGAAGAAATATCCCTATTGATGAACAGGTAAGAAAGATATTGAGAAGTCTTCCTCAAGATGAACGTTGGAGAGCCAAGGTGACTGCTCTTCAAGAAACAAAGGACTTCACCAAGTTCAACATTGAGCAGCTAGCTGGTTCCCTTATGACTCACGAGCTGCACTTAGGAGCTAGCAACACTGAAAGTTCCAAGTATCGTGGGCTAGCACTCAAAGCTGAGGAACTTGATGATTCCGAGACTGATGAGGAAGAAGCTGCTATGCTGGTAAGAAGACTCAAAAAGATGTATCGAAATTTCAAGACTGGTGACAACAAGGGAAGGAATTTTAAAAGAAATCAAAGTTCCAAAGGAGAAGGTGCTTGTCACAAGTGTGGAAGCCTGGATCATTTCATCAACAAGTGTCCTTTATGGGAGTCAGAAAAAGGAAAGGGTAAAGGGAAGGAACAAGCCAAGGAAAGATTCAACAAACCCTCCTTTTCAAAGACTGACTACAGAAAGGCTATGATTGCTGCATGGGGAGAATCTGACTCGGATCAAGAAGAGGAACAGCCTCAGGAAGAAACAGCCAACTTATGTTTAATGGCCAAACATGATGATTCAAACACAATCAATGATGAGGTAACTATCAACTCAGACTATCTTAAGTCCTTGTCCAAAGAAAAACTTATTTCTTTACTCTTAGAAACTCTAGACGATTATAAAGAAATATGTAATAAGAAAGCTCAAAGTGATAAAGCATTAAATATTTGCAAAGATCATATTAATTACTTGAATAATATCAGGTCTGATGTTCAACAAAGATTCTTTGAGATACTAGACAAAAATATTTTGCTCAAAGAAACAATTGAACGAGTCAAAAATGATAATATTATATTAAATGTCGAATCGACTCAATACAAGCTGTTGTATTCTAATATCAATTCTTGCAACTCTATTGAAGTTCCTCTAGTCACCCTTAATGCTGATTTAGA
This sequence comes from Dysphania ambrosioides, assembly GCA_026401315.1. Classification (NCBI taxonomy): domain Eukaryota; kingdom Viridiplantae; phylum Streptophyta; class Magnoliopsida; order Caryophyllales; family Amaranthaceae; genus Dysphania; species Dysphania ambrosioides. Next base: position 13,101,016 of record CM048665.1, on the reverse strand, counting down.
AAATTTAAAAAATGATTTGAAATTAGCTAAGGAACAAAAGGAGAAACTTGAGAAGGAACTTGAGTGTGCAAGAAAAGATAAGAGGATCGAACAGTTGGGTGTTCCCAAATGGATTCTTGATGCCCAAACCAAAAGGACGGAAGGTCTTGGTTACAAAAAGAAAAATGGCAAAAAGAAAAAGTATGTGGAACTCCCAAGCAGTAAAATTTGTTCCTTTTGTGGTCATTGTAATCACCTAAATGGAACTTGTAAAAAGAAAGAAAACAGTATTGCTAAAAATGAAAATCATGCTAAACAAATATGGCAAAAGAAATGTGATTATATTGTAACAACAGAGGAACCCAAGGAGGACTGGGTTCCTAATCCTAACAACTAATTCTTTTGCATGTCCTAGTGAGGGGGAACAACTCGTGGTACCTCGACAGTGGTTGTTCCAAGCACATGACTGGAGACAAATCAAGATTTCTCTCACTAGCGGCCTACAATGGAGGAACTGTGACCTTTGGAGATGACAAAAAGGGTGAAATTATTGCCATAGGCAAAGTCGGAAGGTCAAGTTCCCATTTAATAGACAATGTGTTCCTAGTCGAAGGATTGATGCACAGTCTGCTAAGTATATCATAATTTTGTGACAAAGGAAACTCTGTACGCTTTACTTCTGAAAAATGCAAAATCATCAACAATAACACTGGAAAAGTTATTTTGGAAGGAACACGAAAAGGGAACACTTATACAGTGGACCTCAATACTGTTCCAAGGAACAATCTAACTTGTTTGAGTGTTATTGAGGATGATCCACTTCTGTGGCATAAACGTTTTGGACATGCTAGCTTCTCATTAATTGACAAACTAAGATCAAGGAACTTGGTAGTTGGCCTTCCTTCAATTAAGTTCCTTAATGACAAAGTTTGTGATGCATGTGTGAGAGGAAAGCAGGTTCGATCTTCTTTTAAATCTAAAATGATGGTGACCTCCACAAAGCCACTGGAACTCGTCCATATGGATTTGTGTGGTCCCATGAGAATTCAAAGTAGAAGTGGAAAAAGATATGTCTTGGTTTTAGTTGATGATTTTTCTAGATTTACTTGGGTTATATTTTTATCCAGCAAAGATGAGACTTTTGATGAATTTGTAGCATTTGCTAAGAAGATTCAAAAGTCAACTGGTTATCAACTAATACATCTAAGATCTGACCATGGAACAGAGTTCGAAAACTCCAAGTTTGATGATTTTTGCAGGGAACATGGAATAAATCATAATTTCTCTGCCCCTAGAACACCTCAACAGAATGGGGTTGTGGAAAGAAAGAACAGAACGTTGGAGGACATGGCTAGAACAATGCTTATCTCTAGTAGTCTTCCAAGGAACTTCTGGGCAGAAGCTATTAACACAGCTTGTTACATCATCAACAGAGTCATGCTCAGACCACTGATAGACAAGACTCCCTATGAGCTACTAAAAGGAAGAAAACCAAATATCTCACACTTGAGAGCATTTGGATGCAAATGTTTTGTACACAATAATGGCAAGAGGAACATAGGGAAATTTAAAGAAAGAAGTGATGAAGCAATCTTTCTTGGATATGCAACAAGTAGCAAAGCCTATAGAGTCTTCAACAAGGAAACACTGTGTGTCGAAGAAAGCATACACATAAGTTTTGATGAAACTAACACACGCTCTAGTATGCAGGAACATGAAGATCATAACTTTGAAATTGGTCTAATTCGTCCCACAGACCAAGATGAGGACACTTCTCAACCACCTAAGCAACACTAAATAGCAAATCAAAATCAGGAGCAGGACCAACCTGTAAATAATGAAGTTCCTGTACCTGATCCTCAAGATGAAGAGCCTGCAGAGGAACAAACTCAAGATTTGAATGAAAATGAAGAACCTGATGCTGAAGAAAATTCTGGTCGAATTCCTGTTTCAAGTTTCCAACCCAAACCATGGAAACTTCAAAAGTCACATCCAGTAGATCTCATCATCAGTGACATTAGCAAAGGAACACAAACTAGATCTCAACTGAGGAACTTCAGTGCTTTTCATGCCTATCTATCCATCATTGAGCCTCGAAATCATAAAGAAGCCTTAGAAGATGCTGACTGGATAAATGCCATGCAAGATGAGTTAAATGAGTTCGAAAGGAACAAAGTCTGGCACCTTGAGCCCAAGCCGGAACATCAGAAGGTGATTGGTCTCAAGTGGGTATTCAGGAACAAGCTGGATGAACATGGCACAATTATCAGGAACAAGGCAAGGTTGGTTGTTAAAGGATATAACCAACAGGAAGGTATTGATTTCGAAGAAACCTTTGCTCCAGTTGCTAGACTAGAAGCTATTAGAATATTAATTGCTTTTGCTGCTTTCATGGGATTTAAATTATATCAAATGGATGTTAAGTGTGCCTTCTTAAACGGATTTTTAGAGGAAAATGTTTATGTGGAACAGCCTCCTAGATTTGAAAATCCAAACTTTCCTAACCATATCTTTAAGCTTGATAAGGCTCTATATGGGTTAAAACAAGCTCCAAGGGCATGGTATGAAAGACTTTCCAAGTTCCTTTTGCAAAATGATTTCAAACGAGGAAGAATAGACAAAACTTTGTTTTTGAAATCCAAAGGAACTGATCTCTTAGTTGTACAAATATATGTAGATGATATAATTTTTGGTGCAACTAACGAATCTTTGTGCAAGTATTTTGCTGATCTAATGAGCAGTGAGTTTGAAATGAGCATGATGGGGGAACTCAACTTCTTTCTCGGTTTACAAATAAAACAAACTGAGAAAGGAACTATGATTCACCAGCAAAAATATGTCAAGGAACTCCTTAAGAAATATGAACTTGACAATGCAAAGATTAACCACACTCCAATGGGAACAGCCACAAGACTAGACGAAGATCCCAAAGGGAAAAGTGTGGATCAAACAAAATATAGAGGAATGATTAGCTCACTGTTATATCTAACTGCTAGTAGACCTGACATTGCATTCAGTGTTGGTTTATGTGCAAGGTTCCAATCAAATCCCAAAGAATCTCATTTAACTGCTGTAAAAAGGATCTTGACATACTTGAAAGGAACAGATGATCTATGTCTGTTTTATCCAACAAGTGACACATTTGATCTAAAAGGTTATGCTGATGCCGATTATGCTGGAGATTTAGTCAATCGCAAGAGTACCTCAGGTATGGTTCAATTTCTTGGTCCTTGCATGGTTTCTTGGAGTTCCAAGAAACAAAATACTGTTGCTCTATCCACAGCCGAAGCAGAATATGTGGCTGCTGCCGCATGCTGTTCCCAACTCTTGTGGATAAAACAACAGTTGCGTGACTTTGGCATTATTCTTGATTGTGTTCCCATCTATTGTGATAATACAAGTGCTATATGTATTTCAAAGGATCCAGTTCATCACTCTAGAGTCAAACACATTCATATTAGGCATCACTTTTTGAAGGATAATGTAGAAAAAGGCTTAATAAGATTGACCTTTTGTCAAACTGATCATCAAATAGCTGACATTTTAACTAAGCCTTTGAGTAGAGACAAACATGAGAAAATGCGACTGGAACTCGGAATGATAAAGCTTAATTGATTGTCCTTGAAGTTCCTCCAAGGTACGCAATAATCTTTTAGTACAAATGATTATACACAACATTGGTGTGGAAACATAGTTTAGAACGGTACTTTGTGATGGAACTCCTAATTATAAGTATGATAAGTGCATGACTACTTGTACAAATTAGTTAAAAAGGAAAAAGAGTCATAAGCCATGTTGATTTGTTCCGTGTTCCTAATGTTGTAGGTACAAGCATTGTTTCTTTAATTTTTTTGTTCTTTATTCTTCTGTTTACCTTTTCCCTTATATAATTTTTTTTCTGTTTCTTCCTTGGATAACAATTCCTGAAAAATATCTCTAGACTTGCTATTCCAACTTCCCTATTTTTTCTCACCCACACAAACCGTCCCTATCACACTTTCATTTATTTTTTTTTTAAAAAAAAAAAAAATTTATTGTTTTGAATTAATCACAAATATCTACCAAAATTGAAGTCAAAACGGAAAAGATAAATCTTTTTACCTCCCCCACAATAAACTCCACCGTAAATCTCTCCCTCCTCACCAACTCCTCCCCTTCCTCCTCCTATCTTACCTCAAACCATGAAAACAAGCCTCAACTCACCTGTTCCCACACGGAAAAAGCCACAAAAATCACAACCCCAAACCGCAAAATCAAAAGCACCCATGGAACTCACCATCATCCCATCACCTCCACCACATCAACCGCCGCTCATGGCAAACTCAACAACGGAAACACAAGAAAACCCAACCCTGATGGAACACCCTCCACTCCAGATGGTACCTCCTCCAAATTCCCCAACAAATCCAAACTCTCCACCAAACCCTCGCCGTGCAAAAAAGAGAAAGGTCACCGCCGCAGCCAGCACCGGTGACATTCCCGAGACCTAGGAACCAGAACCAGAGGAACCCCAAAAGCCTCAACGCATAAAAAGGGATAAATACATGCTAGGGTTTGCTCTCAATTTGGACTGGTGCATGTCTTGTAAGTTTAATGATCTCCTTGATCTATTGAAGTTTCAAAATTGGATATATTTGTTGGATGTGTGTGCTAAGAATGTTGTGTTCCCTACTGTGATGGACGAGTTTTGTTCATCTTTTAAGTGTATAAAGGGAGTATGTACAGGGATGGTCAAAGGAACCCAAATCTCCTTTGATGGTGCCTATCTGGCCCAGTTGTTTAAAGTCCCAAATACAGGACATTGCTCATATTTTAAGGGTCGGATAAGCTTGTCAATCAATGGTGTTCCCGAAACTGAGATGATAGAATACATTGGAGGAACTCCAAATGTCTCCTCCACTGATCACAATGTGCTCTCCCCTCTACACAAACTGCTTTTCAATTTAGTACGAAGAGGACTTCTTCCTAGACCACAAAAACGCAGCCTTGTCAACCTTCTAGACACTTCCATCATCTACTGCCTAGCTCAAAAAATTCCCATTAACTTTCCTGCCTTGATGATCCGTCACCTAGATCATTGTGTTCCTCATCTCTCTATCCCTTATGGGTCGCTCCTAACCTTTGTTTTTCAAAGTTTTGGTATTTCTTTTGATAATGAGGATGAGTACATTGATCTAAAACCAGAAAATTTTATACAAGAAGGTACCCTTTTGGGAATAAATCTCAAAATTGTTAAAGGGATCATCTGCTTTGCATTCGAGGCACACCCGGAAGTACATGTTGAGGGGGAACCTGCCATAGAAATTGATGATGCCGTTGCCCCAGAGAAGATTGTAAGGAAGAAGAAGAAGGTTGTTTTGGAGGACAAACAGGAAGTTCCTGTGAAAGGGACGAGGAAGAGCATGCGAATAGCTTCCCAAGGAGTTAAAATTCCTAGGTCACCAGTCATGGTGACTCTTGATGAAGATGAGGAAGAGCCTGTTCCTCCTAACGCTGAGGCAGAGGATTTAAGGATTCCTGAATCCCCAGTTCCTCTTCCTCAAGAAACCTCATCTACTACTCCTGCCATTCCTACACCCTTTTCCACATGTTATGGTTTTGCTGCCTTTGGGGGTCCTAGTTCCACCAATTCAGAGATGGACAATTTGGTGGTGGAACTAAGGAACTCCCTTGCTGAAGTGTTGTCTTCTAATGCTCTCTTAGTGAGCAAGGTCACTGCTCTAGAGGAAACTGTTGCTTCTTTGGCTACCAAACTAGAGGAACACAAAGATCAACTGACAAAGAACCACCAACTGATCCTCGACACAATCCACTCAGTTGCCTTTGAGGAAGTGTCAGCAGAAGAAGCCGAAAACCTAGCTGAACCTTAGCCTTCCCTACCTTTTCACCCTCTTTTACTGATGTTTGTGTTAATTTGAAACAATTTCCTTTGTTTTCTGTTATTTTGTGTTTGGGTGAACATTTTCTTTTGGCTTGTATTAATTAGGAACTGGCTTATGACATCTTGGAACTTTATGACTATTTGTGCTTGCTATGACTGCCTGATTATTATGCATATGCAGGACTCTTTCCCATTGTTTCTGATTCTAACTAACTGCCCTTTTAAGAGTAGTGGTGTGTTTAGTTATTTGTCTCTATTTGTACTTTTTGCTGATGCCAAAAGGGGGAAAAGATCCGACAAACTTGAAGGCTAAAGTTCCTTGTTCCTAGCTGCAATCTCTCTGGAAAATAACATTTGGTTTCTGCTTAAGTTTATTTTTTTTAATTGCTTGCTTGCTTGAATTTTTTCTCCTTAAGTTTGCCTAGGTTTGTCATCATCAAAAAGGGGGAATATTGTTGATCCTTATGATGTTTTGATGATGACCCAAAGCAAACTTGACTAATGTCTTTGTTAAGTTCCTGTGCATTACTGAGTTCCTGAGTAGGAACACACTGAGTTTCTGAGTAGGAACACAACTGAGCAGTGAAGAGAAGATGCAGCAGCCTTAACGGAACAAGAAGCTATTCAAGCCATGCATCACATTGTTCCTGAGTAGGAACAAGAGGAGAACCACTTGAAGTTGCTGAGCTGAAACTTCATAGAAGTGAAGACATAAAGACTAAATCGAGTTTAGGATTTATGTAAGTGTGAAGGAACTTAGGTAATGGGAACTTGATTAGGAACTCATCTTGACATGAACTAAAACGTCAGTTTATTAAAAAGCTTAAGAAAATTTATTTATTCTGTTCTACTTAAAAAATGGGATTTGATAAAATCTGCTTTAGTAAAAAGATTTTATTATTATTGGAAAATAAGTTTTAAGATAATATTTTAAAAAAAAAAGATTTTTTTATCATTTTGAAAAATATATCCTAATTCCAAGATTATCTTTTTACTACTTAACTGATGATGTTGAACGTGCATATTGTTGGCGAGATTTTAGGAAAACATTCAAAGTTTTCTGGAAACTTAGAGAGCACTCACCCCACGTTTCTCGCAACTGCTTGGACATGGAAACATGTCCTAAAACCAAGGGAACTTGGCAGTTGTGGGAGAAGTGGAGAGTCAGTTTAGAGATTATGTTTTTCTATAAATCCAGACTTGATTTTTCAATGAAAGTACACAGACCTACAATATATTTTCTCAAGAGCTTTCAAACGTTTATCCTTGAGTAGAGTTCCCAAGTTCCTAATTACTTCCAAGTTCCTCTTGCACATAGAGTAAATTTTACAGAGTTGTAATTGGGAGAAGGGGTTGAGTGAACCTTGTAGTGAGACTTGAGTGAGTCTAGAGTGTAAGTTTCAGAGTAGAAACTAGAGAAAGAGAGAGCACTACAATTAAGGGATTGTAGTGGGGAACTTAAGTTTGTAGAGGAACTTAAGTTGAGAAGAGTTCCATAGGTTGTAACTGAGTTGTTGCCCTATTAGTGAAAGTGTGTTAAAATCCCGAGTGGGTCGTGGTCTTTCTCCTTGTTGAGCACAAGGAGTTTTCCATGTAAAAATCTCTCTTTACACTCTTGTTCCTTATAGCGTTTGAAATTCCGCAATATTTGCTATAAGTTCCCGAAGTTGTTCCCATCTACAATTCACCCCCCCTCTTGTAGAATTCATCAAGTCAACAGAATCAAGTCAGCCAGGTCGGATTTCGGGTTCGCCTTTTCCTTTTGCCCGGAATGATTAGGAGAAAATACCATTTTGGATAAAAACCCAGGGTTTTTGCCTCAAGGATCTTCTCTTCAGTGAATCCAATCCCTTCTTTCTTTTCTTTTTTGAAAAGCGGATCGTAGAACTAAGCCAAGCTATACTTTCACGGGAAAAAAGAAAGCTAGGAGGGCAGTAACCGCTAAGAGTAAGAGCTAATTCTTGGATTAACTGTGTAGTAGATTCACTCGTAGCTCTTTTTAGTTCGAGTCGGTGCCGGTAGCTGTAAACGCTAGACCCAACTTTTTCTTTCAAATGAATTGATTCGCTAATGAGCTCACTCAGCCGGAAGGCAAGGCTATATCTATTGCTATGGCTCTTAGCTCATTATTGGTGGGGTATCCGATCAGCACACTAAGAATGAAGTAGTACGATCAGCGAGCGTTGGAAAGAGAGCTTTAGTACAATTATCACAGATTAGCGAAGGAGTTCGGTTCCTATCTACCGTTGGTGTTAAAGGGAGCCAGAAGCTATTATTTAACTTTCATCTTTCTTTCCGACTATGTCATCACCCAGTAAGGCATAGGAAAAAAAATGGGCGTTTCCTTCCCATAATTGTATCCAAGTAAGCAAATAGGAATTACCTTAGGCTCCAGTCTTTTCTTTTTTGTTGTGTCTTATGCTGCCGCGATGGGCTTTGACGTGAACCGAGGGAGGCATAGGATTGAAACTCTCAGGTAGTTTTGGTTGAATCAGTTTACAGTCCAGCTTATCGCTCAAGGCAATTAACTTTACAAAGGCACCCTTAAGGGCATCCATCTTAGGTGCATAAGTAAACAAGAAGTTGAAACTATGATATCTCAAGTCCATGACGACTGGGACCCACATGGGGGGTTGTGTGCTAGCCCAAAAAATAGCATGACTTGGCTACTATTAGACCGCCATGGAAGGTGATTGTGCTCGTATGTTGTAAAATGCATGACTTTCCAGAAGTGCATAAACCTTTAATACATCCCTCCGTCATTCCTGAATCCATATTCGTCACCCTATATCTTCTAAGCATGGGGTATTGACATTATTGGTAAAATAGCTCCTCCAGACATAGGGGCTCATGTGTTCATCTTGGTTGCAATCAACTACTTGATAAAGTGGGTTAAAGATAAATCATACAAGTCCTTGGGTTCCAAGAAAGTGGCCCAATTCTTAGAGGAGAACATCATCTGCAGATATGGTGTGCCTCACGAGCTTATAAGTGGCCAAGGGGTCCACTTTTAGGGTGAATGCGCATACATGCTAGCCAAATACAAAGTTAAACACTATCACTTGTTTCCATATAGACCATAGACAAATGCGGCAGTTGAAGTAGCAAACAAAAACATCAAGGTCATAATCAAGAAAATGACCAAAAATTACAAAGAATGGCTGCTACAATTACACTTCTCTCTTTGGGGTTACAAAACGCCAATCAAGACAACGATAGGCATGAAACCTTATTCTTTAGTATACGAGATGGAAGTTGTCCATCCCGTTGAGCTTAAACTCGAGCAATGAATGACAATTAGTTTCATTCATTGATAAACCTCGATTAGTTGAAGAAGTTCATATCTTAATTACTAGTCAATGTCTCAAAGCTACGTTGGCCTTTATTCCCTTAGTGGATACGTAGGCAACCTCACCTTGAGGCCCGACAACCATCATGTGTTTTGAAATATGAAAAGAAACCTCTAAACCACACCATTCACTGTGTTTCAAATCTGATAGAAACTTCTAAAATGCAAATTAGTTAGTTTCACATATCCTAGAGCTACGTCTCGACCTGATTCCTTCATGAGGATACGTATCCAACCTCTCCTGAGGTCTAGTAGTAATAAAAATCACAAATCTTTGCATTTCGAGAAATTGTCCGAGGCTCAAGCTCAAGCGTTGAACGCCCAATCCAGGCGCCAGACGCCCAAAGGCTAAATGCTAAATGCCCAAGCTTAGGTGTCAGCCAAAACATCTACTGTTTCTTAATTGGTTGTGTAATTTCTAAGCATAAAGTTCCAGCATTGAGCGCCCATCCAAAATGGCTGCTACCTCACCAGATTTCTATTTAGCACCGAGCAAAACGTTCCTTGATCCTGGTTCAATGTTTAAGCGCCAAGCATAAAAACTCTTGTTCTAGGAACTTAATATTGAACTTATTTGGTTCTCAAAAGTGTATATAAACTTTATAATAGGTTTAGTCATGTTCTTCTAAGATCACTTTGACTCATTTGGTCTTATATGTCGATTTTAAGTTTGTTTGTAAATATTGTGTAAATATGATCCTCAAAGCATGTAAAATGGCACAATAAAGTTTTCAAAGCAAACTTAATTTCATTTAAAAAATGAAAAGGTTATATAAGATCCAAAATTTATGGCCAATAAAGAAAAGTCTAATTTTGAATAGACAAAGCAAGAACTGGCCTTCGTAGCCTAAACAAAAAGCCTCTTTTTCATTTCTTTTTACAAGCTTTGCTTTACCCCTAAGCCGATCTACTTGACTAGTCTATCATGAACATATTTCCCCCTCTTGCCCAATTGGTCCTTTGGTGGCACGAATCGCACACCCAAGCAGTCTTAAAAATTGTTGGGGGCTAAGGCTTCAACATTCGGTCTTGGGTAGGTCTAAAGGAAGATGTATGCACTTTGACTTCCCCACTATTCTCCCACATCCAAGTCAAATATCTCCCGGAGAGTGTGGTCATTTGAGGAAGATCTTGCAAATACCACATCGGTTTTTCCCTCCAACACAATTCTTAAAGCTTGACCCACTCTTGCTTGAGAGGTATGCTCTTGGGCCATTCCATCTCGTGGTTCGAAACCACTTGTTTTCGTCCAAATTGCCAAAGTCAATATCGAGAGACTTGGGACTCTTACAATGCATCCCTTCTCAATACTATTCATTGCTACGATCTTCCACCATGAGATAATCCACCTTATAATGAACTGCCCCTTGGAAAAATAGGCTTTCCAAGCCTCCAAGTAGGGATGGAAATGGAAATTGGACCTGACTTGAATTTGTGGATCCATATCCATTTTTGCTAATATGGGTCTTTAAAATTTAGACCCAGCGGATCCGAGTCAGGTTTGGGTCCTATGTGAAGACTCCACCTTGATTACTAATGTTTTTATGTCTAATTATAGAAGCCAAAAATGCAAAGTCAAATAGAGTTGAAAACATGATGGAAACCAAAATGCATAGAGTTGACAATGAGATGGAAGTAATGGAATCTAAAATGCAAAGCTTTATGCATTCTGTCAAAGGACAAGAATACAACATTTGAGCCACATCTTCAAAAGCTTGAGCCACGTCTCAAAGCAGTCAGCAAAGTTCAAACACTTTGTCAAAGGATAAGAATATTCTAATTGCTTAAATCTTGTGTTTTATCCTTTCCTTATTTCACTTATTCTATTCTCTAACCTAACTTATTTAGACATAATTTTACTGTCAAAGATATCTCTTAATTTCAGCAAATAAGTGATGCTCATATATGTTGAAGATTATTCAAGTTAATTTTGGTAATTACCAAAATTCAAGCATTGTGGTTATGGAAAAAGAAATCTGTTTTGAAGCTTCAAGGTGCATCAAATAAAGTGGAAATATTCTTGCTGTAAAATATTCAATGATATCAATCTTCAACAGCCAAAATGAATGATATCAATCTTCTTGAAAGTATTGAAGACAAATCAGCTTTTCAGCAGCCTATTTTGAGCCTCCTCTCAACGGCTTGAAATCAAGTTCATTATATATTCCAAGATTTGAAGTTTAAGAAAGGTAGAGACAATGTGAGACACAACGAGATAAAAAGTGAAATAAGAACAGAAGCTTTAATCGTGAATTTCAGTCACAAGCTACATCAACAAAGCTTCGTTATTTTCTCTCTAGTTCCATAAACTTTATCTTGTATTTAGATTGAGAGAAAATCAAAATATAATCTCTTGAGTGTTTAAAAGAATATTTTGAGAGAGTGTTATACTAAGAGTATACCCATAATACTCAAACGTATAGAAAAAGAGAGAGAGAGCTTTTTATTACTAGGATTTAAGATGCTAAAGTGTAGTTGGGGGGCTATGGAATAGAAGATGGGGATTAAGATCTTCTAGGGTGCTTTAGGTCTCTAAGGGAAGTAATAAAAGAGCGAGTTAAATCCTAAGGGTTGGACAATCCTAGGCGGAAACCTAAGCAAATCAGTTGCCGAACTTTGTATCAAATATCTGTGTTTTGTCTCATCTTATTTCTGTCTTCATTGCTTACGTTTTATGTTTGCTTCGCTCATTAATCAAAGCAGGGAGCAGTCAAAGCCTGAGCAAAAGCCTTTGAAACCAATTTCAAGGCTTTGACATCCAGATTCAAAGATAAGCCTTAATGCTTATATTCCGCCTTTGAAAGTCTGTTTAAGACCTTGAGATCCTGAACGCGAAAATCGGTTATACTCTATTCACCTCCCCCCCCCCCCCCCTCTAGAGTATAATTAATCTTATTCCATCTTCCTATTGATTCTTCAATTGGTATCAGAGCTAGACTCACAAGGAAAAGATTTAATCATCTGTGAGGAAAAATGAATTCAATAGGTGATGCTGGTTTTGCTCAAGGAAGGTCTACCAATCGCCCTCTTCTATTTTGTGGCAATAATTTTTCCCATTGGCGTTCATTGATGCAAATGTTTGTGATTGATCAAGATTTGGAACTCTGGGATATTATCAAGAAAGGTCCTAGGGTGCCAATGAATTCTAGTGAAAGCGGCACAATGGTTCCTAAAGAAGATGATGATTTTACTCAATCGGATTTGGAAAGTGTTGCTAAAAACTATCGAGCCATAAACCTTCTCTACTATGGTTTAGATGAAAATGAATTCAATAGAGTTTCTGCATGCAAAAGTGCTAAAGAGATATGGGATAAATTGGTGGTCACATATGAAGGAACGAGTCAAGTCAAAGAGAGCAAGATAAGCATCTTCCTTCGACTTAAGTTGTTTAAAATGACGCCTAATGAAACCGTGAAAGAGATGTTCACAAGATTTACCCAAATAGTGAAAAATCTGGATTCTCTTGGTAAGGTATTCACAAATGAAGAAAAGGTGAGAAAGATTCTACGGTGTCTTCCAAAATCAAAGTGAGGTTCGAAGGTAACCGCGATAGAAGAAGCTCAAAATTTGAGAACCTTGGCTTTGGATGATATTCTTGGAAAATTGATCACACATGAGATGTCTCTTAATGAAGAAGATGTAGAACCAGCATCTTCAACCAAAAATTTAGCACTCAAAGCAAAGAGAGAAGAAGCTACAACGGACAATGAAGATAGTGATGATGAAGATCCATTTGCTCTCATCGCTAGAAGTCTTGCCAAGATTCTAAAAATGAAGAAGAATTTCTCAAGAGGTAGAGACTATCATTCAAATAAATATAAAGGTAAGTCATCCAACTCAATGAATAAAGTTAACACACTAACATGCTATGAGTGTGGTGAAATAGATCATTTAGTGAAAGATTGCCCTCAACAAAGAAAGAATCCTTTCCACAAAAAGGATTATAAGAAGAAAGCTATGGTTGCTTCATGGAGTGATTCAGATTCATCTAGTGACTCAGAAGATGAACAAGCAAACCTATGTCTTATGGCTAATCATGATTATGCAAAGAAAGAACATCTTAAGGTAATGGTGAAAAATTTAATCTCAAGTCCTATTGATGTTCTGTCCGAATTCTTGCAAAATATGATTATAAATGAAGAGAGTTTGATTCTTGAATCCAAGATTCTCAAGGAGAAGCTAAACCAACAGGTAAGTATTTATGAAAGTCTCGCTAAGGAAGTAACTGATCTCAAAGCCTCTCAGTCAGCTTTTAAACTCAGGGTTCAAGCCTTGGAGTCATCCTTTGACACCCAGGTGAAGGCCGTGAACACTGAAAACACTGTTTTAAAATGAAAGCTCGCCTCTTTGAGTTATTGTAATGATAACTTGGAGAAGGAAAAGAAACTACTGGCTGGGAAGTGTAGAGAGCAACATAATTCCTTGGTTAGATTTTCTCACTCTGAATCTACTCTTGAAAAAATGCTAGGTGAGCACCAATAATCCTTGAATAAAAGCGGTCTGGGTTACAACAAAAATTTTCCAAATAAAACCATGACCACATTTGTAAAAGTAAAGGATAATTGGCAAACACCTACATGTTTTTACTGTTGCAAAAAGGGTTATACTAAGCTAACTTGTCCTTTTCGTAGGAATGACCCTCAAATTCTTAAAAATTCATTTCCTATTTTTCTTCGAGACTAGATCAAGCAAGTATGGGTTCCTAAAGGGACTAGACCACCCAACATGGTCCATCCCGATTATGAATCTAAATTTGCACTTTGGTCTAGTCAAAAGGTTTGATGATTTGTTCTTTTGTAGGAAATCACCAAGAGCAAAGATTATAAGTGGATTCTAGATAGTGGATGCTCATGGCACATGAGTGGGAAGTCCTCTTTATTTCAATGATCAAAGAGCAATCTGCTGGAACAATTACACTTGGTGATAAAGGAAAGTGTAGAATAATTGGTATTGGAAAAGTTGGAGATAATGCATCAAACACCATTGATGATGTGTACCTAGTTGAAGGTCTTAAATACAACTTGCTTAGCATCTCTCAATTATGCAATAAAGCTTGAAGTGTCTTAAGGCCTTGACCAGCGACTCAAGGCTTTGGCACAGAAGGTTAGGTCATATCAATATGCATACTATGAAGAAGCTTTTCTCAAATGACTTAGTACGTGGACTACCAAAGTTAGATTTCAAAGAAAAAGAGCTTTGCAAAGCATGTGCAAGAGGTAAACAAACAAGAGGATCCTTCAAATCCAAAAAGGTTATAAGTACCTCTCGCCCAATAGAGCTTCTACACATAGATTAATGTGGTCCTATGCGTGTTAAATCACCTAAAGGTAAACAATACATCCTAGTTGTTGTTGATGATTTTTCCCATTTTACTTGGATTTCTTTTTTGCGTGAAAAATCAGAGGCTTTACTAGAGTTTTCAAAAATTTGCAAAGAATTACAAACCTTAAAAAACCTACCCATAGTTGCTGTGAGAAGCGATCATGGTAGAGAGTTTGATCAACTAACGTTTGATAACTTTTGTGCTAAATATGGTATTTCTCACAATTTTTCAGCTCCTAGGACACCTCAACAAAATGGAGTTGTGGAACAAAAGAACCGCACTCTTGAGGATACGTCTAGGACAATGCTTTTGGTAAATGATTTGCCAAAATACTTTTGGGCAAAAGTTGTTAATACAGCAAACTATATTTTAAACCGTTGTTTGATTCGCCCTAATTTAAAGAAAACTCCTTACAAATTGTTTAAAGGTAAAAAGCCTAATATTTCCTATTTCGTACCTTTTGGATGTATGTGCTTTGTTCAAAATAATGGCAAAGATAACCTTGGTAAATTTGATGCACGTAGTGATGAAGCAATTCTGTTAGGTTACTCTTTGAATTCTAAAGCTTATAGAGTTTTCAATAAGCGTACTAAAGTTGTTGAAGAAAGTATACATGTGATCTTTGATGAAACTGAGAACGGTATCTTGAGTGATGGTTTTACAGGTTTAAACTTGAATAAGAATGAAGGATATTCATTAGAGACAGAAGGAGAAGAAAGTTTGTCAGATAATGAAATGGAGAAATCTGCCTAGAATATACAAGAGCCAATTTTAGACGTAGATGAATTAGATCAAAGCCTTAACCAGCAGCCTCAAGATCTTGAAACTCCATCTCAAAGCCTTGAACAAACGGACAATATTATATCTGAAGCCACTCCAGTGCATTCAGACCTATCTCAAGGCCTTGAAAGGATACTTCAGGAAACTACATCAGCTCCTTTGATGTTGCCACGAAAGTTCAAATACTCCTTATCTCATCTAACAAACAATATAATTTTGGATCCAAAAGCTGGTATACAAACACGCTCTAATGTTAAAAATTTATGGGCATTTCACGCTTTTGTTTCTCTTGTAGAACCGAAGAATATCAATGAAGCACTTTAAGAGCCCGATTGGATTTTAGCTATGCAAAGTGAGCTAAATGAATTCGAAAGAAATAAAGTGTGGACACTCACACCAAGACCAAAGGATCATTCAATTATTGGAACAAGGTGGGTGTTCAGAAATAAGCTTGATGAGAATGGAAAGATAGTGAGGAACAAAGTAAGATTAGTAGCTCAAGGTTATAATCAAGAATAAGGGATAGATTATGAAGAGATATTTGCTCCCGTGGCTAGAATGGAGGCTATTCAAATGCTCCTTGGTTTTGCTTCCTTTTATGAAAATTAAGCTATTTCAAATGGATGTCAAATGTGCATTCTTGAATGGTTATTTACAAGAAGAAGTATATGTTTCTCAACCTCCCAGTTTTGAAAATGAGAAATTTCCAAATCATGTTTTTAAACTTTACAAAGCGCTCTATAGTTTGAAACAAGCTCCAAGGGCTTGGTATGAGCGTCTTTCAAAATATCTTTTAGAAAATATTTTCAAAAGAGGGTTGATTGACAAAACTCTTTTTGTGAAAACCAAAGAATTTTCTGAGATTATGTGTAGGGAATTTGAGATGAGTTTAATGGGTGAGTTGAACTTTTTCCTTGGATTACAAGTTAAACAAGAGAAAGGAGGTATATTTATCAATCAAAGCAAATACGCAAGAGATCTCCTTAAGAAGTACAATATGACTCAATCTAAAGCGGCTAAGACTCCTATGAGTTCGACATTACTTTTAGATCAAGATGAAAATGGTAAGTCGGTAAATCAAAAGGAACATCGAGGTATGATTGGATCTCTTCTCTATCTCACGGCAAGTAGGCCAGATATTATGTTTAGTGTGTGTATGTGTGCTCGTTTTCAAGCTAACCCCAAAGAATCTCATTTGAGTGCAGTTAAGAGGATTTTACGCTATCTCAATGGGACAAAGGATTTTGGTCTTTGGTACCCTTGTAATAGAAACTTTGAACTTGTTGGATATTCAGATGCTGATTTTGCAGGTTATAAAGTGGATAGAAAAAGTACTTCAGGTTGTTGTCAATTCTTGGGATCATCTCTCATTAGTTGGCATTCAAAGAAACAAAACTCGGTGGCACTCTCTACTACCGAAGCCGAATACATTGCAGCCGATGCTTGTTGTTCACAAATTTTGTGGATATCTCAACAATTAAGAGACCTTGGGTTAGACTTCAAAGGCATACCTATTAAGTGTGACAACAGAGTGCTATATCCATAACGAAGAATCCAGTTCAGCACTCTCGCACTAAACATATTGATCTATATCTTTTATTTCTACTGATTTGCAACTCGTTGACATCTTCACCAAGCCTTTGAGTGAAGAACGATTTAACTTTATTTGTCTTGAGCTTGGAATGTTAAATGGGGAAGCATCTTCGTAGGGGGAGCTATTTGAGTAAGTTGTATATGTTTAACTTGACATTCTTGTCATTGCCTTGATGTACTGTCACTTTTTAATATTAATATTGGATCAAAATGTTTGGTACTTATCCTATAGATAATTATCAAATATTTATTAAATGATTTTTGAAATGTTTTGGATACATAAATTGTGGATGGATCTGTTGCTTTTGCTTTCAATGTTTTTAAAATCTTATTCCATTCGTTTTAAAGATTCTCATGGCGTTGAAGCTGTTTTCAAAGTTCTCCACGTCTTTTATTTTTAGCTTTCAAAGCCTTGACTGTTTGACCTTTTTTTAAAGCAACGTCTTTTTGTTTTCATGTCTTTAAAGGTTTTACTGTTTTATATCTTTTTGTTATTTTGAACAAGTCTTCTTGTGATCCAACATTTATATTTTCCCACCTTGTCGGAAGACAAAAAGGGGGAGAGTATTTATGTATTATTTATTTAAAGGAGAGAATATTTTTATTTATGCATTTTATTCTTTGACGTTTGCATATAATGTTTTGTCTTCCATCAAGGGGGAGATTGAACACTCCACCTTGATTACTAACATTTTTATGTCTAATGATGGAAGCCAAAAATGCAAAGTCAAACAGAGTTGAAAACATGATGGAAACCAAAATGCATAGAGTTGACAATGTGATGGAAGTAATGGAATCTAAAATGCAAAGCTTTATGCATTCTGTCAAAGGACGAGAATACAACATTTGAGCCACGTCTTCAAAAGCTTGAGCCACATCTTCAAAAGCTTGAGCCACGTCTCAAAGCAGTCAGCAAAGTTCAAACACTTAGTCAAAGGATAAGAATATTCTAATTGCCTAAATCTTGTGTTTTATCCTTTCCTTATTTCACTTATTCTATTCTCTAACCTAACTTATTTAGACATAATTTTACTGTCAAAGATATATCTTAATTTCAGCAAATAAGTGATGCTCATATATGTTGAAGATTAGTCAAGTTAATTTTGGTAATTATCAAAATTCAAGCATTGTGGTTATGGAAAAAGAAATCTGTTTTGAAGCTTCAAGGTGCAGAAAATAAAGTGGAAATATTCTAGCTGTAAAATATTCAATGATATCAATCTTCGATAGCCAAAATGAATGATTCTCTACAACCATATTGGAGGAAATCTTCCTGAAAGTATTGAAGACAAATCAGTTTTTTAGCAGCCTATTTTGAGCCTCCTTTCAACAGCTTGAAATCAAGTTTAGTATATATTCCAAGCTTTAAAGTTGAAGAAAGGTAGAGACAACGTGAGACACAACGAGATAAAAAGTGAAATAAGAACAGAAGCTTTAATCGTGAAGTTCAGTCACAAGCTACATCAACAAAGATTCATTATTTTCTCTCTAGTTCTATTAACTTTATCTTGTATTTAGATTGAGAGAAAATCAAAGTATAATCTCTTGAGTGTTTAAAAGAATATTTTGAGAGTATTATACTAAGAGTATACCCATAATACTCAAACATATAGAAAAAGAGAGAGAGCTTTTTATTACTAGGATCTAAGATGCTAAAGTGTAGCTGGGGTGCTATGGAGTAGAAGATGGGGATTAAGATCTTCTAGGGTGCTTTAGGTCTCTAAGGGAAGTAATAAAAGAGCGAGTTAAATCTTAAGGGTTGGACAACCCTAGGCGGAGACATAGGCAAATTAGTTGCCGAACTTCATATTAAATCTCCGTGTTTTGTCTCATCTTATTTCTATCTTCATTGCTTACGTTTTATGTTTGCTTCGCTCATTAATCAAAGCAGTGAACAGTCAAAGCCTGAGCAAAAGCCTTTGAAACCAATTTTAAGGCTTTGATATCCAGATTCAAAGATAAGCCTTAACGCTTATATTTCGCCTTTGAAAGTCTGTTTAAGACCTTGAGATGCTGAACGCGAAAATCAGTTTTACTCTATTCACACCCCCCCCCCCCCCCCCCCCCCCCCCCTCTAGAGTATAATTAATCTTATTCCATCTCCCTATTGATTCTTCACTGTAATTGAAAAACGGATCTGGGTATGGGTCTAACCATATGCATGGATCCAGATCCATTACTCGTTTTTTCATTTATTCATTTGTACTTGTTATTCAAAAGACATGTAAATATTTGATTTTGTTCATTTGTACTTTGTTGTTTTGTAATATTTGAGTAGTTATATGAATTATATTCAAGTATTGAAATTATATCCTTCGTCATATTGTTATCGTTGATGTAAAATGTAGATTTATAAATTTGAAACTTATTTTTGTCGCAAAAAATAGGAAAAATATGTAAGATCCGTTTAGACCCAGATCCGTTAGATCTAGATATGAATCCTTACTTTCTATAACCATCGGATGTGGATAAGGATCCATCCTTGAAAAACGGATCTGGATCTGGATCCATAAAGATCCGGTCTAGATCCGATTCATTGCCATCTCTACCTCAAACGTAACATGGTCAAGGAGTTTCCTCTGTATTGTGAACCCCTTCTTGTTATAGGTGGCAAGATTTTTCGGTGGAGCCACTAGCATGAGCCTCTCCATCAACCAAATCTTCCAAGAAAAAGACGAAGCGAATGAGCACAACTCAATGTTCATGACATTGCAAAATAACAATAAAAAATCAATCAAATCAAGTATAAACCGAAACTTACATGAAGAAGGGTAGGGCACCCTCCGAAACCCAAAGTAGGGTCCATGTGATAGAGATCTAGGCCAACCAATAGCTTTCCTAGAACGATTGGCATCGGCTTCTTTCCACTAGCACTTTGCTCCACAATCTGAATTATGGAGGCATAACCTTCCTAATTCCCCTAATTTGCAAAGAGGAATCGGGCAAACAAGCAATAGTGTAAGGCTCTCTTGTGGGATTCTCGAGTTCTTGGCTCACAGGTGGGAGTAAAAAAGAGAGAAATCATACACTCCAAGTCCACCCTAGCCCCAAAAACATCATTTCCGAGGGACTAACGTGCCTTTGAGTCCTTATTACCTCTCGAAATCCGTATAGTGATATTCTTGTGTGGGCGGAAGGCAAGGTGGCCCATTGATTGGCCAACCAATGATAGCGCTAAGCTCCTCGGTGTAGGAACTATCTTGTCATTCTTGAATTTGAAAGTGTGAGAGACCGGATGTCAACACTTGCAAGCCACCGCAAGAATGTTTGAGTCGACTTTCACGAATCTCAAAGATGAAAGTACCCCGAGATACATAGTATCCACTTTGAGTTTTTTACTCTTACTCAAGGAGCTCAACCAAGCATTCAAGGCTAATTCAAACTTGGAAGCCATTTCTTGAGAGAAAAACAATTCAAGGCATGTAGTAAATGAGGTGTATTTAGTGGAAAGACACTTTGGAATCCCGTCAAGGGGTTTATATAGCCAAAAAACAATAAGCCAAGGTTTTCTTGCAAGACGTAGAGTTCTAGCGCTTGACGCTAAAGCCAAGCGCCCGACACTTGAACCCAGCGCTAGACGCCCAACCTATGTTCCTGACACAACCCAATGCGTTTTCGGCTCGAGCTCTTATGTTAAAATGTTTCCAAACTCAGCCAAGCTACCTAATCCTAGTATCATTAAGCACATGGTATACTTGAACCCATTTTGCAAAACCCAAATTCCTAAACTTACCGAAAAATCGCAAATTGAACCCCAACAAAATTGTGTCTCATTTTGACTCTAACCCTGACTAAAAAATTAATCTAATTGTCACTTGCAACCTAACTCATTGCAACTAATCAAATTTTAACCCATGCCAACACTGACACACTTTCAAAATCGAAACTTGGCCTTGATTAACCCAATTGTTTCAATAAACCAATATCTATCCCTATCATTGGACCGATGGGTGAACCGGAATCTCAGCAACCACAAAGTACTCCTTATTGGAGTAGTTGCCTTCCTCTAATTTGTTCTTCACTAACTTCTCTATCATCTCCAATGTGTCGTGATCGTCTTCTCGTGACCTTCGTTTCGCAGATCTCGCAACTCACGCCAGCTCAACATCCCTTTGTAATCTAGATCTGGGCACCATCTTGACAAAAGTAACAACACATCAATGCAAATACATGGGTTACAGGCCCAAAACCATCACAACAAAAGACTTTACAACTTCAAGACAATACAAAAAACAATGGTCACAATAATTCTCAGATTCCACTAAAATGTCATAGTCTTAGGATTTCACAAACTCCCTTGAAAAATAGTAAGCACTAGAGTTTACAGATTCTCCTAAAAAGGCAAAAATCCTAGGAGTTTACATATTCCATTGAAAAGCATCCTATTTTTTGAAATTCTCATATTCCACTAAAATGTCACAATCCTAGGAATTCACAAACTCCACTGAAAAATAAACAGTAATAGAAATTCTCAGGTTCCATCAGACTACAACATTCTCAGGAATTCTCAAATTCTATCAGAATACCATAATCTCAGGAGTTCACAAATTCCCATAAAACGCAATAAACTTTGGAATTTTAGACTCCATACACCCTAGAGTTCACAAACTCCACTGAAAAACAACAGACCCTAGAATTCATAGATTCCTTCACAACAAGTCTCAACAACATCAGGGGCTCGTCCAACTTCAAAAAAAGGTCACATGCATTCTCAGACCTAGACATAACTCAACAAGAAGTTGACAAACTTCGATACTAGCATAACAGTTCTTCAAAGCTCAACAATAGTAGAAATTCACAGATTTTCACTACATCAAAAAATTCTCAGATTTTAGGCCCAAACCTGGCTACAACCCTCAAGACATAGCCTAACAACAATTGAAATCCTAATGGGAAGCCTATAAGGCTGACATTGCCCTAAACAACCAGAAAAATCGGTTTCCCTACAAACACCAAAACTCAACAATTTCTCATACCAAACCTATATCAAAGCCTAGATCCATAACCTAGCACCATCAAACAACCAATTGAGCACCAAAAGCTCAACCCATCACTACCCTACTAGCATAAACAAATCGGGGGCTTAAAAATTGACCCATTTCACCAAACTAAACCAATAATTCATGGCTCCCAAATTTACAAGTCATTATCCTTAAGCATAATTAAGAATTACTAATCCATAAGATCAAGCCAAAACAAAACCACAACAATTACCCATAAATTTTTGATCTTTATGCCACTCACCACCAAAATTTGCTTAAAAACCGCTCAAATCTATCACATTTTGTGTTAAAAATAACTTACACATCATATACATACATATAATAAACAATTACAATAAAAAAATTGTAACAATCCATCACAAAATCAAAAACCCCAAAATCAATTTAGGGTTCATACCAAAGTCGAAAATCATGCTCAAAACCAAGGTAAATTCGAGTAACTTACTTGAATTTCGTGAAAGGGTGAAGCTTAAAACCTTGAAGATCAAATCCTTGGAAGAAAAAATGGGGAAGCAAAAGTTTAGAGCTATTCTTGAGAGAGTAGAACTGCCAAAATGAGTCTTCGGGCGAAGACAAGCTGTTTTAAAAAACCCCAGAGCATGCGCCAAACGCACAAAGTCGCTAGTCAAGCACTAAGTAGGGATGGCAATGGGTCATATCTAGGTCGAGATTGATTAGACCCAAACCCATACCCATTATTTTCAAATTAGACCCATATCCACCCCAGACCCATTGGGTCCTAAAATTTTAGACCCTTACCTATATCCATTGGATCAGATAGATCTTGAGTCCAAAATTGGTCTGAAATGAATCTTTAACATATTTTCATTTTTATGTGTTTATTATTCACATGTTTTATAATTGGATGTATTTTCGCATTTCATACTTTAGAATTGTATTTTTGCACCTCACACAATCATCACAAAATAAACCTAATCAAGAGATCTTGAGTGGATGGTAACATTTGGATCCCAAGACTAAGAGGTGAAAGGGGTAGAAGTAGACAAAGAAAATGAAGAAGGCAAATAAAGTTTGATTTTAGTAGTATAAATTAAAGGGTCTATATAAGGAATACAAGGGTGAAGAAGAGAGTAATTATTTTCTCGATGCTTACCACCTAAGACCTTGATTAAGGGTTGCAATTTTTTTGGATTTTTTTGGTTCTAAGACATCTTATTATGTAGGAATTGAATACTTTTTTTAATTTATGTTTGTTAATTGTTGGACTATGCATTTTTTTTTATTATTGATGTGTGTTTAATGATTAGTTAATGTTGAAAATAGGTTCTTAAATGATAATATTATTTTAAGGGAATGTTCAATTATTTGGGAGATGCTAAGGTAACCTCTAATTGATATTCTTGAAATTCAAATACATATTTTACTACATAACTTATTTTCTTCTATGAAACTTATAGTTGTGTTGTATATGATACATGTAATGGGATGCTCGAGTTCTAAACGATTCATCATGTGCCCATATCATGAAAAGTATGAATTACTAACTACTTGTCCTATGTTTGCAAATATATAATTGCTTCTTCACATATTACTATTTTTTATAGGCATCACTGGATTCTCCTAGTACTTTTTTGGAGAAAAGGATGGTCTATATTTTCAATCCTCTTTCACCTAAACTAATGTTGCTACCTTATCAAAAGTAACCTATTCACCTAAACTAATATAGCTTGGATAAGTAGGGTCGAAATTACACGAGACTATCGGGCTCTAATGTTATCTATAGTAGTTCTAATCTCTATTAGGAATGTCACGAACTAAAGGAGGTTGATATTCTAACTAATGACTACAATTAAATTAAACTATAGATGAACTAAATACCAATGTAAGACAAATATTTAGGACGACAAATCCCCACCAATATGACCTAGATATAGATTTCTATCCCAATCTCACGATTTAAATACATAAAGTAATTCCTAGGACGAACGCACCCTAATAATACTAAGGATCTCTCTCGAGTATCAATAGCTTCCTCCTAAAGCACTCCTACCTACTTTCGTGGATTCATATGAAAGAAAAACATTTAACACAGTATCCTATGAGTCCTAGTGGTCATGATGTCTACTTTCGTGATCATCAATCACACCTTAAATAGTGATTCTAATGTAGATTATGAACCAACTCTCGCTGTGAACCTAATCCATGCCATTAATCAATTATGTTTGGCCTTTAATGGAATTAAAGACAACCAAAGATTAAAATAGTTCTTTTTATGCTTTTATATTTGGGTCTTGAGATTTATCAATACCTAATCCATACTAGGGTTCACCGGGATCCAAGATTAATAGACTACTCACGCATATTGACCATAAAATCAACACAAGAAATTATAAAAGCCATGATCTATACTAGAAACTATATTAAAGAAATTAAGAAACAATACTAAAGCAATAATAGAGAATAGAATATGAAAATACTAAATATAAAACAAATTGATTGTTGTCCACAATGCTAAAGTTACAATCCAAAAGCTTCAATGTATAACTAAAAAGAAAGCAGCAAATCTAAAGAGAAGTTGAGAGAGTTTTGTGAAAGCTCATGAAAACTAATGATTAATATTGAATAACCTAATGATAGCATACTACAAAACCTAATAAAAACGAAGTTAAAGCTTCTAAAAACTATAAAAAATAACTTGATATATACACAAGTAGTTTGGGCTTTAAAAGAACAATGGCAGAAAAATGGCCCAGGATCAAAGCACTCGATCAAATACGAGTAGCATTCGACTGAGTCTTGCTTCTTTTACAAATTTTGAATCAAGTCAAAATTGGCTGCTAGTGAAGGCACTCAATCGAGTGATCTACACACTCTATCAAGTGTCTTATTTCTCTTCACTTTTTCATCTAGAAGCCACTATCTGCCCATTCTTGCACTTCCACTCGGTAGAGTCCTCTGCACACCTGATCGAGTCTTCTTGCTTTTGACTTTAATTATATCCCTTTGCTGGATCCTATATTTGAGTTCTCTTAGGGTTATGTTCTTCATTTGGGGTGAGACAACTGAACTAAAATGCAAATAACTACATGAAAAAAGACCTCAAATACTATATAATAATAAGTATATTTAGGACTTATCAAACCCTCGAACACAACACCATGAGCACATGCCAAGTTCCACGGTTTGGTAAGCTTTAGAAAAGCCAAAAGTCGGGCATGAGCTTTAATTGGTTATTGACTAATCTTCCACTCCCAATTTGTCTTAAATATAGATCAAATTTGTATGAGACAGAGTCCTAGGGTGTAACTTCCATACTCAAAGAGTTATATGCTTGAAATGCAAGTATGTCTAACACAATCTCAAGCCAAATGCAAGCACACAAACAAAGTTTTTTCGGTTGCTCATTCGCATGCGTAGAAAAGTATGCTTTAGGCATACACCTCCCCATCCAAGTTGCCAATTTTGTAGGGGCTAAAGTAGTTCAAGGGGTCTAAGAATCCAATTAGGTTTCAGGTGGATGATTCGATGAGTGAATCACCACTAGAGAGCCCCGTATTACACAACCCATCCTTCCTTTTTCGGTAAAGAAAAAGGAAGGGACTATCCCTCACTAGTGCCTTGCTATATTTGTGCATCAATAAGGATCGCCTACGCGGCTTTGAGATATTGAAAAGGGCCAAGTAGTTGCCACCAACATTTATGGGTTGTTTGGTCACCCTTGGGTTTCAATCCCAAAATTGACTCATGTAAGTGATCTACGAACCATGAGAAGGTTCGAAAATGAGCAAATTATTTCAATTCAAAAATATGTGCAATTAATTGGCATTGAGATGGGGAACAAATCAGATTTGGTCCTAGGCAAACATGCAAAAACAATGCATATAAATCTAGTTTTTAGTGACCACTTTGTTAATTATCCTCAAGATTAATGGGAACCCAAGTTAGGGTGTTCATTATTTATCTTATTAGGCGTGACATTCAATCAATAGTTCTTGATTAGTACATAAAATAGAGGTGATCATGCAATCTCAATACAAAATAAGAATTATGTACAAAATTACAACAACTATAATAAGCAATAAGAGACAAGAGACAATAAGTTAGGGTTAGTTAAATGCAATATAAATATGATGCATGAAGAGTTGGATGGATTGATTAATAAAATTAATAAAGAAGCTTAAAGAGACTCTTCTCTATGATGAACTCTAACTTAGAGATGAGTCTAGTTCACATGGCACTTATGGTTTTTCCTTAGAACATCATAGACTTTAATGTGTAAAATAGAAATCAAAGGAAATATGGCTTATGAAATCTAAAGCAAGAAATGAGCCATTAAATAACTCTTAAACATGTATTCAAATATGATACATACTTAGGGTTTTCTCATGAAAATGGATTAAGAATTTAGTCTAGTAAGATTGAAGATTTCCATATCATTAAATCATACACTGAAAGGAAATATGTTAGAAGAAGACCAATCCATGAGGATGGTTCCTTGATCATAATGCTCAAATTTAGGGTTTTGAGACTTAACCTAGTGAAGTAGGAGTTTCTCTTAGTTCTTCACATCATAGGAAAAAGAGTCATTGAAAATAAATTATAAGACATGATTGTAGACACAAAATCATGTCTCCCAATATAGCGATTCGACAAAAAAACCCTGACGAGCAGACTTAGTTAAGGTTGAATTTTTGTATGTGTAAACTCGAAAACATCTCAAAATTGAACCCACAAAAGGCCTCAAACACAAACCCCAAAACGCAGAGCTCTTTTTCTTAGCACACGAGCATGGAGCGCCTTAAAGCCACCATGCATAGGCATCAAGCTCCAGCAAATAAGGCGCCGAGCGCACACACCTATTGCGCCGAACGCCCAGGACAGTTCCAGCTCCGCTTTGTTCTAGCTCCACTTCAGCTCATTCCTCTTCAAGCATTTGACGCACACTCTCAGCACTTGACGCTCAGTCCCAACGTCTAGCGCAAATCAACCGTTGGATGCTCGATCCTAGTGCTCGACGCACAAACCCAGCGCCCGACACCTAAGCTCCTAAACTCAAAAAGGAATTTGATTAGTTGTCTCTAATGAACTAAGTATAAGTCTAAGTTAGTCGAGTCTAAATGCATGGAGTCTAGGGTTGTATAGGTTATGTCACATGGAGAAACACAGAAATCCTTTCTTAATATAACAAACCCTAAAGTCATTAAATAAACATTGCTTTTTCTATTCATTCCTTTTTTCTCCTACCTTGATCCTAACCAATTTCTTTGTCTCTAATGAACATTACTTATAATTCATTAAAGTAATGGATGAACTTGAAATCAAATCACCTAAATCAAAGAAATTGAAAATATTAACCAAATGTCGGATAGGAGCTAATGCATATGCAATGTGGGTTAGCACTATCCCCTAAAGAACGCGCAGAGCAGATATAGTTGCTTAAAGAATGCATCGATGCCTTTGCCTGGTCCTACCCTGATATGACAATGATAGATAAAGATATTGTTGGAAGCCAGGTTTATCAAACATGTATGGATTACCGAGATCTAAGCTAGGATAAATCAAAATACGGGTTTACGCTACCCTATATTGGCGTTCGGGTTAATAGCAAAAAAGGATATAGAGAAAACCATATTCATAGCTCATTGGGGCACTCATCGCTACAGGGTCTTACCGTTTGGCATAAAGAACATAGGTGCCCTATACAAATGGCAGGATCGTAAAATTTAGATATCATCCACGGCATTTCATCGCCCTCCGAATATTCATTGAATGACTCAAACAGTTTAGCATGTGGGGATTAGCCCTCAAAAATGCACTTTTGATATAACATCAAGTAAGTTGACATCAACTCTTAAGTCATTGAGATTAATCCTAAAAAAAATAGATGTTATCTTGGCTATGACATCCCCTTAAACACCAAGAAGAAATATAAAGCTTCTTGGGTCATTTGCAATACATTAACATACTAGCCGGTGTTCTAGTAACTGAGTAAGGATACACCAAAAGAACAAAGATAGCTACAAAGCTTTGAATAGTAAGCTATAATCTCCCTTGCTCTCTCCAACATCGCCGGGAAATTACTCTTCGCCTATACCTCTCAGTCACCGACTTGCCGTTCGGGGCTTCCCTAATTCACGGGATATAGGGAAAAGAAAATGCAATCTACTTTGTAGTAAATAAACAGTCACTCTGATAACTTGCATGGACCCTCAAGGAGAATAAAAACTGAACTGGGCCGAACCCGTTATTAGTAAAAAAAATCCTTTTCAGAGGAACAACGCAGTTTACAGTCATGGACAATAAGGAGTGTCGTTCGCTAACAAATCTCAATCAATTGAAGAAATTCTTAGCATACTTTGTCCATGTAAAGCTAAATCTGGGCCTAATTCTCGCAATGAATACATAACCAAATTTACCAGAGGCCCGTCCATAATCATGTGTTTCAAAATCCAAAGAGAAACCTCTAAAGTACAATGTCCCGAGTATCAAATCTGGATGAAACATCTAAATTGAAAATGACCTAGCCTCATCGCATGTAGAGCTACGTTTAGGCCTGATTACCATGGCGGATACATAGGCGACCTTACTAGATGCCCGGTCACAATCATATGCTTCTAAGTTTGAAGAGAAACCTTTGAAGTACTACGCCCTATGTGTTTATTAATCTAAAAGGAAACCTCAAAAATGCATTGTCTTGAGTCTTAAGTCTGAAAGAAACTTTTGAAATACAATATATCCTGTCTCATCGCTATCACGGGTTCATGTAAAAAGGAGTTTTAAACACCTAAGCGAGACTTTTGAAAGTAATAGAGCTATATTTTTACTTGATTCCTTCAAAAGGATACATAGGCAACCTCCTACAAGGCCTGGTCACATCAATAATTAAGCTTTGCAAAAGATTTCCTGTCTTAGGCTCTCAAGTTTCTTCAATCGCAAGGTCTTACGTAACTTTGTGCTAAGTTATGGCTTGTTCTTCCATGATTACTTAGGCTCTTGGTCTTGGTAGTCGATTTTAAATTTGTAAATGAAATGTAATCCTTAAAATATTTAATGGCGCCTCGCAATTCAAACAAACTTAATTTCAAATCTTAAAGAATGATAAGTCTAAATTAAAATAGACAAAGCAAGTGGTTTCAAACCTAAATAAAACCCTTTCTCTTTCATTTTACAATTTTAGCCCCCAACATAAACCTGAATAGGTTAGCCAATTTTCTAGCCTTTGGTGAACCTTTCTTCGACCAACTTCACCTTCTTCCCAAACCTCTCCATTGATGATGCAACCTACGCCTCCTAGATTCTAATTGCTCGGACTTGGGTTGATTCTAATAATGACAACGTCTATAAATCATTTGGCTCGCTAAAACAGCAAATCAAGCCACCTCTTATGAGCAAAAGTCTCAAAAATCATTATCTCACTTTCAAACTCAAAAAGGGATACCTCTAACTCGTGCAAGCTCCTAATGCCTCTCGCACTCTTGCGTATCAACCTAGTCATACCCTGATGACTCATGTCTCCTCTTAACAACAAAAAAATTTGACAAAGCCTCTTCGCAAAAACCTTCCTAAAAGCCTCTCCCAAGCAATTCTTCCTTTCCTTCACGTTCGGAGAGAGTCGATACCGGGTCTATGTCCGAGTCCGTGTCCATGAAAAATCTTACATGCATCATGCTAATCCTCATTTGCATTAGGCGTATGCATCATGAATCGTGCTTAACCTAATTTGCATTAGACTCATGCATCATAAGACAAAACCTTATCCTAGTCAAATTTAGCAAAGTCACCCAATTTTCTAGAACTACAAAAATCTAACCTACAATCAAATAGGCCACAGTCCTGAATCTCATGCAAAGCTAGAATCCTGAACTTGTAGGACAATCATTCAAAGCATTGATCAATAATCAAGCCATAATCTTAAAAATCGGCAAATAGAAGACCACAAACAAGTAAGCATGACATTGAGCTCTGAGATCTCCCCTTTGAAGGCATCTAGGGCCTCTTCTTTGGGTCCTCTTATGTTTTCCCAAAGAGTTATCATAGCAGAGCAAGAAATCTGCGCGAGGAAGCTCAAGGCTCTCATTAGCCACATGGTATAGCAAAAAAAAATTCCTGGTTTTCTATACCATACTTGCCTCTAACCCTGACAAACACAAACAAAATCTGAAAGCTTCGAATCCAAATGTACCATGCCACAAATCTCCTAGAAAAACTTGGTCCCTAATAAGGTGATACCTCGAGAATAACCAAAAAGGCAATCCTCATGACTTACTTAAACGAAAAAAAATTCACAAACTCTCACACCCTAATCCTAGGGCTTACCAATCAAACCCATTCTACAAAGGAATACAAAACCGGGGGCATATCACTCAAACTCATTCCGCAAACACATCAAAACTGAGGGCTCACCACTCATACCTATCCTCTTCTAAATCAAAAGAACATTTTTCCCCTTATGACTCCAAAGCACTTCAATGACCCATGACTCTAGAGGCGTCCCCATAATACGCAGGCAGTCTCTCTGACTCAGGAGGCATCTTTAGAATACGTAATGACTTGAGAGATGTCTTTAGAATTGGTAATGAATCAGGAGGTGTCCCCAAAATACACAGATTAGCTTAAGGCTCGGGACGTGTCCCTAAAATATGCAAAGGCTTTGGAGGCATCCCTAAAATACGCTAAGAAAGCTAATCTAAATGTGGGTCTAGCTAGAAAATCCCTAGTGGGTCATCTAAGGGTTTCAATCCCCAACAACATCCACTACAATCCTTCACCTTACGGAGTTATCCCACAAGAAAAACTCTCTCCCTACAGATAAAATTCCTAACATATTGATATCCCTAACGGATAAGCATCCTCAGCAAGGATAAAAATGGGAAAGTGCCTCAAATGGGATCTCCACAATAAAAATACAAAGTGAAATTTCCCAACAGAGTTCA
Organism: Dysphania ambrosioides; assembly: GCA_026401315.1. Lineage (NCBI taxonomy): Eukaryota > Viridiplantae > Streptophyta > Magnoliopsida > Caryophyllales > Amaranthaceae > Dysphania > Dysphania ambrosioides. Next base: position 13,070,214 of record CM048665.1, on the reverse strand, counting down.
GCAATCCCCAGCAAAGGTCGAAGGTAGTAAACCCTTCAAATTAATGATTTTAACAGCCGAATCAACCAAAAACTAAGCTAAATCGTTCGAAGCTGTGAATCAGCATGAGTTTAGGGACCAATATAAATGCAACCTCCCTAGTGGAGTAGAGTAGCACCCTCTCAAAGCGCTAAAGCCTGCTTAGTAAATCACATGGGCGTAAAGAGCACCAAACTCAGTCCCTTCACAATTTTATGTCGCTATGGCGGCTCCCATCTAACACAACAGTTCATGTATCTTAGTCATGCACACTAGTAGCAGCTCCCCTTTATCACAATAGGCCATGTCTTTTGCACAACAGGCCATATCTCTATCATAGAAGGCCATGTCTCTTAGCCACGCCATCCTGATAGCAGCTCCCCATTGGCACAACATCCCATGTCTCTTAGCCGCGTCATCTTGACAGTAGCTCCTCATTGGCGTAGCAGGCCAATCCATAAGTTGCACCATCCCAATAGTGAATCCAAGTCAGCACCAACCTCCCTAGAAAAGTATCTTGAGACTCTGACCTCAGGCATTCAGGTCAATCGACACAAGTTCCAATCCTCAACGGGACTTACTCAGCAACACCCGATGAACAGGTATTGGCGGACTAACCCTGAACTTTGACCGTCTTCTTTGCCCAAGACAAACTAAGGGTTTTTGTGGACGCAAAATCTTATCTTCCCATGTAGAAGTCTGATGACGAAACAACCCTAACAAATGGACTTAGCTAAGGTCAAGTTTGAGTATGTGTAAACCAAAAAACACCTCAAAAGCAAACCCCCAAAAGGCCTCAAATACAAACCCTAAAACCCAAAGCACTTTTTCTCAACGCACGAGCACTGAGAGACTTCTAACCACCATACCTGGGCGTCAAACGTCAACAAGAAAGGCACCGAGACAGTTCTAGATCTTGTTTGTTCCAGCTCATTCCTCTTAAAGCATTCAATGCACAGTCTCAATGCTTGATGCTTAGTCCCAGCGTACAACAAGCATTTGACAATCTACCCCAGAGGTCAACGCACAAACCTAGCGTCCGACGGCCAATCAGCTCCTGAACTAAAAAGGAATCAGATAAGTTGTCAATTCTAGCGCCTGGTGCACAGCTTCAGTGTTTAACATACATCAAACGCTTGACGCAAAGACCTAACGCCTAACACTTTCTAAGCATTTGACGCTCAAACTCAGCGCTCAAAGCTCGAAAAATCAACTTTTTTTGCCTATAAATACCCCCTCATTTGACGACCCAAGGGACGGCATTTTCTCTAATTCCAAGTGTTGTTACTCTGCCCTAATACACTTTTAAACACAATCAAAGCCTCTCAAACATCCTTAGCCCTTACCAAGGATCAATCCAAGCACATTTTACACAACCAAGCAAGGAAAGCTTACCCCTTGAACACATACTCAAGAAAAGACTCAAGCAAAATGACACTCCTCAATAGTAAACACCAAGGACCCCTAATCTTTTTCAGTTACATTTTATGCTTTCTCTACTTCGACTCCATTCAATATATGTTCCTTGAATCTAGTGGTTTCCATTCACTCAAGGCCTTTAGATTGGATCTATTTCCTGATGATTGTGTGAGGTGCAAACCCCTCACACATGAACACCTATTTCCATTTTTCTTGCAACCTCTAATGAGCCTTAATCTAGCAAAGAGACCTCACCCTTTATGCTCTCTTTCGATCAACTCACACACTCTTTATTTCAATGTTTTATTTTGCCTATGATGTGAAGAGCTAGGAGCAACTCCTATATCACTAGGTCAAGCCTTAAAACCCTAACTTTGAGCACCTCATTCAAGGAACAATCTCCATAGATCAGTCTCCTCTTAATCTCTCAAGAAATCCCCCTCCCTTGCATTTACTTATTGCAAGTTATATTATGTCTCTTTTGCCTGTTACATTGTATAATGCTAAGATTTGGACACCTCCAATCTTTTTAGCCTTGACTCTTAAACCTTTTATGGGAAAAATATAGGTGTACATCACACTTGAATGTACATTTATGAGTTATCCTTAAGGCTCATTTCTTGTTCAAGCATCACAATCCATACTTTGATCTTGTTTCATGTCTTTATGTCAATGATGTTCTAAGGCTAAATCATAAATGCCTCTTGAATTAGAATCTTGTCTCTTTAGCTGAAGTATGCAATGGAGAAGGGTCTTTTTAGTCCTAAATCTTCATTCAATTAGCAAATCTTCAGCTCATCATCATCATGCATAATACATACCTTGCATTCTAACACATTGACTATTGACTCTTTTGCTTTCATTTCTATTATACACTTTTATACATAATCCTTACTTTGCATTGCAATTGTATGATCACATTTATTTATGCTTAAAATCAAGACCTATTGATTGAATTTCACACCTAATAAGATAAACAATGGACGACCAGACATAGGTACCCATTAATTTTGTAGATATTTAACCAAAACCAACTTTAGATTTATGTGCATAATTCTTAACTTGCCAATAGACTAAATCTAGAGTATGCTTTGCCTTAATTGTGCATGTGTTTCCTATGAATTAAATCTGATTTGTTCTTCCATCTCTAAGCCAATTGTTTTGCACAAACTCTTAGATTAAAATAAGTCGATCATTCTCAAACTTCTCATGGTTTGCAGACCACTTACGTGAGTCATTTGGGGATTCCAGCCCCAGGTTTTTCAAACAATCCATTAAATGTTTGGTGGTGACTCTTGACTCAATCAATGTCTCTAAAATCTGCATAGCTGATCCTGGTCAATATGTAAACCTGTAAGGCACTAGTAGGGCAGAGCTCCTCCCTCTTTTCTTCATTGAAAAGGGGAGGTTGGGTTGCAAAAAACGAGCTCTCTTGTGGCAATTCATTCATCAAATTGTCCACTTGAAACCTAATTGGGTTCCAAACCCTTAAAATTTCATAATGCAAAAAAGCCCCTACGTTGATCATAAGAAATCATCAAAAGTGATGAATCTTTAGTTGATCAAGGCTCGTGAAAAGTTGTATAAAATCTGAAATAAGTGTTCATGTGAAAGGGTTTTGCACCTTACACAATCATCACTAAAAATAGGATAGACAAAGACCCTAGATGGATGTAAAACCATCAAGATCAACTACTAGCAAGTGAATGGAGTAGAAGTACACAAAGCAATGAAACTAATTGAAGTAGATAAGGGTCTTTGGTATTTACCGTGGAGGATAGTTCCTTTGCTTGAGTCTTGCTTGAATGTGTGTTGAAGAAGTTATGATTGCTTGATGTTGTAAGGCAAATGGTATGCCTTGGATGCTAGGATTTGTCTTAAAGAGTGTTTGGGAGTGTTTGAGGGTATATTTTAATAGAGTAACATTGCTCTAAAATTCTTAAAAAATGCCCACCATTTGCTTAGAAAATAAGGGGTATTTACAAAAAAGAGTTGGTTTTCTAGGCGTTGAACGCCAAGTCTCTGCGTTAAACGCTAACTCTGGGTATCAGATGCACGGCCTATGCATTTGGCGCTTAGAGAACGAATCTTTTTCTTAGATTAAACGAAGCTTGAAACGACACAGGAGCACTTTTGGGGTGGAGCACAAAGGTGGTCGTCTGACGCTGAGGCTATGCGTTAGACGCTAGTACTAACAATTGATCTAATTTAGGTTTAGTTCATGCACTAGAAGCAAAGCATGCGTTTGACGCTTAAGTTGTGCATTAAACTCTTGGAGGGCATTAAACGCCTAAAGCTAGCGTTGGACGCCTGATGTTGGCTGAGATTGAGTTCGTGTGCTTGATGCCCAATCGAGTGTTTGACGCCCACTTCGAGCGCTAGGCGTTTGTGCTCCAAGCATTCAGCTTTTGCACGTCTTTGATCACTAGTAGAGAAATGTCTATTTGCTGCGGTTTTTTAGCTTTAAATGCTGCGGTTATTTATACGAAGCACATGGAAAATCAACAAATGCTGCGGTTTTTTAGACGCAGCAATAGAAACAACAATTGCTGCAGTTATTAGAAAAACCGCAGCAAATCCATCTATTATTTGTTGCGGTTTTACCAAAAAACCGCAGCAAATATTTTTAAAAAATTAAAAAAAATATATTTTTTTTAGCATTATTTGTTGTGGTTTTTTGGTAAAACCGCAGCAAATAATAGATATATTTGTTGCGGTTTTTCTAATAACCGCAGCAATTGATGGTTACCAGAACAAAAAAAAATTAAAATTAATAGGTTATAAAAAATAAGAAAAACTAAGAAATGATGAATCGTGAAGCATATAAATCGAAAATTCAATTATGACCACTCGTTTTCGCACGCGAAATTGTGATCTACAATATTTTGTACTCAAAATAAACAACCAATTCATTCTTCATAGATTTCGGGTGCTATTCCAAGGTTTCGTAAAGTTGGAAGAGGCATATCTCTTAGCCCGGTAATCCGAATGGTGTAAATTTGTTTTTTTGAAACCACCTATTTTTAGAGGTACTACACAACTATGTTAGCCTTTAGCGGCTTCGGTGACGTATTATTTGAGATATTGAAAAAAAAAACTTTGAGAAGCCATAAAATTGACTACAGGACTCCGAATAGGGCTTATAATATGTCTAACTTGTGTATTTTTGAGAGATCTATAGGGGAAAATCCCTCCGGGGAATTTGTCCACTCATTATCTCCAAAAAAGGTCTCTAACACCCTATAATCTATGAAATTCGATTTTTAAGGCTTATTCTTTCATAAACACAACATATAACATATAGATCTAAACATATAAGAAGTTTTCATCTTTGTATTTATATATTAACAAATTATGGACAAAAAAATTTTAAAAAAAATATATACTAGAGTTCAAGGCAAATACAAACCGTGCTTTTGAGCTTTGGAGTATGTAGACTTCTTCAAAATGGGAGAGATGAGTAAGTTATAAGGTTAGGGTTAGAGACAAAATGGCCTGGGTTTTTAAACTTAGGTAGTGGGATGTTACGTTATGGGGTTAAGGTTAGGGTTAGGTTTTTTTTCGTGCGCTGAAGTGTTGGGACGATTCTGGGAAAGTTTTCGTGTTTGAATGACCTGGAACAGAAAAGGCTAGGTTTTTATATTAATGAACAAGTGCCGCGGTTATTTAAAATAACCGCAGCACTTATGAATCACAAGTGCCGCGGTTATTTAAAATAACCGCAGCACTTATGAATCACAAGTGCTGCGGTTATTTTAAATAACCGCAGCATTCATCTTCCCCTAGGAATATAATATATGACTGATTATATGTTGCGGTTATTTCAAATAACCGCAGCACTTGTGATTTATAATTGCTGCAGTTTTTTCAAATAACCGCAGCATTTAATCAGTCATATATTATATTCCTGGGGGAAGATTAAATGTTGCGGTTATTTCAAATAACCACAGCACTTGTGATTTATAAGTGATGCGGTTATTTAAATAACCGCAACACTTGTAATAAATGTTGCGGTTATTTTTATAACCGCAGCACTTGTGTTATAAGTGCTGCGGTTGTTTGAATAACCGCAACACTTATTGTTATGTGCTTCGAAATTTATTTAACCGCAGCAATTGAGGCGAAGCAATTGAACTGTTTTCTACTAGTGGAAGGTTGATTTTTGATAACTTTGGGTTGCTTTTTGGGTCATGGGTTTGAGCCAATTGTTTTTTGGGCTCAGGTTTGTGTTTGGGCCTTTCAAGGTTTGGCTTGAGGTAATTTCGGGTTTACTTGCACTCAAACTTTACTAAAACGAATTCATATCTTAATGGTTTGGTTCATCATCAGACTGCTACATGGGGAGATATGATTTTGTGTCTATAAGTTGCTATATAATGAAGTTCCTCCCCCAGCCGGTGTCAGTAGTCTCTAAACTTAACTCCATTATCACACGTTTCTTTTGGGCCAATTCTTCCACAAGGAAAGATAAGAGGGTTTACTAGGTTAAGAGGGATATCATATGTCTTTCAAAAGGTATGGTAGGCTTAGGAATTTGGGACTTTAGAACCCTAAATGAGGTTCTTTTTATGAAACAAGTTTAAAGGATCCACTTAAATCCCTAACACCTCTCAAAGATGTTCAATATTGATGGGATCCTCCTCGTAAAATGTGTTATGGGGGCAAGTAAGAAGGTAGGCGTCTCCATGGCAATGAGAGGTTTTCACCTGATAAAGAAATGGTGCCTTATAGGAAGTGCATAGAAGATTGGGACGGGGAATGATATATGAGTGACGAATGACAATTGGGTGGATGGGAAAGTCCTAGAGGTCAAATCACACATTACTCTGCAGGATGCAAGGTCCTAGAAAGTCAGGAACTTTATTCTCTCAGATTCTATGAGATGGGATATAAAAAAGGCTAGGGGGGGTTTTGAATCTAGGCATGTTAAAGCCATCCTGGCTATGAAATTACCAAAGAAGGAAGCGGTGGAGCACCTATACTTGCATCAACACAAAACACGGCTTTATATGGTTGAATAAGGATATGTGTTATTACAAAGCATGAAACGAAGGAGCGACTTTAGGCAGGAGGAAAATAACTACTTCAAGACAATTTGGCATATTGGCATTCTCCCCAAATGGAAAATCTTCTTATGGAAAATTTGGCATGATGGTCTAGCCACCAAGGCATTGAATCAACATGAAATCTTTTCAAAGAAGCCTAACAACAACAAAATCACCGACGAATCATTGGAAGTTCCCTGATCAACCATCGGGTTTCTATAGTGCCATGTTAGGACAACAAAAAGTTAGTCATTACCAAAATAGAACCTTAGTGGATAGGTCATGAAAGAAATATCATTATCAAGGAGGTATCAGTTGGGCTATGGGGATAAATCAAGGGAGGGATTTTATCAAGGGAGGTAATCATATATGCCATGAAGTAGGCCAAATCCATGAATATCTCACAAGTGCGCATTCTGTAGGACTCCTTCCTCCTTGTGGACATACTTCGCAACAACCACAATTCTCCTATGGATATTATGTACACCACCAAGGCAATTTAAAAAGGACAACTTTTTCATAACTGCACGAGTCCAAAGAAATCAGCTCAACTAGGATCATAGTACAACAAATAAATATAGGATTACTTTAGGCTCTGTTTGGATTGCAGGAATAAAATCAACAATGATACCTAGGAGGATTGGGATTTGTTTCAAATAGTTCTTTGGTTAAGTACAATAATGAGTTTTAAACCTTTTCTAGTTGTTTGGTTTAATACAAGAATGAGATTAAGTTCCTTACATGTTATTTGGTTCAAACATGAATAACGATAATCTTGATATTAACAATAAAAATATTCTTATTTTTATATATTCATGATATTAAAATTTGTTGTGTCAATTCGGTCCACGGTTCGAGTTAAATCTGGTCAATTTGGCCTATCTGGTCGGGTTAGGTTAGTTAAGGTCAAATCAGTTATTTGCTTGCTCATATTCGGTCAAGTCGTATTCGGTTCAGGTCAATGTCAGTTCAGATCAGTTCAGGTCAGTTCCTAGATGGGTTATAGCAAGTTTCCGGTTAAGTCAATTATGGTAGTGGGCCACCTCGTTTTGGTTGAAATCTAGGTTAGGCTTTATCGGGTCCATGTTGCATCATTAATGACATGTTCTTATCGAGTTATGACTTGGTATTTACTATTTTGTTATATTCGTCTCAGGTAATTTCGGATTAGCTCATGCGTTTTTATATGATAGTTAAACCATCAGTTATTGCAAAACAAAATATTTATGAGGTAATGATTACTAAATATGTTTATTGTATCAAACGAGCATATGAAAATTATCTTTAGTGTTTCAATGTATCATTGTATTAATTATATCACTTATCTACATTATTACATATATTCAACTTGTTTACATGTCGATTGAAATTGAGCCAGGGTTTTTTTATAAATCAGGTCATATTAGTTATTTACCGGGTTTAATCGATTTCATGTTGTCTGTTGATCGGGTCTGTAACGGGCCAAACACAGATCGGGTTCAGGTCTTTAACTATCAAGTCAAATTGGTTTATGGTTGATTTGATGTTGGTCAAGTCTAGGTCGATTTCGGGTAGTTTATTGAGTCGGGTCAGATTTTGACAACTCTAATTAAAATAACTATGATTATAAATATTACACATAAAAATACTAGCGATGATGATGATGATGATGATGATGATAATAATAATAATAATAATAATAATAATAATAATAATAATAATTTATAAATATATTAATAATAATTATAACTAGTAATCAACTTAATAAATAGAATAAAAATAATAATAACATTAATATTAATAATAATAATAATAATAATGGTATTATTATTCTAAGTATTATAATTATGTGACATAAAAAGACATGTTTTGAATGAATACAAAATAAACACTGACTAAAACCTAAGAAATCAAAAAATAAATTTTGAGAGTGCTTGAAACCCCAAGGAGTTTGAAACCTATTCATTTTTTTTTTAAAACTAAACTGCTTTTAGTTGAGAATGAGTTTTGATCCCGTTCCATTCCATTCTAATTTCTCATACCAAATAAACCCTTAATATCTTTTTAATATTGTTCAATATATGTCAAAAAAATATTTAGAATTAAGCCTTTGGAAAATCACAACTTGAAGGTAGCAAATGAAAATAACTGAACAGAAAAGTTTGGCGTCAACCCACCATTTTCTAAATCACAATTTGAAACCAAGGTAGCAAATGAGTATCAGGACAGCATAAGTGAGGCATTAAACCACCATTTTCCAGAAAATAGAACAAAAGATCGGTATAAAAAGCTCATAAATAAATTCACTTGGAAGAAAACTTGACATTTCAAACAAGAAAACAAAACAAATAATAAATAGTAGTTCTCTAGTAATCCGAAGACAAAGGCCCATAAAAAATGATCGGTATATAAAGCTCATAAATAAACAGTGGGTTTCAGATATATAAGCAAAATATAATACAGAACTAGTAGCCAAATTGAAACAGCAGTTCTCTCCGAGCATCCAACAACCTGACATTTAAGTTTTTACAGCAGACCACACTGAAGACTCAACAATAAAACATGACTTTCTTAACATTTTCTTTCAAAACAGGAAGAGGTCGCACAGCAGCATTAGCAGCAAGTGACCTTGTACTTCGTCCGCCAGCTGCAGCCATACTTCCACGACCACCAGCAGTACCACTTGTCATTGAGCCACTATCTGATGTCTCTGGCTCCATGTAGAAGCGAGCACGAAATGCAGCAAGATGGGCATAATATGCCGGAGGAACTATTAAACACAAACAAAATTAACATGGAAACCACATAAAACTGATTAGCCATACAAAAAGATCATACATCCATGAAAGGAGACTTACCAATAGAAACAGACCGGGTACATCTTGCATACCTGTGGAAATGGAAAAATCATCAGCACAAAAGAACTTCACAATTCCTTATGACTATGCAAAAATACCAAGTGGAGATGCAAGAGTACAACATCAAAATGGTAAAAGTCAAACTACTAGATTAAAATAATAATAATTTGGTCCCAATCCAACAGCAGAAATGGCCAGACTTGCAAGCCGCATTTTCTACATATTATATTGATTTTGGAGAAGGCTGAGGCCCCCAAGTCTGGAAACGAGCCGAGTGGAGCCCGAGCTCTTAAAGCTTGTGGCTCGTGACTAGCGGAGTTTTAAAATTTGAGCTCGGGCTCGGTTCATTAAAGCTTGTGGCTCAGCTCGGTATAAGCTTGTCACTTGTCTTGAATTTGCCGAAGGTTTATTTGAGTAATTAAGCTCGATTCTATTTAAAGATTGGTTTCAACTATGCCCTAAACTAAGCTCGGATCGTTTAGGCTCGTCGAGCACTCGAGCCTGAATTGTTTGATCTTGAGCTTGTACTCGTTTTTATAAAGCTCGGGCTCTGCTTGGAATGGCTCGGCTCGGGCTCGCCTAATTCCGACTTAAGCCGAGCTTTAGGCGATCCGATTCCAAGTAGCTCATGAGCTAGCTCGACTCATATCCAACCCTAAGCAGGATACTATTCAAGAGGGTACATACTTGCAATTACAAAACTAAGTTCACAAAAACTAAGTTCATGTACCAGACTACCAGCTACATAATCACTATTTTAAAATAATATTCATTTAGTAAAGAATTCTCATGGACTTGCAACAGGATAAGCAGAAAACACGTAAGAACCACATAACACATCAACAACATAGCCCAGCCTCAATCCTAAATAATGGGGTCTGCTACATGAACCAAGTATCTATTGCGCGTGATCATTAACAAAAATGCTCCTTTTTCATTCTCACCTATTTAGATATACATCTTCTAAGCTCATTTTCTCCTTATCTTTCCGAACTCCCTCCATTTAAGTTATTTTTAATCTGTCGTAACCATGTTTAAGGTCTCAATTACCCCTAACCATCCACCTTCCTCACCATTGCATTTATTGTTTGGCGTCTAACAACCAATCCAACAGATTCTCCATTAATTTATGCTCAATGTTTGTTAACAGAGAACCAGTTGGGTTGTTTGGGTATGTTAGATATTAAAAATTAAACATGACATAGAAAACCTAAGGAACTTACGTATAACACAGATTGTTCGTCAAGGACTGTAACTCATCAGCAGTGAAGTTGTTTTCATCCCATAAGACATGGTAATGTGCTGGCCTGCTAGTACCCTATGTTACCAACAGATTCCATATTAAAATCCAAATAGACAAGTAAAACAATTCAAAAGAAAAGATGTATAAGATATGCAAAGTTAAACCTTAATGCCAGCATGACTGCACAAGTAAAAGTCAAATTCAGTTGGGTGACAGATTTTAGAGTCAACAACAGTACCTGCAATTCAAACAAAACATAGATCGTAAAACAAAATACAAAACTAAATCAAGCCCCTAAAATATAAATGGTGCAGGATAATGACCAGGCAATATGTTCCCACTCCTGTCAACTGAATTTCGATCATGATGGCTGTTGGCAAACAATCTTGTATGATGGCGCTTTTGAACCACAACAAACGTCACAGGAGGCTGATAATTCGGCTCCAATGAAGCACATGCCTGTAAGAAAGACGGTGAATATTCTGGTCAATAAAAAATATCCAGAAGAAATACAAGATCAAGAATAAACTAACAGTTAAGGAAGTTTGACCTTTCGAATAGCATCAAGTTCATAAAGCAACACCTGGTAAAATTGGCCCTCACTCACACCATCCCTTCATACAAATGGACAAAGTCAATAAAATGAAAGAACAGAACAGCCAATGTAAAGCACATAGAAACATAAAAGGAGAAAGAATACCTGTAGAATATAATCCGCAATGGTTTATGGCCTGTTGACCTACGGAAAGATATGAGGAGTTCCCTGCCAAATAACAAGGGGGGCAGGAGTAATAGTGCGCATGAGTTACAACCATCAATAAACCTTGGAGTTGAAAAGCCAAGAGAGCATGAGATTTATAGTACTTAATCATTCCACCAGTAATCTGGCCCCGGTTGGGATCTTGCCAGGTTTTGTACAAATCTTGGATCAGCTCCTGGCGATGAGCTTGAGCAGAGACCAGACCAGCATACTTTGTAACTTCAGGCCAGTCTTGAGAAGCAACAACCTAAGAACCCCCAAACCATTCGGAGAAAGAAAAAAAAAAAAGATTAACCAATTTTAGAATCTTAAGTTTCAACACCTCCAAACAGTTTAAAAAGTCCAACAGGAACAAATTTTCTAACTTTGACTATATGATGATTTATAGTTTAAATGGTATCCCCAATCCAAACATGCACATTTAAAAAAACAAATTTAGAGGTCAGAGATACATAACTATTAAGCCTGAATGGAGGGAATAACATGTATAAACAAAGAGTAAGAGATACGAACAGCAGCAATGGATGGACTGGAGTCTTCTCCAGGATGAGGATGTGTAACATCAGCACCAAATATAATGGTTGGTTGATCGCTAACAAGAGGTATGCGCCTTGACAACGCATCAACAAGGACGGTGTTCCTTCCACCAACCTTCACATTAATTTTCAGAGCAACATTTGCCAAATATTGTTTGCTCATCTTGAACACATGTTTTGTCAAGCAACACTGAGATACAACTCCAAGTTCAGTTTCGCAAATCCGTTTCAGATCACCTTAAAGTATAAGAAGTGTCAATGATACCAGGAGTAAAAAAAAAAAAAAAAAAAAGTTGCACTCCAAGCAATAGTTACTACCATAGAGAGAGCCATTGTCATCAGGAAGAATGACAATAAGCAGGTCAATCTCTTTCTTATGTTGCTGCAATTTGGACATGGCATCAGCATATCGAGTTTTCAGAGCCTTTTCAACCTGGTCTGGACGAGCAGAGAGAACTGGAAGTACTGGTTCTGGATTGTATCTCTGGAGATGTCCACAAATAGTTCAGATTGAAAGGCACAACTAACTCTCAACACCCATCCACCCCAAAAAGGATAGAAAACATGACATAAAGCAGATCATGCAATAGTGATACTATTTAACATTCAGTAGTTGTACCCAAGAAACGAGAGAAGATAGAAGTACCATACCATGCCAGAAATATGACACATTTGGGCAAGCTCAGAGCAAAAACTGCAAGCAACACCATCTTGCACTTTACATGAAAAATTTACGCATATCCAGTTGTTCACCATTCCTCCATTAACCATTTTCTGCAAAAACAACACAATAAATTTCGCTTTTTGGGTAAGAACATAAGTATCAAGAAAGTATGTATGTTTCAATTCCCTTACATAAGGCATTATACTATTTAAACTACCTTACATCAATGTATACATTATACAATTCAATTATATGAGCATTTCTAAACAAAACAACACAATAGAGTACATGAAGCAAATAAATAAAATACTCCATAAAACAAAAATAATGATTCCAGAAAAACATGTAACTCTTGAAACAAAAATGTGACAATAGACAACTTCCAACACCAAATATAGGCAGAGAAACAAGCACTATCCCCTTTACATCCATCTAAGGACACAAGTACACATTTATTAGAACAGCTAAAAGAAATGAAATGTTCACACTATAAAAAAATATATATCAACCAGTAATAACCTTTATCAGCCTATCATACTCCCATAACTTAAGCATGTAGATAAGAAAACTCTCCCAACGATAGTGAACAATTTAAACATGGTTCAAAACACTACCTTATTCATCATGTTCCACTGACCAACTTGAGGGAGACAGTTCTTTTCTTTACCACTATCATGATATTTAAGCTGCACAAAAAAAGAAAAAATTAGCATGATTTAGAAATGAATGATCAGCTCCCTTAGCTTCATCTGCTTTAAGGATTACCAACAGTGTCCCACGCAGATACAGTGCTAGTGTTCTCCAACCCCACCCCCAAACCCTCCAGGGCATCCTGTAAATTTGAGCCTTAGGGAAGAAAGCCGGGAAGTTTTACGCTTCCAATGCTAAGTGTCAACACAAAAAAACAGAGACAAGAAAGATTTAAAGAACTTGGAAGACAGCAAATTCATACAGAGTAACTCATAACAAAGCCACAAGTCTTACTCTATGCGCAAACATCCCACCCTATAATAATCTCTCGTCTTGTTTATGGAAAATCGTACTTTCATTATTCATACGCTGTCCTTGATTCCAGATGTTTAGGAAAACTATACAAACTTATATCTGAATAAATATTTTACTATGAATAGAAATCAATTACAATTTACACTTTATTTTGAATCACTCTTCATCGTCTTTTGATTTCAACAATCATCTGGATAGCACTCAACAACTATGTTTTTAGGTAAAATAAAATTTCACTTAACATACCCATGGTGCAGGAAGAACACGTGCTTCAACACTGGCTAGCCTCTCATCAATTTTTATGCCAAATTCTTGTGCATACGGATCAGCATGGTATGCATTGTGATGGACAGTCTGAAAAGCAGAGCAATACATACCATTCTTGAATTAGAAACAATAAATTGCACAACACTCATAAGTCAAGTGCAGCAAAGAGGTAGACGCAAATGAGGATAAAATTTAGCCAACATCTAAGGGTGAGCACTTTCCAATCAAGGTGACAAAACAAGGTAATAACTTCAAAAATCAGATTAAGTGTGACACTCAGACAAGGTGTCAAGGTAACAGTCCCACCAATCAATAATGTTAACACAATACATGCAACAGAATAGGGAAAAGGGGACAACCCCAAAGTTAAATAAATGGTAATTAAGTATTTTATGAACTACAAACTACAGCGCATATAGGTATGTGTAATCATCTTTTCCCAATTTCCAAATTTAAAACTCAAAAGTTGGCACCACAACTTAATATAAATGCCTTAAAATATCGCATTTGCTAACGTTAAAAGAGAATACCCCGCAAACAAGTGGAAAGGGGGAAGTTTCAATCGAAAGTAGGTATATGACTGTCCATGAAACAAACCTGGATAATGTCACGCTCTCTTTCTTGGGGGCGCTGACAAGTGACCTTCAACAAAGCTGTAATTTGTCTTCCATTTAATCTTTTAGAATATCGTTGGCCTTCAACAATCTTGCAAACCTGTACAAAGGACTTAACTTCAGACAACCACAACAAGACTAAAATTCCTCAAATCTTAGAAAGTAGAGATACAGTTAACAACCTCCATGGGCAAATAATTTGGCCTCTGTTGATTTCCAACTTGTAGGCATGGCCACTGTGTGTGTTGAATAACAAAACCATAGGTCTCATAGAAATATTCAACAACAGACTTCATTGTACCCCTTTCATCAACAGGGAAACTGAACCAAAATAAACAGACTAAATAAAAAAAATCCAAATTCAAGTTTTAAATCAAGAAAGAAAAATTCAAACTAATTCACATTAGTCCTCATTATTCATTGGCAAGCAAATAAAAGATAATCAAACAGGCCTTACGTAAGCTCCCGTGTTGCCTGAGATGTTAGTCCAGATATTCTGTATTTTCTGCGCATGTTTCCTCGGTGTGTAACTTCAACCTTGACCCCTCTCACAGCCTTCTTGATCTGTTGACACCAAACAAATATATATACAATATAAAAAAAGATGCTCTACAGCCCTACAGGGGAAGAGAGAAAAGGACAATTGTAATTGAAGGTTATCCAAGGTGTGAATATGAAAACAAGCTAACAAAGAGGCAACCAATAAATACTAGTACAGAGCTATCAAGGAGCAACTCTAAAAGTGGAGATAATAACATGCTTCAACAGTGAAGCAAGACAAGAACACAAAAATGGAAGGTTCACACATACAGATTTAGAAAATAAAAAACTTTAACATACACACACACACACACACACCAATCCTTCCATTCATTTACGGAACAAGATTAAGATAATTAGTTAAGTAAAGCAAAACAAATAAGGAAATCAAGAGATAAGTAATATGAAGAAAAAGAAAGTGTAGTAATGGAGAGACAAATTAAAAAGGAAATAAGGTGATTGTTGTGGGACACAGCAAAAAATGGAAGATAATGGGACGGAGGGCATAATATACTTCATGCATCCAAAGTAAAGTTCATGATAGCTACCAAAAATACAAAATTCAGACATTCAAAAGTATAAAAAGAGAGAAGATGGAAAAGGCTTACTTTCACCCGGTCAGAATCAGACAAGGGCCTAGAAGTGATATCCCGGTTAAGTAGCTGGGTCACAAAGTCAATGACAGGCAATGGTTCAATAAACGCTGTGGAGGACATGTCTGCACACATCATGGTAACATTGATAGTCAAACTAATAACAAGAAAATTGTAATATAATAACAATTACTATACAAACATTGGAAACAAATAATAACCTATATTCAAGGAAAGACCCATCTGAGTAGGTCGAATACTCTGATAAAATCCACGCCAGCTTTCTAAACCATCTCCCAGTGAATGCCTCTGCCCAATATGGGGTGAATAAAATGAACGAGCTACTGGTGAGTAGCTGCAAATTAAAGATAAGAACTATGTAAATACAGAACAAAAATTAAGGAACACACATAAGCACATCGGAACAAAAGCAAAAAGAAACCAAAAAAATAGAATTATACCGGGTAGTGGGCAATTCACGCAATACAATGTCAAGAACCTGGAGAGCCTCTTGCGGTGCATCTGCCTGTCGTCCTTGCAAAAACAAGCCTAAGTGGTGCAAGTCCACTCTTGCAGCCAGCTTGATAACAACTTTAAATTCCCTCTCCCTCCTGCTAAAAGGAAAATAAAACTTGAGTAACAATTTAACAAATCACATTAATAAGTATGCAATAAAAGACAAAATAAACATTATGACCTTGGAGCCCCAGTTCCATCATCCTCATCAACAAGTGTAATCCGGAACTCTTTTATTGTAAATGGTAGAGGGCCTGCAGTGTAAAGACTTTTTCTTCCATCATAAGCTGGAAGTCGCTTTCCAAGATGAGATTCTCGGTACAGCTTCACCAATTGTGCCATTACAGCACGACTCACACCCCGTGATGTCACCTCTGGTACAATAGAGACCTCCAAAAATTTAAACAGAAATTAACAAACAACTAAGATGGTAAGTAAGGATTCCCAATAACGTCATCAAAACAAAGTGATAAAAAGGAAGGCAAGAGAACAGATAGATAGAGAATATAGAAATTTTACATCATATTGGTGCAAATCCTTGTCAGGTAATTCAGCAAAGAAGTGATTTGCTTTCACAATGCACTTTGTGCCAGTGCTACCCTTTCCAGGTCGACGAGGAAACCTCACTGACTTGCTACTAGCAGGAATAGGTGGAATAGCCTGAGAAGGTGGCTCTTCAACAGACAGTTGCGCAAACTCTTGCTGAGCTTGCAAAGTTCCAGCCTGCATTGGTGACACAGCAGAACTGGTCTCAGCCTGCTCTACAGGGATTACAGGTCTCATCGCTTGAGGAGGACCCCCAGGTTGGTAAGAACCCTGGGAAGCTTGGTGCAGCTCGGGAACTGGTGGACGGAAGGACCCTCCGATAGGTCCACCACCGCGGCTACCACCAGCACTGCTGCCACCGCGGCGCTGAGGTGGGACCCCACCTCTTGGATGCTGCTGAGCACCCCTACTTTGGTACTCCACAAGTCCACCAGACTGTTGAAGGGACATGCCGCCACGTTGCTGATTACCACCACGACCACCACCATACCCCGCTCGACCTCCTTGTCCCTGAGGACCCCATCCCCTTCCTCCACCTTGCTGTCCACCAGCAGCTTGTGGTTCCATTGGTTGACCACCTCTGCCTCTTCCACCACCTTGTTGTGGTGGCATTTGTTCACCACTTCCACCTCTTCCACCACCTTGTTGTGGTGGCATTTGTTCACCACCTCCACCTCTTCCACCACCTTGCTGAGAGTAAGAGCTCTCTGCTTCCCCAGATTTTTCAGTTCTCTTCTTCCTCACCATTATGCTAACTATTTTTCAAGAAATATTCAAGCTTTAATACAACACCAGGCCGCATAAACACTCTAATACAAACACAATCCTCTATACATACACTTTACGAAACAAAAGACGAAGAAAAACGAAAAAATTCATAACCACTTCACTACAAAAACTCCATGCTCACATTTGTCATCATAAATCAACTCAAACAATGAATATTGCCAAACAAACACAACCACATATAAACAATCATTCTCAACCACAAAACCAAATCATTTCAACACAACACACAATAACAAATAACAACTTCAACCCCACCAAAACAATAAAAACCCAAACCCGAACACGAAAAAACACGCGAATTCACATTCAATGCATAACCCTCAACATCATTAAAAGCAACAAAATTTCAGAAAAATAATCAAATTCAAAATACAAAAAACACACAAATTATAAAAATATATCTCTTCTAGCATCATCAAAAAACATGCCACTACTTTCAATTTCGCACAACTTTCAGCACCACAATCACAAAATGACGAAAAAGTAAAGACACTAGTCATGAAACCATCGACTCAAAACTTCCAATCCTTAAAAAAATAAAAAAATCAAATACAAGACATCCAAATTGCGACGAAAACATACGGTCTAATGCAATCCAGAACCCAAATTAGGGCAAAAGATTCAAACTTTAAAACCGAAATGCATGTAAAAATGATGAAGAAAATCGCACACTAGAAACCCTAGATCCATCAAACCATAGTAGAATTCAGTAACATACCCTTGATTTGGGCGAACTTTTCTGACCCGGACCCGAACTTCAAATCGCCGCCGTGAACCGGAACGAGGGATGAGAAGAGAGAAAATAAAAATGGTAGATAAATTTAGAACGACATCTTATAAGAGAGGCTGGACGATTTGTAAGAGAGGAATATTATGGACTATAAAAAGCAAGGAATGGGTGGATAAAATGACGATTTTGCCCTTTGAAAATGTTTGAATAGGATTGGATAGGCTTTGTTGGTGACGATGTGGCAGGGGTAGGAGTGGAAGAATATAAGAGACTCCAATGGGGGTGATTATGGGTGATGAGTCCTTTCGTTGGTGATGTGGAATTATGTGATCACGTGGCATTGCTTGAATTTGACAAGTTGAAGATGTTGCTTTGGATATTAGGTTTCGAATCCAGTAGGCCAGTAGTGTGCTTTTTTTCCGAAAGGCAAGGAAAACAGGGAAATTATTAGGAGCCCCACCTTACGACTTACGAGAGGAAGTTTCATGACATGTTTAGAAGAAGAAAAAAATGGAGCACACTTTAGAGTTATTTTATAAGGAATAATGTCTACACTATCAGTAATTAAATGACTTGCGTTAGTTATTTTATCGACTCTTAGATTCGTCTCCAATACATGTGTCGGATGCTTTCGTTGTTGAAGTTATATAATAGATTACGGATATGTGAATGATATGATCAATTTTGACCTAGAGTTCCTCATAAACCTTTATTAGAGTTGATAACTAGGCGGTTGTCTTCTTCAATGCTGAGGTTTATGATACGGTGTCAGCTACATAAATCCTTTGTATGTGGAGTTGAAACTTCCTTAATAAAAACTTTTGTTATGCCTAGATTAAAGATGTGTGTGTAACATGGAGTGATAGCGTCGCCTCAAATGATAGCCTTTGTTGCTGACTTACTGTTGAATTTGTTTCAAACCGAACCATTATAGTTGAGTTTGATAAAGATTATTGGTGGTGATTTCCAAGTAACCATGATGTCGGTGTTTTTAGAGGAGGAATTGATGAGGTACGAATCTACGTGAGTGATTATATGCAAACTAGAATCAAATTCTAAGTTATTAGTACTTGAGTAATTACTTACCATTTTCATCCCATAATGTCTTATTGAGTAGCAAGTTAGGTACGAGGGTGGTGATGTAAACTAGATTCAATCTTGGGTTATTTTATATCATTGCTCCCATATATATAACTTTAATTACTAGCTACTTTTTTGGAAGATTACTAGTTACCTAGTTGATGGAAGTAGGTGTATGGGTCATAAACTAGTCAAAACTGACATAACACCACCTAAGCAAAACCAATCAAAACATAATAGATATTTAGAGAGCATATTTAATTGTATGTGATGTGCAAGCTAATATACTGACTTGTTATTGCATGTATCTCAGAAGACACCTTTATTACTCTTACCTTATAGTTCATCTCACGCCCATTACATGGATTAATACCTTTTTAAATTAGCTTTTCAAAAAACACAATCGTGATTATTACACTAAATAATACATTACCAAATTTAAATGAGTTTTTAGGATCATAACAACTATAAACCCTTACCAAATACTATTTTAGTCATAACTTCTCTTCCTTATATTTTTTGTTGAAAGCAACATCATATGAAAGGAATTACCAAAGTTATACAATGTTGTCTTAGGGGCAACAAGATCTTATATATGGATCATAAGTTAAGAGCTTTTGAAAAAGATGCAAAGCATTTCGTGTGTGTCATTGCCCAAAGTTGGATCTAACCATTGGAATGGAGACTAGAACTTGTATAACTTATCACCTCTTCAATTGTCACACAATTTCAAATAATTCTCTACAATGAGAAAATTTTGCATTGTCCAAAAAAACAAATGAAAATATTATGAATCATGTAGTCTTTTGCTCTTTCTTTCTCATCTCAAACCCTAAACACAAAATCTTTAATACTTTTACTCATAAAGAAAAATGTTTAAGCTCCTAAGGGTCTAACAAATATGCTTTCTCTAACCTTAAACATGTATTTCTTAATTATTTTTTGCTTTTTCTTAATTTATGATTAATGCTTGCCCAAAAGCATTTGGTCATAAATAAATTAATGTTCCTCTCTTTCACCTTACTTGTAATAGCCCTAAAAATTCAGTTGTTTAAGAATCTTAATATTTTACTGAACCAGGCTAACCTTAATTACAGAATCTTAATTAAATATACATATTACAAAAGTGTCATGCATTTATAAATTGAATTGTCTCTTTAACAAATCTTATATAGTTTTTGAATATTTCTCGAAAAGAGAGCCAATACTTTCAAATCCTCCATAGCCAATCACTGTATGTATCCAACAAAGCATGTTTAAAGAACAAAATTAGTGAATGATGAAAATGCTTCTGAGTGGCATTTTCAAAAATAGTTTACGTAGAGTACACAAGAAGGAACATGCATAAGTACATGAATAAACCAACTCATCTCGAAATGAATAAACAACTTAAGCAACCCAAGAATCAAATGAAAAATTATTTTAGATCCATCCATAAACGATTATTCATTTATGGAAGTAGACTGTTCTACAAGATCGAAATACCTCAGTCACACCGGACTTTTAAATTATTCAAAGAGTTTCATGCAACACCGACTACTAGTGGTTAGGCTATACTCTTTTGTGAAATCTATTGCTTTGTTGCATAAATATTTATTTTTATTTTGAAGTTTTCTTCTTCCTCATTACCAAAGTAAGCGTACTCTTCTCTAGGGATGGCTAGTGAGCTAGTTTCGCTCGGCCTAACACCGAATCAACTAGCTTTTGACCCGTCTAGCCCTGGCCATATCAAGCCCAGCCTGGATTCGGTTTGGCCTGGCAACAAGGTAGGTCTAATAAAAATTCGGAATTCCAAACCCTGGCCCTATTCAATTTATTTTGGAAAAAATTAATCTTGGCCCACCAGCCTGCCGGTTCGACCGTAAAAAATTCGGCCAAAATTAGCCGTTGGAATTACCGTTGCATATCCCCTATATAAACCCTCCATTTGAATCCCTCTTCCTCACTTAATTTACTCTCAATCTCTCATTCTCTCATCTACTCCTAAATATAACTAGTTTAGTTATTAGTAGTAATCTTCTTCTTAATTACTCTATTAATCTTAATTACTCTATTAATCTTAATTAGTTTTCTTAATTAGTTTTTTTATTCTTAATTTACTACTATAAAGTATAAAAAAAATGACTTCAAGAGGAAAAGTTAGTAATGTTAGTAGCTCATTTGAACATTCATTCCAGATGAATACCGAAAATTACGCTCAAGAGTTGGAGCAACAAATTTTTTGAACTCCTACTTGAAGTGGTCAAGTTCCTCATACCACCAACTTTGAAGATGTGCTCACCTCCTAGTACTACTGGCCAAGGTAATTTCGTAATTTTATATGTTAATTTAATGTAATTTAGTTAATAACTCGATATGAAGTTAGTTAAGTTAAAGTTAATAACTTGATATAAACGTTAGTTTAGTTAATGTTAATTACTGGATATGAATGTTAGTTAAGTCAAAGTTAATAACTTGATATGAACGTTAGTTTAGTTAATGTTAATAACTTTGTATGAATGTTAGTTAAGTTAAAGTAAAGAACTTAATATGAATGTTAGTTAATGTTAATAACTTCATATGAATGTTAGTTAAGTTAAAGTTAAGCACTTCATATGAATGCAAGTTAAGGTAAAGTTAATAACTTGATAATGTTAATAAGTTAAGTTAAAGTTAAGATGATAATTTTAGTCTGTTAAGTTAAATTGATAATGTTAGTTTTTTAAGTTAGTTAAGTTGATAATGTTAGTTAGTTAAGTTAGTTTAGTTAAGTTAGTTAAGTTAGTATGTTAGTTAGTTAAGTTAAGTCAATAATGTTAGCTAGTTAAGTTATTAAAGTTGATAATGTATGTTAAAGTTATAGTTAACTTTATAATGGTAATAAATTGATAAAGTTTATATGTTAATAAATTATAAGTTAAGTTAAAGTTAATAACTTGATAAAGTTAGTTAAGTTAATGTTAATAACATCATATGAAACGATGGTGATGGTGATGGTGGAGTACCCAATCCCACTCATTGTAAAAAGGAACTTTTACCAATATGGTCGTACTTTGAGAAAGTTCCAATTGCCGATCCTTCTTCTAAAGGGAAGAAGTTCATATGTTATTGCTTTATTATAAGCAAACGAGGAAGAATTCGCCCACAACTTATGCATGAAAGACCGGCTATGGGACGGGGACATTATCCCGTCACTTGACCGGAATACAAAGAATTGATCTCGAAGGAGTTGAATCGGCAGCTAAATCATCAAACGAAACGCAACTTCACGAATTTATAGGTAACATGCCCGGAGGAGGTATTTCTTTCAAATATGATAAAGATAGGATGATAGATAAACTTGCTAACTTTATGATTGCTGATAAATTGCCCTTTAGCCATGGTGAGTGCCCTAACTTCAAAAATTTTACTAGAGTTGTCTTACAACTTCCATTTAGATGTGTCCCTAGGAACACTCTTAAGAGCCATACCTAAATTGCTTATTATAAGTATAGAAGTTGCTTAATAGAAATTTTTCGTACATTTAATGGTCATGTGAGCCTTACTAGTGATACTTGGAACTCTGGTTTTGGTGAACGTTTCATATGAATTACCACCCACTAGATAGATGATGAGTGATTTATTTGTTTTGAGGCTATGGAGGAGAGACATATCGGTTACAACCTTAAGGTTAAGATTATAGAATGCCTTAAGACCTTCCATTTTCTCAATTGTGTTTTCCCTTTCCCTAGATAATGCTTCATCCAACATCAAATGTATAGATTACTTGAAGTCGAAACAACTTGAAGTTGTTGAATAGTTTTGAACTTTTTCATGTACGTTTTTGTGTTCATATTATGAACTCATCGGTTCAAGAAGGTTTAGGTGAGTTAAGTGAATTGCTTAACCCCATTAGGAGTGTCATTAAATGGATTAGGATTACAGCCTCGGTTAGAAGGAGGTATATATCCTTGTGTAAGGATAGAGACCTTAAGAAGAGGCAATGGTGTCTTGATACACTAACCAGTTGGAACTCCAACTATAGGTTGTTAAAGATTGTTATTAAGTACCATAAGGTTTGACCATTCTTTATAACGAAACTCGATTGAATCTTGATGAACTTATTATAGATCAATAGTGGACTATAGCTACCTTTTTTCGTGACATTGTAGCATTCTTTGACCATGCAACCAAGATTTTCTCGTACATTTATGACCCAAACATTCATTTACTTATATTAGATTGTGTTAACGTTGTTAACACTAATATCAAGCATTTTTGTGTCCCTAAAATTAGTGATATTCTTTCTAGTATGCTAAGTAAGTGGTCCGCTTACTTCATGGAATTCCCCATCATATACGACATAACAACTATTCCTGATCCTAGGGTTAAGGCTTTAGGTTTAGAAAATGTGTTAGAGTTTTACTATATATAGTACTTATTATGATGTTACTGTGTATATACAGAAATATGATAATGTTTTATTTTGTTTGTATGACTATTATTCTACTATTTATACACCTACACAAAAATGTATTATCTTATAGCGGAAGTTTTGGTATGAGATTTATGCCAACACTTAGTAAAATTATAAAAAAAATCAAAAATATTAGTTTTTCCTTCTTCTTCATCCTCTTCTTTACTTTATGTTATTAACGAGTATCCTTCCTACCAACATGAAATCGATGAAAATTTCTCAATTATTAAGTGGTGGCCTGATCACAAATGATAATTTTCCGCCTCCTCTATTGCTTCTGAGTGTGCTTTTAGTATAGGTCGACGAGTTCTCGATGAGAAGAGATCCCACTAATCCCCTGAGAACATTGAAATTTGTGTTTGCTAGAAGGATTGGGATCAAACAGAGAGAAGGACCCAAGGATTGAAGGAGGACAAGAATGATGAAGACGATCCTTGGATGATGATGGACACATGTTAAAGAAGCGATGGAGGTGAAGGAGGTCCGGGGACCGCCGCTAGCTAGGCACCCCTTGAGGTATGTAATAGATTACATGGGCTTTGATTCCTTTGGGATACGTAGGCAGCTAAAATTTAAAAATAAATATTTAATTTTGTGATTAAATTTTCATTTTCAATATTAAGTGTAAGCCCTTTATTTTCTCCCCCAACCCCAAAACTTGTTTAATTATAAAATACTATTTGAATAAAATTATTTCTCCTATAAATTATACGTAAATATGCTATTATATAACTATGTAATGAACATAAGAAATTATTGTCATTAGGTGAATAGAAAAGTTTAACTAGTTTAATAAATATGTAAATATCGACAAAATAAATGAAAAATGAATGTGATAATGTCATTATGAGATTCGTGAATATAATAATTTAATTACATTCATAACAATTTCTTTATTCTAATTTCTAAATTTCATTATATGAAATTTGATTCGATTAGATTGGATTCGTGAACTCGATTTGATTCGATTCGATATGTGTATTCGAGTTGATTTGAAATGCGAATTAGATTAGATTCAATTATATAACTATGTAATGAACATAAGAAATTATTGTCATTAGGTGAATAGAAAAGTTTAACTAGTTTAATAAATATGTAAATATCGACAAAATAAATGAAAAATGAATGTGATAATGTCATTATGAGATTCATGAATATAATAATTTAATTACATTCATAACAATTTCTTTATTCTAATTTCTAAATTTCATTATATGAAATTTGATTCGATTAGATTGGATTCGTGAGCTCGATTTGATTCGATTTGATATGTGTATTCGAGCCGATTTGAAATACGAATTAGATTAGATTCAATTCCTGAATTTGGTTCAATTCAATTTGATTCTGTTCAAAATATAGTTTTCGATTTGGTCCGAATCCCAAATTCCCAAACTGACCCTAGTTTGGACCGGCCCACCCCCTAGACCGGTCCAAATACAAGCCTTCTCCCCCTAGCCTAGCACCACGGCCTAGTGCCAGGCCTGGCCTAACCTCGTGGCCTCCACTACTCTTCTTTGAGTACCTTCGCGTCCTTCACATTCTCTCTTAGAAAAATGAACGATTCTTAGTTTTATTATACAAGCGCAAGTCCTTATTACATCTTAATGTTCATTATATTCCTATGATTCAATTAAATTATACATTCATAGGTTTCCCTTTTGTTAGTAATTTATAGAAGCAAGGTCAAGCAATCTCAACTACGTGCCACTCACACTTGGTAAGTTAAGTCAGCTCTCTTCTAACTATTGGATCCCAATCTGTAGGAGCTTAAAAGTAAGTTAAAAGGGTCCAGGAACATAACTAGGTTTCACTTAGATGATTTGATGAGTGAATCACCACTATAGATCCTAGTTTCTTACAACCAAACCTTCCTTTTTCTGTGAAGAGAAAGAAAGGGACCATCCCCCACTAGTTCCCTACTATATTTATGCGTCAATAAGTATTGGCTATGCGGCTTTTATGACATTAAAATGGGTTAATGAGTCGCCACCAACATTTACGGCTGTTTGGTCACCCTTGGGTTTGAATCCCAAAATTGACTCACGTAAGTGGTCTTCGAACCACGAGAAAGTATAGGATTTGGAAATTTATTTCAATTCAAGGATGGGTGTAAGCAATTGGCATTAAGATGGAGAACAAATTATATTTAGTAGTAGGCAAACATGTAAAAACAAAGGAAAGACACACTTTAGATTTAGTCGATTTGGCAAGTTAAGAATTATGCAAATAAATCTAGATTAGGAGATCACTTTGTTGAGAGTCCTCAAAATTAATGGGTACCAAAATCCAGTTATCCATTGTTTATCATTTTAGGCGTGATTTACAGTTAATAAGTTTTGATTATAAGCATAAGTAAAGGTGATCATGCACTTTGTCAACTAATGAATCTTGTTACCGTCCATGTGTGTATGGTGCACTATACCTTTGAAAAGGATTTTCTTGAAAATAAAGTGTCCAGCCTAGTTGGATCTGAGTTTGCCTGTGGGTTCATGACATTTTAAGGAGTGATTGCTTTTTACTGATAAAGTAGATTGCATTTTCCTTTCCCTCTACATCTTGAGTTGGGATAACCCCCAACCAACGAGTCAATGACTAATAGGTACAAGCAAAGAGGAATTTCTAACAATGTTGGAGAAAGCACGGGAGGATAAAGCTTTTTATTATATTAAAAGCTTTCTAGCAGTCTTTATCCCTATCTTAAGGTGTATCCTTCTTTAGTTTTTGGAACACTAGCTTGCATACTAATGTATTGCAAATGATCCAAGAAGCTTTAGATTTCTTCTTTCGGTATAAGGGGGTGTCAAAGCCAAGATAGCCTCAATTTTGTTAAGATCAACTTCAATGCCTCAAGAGTTGATGACAAGAGACAAAGCAATTGGTAGGGATTAGGGTGGAAGAAAAATGAGTAAGCATGAAAAGTAATGTTTATTGAATTCAAGGGTTGTTACATTGGAGGATTTTAATTTTTCTCCATGTGATACAACCAACACAAGCCTAGACTCAATGCATTTAG
Organism: Dysphania ambrosioides; assembly: GCA_026401315.1. Lineage (NCBI taxonomy): Eukaryota > Viridiplantae > Streptophyta > Magnoliopsida > Caryophyllales > Amaranthaceae > Dysphania > Dysphania ambrosioides. The sequence goes on along the minus strand of CM048665.1, from coordinate 13,043,564 downwards.
ACTCAACAAACATAAACTTAGACTTAGACTCAAAGAACTCGACTCATTCGCTATTGGGCCTTCTCTCATAACAATCTTTAGCTTCATGCCACTAGGAGTTATAAACTTTGATATCCTTTTCATCCACTTACCATGTTAGGAACTGGTACAATTAGCTTTAATGGATTAATGTCAATACTTGGAAGAGACATTTGGACTCCTTTTTAGTTTTCTCAAGTCCAAAGAGTAAGGAGAAAGCCTTTCGATTGACGCATTCTGGTGGCTTTGATGATTCTTCAAATTCATCATCATTTCCATATGTACCATACATTTCCCCTTGGAGGTGATCAATAAAGATAGGACATTAATAAGGCCATCCTTGAAGACAAGTAGAATTGTAAGCAAATGGGTCAATAATAGAGTCATTGCTGTTTTTGTTGTAGGTGTTATCTTAAGATGCTAGAGCCTTAAGAGAATTATATTATCATCATCATCATCATCATAATTTTAAAGGGAGTCAATTTCAATTTTATTCCCTACCCATTGCTCATCGCCTGGAGCGATAAGATTCTTTGCCAGATCATTTTCAATGTCTGTGCCAATGATGTAGGCACACTCTAAAGATTTGAGACCCAAGTACTTCATATGGTTCTTGTACTTAGGTAAAAACCTGAGATGAATGTCCTTACAAGTTCGTTTTTAAATGGTCTCGAGACCATTTGAGAGGCTATTTCCCTTCAACAATTAAGATAAGTCATGAGCTCTTCGTTGGTGACTTGTCAAAGAACCTCTAACTCTCAAATAGTTATTTACAATTGCACATTTGGGCGGTACTGGTTCATGAATGCATTGGCTATGTCCTTCCATTTCTTATTTTCCTTATCCTTCAAGGCATAGAACCATTTTTGAGAGATTGGCTACTGACATAGGAAAAAACCAATAGGAAAATTCAAGATCTATCCCTTTGATGGCTTTGGTGGCCCTGAAGTTGCGAAGATGATATCTTGGATCATCAGTCGATTTGAAATTTGGGATGTCTTTAGTGGAGAATCTCCCTAGGAGGCTAACTATCCCTTTAGTTTACCAGGGGTTGTGTCAAATTATTGTCCGCTGTTGGTGAATTGATGGACCATACTTTCAACTTTCTATGCCAAATTTTTTGGGAAGTTGGCACTCACAATCCACTCTAGACGAGTGTTTATACCCTCTAAAGACTTAGCTAAATCATTAATCGTAGCCAAGAGCCGAGTCATTTGTTTTGCAATTGCCATTGGTTGAAAAGGATGATTTCTTTAACCTATACCTAGTCTTCGTACCCAATTAATGGACTCTTGCAAATGGAAGTGGGATAAGACTTGAATTAGTTAATGTTGAGTGTTTTGGGTCACCGCCGAGAGATATGATAAATATGCAATATGCAATTACAATTATGATGTTACTACAAGATCACCTCTAATGCAAATGATGTATGACTCGATTTAAGGAGTTGGCCTCCATTACAAAATGATTTCATATGCATGAGACATACTCGATATGCATGGCTTTAATAAACACAATGCCCATGGTAGGGTTAAGGCTTTTGGGGTGCTTAAAGGTAATTTCAAAATTTTGCCTAGTGGGGGCAATTTCGGGTTTTTGTTGGTAAAGGGTAATTTCAAGATTTTACCCCCACATAAGACTCAAAGTCACCACCTATCCAAGGGTCTAAGTTTTGAATGCACTATAGTTGGTTGAAAATAGTAAAAGGATCCATCGCCTAAGGAATATCCATTCACTTAGAGCCACTACTTAAAAGAGGCCTAAGTTAGAGGACAACCCCCTCGACACAACGCAGAGAGCGTGTGCCAAGTACCATGGTTTGGAAATTTTTGGAAAAGCTAAAGGTCTGGCCATTAGCCTTAATCAGTATTTTGCTAATTTTCAACTCTCAATTTATCTAAAATTTAGAACACATTCATATGGGATGATGCCTAAGGGCGCAATTTTCCATAAGTGGAAAATCACATTCATGAACAAGATACTAAGAAACCAAATTTTCTTAATTACTCATTCGCGTGCGTAGCCAATAATTTTTTAGGCATACTATCCTTAGCGGATTCGCCAATTTTATTGGGGCTTTTTGCGGAGTAATGTTAAGGGTCTTGAAGCCAACTAGATTTCGGGTGGGTGATTGAGTGAGTGAATTACCATTAGGGACCCCAATTTTTTAAAGACCAAACCTTCCCTTCTTGGTGAAGAGAAAGACAAGGGGCTCCCCCCCCAACTAGTGCCCTACTATAGTGCACATCGATGAAAACAAGCTTTGTTGCTTAAAGGGTCATAAGAGTAACCACCAAACCTTTTATGGCGGTTTGGACACCCAATTGGGTTTGAATCCCAAAATGACTCGTGTTAGTGGTCTTTAAACCATGAGAAGATTCAGGAAAGAGCAATTTACATCAATTTAAGAAACAATGTGCATGTAATTTTCATTAATATGGAACAAGTTTGTTAGTCCTAGGTGATAAGTCATATTTAGTGTGTCTTTTGGAGTGTTTTTAGGGGTTATTTTAATATAGGTCTGATTTCTCATGATTTTAGTTTATTTTATTACATTTGGTTCATTCTTTCGTGTTTTTAGTGTTTTTGATGAATTTCAAGAATATTAGAGCAATCCCAAAATTTTAGCATAAGCTCGAGTTATTGTGGAGTGTTTCTTGAGACTTTAAAAGAAATTATGAAGAAACACAAGTATTTAAGATAAAGGAATGAAGACATGATCATGTGAGAACCAAGGTTACATTAAATTGGTGGAAACAAGCGGAAATACAATAGACTTAGACATGCTGCAATATTACATCATTAGAATCTGATGGTGCCTCACTATTTTGATAATATCTCAAGATGTAAAAATGATATTAATGTGATTATAATATATATTATAATATATAATATGATATTGATATTGATGTGCCTCATTATATATATATATATATATATATATATATATATATATATATAGGTCATTAAGAACGAACTATAATAAATAGAATAATATGTAATTAGGCAGTAGTTTTCATTAGTTTTGCTTAATTTTTCATTAGCTTTCACAAAACTCTCTCTAATTCTCTCTAGATTTATGTTTTGTTCTTAGATTTCATTATGGACAACACTCAGTTTGCTTTATATTTAGTATTTTTGTATTCTATTCTCTTTTATTGCTTTAATATTGTTTCTTAATTGCTTTAATATAGTTTCCGTTATAGATCATGGTTTTTATTATTGTTTGTGTTGGTTTTAGAGTCAATATGTGTGAGTAGTCTATTAATCTAGGATCTCGATGAACCCTAGTATGGATTAGGTATCGATAAATCCTAAAACCCAAATATAAATGCATAAAAATGATTCTTTTAATCTTTGATTGGCTTTAATTCCATTAAAAGGCTAGACGTAGTTGATTAATGACATGGATTAGGTTCGCGACTAGAGTCGGTTCATAATCTACATTAGAATCACTTGTTAAGGTGTGATTAATGATCAAAAAAGTAGACATCATGACCATTAGGACTTATAAGATGATGTGTTTAATGTCTTGCTATTGCATGAATCCACGAAAGTAGGTAGGATTGCTTTAGGAGGAAGCTATTGATACTCAAGAGAGATCCTTAGTAATGTTTAGGGTGCATTCGTCCTAGAAATTACTTTATGTATTGAATTTAAGGGATTGGGATAGAAATATATATCTACATCATATTAGTGGCGATTTTTTTGTCCTAGATATTTGTCATATATTGGTATTTAATTTAGCTATAATTCGTACTCTAGTGTAGTTTTTCTGAGTCATTAGTTAGAATACAACACACTTTAGTTTGTGACATTCCTAAGAGAAGTTAGAACTAGCGTAGATATCATTTGAGCCCAATAATCTCTTGGGATTTTGACCTCACTTATTCGAGCTACATTAGTTTAGGTGAATAGATTATTTTTGATAATGTAGTGACAACTCGATAACTAGGAAATCATGCAAATACAAAGGAAGCACACTCTATATTAAGTTGGTTTAGCAAGTTAAGAATTGTGCAGAAAAGTCTAGATTTAGATGATCACTTTGTTAATGTCCACAAGATTTAGGGCCTCTATGGCCAGTTATTCAATTTATCTTATTTAGGCATGTTAACACTTATAAATAGGTTATAAATTAGTGCAATAAGATAAATGTAGTCACACACTAGTACAACATAATAAGATTCATGCAATAAAAATTCAAAAATCAAAATAAAGCAATAAAAGCCACATTAAATATGTAAAGTATAGATTATGTATGGACATGACTTGAAGTTTTACTAATCAAATGAAGAATTGATCCTAAATATAATATTCTTCATGACATACTTTAACTTAGGAAAAAGTCTAATTCATATAAGACTTGTGTGATTTAGCCCATGAACATCATTGACATAAAGAAAAGGTGAACATTTATGTATGCTTTGTGATGGCTAAAAAAATGAACATTGGGGCAACACCTAAATGTACATTCAAGTATGATGCATGCTTAGGGTTTGATCATGAAAAAGGGTAAAAATTTGAATAAGTTTAAAGAGATTAGAGATGTCTAAATCTCTTCATTGTAGACCAAAAGAAATGAAAGAAAAGAAACTTGCATAGTATAAATGGATTATAATAAATTAAGAGGCAATGAAACGAGATTTCTTCAAAGATTTAAGAGGAGACGTTTCCATGAGAATGATTCCTTAAATATGGGGCTTGAAGGTTTTAGAGCACTCAAGAGGGGGGGGGGGGGGGGGGGGGGGGGGGGAATTGAGTGTTAAGTAGCCTTGGCCTATTTTTCTTTCTTTTCGATCTATGAGAGGAACTAGTTGGGCTGGTTCCTGTAAGTAGCAGAATGTACGAAAGGCAATAAAGAAAACCCAAGATTTAACGAGGTTCAGCCAACTATGGCCTATGTCCTCCTACCCTATGCTCCTTTATTAATCTACTCCAAAAAATAAAGAACACAAACGTTCTACTGTTTCCCTACTCCTGGAACCAGTATACCCAACACTCTACTCCGAATGTGCGCTTGACTTACAATAGTAAGCCCCTTGTGTTTGAACTCACAAAAACTCACCCAGCCTTTCAACCCCTCTGTTGAAGGCTTTGACAAAATCAAATGTTCTCTTTTAATCTCATTTCTAAAAGCTAATTAAGAGAAAATGTTTAAGCTCTAATAGTGCTCTTGTATATGACTCCATGAATAGGCTTTTGTGCTTAAGTGTATATGGCTCTCAAATATATTCCTTTTTAATTCCAGAGAGACTTATCAGAATATGAGAGACTAGATGGGTTTATATACTTGGATACAAAAACCCTAGTTTCCTTAAATCACGTAAACTTGATGAGCAAGTAATAGCATGATTTTAGGAAAGTATTTATCTTCTATGATTTAATCATAAAGATAGAATCAAATAAAATAGATACTCCTAGTTTTTAGGTAACCATAATATTATCATCTAATCTCCAGCTGCTTAGGATATTTTTTAGAATAATTCTTTAAAAAAGTATTTTTACGAAATCTTTTATTTTTCTCAAAACATGCAGCTCGGATATTCCGTACAGTGAACCTGGTTCCTCAACCTGGTTCCCTGAATTGAGTATGTTATGAATTCTGTTCCAGCTTTGTATCAAAATTCATAATATGACTCGATACACTTATAAGCATTTATTTTACCCAAACATGCAAGTCATACTACGGAGCACATTACATGATTTAAGCATTAAAGTACAAATCTTCTTTTCTTCATGTAATCTTCAAGACTTGAATCTTCCTTGAATACTTCCATTTTGAGCAATGTATCTTTCTTCGAATGTCTTTAAAACCCTCCATGCTCCAAGTCTTGGAATCAACTTAACTACTGCACATGTAACATGGTTAATGTACAATAAAGAGTATGTGACTGCTTTTTAGCATAGCAGTCCAAGAAACAGTTCCTACTGGTTTTCCACTAGTACATGGATCAATTTACATCCAACCATTTCCTACATATAGACAAGTTAGTGAAATGAATAACATTAATAAGTAATAACTTGTCTAGGAAAACAGTGTTAAATTCCAGCTGGTTTCTAGCCAACTATTTGCAGTGCTTATTGTAACCTGTTTCCTATAATCGTTTATCATCACTCAAAACCTAAGGGACTCAACAAATTCCCCCTTTTTGATGATGACAAACTAATTGAAGTTCCTGCAACCAATCAAGTTCAAAACATAGAAAAACTCCAATTAAGTACTCAAATATATTTGAGTGCAACCAACAGACTCAAGACTCAAATGAACAAGTTAGTGAAGCTAACAAGTTCCAAAGACTAACTATCAAACTAACTCCCCTAAACTATCAAACTGAGCTACTTGACGCAACCTAAACTATCTTAGGCTTTGGTACACTACTTCCCCCTTTTAGCATCATTAAAAAGTACTCTTAAGTAGAAGTAATGTGCAAAAATTGTTAAATGTGCTCATCTATACAGTGGCATCAACCACCATTCAAGTAGTATGCTGCAAGAAGAGATTAGTCAAACAGTTCACCATAGTAGAAGTAATGGTCCATATAAGCCAACAAATTTCAACAAAAGGAACCCAAATCCATATCAAAAGGAAAGTTCATGGATTGGGTGAGAAATATACAGACCAACAGAATCAGCTATTTTAGAATAGAAATAATGGGGAGGGGAAACAAGAGCGGGAACCAGCATCACTCCTTATCATCATTCTCTTCCTCTTCCTCCTCCTCGGACTTAGCATCATCGTTTGCATCAGCAACTAGTTCCTTTTCATCCTCCTCATCTTCTTCACCAGGCTCTTCTTCCTCGGGTTGAGTCTATGGAGTACCCAAACCTATACCCGGAGCCATCTTAGCTTGAGTGTCAGCTAGCGTTTTCTCCATCTGCTTCATTCTGGTACTGAAAGAAGATGAGAAGCTTTAAACCAAACTGATTATCTTTCTCAGCATATCCTCTTGATTCTCCAACTATTTCAAAATCATTTCCTGACCTGCTGGTTCCTCTACCTTCTTCTTTTTCTTTGATGGGGGCCTCATCTCCTCTGTTGGTTCCTCAAGCTTAAAATTTAGTATATCACCACTTATGTCAAGACCCTTTAGCTTCAGGATTGCTTTTGTGAACACCGTGATAGGCACGGTGGACCCACTCATAGTAACATTGTTATTCATAAGCAGTTGAGTAATGACAGAACCATAAGGCAGAGAATGGTGAGAAGAGCCATAACAATTCATAATGTGATCTAGCATCAAGGAGGGGAGATTAATCTTAATTCTTTTCATCATGAGATACATCAGAACCATCTCCATGATGCATACTGTTCCCCTTCCTTGAGCCCGTGGGATCAAGACCATGTTGCACAACGAATGCAGAACCAGCATTTCTGGTTCCTTCAAATTAGCAGATTTAAAGACACCCGGTTTCTTGGACATCTTTCCTCTAAACAAATGCTCATAAATTTCATCAGGAGTGACCCTTACCAACACGGGCCACCAATCACTAGAATACTTATCAAACCCATCCCTGGGCACCCTTAACATGCTAGACAAAGTAGCGACAGACAAGCTCACATCCACATCATTCACACGAGAACCAACAGACATATCAGGAAACTATTTCAAATTCACATAAAAGTTTCTAACTCCAGACACATTAGCAGCACTATAATTAAACAATGGCATCCATCCTTGATACTCAATCAAACTTTTAAACTCTGACAGAGCAGGCACATCAAAATATCCCTTCTCAACCCGACAACCAGAAAGAACCAATCGAGCATTTAAATCAGTAGAACCAGTAGTTAGAGATTCTACAGATGTACCTTTTGTAGTGCGAGGGGTTCTTGCTGGTACCCGTTTCCTCTTGGTTCCCTGAACAGAACCAGTGGATTGATCCTCCGGAACTTCCTCAATAATCTTCTTCACTGAAGACCGAGTTACTCTACCACGTACCAGGACTTCTTCAGTGAATGTCCCCTCCTTGTGACCAGTGATCTCTACTTCATCATCTCCTACACTCTGATTGATATCTTCCAACTCTTGGTTTAGGGTTCTTCGTGCTTCATGTTGATGTTCCCCCTGAGACTGAGCTGGTTCCTTGATGATGGAACCATCAGCTTCTAAAGGATCGGTAACAAGCACAGTTTGGTGTGATTTTGGTGGTGAGGTAGATTCTTGTGGTGGATCGAGGATGGTGGTTGGTAATTTTGTGGGTGATGAAGTTGAGGAAGTGAAATTTGGTGGTGGTTTGGTTGGATTTTGATCGAGGTGAGGAGAGTGAGGAGTCACATCAGTGTTTCCCTGAGATTGTGAGGAATCACTTGCATGTCCCCTTCCCTTGCCTCTTTTGGATGCGCTTGATTTCTTACCCATGGCGATTATGCAGTTGAAAATCAAGGATTGAAGACAATGCTGATGAACAGTAACTCTTTTGAACAAAGAATTTTGAATAGAGCACAAGAAAGAGAGAGAATTTCGAATGATGATGAGAGTTGTGAGCTGCACAAGGGGTTAGAGATCATATATTTATAGCACATAAAGAGGAGAGAAGAGAGGAAAATAAATAAGTCGATTAAGCCAAGAAGAGCAACGGCACAAAATTTAAAAATTGAAATCAATTTTGGCAATGATTCTTTGCCTTGAATATCTCAACCGACCTAAAATTTAGGCATGTGATATATTGCCTTGATCAATAGGTCAAATAACTGAAATAAACTTATTTCCTTCCAAAAGGAAAAGATCTTATAGTAATCTTCCAAAAAAATATAAAAATATTAATCGGATGACATATCTGAGCTGATCTGCTGTTTCCCTTTGCTGGTACCTATACAGAACCACGTCACCCTGTTTTTGGTAACTTAGCCTGATTTTACCTGTTTCTTACACCAATAATTCTCAACCCTTTTGGGATCTTGAACCATTTACACAAAACTTGAAGGATTTCGACATAGGTATATACACATACTATACAAAAGAATACCATTCTAGCCAATCATTTAGGGAAGTAATTGAAGCCAAAGACCTAAAATCTAACTAGACCTAATAAGACTCTTAACTTACAAAAAGACTCTCGACACAAAGGTTTTGTGAAGATATCAGCAATCTGATCTTCACTTTTACAAAACAACAACTCCACCAAACCTTTTTCCACATTGTCTCTTAAGAAGTGATGTCTTATCTCAATGTGTTTGGTTTTGGAATGTTGGACAGGATTCTTTGAAATATTAATAGCACTAGTGTTGTCACAATAGATAGGAACACTATCATAAACAACACCAAAATCCTTTAACTGGTTCCTTATCCATAGTAAATGGGAACAACATAAAGCTGCATCAATATACTCTGATTTTGCTGTGGATAAAGCCACTGAATTTTGCTTTTTAGAACCCCAAGAAATTAGGCAAGAGCCAAGAAAGTGGGCCATACTTGAAGAGCTCTTCCTATCAATAAGAAAGCTAGCATAATCTGCACCTATGTACCCAATAAGATCAATTATACTACCTTTGGGGTACCACAAGCACATATCTGTTGTTCCCACAAGATATCTAAGTATCCTTCTAACAACCTTTAAATGAGACTCTTTTGGATTGCTTTGAAACCTGGCACATAATCCAACAGAGAACACAATGTCAGGCCTACTTGCTGTTAGATAAAGGAGGGAGCCAATCATTCCTCTATATAGTGAGGCTTCAACATCTTTTCCCTTTAGATCAAAATCTAATTTAGTGGATGTGGGAACAGGTGTATCATAAGCCTTGCTGTTCTCCATGCCAAATTTCTTCAGCAACTCTTTCAAGTACTTTTGCTGATGAATCATGATTCCATTTTCCATTTGCTTAATCTGTAATCCTAGGAAGAATCCTAATTCTCCCATCATGCTCATCTCGAACTCACTCTGCATAAGATTAGCAAACTCATCACATAGTACTTGATTAGTAGCACCAAATAAAATATCATCAACATAAATTTGTACTATAATCAAGTGGTTCCCTCTGGTTTTGATGAACAAAGTTTTATCCACTGTTCCCCTCTTATATTCATTCTCCATAAAAAATGTAGACAACCTTTCATACCAAGCTCTTGGAGCTTGTTTCAATCCATATAACGCTTTGTCCAGCTTGTATACATGATGGGGGAACAACTTGTCCTCAAAACCAGGTGGGTGCTTTATATATACCTCTTCCTTCAAGTAGCCATTCAGGAATGCAGTCTTTACATCCATCTGAAACAATTTCACATTCATGTGAGCAGCATAAGTAATCAAAATTCTAATGGTCTCTAGTCTAGCTACAGGTGAAAAAGTTTCATCGTAGTCAATTCCTTCTTGTTGATTGTAACCTTGCACCACTAGCCTTGCTTTATTTCTGACTATTGTACCTAGGTCATCCAATTTGTTTCTGAAGACCCATTTTGTACCAATAACTGACCTGTCCTTTGGTCTAGGTACAAGATGCCAAACCTGGTTCCTATGAAACTGATTTAATTCATCTTGCATTGCTAGAACTCAATCAGGATCGGTCAAAGCCATTTTGTAGTCAGTTGGCTCTACACTAGATAGGAAAGAACAAAAAGCACAAAAGTTTTGAAAAACATTTCTTCTCATTTGAATTCCCTTGTTAATGTTACTAATGATCTGATATGGGGGATGAGGGGATAGGTATTTATAACTTTTAAAAGTGAAATCATTTTATGCTTCTTCATTAGGTTGGGAACCAGCATGATCATGAATCACTTCTTCTGTGGAACCAGAAGAATTCATGTTCACGCTGTTTCCATTTACATTACTTACCTTAGGTTCAGAGGAGGCCTCTTCATCCATTCCCCTTGAACTTCTTACCTGTTTGTCACTTGGGAAGCCATTAGGTCTTGGTTCCCCTTCTGAAATCTCATTGTTCACAGTTACTTCTCTAGGCTCTTCACCATCATCATCTAGTGAAGCATTAGGAGAGCCTAGATCTGCTTGTACTTCTCTTAGAGAACCAGTGTCATAGTTCCCCGTAAACTCCATCAGTCCAATCATTTCATCAGGTTGTACCTGCGCAATCTCAAAAGACATGTTAAATTCATCAAAAATGACATGGATACTCTCCTCAGTACACAAAGTCCTCTTATTAAAGACTCTATATGCTTTGCTTTGAGTAGAATATCCAAGAAAGATTCCTTTATCACTCCTAGGATCAAATTTATCTAGCTGGTTCTTCCCATTGTTATGTACATAGCATTTGCATCCAAAGACACGAAAGTATGCAATATTAGGCTTTCGACCTTTAAGGAGTTCATAGGGAGTCTTATTTAACTTTGGTCTAATGAGACCTCTATTTAGTATATAGCAAGCAGTGTCAACAGCTTCACCCCAGAAACTCTTGGGGAGACCACTCTTAATGAGCATCGTCCTCGCCATTTCCTCTAGAGTTCTATTCTTTCTTTCAACAACACCATTTTGTTGTGGTGTTCTGGGGGCTGAGAAGTTATGACTAACTCCTTGTTCCCTGCAATAATCAACAAAGTTAGCATTATCAAATTCAGTACCATGGTTTGATCTTACCGAGACCAGCTTGTGAGAAAGTTGGTTCTCAACCTGCTTCACCAATGCTACCCACTCGTCAAATGTTTCATCTTTTGAATGTAGCATTGTCACCCAAGTTACCTGGAATAATCATCAACCATAACACAGATATATCTATGACCTCTTTGACTTTGTACTCTCATGGGACCACATAAATCAATGTGTACAAGGTCAAAGGGTCTGCTGGTACTCAAAACTGTTTTAGGCTTAAAAGAGATCTTGACCTGTTTCCCTTTGACACATTCTGAACACACTTTATCTGCCTCGTACGTGATGTTAGGGAGTCCTACCACCAAGTCACGAGATTTTAGTTTATTCAAGAGTGTCAAGCTAGCATGTCCAAATCTCTTATTCCAAATCCATTGATTATTGTTAGACACAGCTCTCAAATAGACAGACTTATCTTGAGGAATTTTATCTAGAAAGGTAATGTAAACATCATGTTTCCTGATTCCCTCACACACAAGCTCGCCTGTTAGAGAGTTAATTATGTGACAAAAATTGGCTTGGAACTCAACTTTGTTACCTTTGTCACATAATTGAGAAATACTCAAAATATTATGTTGTAAGCCTTCAACATAATACACATCATCAATTGTGTCTGAAAGTGTCTTACCTACTTTACCTAAACCAGTGATGGTTCCCTTGTTGTTATCTCCAAAGGTGACACTTCCACCATCAAAGGCTACTAGTGAAAGGAATTGCTTCTTATCCCCGGACACGTGTCTTAAGCACCCAATGTCCAAATACCAATAGGTACTTCCCTTCACTTTAGCCTGCAATAACAAATTAAACATTCTTGGGTTCCTTTTCAACAACAATAAGCTCTTGTTGATCTTTTCTTCTCCAGACTAATTCCATATGTTTATTGTTCTTATTCACACTGTTCTTCCTAGCTGGACATTCATGAATCTTATGTCCATTCATACCACAATGATAGCAGACAAACATCTCTTTAGTCATAACATACTTACCTCTTTTGAATTCTTTAATCCATGTGGTTTCTCTAGGAGACCAGTTAGTCCTGGTTCTCTGTTTGGTATATCCAAGACCAACCTTCCCCTTGTTACCTTTCGATGAGGTTAAAAAACTCAAAGTTTCCTATGCAGTCAATAATTTCTCAACATGTCTATGACTATCATGAAGTTCCTTTTCTCTGGTTTCAAGAGTCTTAGTCAACAACTCGTTTTTCTCTTTTAGAAAATCAAAATTACTTTTTAAGGTTTCAAGTTGTAAATTAAGCTTTGAAACCATAGAATCAATAGTCATGTCAATAACTATTGGATGCTTGCCCTTTTTTAATTGATAGATATCAGCATGCAATTCACAAATAGTATTTTCATATTTATCTATCACATCACTAATTTCTACGCTGGTACCTGAAGGGGAGACAGTGAACTGAGCAGCTTTAAGTGAAGTAATTTCCATGTGAGAATCTTCCAAATTGCGAGCCAATATCTCAAAGGCTTTCAACAAAGAAGTTCTACTATAGGAATATGCTTTACCCCTAGCTGCTGAAAAATCAAGAGATTCACTAGTGGTTGATAAGTCTCTGGGGAACCAGGAGGTTAGATTTTCTTCACCATCACTAGGATAGTTAGGTTTAGAGGATCTTGCCCTTTCCAGTTCCACTTTACACTTGTCCAATTCAACTTCTAGCTCTTCCACTTGATTTTTCAGATCATGGCAAACTTCTTCTAGGTAGTCACAACTAGCAATAGCAATTTCACATTCAACACGTTTTTCTTTAAGCTCTTTTTTGCCAGTGATGTAAGTTTCACCCAATTTATAGCATTCATCTAATAAAGAGTCAATACAAGCAATCATATTATCTCTATCATATTCATGCATATCTTCTCTAACTTGTTCTAAGTTTACCTTGTGTTCATGTAGTACATCCTTCTTTGCCATCAAGCATTCTTTGAATGTACTGGTTCCCCCTTTGGTTCCTAGATTAGTGTTATTTCCCTTAGTGTTTGCAAAGACGGTCAAGCAAACATCAGAGTTAGGTGATTCTTCATCCTCATCAGACTCTGAATCAGAATCACCCCACATGGATGCTATCATAGCATTCTTGAAGGCTCGTTTATCTCCAGATTGGGACTGTTTGTCCTTCCGCCTAAGACAATCTCGAATAAGATGTTCCTTATCACCACACTTGAAGCAACCTGCAGAAGAGAAGTTAGACTTCTTAAAATTCTTACCTTTGAAGTTCTTCCTCTGGTCTCGAAGTGATCTCTCAAATCTTTTAGCAATCATGCTAATCTCATCATCTTCTTCTTCTACTGTTCCCTTAAGAGCCACGCCTCTGGCTGGTTCTTTCTCAGACTTAGAATTAATCAACATCTCATGAGTCATGAGGGAACCAATCAGTTGTTCTAGAGACAAGGTGGATAGATCTTTTACTTCATAAATTGTTGTTACTTTGGCTGTCCATGCATCTGTTAAGCTGCGCAAAACTTTTCTCACAAGATCCTCATCAGAAAAGTTCTTACCAAGAGATCAAAGATCATTGATAATTGTCATAAATCTACGAAAACAATCATTAATCTTTTCATTTTTATTCATAGCAAACAGCTCATACTTAGACATAAGTAAATCAATTTTAGACCTTTTTACCTCGCTGGTTCCCTCAAAAGCAAGTTCGAGGGTATCCCAAATCTCTTTTGCATTGCTGCAACTTGAGATCCAGTTTATTTCATTCTCACCTATAGCCTGTTGTAGAATTGACATTGCTTTGGCATTCTTCTCCAACAGTTTGTAATCAGCAGATATTAATTCACTGTCTTTCTTGGGAACCAGGTTTCCCTCAGCATCTGTCTTGAGAATGATGTTAAGACCATTCTTGATAACTAGCCAACATTCATAATCAATTCCCATGATTACATTCTTGATCCTATTCTTCCACCAAGCATAGTTTTTTCCGTTGAACTTTGGTGTCTTGTTGTCATAGCCCATATAATTTAGATCTTGAGTACTCATGCTTGACTCCTCTAGATGTTACTCTTGTGAGAAGCCTAGGCTCTAATACCAATTGAAGGTTTTAGAGTACTTAAGAGGGGGGGGGGGGGGGGGGGGGGGGGGGGGGGGGGGTGAATTGAGTGTTAAGTAGCCTTGGCCTATTTTTCTTTCTTTTCGATCTATGAGAGGAACCAGTTAGGCTGGTTCCTGTAAGCAGCGGAATGTACGAAAGGCAATAAAGAAAACACAAGATTTAACAAGGTTCAGCCAACTATGGCCTATGTCCTCCTACCCTATGCTCCTTTATTAATCTACTCCGAAAAATAAAGAACACAGACGTTTTACTGTTTCCCTACTCCGGGAACTAGTATACCCCACACTCTACTCCGAATGTGCGCTCGACTTACAATAGTAAGCCCCTTGTGTTTGAACTCACAAACACTCACCCAGCCTTTCAACCCCTCTGTTGAAGGCTTTGACAAAATCAAATGTTCTCTTTTAATCTCACTTCTAAAAGCTAATTAAGAGAAAATGTTTAAGCTCTAATAGTGCTCTTGTATATGACTCCATGAATAGGCTTTTGTGCTTAAGTGTATATGGCTCTCAAATATATTCCTTTTTAATTCCAGAGAGACTTATCAGAATATGAGAGACTAGATGGGTTTATATACTTGGATACAAAAGCCCTAGTTTCCTTAAATCACGTAAACTTGATGAGCAAGTAATAGCATGATTTTAGGAAAGTATTTATCTTATATGATTTAATCATAAAGATAGAATCAAATAAGATAGATACTCCTAGTTTTTAGGTAACCATAATATTATCATCTAATCTCCAGCTGCTTAGGATATTTTTAGAATAATTCTTTAAAAAATTATTTTTACAAAATCTTTTATTTTTCTCAAAACATGCAGCTCGGATATTCCGTACAGTGAACCTGGTTCCTCAACCTGGTTCGCTGAATTGAGTATGTTATGAATTCTGTTCCAGCTTTGTACCAGAATTCATAATATGACTCGATACACTTATAAGCACTTATTTTACCCAAACATGCAAGTCATACTACGGAGCACAATACATGATTTAAGCATTAAAGTACAAATCTTATTTTCTTCATGTAATCTTCAAGACTTGAATCTTCCTTGAATACTTCCATTTTGAGCAAAGTATCTTTCTTCGAATGTCTTTGAAAGGCCTCCATGCTCCAAGTCTTGGAATCAACTTAACTACTGCACATGTAACATGGTTAATGTACAATAAAGAGTTTGTGACTGCTTTTTAGCATAGCAGTCCAGGAAACAGTTCCTACTGGATTCCCACCAGTACATGGATCAATTTACATCCAACCATTTCCTACATATAGACAAGTTAGTTAAATGAATAACATTAATAAGTAATAACTTGTCTAGGAAAACAGTGTTCAATTCCAGCTGGTTTCTAGCCAACTATTTGCAGTGCTTATTGTAACATGTTTCCTATAACGTTTCTTTATGCATCTAAGCATCAAACCTAAGGGATCACTTAAGGGTTGTGCTTAGATGCATAAAGTAAACGTTAAACACTCAAAGTAGGAAGAAGCTTAGCTTGCATGCACTCATGTCTAGGCGTTGGAATCCCAAGCACAAACTATGTGCATTTGAATATTAGTAAAGGAATACTAGTACCTTGAGTACTTCTTACACTCAATGAGGAGTCCGAAAAAAGATCATCCTCAATGGTGAGAAAATCGAGGATCTTTTTAAATTCAATCATTTTTCTACGTCTACTTCAAGTCTTATCTTATTTTAATCTCTAGTGATCTTTTTTGCACAAGAGGTTAAACTTAAGACTTGCAAATCAATGATCATATATTAAAGAATGCGAACCACCCTTCATGAGACCCATTTTACTTATTTTAATGCTTTCTTCTTGAGTTCATGATCAATCAAAGATGTATTGCCCTTGATACTATCTTTCAATCAACTCCCAAATTTTATACTAAGTTTGTTTATATTAATCAATGATTGGTTAGTTAAGGAGCAACTTTCTTCTTTTACTATATGTAAGTCTTAATATTCTAACTTTGATCATCAAATTTTAAGGAATTATCCCTCTTGATGATCTCCTCTTAATACTTCTCCTTTGCATTTTATTTATGTTAAGCATCGTATTTAAGTAACCTTTTCCTATTATTTTTCCTTACTTAGTCTATGATGTAGAAGATTAACATCTTCACTTTTACTAGACCTAATCAATCAATTAGTTTTTCATGTACAAACCTTTGGCAATTATCAAACTTGAATATTTGTAAATGTTGATAAATGGCTCATTTTTTTAATGCATATCACTATTCAAACTTTTATGTTTTCTTTTTTATTTTACAATAAATGATATTTAAGGTTCAATCCAAATGAGTCCTCTAGACTAGATTGGTTAGGCTCCATAGCCTATGTGAGTGTGTCATGGGAAGAAACTACTTGATGTTTTTTGTTTTCATTAGACAAGTTAATCTTTAACTTTTCATGCATAAACCATACAATGCATATTTTAATTTTGCTACTTCAAATATTACACCTTTATTGCTTTATTTAAATTTCTATAAGAAGTTGTATTGTTGTAAATGCTATGATCACTTTTCATTTTCACACCTAATTCTATATCTATTAAAATGAAATCACGCCTATAAAGATTAATCATTTAAGAACCTATTTTAGGACCCCTTAATCTTAAGGATATTAAAGAAGTGACCACAAAATCTAAATGTTTACATTATTCTAATATTGTGTACCCACTTAATCTAGATTTGCTTCTCTTTTGTGCATATGTCTAGACACTATTAGTCTATATTGCTCCAATTTTCAAGCTCATCATCTTTAAATTGATGTAGATAGCTCATTCTCTTACCCATTTTGGTTTCGAGACCATTTACGTGAGTTAAATCTTGGGATTAATGCCCAAGCAAGCGTCTAAATAGCCTTTATTAGTTTAGTAGTGACTCTTTAATGATTATTTCGGATGCAAACCATATGAGGATAGCTAGAGGTGGCTGCTAGGCCGGTTCATCCCTACCTTGCACCGATTCGTCTCGTTTTCTAGCCTTTTTGGCCCGGCCCACTAGGGGTCTAGTTCGGATTCGGTTCAGCCCGCTACCAAGGTGGGCTGAATACAAATCTGAGTTTCCAAACCCTAATCCTATTCAAAAAAATTTGACTCGCCGACCCGGCCCGGGCCTAAGAAATTCGGGTGAAAATAACCGTTACTAGCCGTTGGATTTAGCCTTTGCATTTTTCCCTATATAACCCCCCCTAATTCAATCTTCATCCTTACAACACTCTCTCTTAATCTCTCAATTCCTACTATATATATAATTAGCTAAGTTATCAATACTAATTTCTTCTTAATTATTCTCTTAATCATAATTAGTTTTCTTAATTAGTTGGTTTATTATTCATAATTTACTACTTATTTGTTTACTACTATAAAGTATAAAAAATAAAAATGGCTTCTAGAGGAAGAGCTAATAATGTTAGTAACTCATACGAAGATTTGTTCAAACAAACGAATACTGAAAATTTCACTCAAAGTTGGAGCAACAAATTTTTGGAACTCCAAGTATTCAAGTTCCTCAAACTCCAAATTTGGAGATGCACCCGCCTCCTACTAGTAGCGAAGGTAATTTCTAAACTTATAATTTCATAATCTTATATGTTAATTTAATCTAGTTTAGTTAAGAACTTGATATAAAGTTAGTTTAGTTAGATTTAAGAACTTGATATAAAGTTAGTTTAGTTAAAGTTAAGAACTTGATAAAAACATTTGTTTAGTTAATGTTAATAATTTCATATGAAAGCAAGTTAAGTTGATAATGCTACTATGTTAGTTAATTAAGTTAGTTTAGTTAAGTTGATGATGTTAGTTAGTTAAGTTGATAATGTCAATGTTAAATATGTTAATACGTTAATATGTTAATTACTTGATAATGTTAATATGTTAATTAGTTAAAGTTAACTTGATAATGTTAATATGGTAATTAGTTAAAGTTAATTTGGTAATGTTAATAATCTAATTAGTTTAAGTTAATTGTATAAAGAAATCTTCACCAGTGTGGCTATACTTCGAGAAGATTCCAATGACCGACCCTTTTTCCAAAGGGAAGAAGTTTATGTGTTATAACGTCGTATGCAAGCAAATAGGGAAGAAACTAATAGCGATGTATGCTTGGAAGACCGCCTATGAGACGAAGACATTATCCCATCACATGATCGTAATACACGGAATTGATCTCGATGGAGCTGAAACGTCAAGACAAATGCAACTAATTTCGGTGAACCTTTCTTATGTATTACGGTCTATTGGGTAGAAGATGAGTGGTATATTCAAAAACTTATTATTTGTTTTGAGTCTATGGATGAGAGACATACTGGTTACAACCTTAAGGTTAGGATAATAGAATCCCTTAAGACCTTCCATTTGCTCGATAAAGTGTTTACCCTTTCCCTAGATAATGCTTCAACAAACACCAAATGTATATATTATTTAAAAATCTAACCTAGCTTAAAATTGTTGAATAGTGGAGAACTTTTACATGTAGATTGTTGTGCTCATATTATGAACATGTCAATTTAAGAAGATTTAGCCGAGTTTAGTGAATTTATTAACCCCATTAGGAGCTTCAATAAATGGATTAGGATTATGGCCTCGATTAGGAGAAAGTATACTACCTTGTGTAAGGAGAGAGGCCTTAATAAGACGCAATGGTGTCTGGATACACCGACCCGTTAGAACCCCACGCATATGTTGTTAATGGACGCCATTAATTACCGTAAGGTTTTAAGAATTCTTTATAATGAAATTTGATTGACTCTCGATGAACTTATTATGGATACCTAGTGGACTACCACTATCTTTATTCATTACATTCTAGCATCCTTTTACCATGCAACCAAGATTTTCTCATTCATTTATGACCCTAACATTCATTCATTTATTTATGTTATAGTGTGTTAGCGTTGTTAACACTATTAGCGAGCATTTTAGTGTCCTATATAATAGTGAGGTTCTTACTTGTATGCTAAGTAAGTGGTATGCTTACTTTAGGAAATTTCCCGTCATATACGGCATAACAGCTATTCTTGATTTTGGGGTTAAGGCACTAGTAAAATAATAATGATTTGCGGCGTAAAACCGAAAAAGCCGCATTTTAATATCAAAAGAATATAATATGCGGCGGGTTAGCCTATAAACCACCATTTTTTAATTACGGCCCAATTAATATGCGGCGTATTGATTAGGACCCGCCGCATTTTATTACTAAACTATATTAATATGAGGCGTAATTACAAGGACTTGTCGCATATTAATCACACCCTAGTAGCTAAATAACCACCAACACACGTATACCCCTGCATTTCTTCAATATTTAATTGTTTTCCTTCAATTGCGCCCCAGCCCTCACCGGTACTCACATTCGTAAATCTTCCCTTCCTGGCGCCCTATTCTAACCCACTTAAGCACCACCACTTTCATTTATGCCCTATCCCTCACCGTCGAGAACACCCCAACGCCGTGCCCAAGCGCTACTGCCATCTCCTTCTCACGGTCTCATCCCATAACACCGCTCATTTCTTCAAGGTGAGTCTCCCATTTTGTTCTTTGTTTTTTTTTATATTTTGATTCTTGCTATTTTGTGGGTTTTGGATTTTTATTCATTAGTGCATGAGGTAGTGGGTTTTGGGGGTTGCTAAGGATACTTGCTATTTATTTTGCTATATACGTATAAGAAGATTCGTGGGTTTTGTGTATAGGGTTTTATAGATGGGTATTTGATTGGTGTTGTTAAATGAGAATGTAAATATGTTAAGTAGTTCAAAACTTGGAAATATGTATATGAATTAATATGGTTTTGAATAAGTATGTGTATTAGTATGAATTAGATTATATTAGTATATGAATGGGTATATATAATATTTGGAATCGAATTAGGCAACTTATATGAATTGAGTAATGTATTAGGTTTGAAACTCTTAAGTTCGCTTTCTTTCATGTTTCAAAGTCTCTAAAATTTGCAATGTATTATGCATGTATAGGTTTATTTTGGATTCCTTTGAATCAATTCTTAGATAAGCTAGATGTAAAATGGCATTGTGTGTTGGTTGTGATTGTATTGAAATGCATATACATAGGTTTGGATATTGATTTTCAAAAATGGAAAATATTGGGTTTACAAAGGAAACTCTGCCAAATTTTTTGTAGAACTTGTAGTGATTTAGAAAGCATAAAGCAAAAATAATATCGCTTGAAGAATTTAGTAACTTAAACTATAGAGCGAGTGTTTGTTGGTCATTGTGGAGTTTACTTAATCTTATTTTTGGCAAGTTATTTAAGGACCCTTTAGGTGAAAATATATATATCACTATGCATAAACTAAGTGTTGATTAGATTATTATTTAATATCTTATATGTCAAATAGGGCATAATAAAAATTATGGTTTGAAATTGGATGTATGGTAATTGTGCTTCGTTGGAGTTCAAGAATGGAGTTAAGAAATTTTGTAGACAAACGTTGAAACACCTAAATAACATTGGAGATGCCGAGGTGTGTTGCCCTTGTATATATTGCGATAATGTGAATACAATTAGTAGTATAAGAGAGTTGAGGGACCATGTGATCCGGTGTGAGTTTAGGCAACAATACCACGTATGGGTATGGCATGGTGAGGTTCTTGTTTTTAATGACATGGGGTTGTGTTCTAACAAAATTCCCATTCATCATGTTTAGCTAAACCATCATGGACAATTAGAATCTGATGACGGTGAAGATGTTGATGCCGAGAAGGAAGATGATTAGGAGAAAGAATTTGGAGGATAATGACCCCGATGATGAATATCGAATAGATGAATTGCTTGAAGGGGTCGGGGATCAATTTGGTAGTCAATCTCATACTTTTGAGCGTTTGTGGGAGGCTGCTGAGAAACTGTTACATCTTGGATGTACTAAATACACTAAATTGTCCGCCTTATCAATGTTGTTTAACTTGAAAGTGAAATATGGTTTGACTGATATAAGTTTCACAGCCTTATTAAAAGTACATGTTTTCAGAGGGAAATGATTTGCCTATATCCATGTACTATGCGAAGAATTTAATGTGTCCCCTTGGTTTAGAGTATAATAAGATTAATGGCTATCCAAATGATTTCATATTGTATCAAAATGAGTATGCAAAGTTCATTCAATGTGTGCTAAATGTAGGCAGTCATGTTACAAACTCCCACATGGGATAGAGCCTGAAGTGGGAATTAAAGGTCCTAGTGTAAAGGCGTTGTGGTACCTTCTCAAAATACCAAGATTCAAGAGTTTGTTTTTGATTAACAACAATGCGAGGAATTTGAGATGGCATACAGAGAAGAGGAAGAAAGATGGGATGATTCGACATCCTGCTGATTCTTTCTAGTGGAAAAAGTTTATAAATCTTTCAAGGCTTTTGGCAAGGAAGATAGGAACCTAAGAACTCAACATAGTACATGGCCAGTTTTGTTAGTTATATATATTTTTCCTCCTTGGTTATGCATGAAGCGTAAGTATGTTGTGTTATTGCTTCTTATATCAGGGCCCAAGCAACCTGGGAATAACATTGATGTTTATCTTGCTCCCCTTATTAAAGATTTGCAGTTGTTGTGGGATAAAGGTATATCTGTGTATGATGCATATGCTAAAGATACTTTTACACTCTATGCCATGTTATTCTGTACCATTAATGATTTTTCAGCATATGAGAACTTGTCGGGGTATAAGGTGAAGAGAAATAAAGCCTGCTCAATTTGTGTGGATGATATGGACTTAACATATTTGCAACATTATGGGAAACATGTGTATCTCATCCATCAGAGGTTGTTGAATAGGTTTCATCTTTATCTTAAGAGAAAGACCTCATTTGATGGTAAAGTTGAGCAACGTAAAACCCCTATACCATTAACTAGCAGTGAATTTTATGACATTGTGAATGGAATAGAAAATATATTCGGGAAAACTTTAAAACACAGAGATGCTTAGGGGTTATGGAAGAAACAATCAATATTTTGGAAACTTCAATATTGGAAATATTTACCCGTTAGACATTGTCTTGATGTTATGCATATAGAAAATACTGTTGGTGATGCCATCTTAGAGACTTTGTTGAATATACCTGGTAAGACAAAGGATGATCCTAATGTTAGGAGAGAGATATATAGACAATGAAGATTCAATCCAAGTTGTGGCCTGAAGACAGAACGCCTAGGAATGGAAAAAGGTAAATCCACGTATCTTCCTCCAGCTTGTTACACTTTGTTCCAAGTAGAAAAGAGGATATTTTATGAGTGTTTATATGAGATCAAGGTTCCTAGTGGGTACTCATCAAATTTGAAGAACTTTGTATCCAGAAAAGATTTTAAATTACTGGGTATGAAGTCTCATGATTATCATGTTATGATGCAAGTGTTTCTACCAATTGCCATCCGTCATATTTTGCCCAAGCATGTTAGGGATTATATCACTAGACTTTGTTCTTTTTTTAATATAATATACAGCAAGGAGCTTGATCCGTCATGTTTGGATGAGTTATAGGCTAATGTTGTTACAACCTTATGTCAATTAGAGATGTATTTTCCACTGTTGTTCTTTGATATTATGGTACATTTTGTTCAAGAGTTGTGTGGTCTATTGTTCCTAAAATTGGCTAACGTACAAGAGCCTATAACTTGATATTATGGTACATTTTGTTCCTAAAGTTGTGTGGTCTAATGTACAAGAGATGTATCCGTCATGTTCAAGAGATTTCTTACATAAGTTCTTCCCACCATCAAAGACTACTGAGATGAGGAAAAAAAATGACTGGAATAGTTTAAGGGGTTGATATAAGCATGCCCACATCATGGAATAGAGAAGTGGCTACAACCCCCACAAGCCTCTAGTTATAATGCTTCAATGAAGGTTTTGTTTTGTGATGTTTGTGGTGATTATGAAGGGACAGGGAATTTTAGAGGGTAAGGATAAGAAAAGTATGGGCTTAAACAGAATCAAAATAGGTTTCAAAACCCAAACCAAGGCCAATTCCAATATCCTAACCAATAAACCCACCTAGTTTCAATGTAGGTCCTAGGACAAATACTTCCCCACCTTAACCACCTCCTTAGAACACTAACTTAGAGTCATTGATGGAGAGTTTTGTATCCACCCAAACCAAGAACAATGTCATTGAAGAAAGCTTAAGGCGAATGCAAACCCATAAGAAGATGCTTGAGAAGTAGATTGCCCAGCGTGCTAATGCCCTTAAGGATGGCCCTAAACCATTGATCCTTAGCTAAGGGATAAATCTTACTGAACATGTTAATGCCATAGTAACTAGGAGTGAAAAGACTCTAAAAGACCCTATGATAGGAGCTAGAATGACTGAGAAGCCTCCTAAAAAGAAAGAGAGTAGAATAGTTGAGGATCCTGATAAAGAGGATAGCAAGCCATGTGACCTTACATTCCACCTATTCCCTTCCCTTAAAGATTAGCACAAGACAAGCTTGAGGAGATATATGGAAAGTTCCTCCAAATGGTGAGAGATGTTTAACTCCACATCCCATTCATAGATGCCATAGCTAAAATACCATCCTTCTCTTAAAATCTAAAAGACTTAGCCACTAGTGGGAGAAAAACCAAGGGAATTATCAGTACATCTTACCATTGCAGCACTATAATTTTAAATTGACTTTCACCCAAATTAGGAGACCTAGGTAGTTTCTCTATCCCTGTTAAAGTTGGTAATCTATTTGTCTATTAGAGGCTGCATAATGTGTGACCTTTGTCTCAAATCAAGATAACGGTACAGCTCGCTAATAAAAGTACTAACACCCTATGGATATTCTCATAGATATCCCTATGTTTGTTGGTAAGTTAGTTTTAATGTGTGATTTTATTGTCATGGACATCCCTAAAGACACCTGAACACCTATTATTTTGGATGGACATTGTCTTACTACTATAGGTGCAATGATTGATGTAAAGAGAGGCAAGCTATCCTTTGAAATAGGGTAGGAATAGGTGGAGTTTGAGCTCTAAAAGGCGATAATGACCTCGTCAACCTTAAAGGAGTGTTTTAGTATTGGTATTGTAGAGAAAAAGGCTTTAAAGTCTTCATGGGAAGTTGAGGTTGATGTCTTGTACCTTTGCCTAGAAGGAATAGCGGAGAGTGATGTTGAAATCCTTAAGGATGAGCTCCTACTCGATGTAGACCCTTTTAGTGGTCTCATTTCCCATTTAGAGACTTTGAGTGTAAAAGAGGAAGTGTAGGAGAGATCTATACCTCTTGAAGTAAAACTGAAACCCTTACCTTCTTATTTGAAATATGTTTATTTTTGGTGAAAATTCTACAAACGCCATTATCGTCAATTGTGAACTTAATGGCGGTGAGTTGACCCAACTAGTGAACCTTATACATAAATACTTGAGGATCATTCGGTATGTAATTGACTATATAAAGGGGATAAGTCCCTCTTTGTCTTCTCATAGGCTATGCGAGAAAGGTGAAGCAGACTCGAGATGTTGAAATGATGAGCTCAATGAGAAGTGTAGTCTTGTGGTGGAAGATCACATCATAGTGTGCAATACTTGCTTCAAGGATGAGGACATCACCTCGATGGTGTCGAGGCTTGAGTCAACCTTAGCTGAATGACAATCATGAGTAATGTCAAGCTAGTGACTATAAAAGAGCGCTTGTGGGAGGCAACTCGAGTTTTCTTGCCTTTCTTTATGTTTTTATTTCATTTGATTTTGTCTGTAGTTTTGGATTTTGAGAGTTGGATTCCATTAGCAATATTTCAAGTTAATTACGCTGAAGGGCAAGAGCCCTAGTTCTAGCTAGTCACACCTCGAAAGAATCACCCTTCCTTTTTATTTCTTAATTTTCGCACTGAGGACTACACTCCACTTAAACTTCGGGGGTTTTTTTTCAAAAGGGTTGGGTCTTAGCTTCTTCCACTCTTCCTCCATTGTAGAATCCATTTTTAGTTTTCTTTTTGAGTTTCTTTTTATTTTGTTTTGGTGTGCTTAGAACTAGAGTAACTATTATTCTCGTGCTTTTCTTGTTTCTTGCTAACCATTGTTTGTTCATGACTATTAGCAATTGAGAAAAACCAAGAGGCTAAGGTATAATATTTCCTATTCCCGTTTTTATTGCTTTCATTGGTGTGTTTTTTTTTTCTAGTCTAGAGGAAGTTGATTGTTCGAGGATGAATGTCACGTTATTGTTAAAGGCGTTTAGCCTATTTTTGAGGATTGATTCATTAGAAACCATTGGTTTAATTTTGATGACCATGGTTAGTTTGTTGATTGGGTGTTGATTGTTAGATATCCTTTCCCATAGCATACTTCCATGCATGCATCTTCCTATTTTCTTTTCTTTTACAAAAATCTAGAAAATCCAAAAAAATTTGAAATTTACTTTGCAAGGCATGTAGCCGTTTTCCTTTATGTTTTTTTTTCTTTGCATTGAGCTGGGAATAAATAAGATTTTCATATTATTAAATATTCTCCTTCAAATTTCAAAATTTTTTACATGGTTTAGACTTAAATTGCATTGGAAAGAGTTTAGAATAGAGTCTTGATACGGTAGCTAAGGAACTATTGTGATTATGACCATTAGCCAAGTACCCCACCTTTTTTCTACCTAAGTAAAATCCTTAGGATTAGCATTTACAACCCATGGTGAGGAAATCATTTGAAGCCATCAACATGACTTGTATTGAGTGACAAAGATCCGTAGTTTGTCATGCTTTGATCAAGAACTTGTCCTATACCTACCAAAAACAGCAATCAAGCTTCTTAAGGAAAGACAAAAGCACTATTTAACCCTATTCCTTCTTCCTCAACCATTAACCTTTCTTCATTTCTTGTATATTTTATCATTCTCCACTAGCCATTGACCTAGTATATATTCTTTCACTACTTCCATCTTGATGGGATTTCTTTGGCGAGAAAATTGATATAAGTGTGTGAATGGTGATTTAGGAATCATGAAGCTTAAGGGAAACAATTGTCTCTTCTTGAATTTTATCTCCTTAGAGTTACTCCACTTTAGTAGTGTCTTTTAGTAAAAATTCAGAAAAAATAAATATAAAAAAGAAAAAGCTATATAGAAAAAGAGAAAAAGGAAGAAATAATAAGGAAAGGAAAATGATAAAGAAGGAAGTAGTAGGTTTTGTGGGGATCTGAGAACAAGAAACTCAAATATGTTCATTAATAAGCTTATGGGTGGAGAATATATGGTATTTCATTAAAGCGTGAGGGCTCAAGGCCTTGGAATGAGGTTAAAGTCGAGATCATAAGAAATCCTTTTGTTAATTAAGATAAGCATAACACCACTACCCAAATCCTTTCCCTATTTTGTACCAAATCCTTTCCCATTTTACTCATATTCAACCCCGAAGTCCTTTCGACTCTAGGAAGTTGAGTCATAGTTGGTGTAGAGAGGCAAAGGTCAAGCATATTGAGAGAGCATGGCAAATAAGATGTCAATTCATTAGTCATTACCCCTATTTTTTTATTTGTTCAACTCCTTCAAGGAGTAATGAGAAGCTAATTCCATAAGGATGGAAATAAGGCTCGGGAAAATCGTGGTTATGCTTTGGTTTAGGTGCATGAGATCTGTAGTTCCCTACTCTTTCTTGGTTATCCTTTATTCATTCTTATGCATTCTTTAGCATGTCCTCTTTTATAGTTTAGAAAGTTGGATGTCCATCACAATGTTGTTCCATGAATGCCCACTTGTTGCATCTTTCTTTTATTTCCTTTCTTTTATCTTATTTTCTCAATTTAGTTTTTGAAATGCTTGTTGTGGTTTTCTTTTTGTTTTAAAAGTTGGGGATCACCTCCCAGAAAAGCTTTACAAGAACACACTTGTCCTCTGAAGAGATTAGGAGGTTTAAATGATTTGTTGATCGATGCTAAAATCAATCGTGATACCTACAAAAGTTAGTTAGATTTTACCTTTTTAGTTGTAGCGTTAGATCGATCATTGATGTTCTCTCTCATTTGTCCTAAAGTCTTGCTTGAGGACGAGCAAGGGCCAAGCTTAGGGGAATTTGATGAGTTATGTCACTCATTTGTGCCTTCCTAGCAAAATTTTCATACTCTTTTGGCCCGAGTTTGCCCCGTATTTGTGCCATATTGCGTCATTTTACATGATTTGGACTTAGGAGCATTTGTCGTGTATATGTTTTATTTCCCTTTATTTTCCGTGTATTTTCTACTTTTATGCGTGTTTTTGTTCGCTTGATGTAGATATTCAGCTGGACGAGCACAAAGAGAAGCTAAGAGATCGCTCAAGAAAAGATCCGAGATGCCTCTCAAGAAAAAGAAAATACCTGAGCAGCCACTCAGAAGGATTCGTGAGTGGCCGCTCAGTTCAATGCAAGTTGAGAAACAAAAGAATACAAGCGGGTTGCAAGCGGCCATCATGACGGCACTCTGAAGGCATTTTTCCCTTTCCAGCGGGCACTCATTATGTGAGCTAATGCATCGAGTTTCCTCTTATGAGTGAGCGCTTACTACTTGACCTAAGCACCCGCTCAAGTTTATTTTGGGTGAATTTTGTGCCAAAATAAAACTCATCCATGGGCTTAATAAAGGGTAAAGCAGCAGCGACACACAACATTGATGAGAACATCATTATTCATTATTGTTAGCATAGTTTAGGGTTTACTTTTTCTTCACAAAAATCTATAGTTTAGCTTTCAGATTTGTTCTCGGTTTTCTTGTATTCAACGAATTTGCATAGAAACTTGTTAGACATCAGATTTTCATATATAAATCAGTACAGTACTTTGTTTCCTTTCTGTTGCTTTAAATTTCGTTGTTTTCTATCTATTTTCTGTTTTGCTTGATTTATGCTAGTTGATTTTAGATTTCAATTATAAAGTAGTAAGTTTTATTCCAAATCGTGGCAGTATGTCTTTCTTTATCTAGTCCATGATACTCCCTCCGTCTCATATTAGTTGCTACATTTCTATTTTGGGAGTGAAAATTTAAAAACTTTGACCATAAATTCTAATTATATTACAACAAATAATATATTCAAGTGAGATCTTGTTGAATGCATCTTGATGTAAATTTTTACAATATTAAGTTTTTATAATTTTTTGTCTTATAAATTTTAAGAAAAAAATGTTTTAAGTTGTATCTTGAAGACCGTAAATAGTCAAATGTAGCAAATAAAATGGGACGGAGGGAGTATTTATTTGCGCATGAGTAGTTAAATTAGTTACAAAATAGGGTAAAAACTCAATCCTATGTGATTTGATGTGGGATTTTTATTAAAGCTTAAATTTGGCTATATAGATTTCTCCCATTCATATTCCTAGTTCAAAGTCATTGAAAATGTATTCCTAGTTCAAAGTCATTGAAAATGCAGATTTTGATAGTGATCCGAAATTAGATTATTCAGCAAGACCCTATATTTCTAAAATCCAAATCTTGGTCTAATAATAGAAGAAATCTAAAATACGTTCACATACAGTGACCATTGAAAAAAAGACGCATTGATACCTTTGATACCTTTTATTTTCAGACAACACACCACAGTTTATGCCTCTTTAAGTACAAGTCTAAAGCAAAGAGAATGCATCCAACAACAAAATAAAATGAACGAAAATAAGTCGACAAAGACGTTTTCCAAAATTAAACACCCTAAGCAAACATCAAGGAACTATGCAGTGTATACATTTTGTTATGACAAACCACATAACTAGTAATCTTCGGGTGCCAAAGGTTGGTGAGCATGAGGAGGCTCAGTCGGGATCACAATAAACTCATATATCAGGCCGGCAAGCCCGCCTCCAATCAATGGACCAACCCAGTAGATCCAATGGTTCCTCCATCTCCATCCAACTAAGGCTGGCCCAAACGCTCTTGCTGGGTTCATTGACGCCCCATCAAACGGTCCGCCCACTAGGATATTTGCCCCAACAATCAACGCAATGGCTAACGGCGCAATGGTCCCTAAGCTACCCCTCTTAGGGTCAATAGCAGTAGCATACACCGTGTACACTAGACCAAATGTCATCACTATTTCGAGAATCAAAGCGTGAATGTTACCCTCTCCATACGCCACTCCCAGTCCAACTGGCCTCTGCAACATGCAAATATTCTCATTACAAAAATTTCAAACATTAGTGATGTACTGTGTATGTGTTTATACCAAGTTGAAACACTAGTAAATTTTAATAATGCAACGCACCCAATCTCTATCATTATTCAATCGTTTGAATAAAACGAACAGACTTAAATGTAGTTTGTGAAAGGTAATTCATCTAACGCATTTTGCAAACAATACTTACTATGCCATCAGTAGAGAACCTCAAAAGTAAGGCTGCAACAACTGCGCCCAAGATTTGGGCCACCCAGTATAAGAGAGCCCGAAGGAATGACACTCTACCACCAACAAGGGCCCCAAAAGTAACAGCTGGATTTACATGCCCTCCTGATACATTCAAACTTGCTGCTACTGCTGCAAACAAACCAAATGCATGCGCCAAAGCTATCATGATCAGAGACGAAGCTCCCGTCGTTGCTTCATCGCCATATAACTTACCTTTATTACCAAAATTAAACAAAGCAAAGTTAAAAGTCGACAGATGATAATCATTATAAAGATCAACGAAGAGTGCATGAATCAGTAAATTTATATAATATTATCTAATTGGCTGACTACTCCATGACGATAATACACATATCTCCTAAGCTCACAAAATATACTACAATTAACAATTTTATGTATCGAAAAGTAAAGGGAAAACTGTTTCTTATGAGAAGTAGAATACAATTTCACCCACCATTATTCCCGAACAGTAAACTATGCCAACCATTTCAGTTGACAAAACCTCCAAAAAGCGCACAATAATCCAGTAAGAAGTCTAGAAAAAGTTTTTCTTCCGCAAAAATTGATTCATTAACCGAGAGTTCCATAACATCTACAATTAGCTGAGTCTTAGATTCATATATCATATATGGTGTGTATCGTACCAAAGTCTCATAAAGTAATAGATCACACACCACAATTCTTCAGAGCTCTACCTTTGGTTGTAAATAAGCCTATAAATTTCACGCATTGTATCTAATTTTAGACGTAAGTTTAATAAATGTAAGTTGATAAGCCAAGAGAGATTAATAAATGTCACCCCAACCCATATCATATGTTTCACTTAAAAAATTCCCTTTCTCCCAAGAGGAGAGAGGCATCCATATCACACTTATAAGGTCGCCCCAACCTCGCTGTACGCTAGCCTTGATATGACATGCATGATGTACCAAAGAGATATATTGGTAGAGAAGGACTTACGTAAGGCGAGCTGGGAACCTTCACCAGCGAACACGAAGATGAAAGTGGAGATGAACTCAGCCAAAGTAGCCCTCATCGAGTCAGGATGGGTGGCCTCTTCTGGCCTTCCGAACGCATATCTTCGAGGCGGTGCCATGCTTTTTATCTTTTCTACAAGTCCAGCTAGCTATGCCAGTTTATACGTTTGACGCAACAAAGATTAAGCTACGCAACTATCGATCAAGAAATTTACCAAAATGAATATCCAAATTTTGACAAGTGAAAAGGCGGATTCTTTGAACCTTCAGAATTATAAGTAATATTTGGACAAGAAAAAGAGGGGATGAGTAATATAAATTGAGGAAGAGATAAGTGACGATTTTTGTAGAAAATGGACAATGAATATGATCGGGCTAATGGAGACACTTGGGCGAAGGCATGCAACAATTTTGACACGTACAATATGCAGGTGTTAATGATACACTGAATAACTAGACTCTCTAGCATTGACCGTAGAATGCTATCTGTTACAAATAAATCATCTTTATCTAAATCGAGGGAGTATCAAAACTTTTTTCTTGAAATAGGCCCCATAGATAAAGATGTATTACGTAAATGGTTGAATTTTATTTATTTAACCTTTTATTTTTTTAAAAATAATTCGAGAAATAATCCTAGCTCCAAACCATTGCGAAATATGACCATGGGCTAGTTTCGGATAGACGTTGTTGTTCAGGACAACGACTTTGGGGTGGACTAAGGCCAAGAATAGGGCTAATGGTAGGGGTGTCAAATCTGGTCAATGGGTCGGTTCTTATCGGGTCAATTTTGCCTATCGGTTCGGTTCTGGTTCGGGTCGGGTCATTATCGGGTTGGGTTAAATCGGTTATTTGCTTGGTCGGGCTCGGGTTGGGTTGTATTCGGTTCGGGTCGTATTCGGTTCTGGTCAAGGTTGGTTCGGGTTGTATTCGGTTCAGGTCATGGTCGGTTCTAGTACAATCGAGTCGGTTCCTGAACAAGTTGTAGCGAGTTATTTCGGATTTTGGTCAAGGTCGAATCTGGTAAAATCGAGTTAGTTCCTGAACAGGTTAATTTGGATTCGGGTCAAAGTCGGTTTTGAGAAAATCGGACAATGATGATGGTTAATTCATAAATTGGAAAATGATGATATCGATAAGTCATTTAAAAACAAAATATTTATGAGGTAATGATTATTAAATGTGTATTATCCTATCAAACTAGTCTATAACATACGATGTTAAGTTTATATATACATAAGAACTTGTAATATGTTTAGTTTAAATCGACAATGACAAGTTCGTATAAGTGAATTAAGTTAAATCATATTAATATAGATTAGTTAAAATAAATTGTATGGGTTCGAATCAAATATGATCATATTGATTACTAGTCCTTGAATGATATAAATTATGATGACAATGACTTAATGAGTTTTGTATTTCACTATTTCATGACTGATTTTAGTTAGTGAATTATGGAAAGCTGAAAAATGTTGGTAGAGTTACTAATGTCGAAATGAGTAATCATTTGTTAATAAATACTTATAAGTTTAAAACATAAGATGTGAAGTCGTTACATAATTCGTAATATAGACACATAACATAGTTACAACTTTGTAATTAAAATAACTCAAAGATTACATTTTTAAAATATGTTTGCGATTAAATTATAGTTAATATTTTTCAAAAAAAAAATAGAGTTAATAAGTTTATACGTGGAATCAAAATTTCCAAAAATATTATTTCAAAATACTCAAAAGCATTTTTAATTTATAAAACCGCTCATTTAAATTTTAAAATAACCACTTTTCTGTTTTTCCAACCGTTATGTTGCTTAAACAGTCAAACCATCAAACGAACCATTGGTTTAACCGTTATATTGCTCTTTTTTTGTTTGAAAATGTACTACCATTATAAGAATATGACATTTATACAAAAAAGATGGTGTCTTCCCTTGTAATGTGAGTTTATTGTTTTTTGTTGCTCCCCTTTTGTAATTGGTATTGAGTTTCATATATGGAATGTCATTGGGAAGCAAGCTTTTGTAATATCTTTATTTTACCTTTTTAATTATTTTGATAGTTGAAATACCCCCCAAAAAATTTACCTCCATACATTGATTAAAATAGCTTATATAATAAGTCTCTATGCTCACTATTTAATTGTCGAATTTAGATGATAGATGATTAGGAAAGAATTCGATACCTTAAAATAATAAGGATTAACTTTCAAATGTAGAGATAAGTAAATATTTAGCAACTTAACATGTAAACAATCATATATTCACATTGGTATAAAATAAAGGAATTATATGAAAACTATGTTTTAGTTTTTTATTTAATGTTATTTAAAAAGTAGGTTGTAAGAAAAAAATTGTCATTTTGGAAAAAGAAAGACGTCAATGAGATTTGTGAAATATTGAAACATCAAATTGGAAGGCTCTAATCTCACTTTTCATAGGCATAGACATGATGATGTTGCTTTTATTTGAATATTTAGTAAATCTTTAAAAAAATTTATTTTCATAAATGTACTTATTAAATAAATAAATTAATAAAAATGGTTGGTTTCAAAGTTATTAGATATTAGGTAAAAAAAAGGTTTGTCAAGATTAAGTCATATTCACGTATATTCAGATTATTAACACATCTAGTGAATTCAGGTAACGAATTGTTATAAATCGGGTTATATCGGTTATGTGTCGGTTTCAATCAGTTTCGGTTTCTTTTCGGGAAGGTACCGTAACGGGTCGGGTCTGTAACAGGTTGGGTTTGTAATGGGTCAGGTCTATAACGGGTCGGGTCCCTAACGGGTCAGGTCTATAACGGGTCAGGTCTCTAACGGATCGGACACGGATCAAGTTCGTGTCTTTGAATATCGGGTCAAATCGATTTCGGGTTAACTTCTGGTCGGGTTGGTTTTCGGGTCTCACTTTTTGGGTCATAATTAGGTCGGGTCCGAATCAATTTCGAGTAACTTATCGGGTCGGGTCTGATTCTGACAGCTCTAGCTAATGGTGGAAGCTTGGCTAGGCTAAAAATTGTTGTCCTAAGCCAAAGTCGTCGTCTTGCTTGACCTAAAACCCTACATTTGCCTCCCCACTCTCACTCTCACTCACTCTCACTCTCACTCTCACTCACTCTCACTCTCACTCTCTAACTCCGATGATATCCGACGACGTGGTAGTAGACGAATTCATAATTTGTACATTGTCGTAATATTTGAAGATGACATAGAAACATTTGTATATGTATAGTTTTGAATTCAAAACACGGATTGAATCCTAAATATTCTATTTTTACTCGGATATGAAGTATCACTCTATTATACTCGGTTAAGGTCACATCAGTTTGAATACATTTTAGGTTTGTTAATGTTTGATTTAGGTGGTTGTTTTGAATAGAGTCATTTTTATGTATGAATTTTCAACGATAGCTTGAGATGTTCAATAGGATGAAATGTAATGTGATGATTCAACATTTAAATAGTTCTAAATCCTCAAATAATGACTTTTAAGAAAATTTTGTGAAAGATTGATGTGAATCTAGGTATTGAAACCTTAATCCACACAAAAGGGATAGAACTAGATAGAAAACCCTCTAAAGCTACGCACCAAAGGTTTAAAATCTAGGGCGAAAGTTTAAGAATTGATTAAAGCAAAGCACCCTCAATTCCTACACTTCCTCACGTGAATCTAAAGCTTTAAGCACCAATTCACAACTCTTTGTTACACACAAAGAAAAACAACAAAATCTCTAAGTTTATTGAAGAATATATAGAAAAGAATCTCCAAATCTGATTTTTCCAAGCTTGGGTGCACATCTATTTATACCCATAGCTTGAGAGTTTCAATCATATTATGACTAGGCCTCCTACTTCTAAAAGGACTCCTAATAACCAATAGGACAATGCCACCTATTTATTACATAATCCTACTAAAACTCTAACACTATCTTATCTTAATTAGAATCTTATCCTACCTAAAAAGATAATATTACAAATTAACTACTCTAATCCTATTTTATTTAAAGTAAAACACTAAATATCCAATCCCTTGTGTGTAGCCACGTCCATACCCATGCCATGTCACTTGCCATGTCACTTAAGTCGTAATAAAGCACCGATAAGATGTAATAAGCACATCTCAATGTAACAAGCACCTCCCCTTGTCTTAAAATTTTCCTCCTTGGTCAAAATTTTCAATCTTCGAAAATTACTCCAAGATTTTAGCTTTTGATCAAGGCCTTCCATCAATCATCACCTCCATGGCTTCCACAATTATAGAATCATAAAACCTGAAAATGAAAAGTTCAAAAACACACCTATGCCTAAAATGAGAAAAACCCTATCAAATGAAATGGGAGAAAACTCATAGGCAAAACCAACTTATTCCCCATGTCCACCTATCCTCATTTACATTTTCATGTTATCATGCACATGCAAATGTTCCCCTTTGATGCACCTAGAAGATTCGTGTCTCCATAAGCCAACAACTCTCCCATGGTAGCATTCTTCTTTAAAGCTTCAACCAATCCTTCGAATTTGACATCCTCTATCATATCATCCTCCTCTTCTTCAAAAGAGTTTGTCCTCAAACTTCGAAGTTGATCATCAGGCACATAAGGTGCTAAGTCGCCTATATTGAATGTGGCATGAACTCCATAGTCTCCAGGCAACTGAAGCTTATATGCATAATCACCCACCTTACTGATGATTTTGAATGGACCATCACACCTAGGCATAAGCTTGTTCTTACGTCGATTAGGAAATCTTTCCTTCCTCAAGTGTAACCAAACCAAGTCTCCCTCCTTGTAAGTATGTTGAGTCTTGTGTTTGTTAGCTCTATCCTTATAGATATCATTGACCTTCTCAATTCTTGCTCTCACTTGGGTGTGAAGCTTTTGCATATAGTCAACCTTGGCCTTCGCATCCTTCTCTAATTCCCTTCCATCCACCAATAACACTCCCTTGCCATTATCTTTGTTAGAACCATAAAAGGCTTCAAAGCAAATGCTTTGGCTTGTGCATTCTTCCTCACAACATATATGTTTGTCCTTCCATCAAACTTTACAAATCTGTCATATTGCCAAGGTCTTCCCAAGAGAATATGACACGCATCCATGGGACAAACATCACAAAGCACTTGATCTTCATAATTGCCAATTTTGAACGAAATCAATGCTTATTTACTAACCTTTACATCACTTGAATTGCTAAGCCAATGGAGCTTATATGGTTGAGGATGGATTTGATTGGGCACCTCCAACTTGTCCACCAAGAGTGTAGAAACCACGTTAGTGCAACTCCCCGAATCTATAATCACATCACATAGTCTTCCTTGGACATTGCATCTTGTGAGGAAGATTTTCTCCCTTTGGCTCTCCTCTAATGGTAAGGACTTGGATTGCAATGCCCTTCGCAATACTAGGCTAGATCCCCTAGTTTCTGCCATCACCTCCTCCACATCCTCCTCTAGGACTTCAAAAGATGTGTTACCTTCTTCCTCTTCAAGCTCATGCTCCTCTTCTTCAAAGGTTTCATCTTCCTCCCAAGTCCGAGTAGTAGCAATCCTAGCATGGGGACAATCCCATTGGATATGGCCTTGTCCCTTACATTTGAAGCAAGTTCGTTGATCTCCCATAGGGGGCTGATGTGCTCGTTTTAGAGCACATTTATTAACTCATTTTAGTGTCAAGACTCGTAGTTTCGTAATGGTTTTATGTATATTATGCTTGATTTTACCTTGATCTTGTTTTCCAGTTATCTTAAGTTTATTTCAGGCAATTTTGATGATTTCAAGGTGAAACACGATATATTCGAGCCTTTGACACACATATCTTAGCTTGGGCAAGCGTTTGAAGTCATACATGAAGATTTCACGGAGTTCAGAAAAGAGGAAGTGAAAAGAGGAAAGAATGCTCTCAGATTCGGCCGAATCTGAGAGACATTCGACCGAATGGCTGCAGATTCGACCGAATCTGAGACTCATTCGGTCGAATGAGAGGCAGTTTCAGAGTTCTCGAGCCTTGCCACTGGAAAGGCCGAATGGAACTCATTCGGGCGGGCGAATGAGCTTCCATTCGGCCGAATCAGACTATACATTCGGGCGAATGCTTGACAGAGATCGATTCCCCGAAGCCTCTGGAATGGGCGAATGGAAGACAATTCGGGCGAATGGGATTACATTCGGCCGAATGATACATAGATTCGGGCGAATGACAGTGTTTTCCTCCGGATCAACTACTTCTTTTTAGGGCCGGCTCCTATGCACTTTAGGGTTTTTCGTAGGTTTTTCTTATTTTGTTATAAATACCCCCTTCCTCTGATGAGGAGGGGGGAGAGCTAGGTTAAATACTTTTATGCACTTTTAGATTTCTTAGCCTCCAAATTCTTTTAGTTTTAGCTTTCAATTTTCAGTTTTTCTTCAACGCTTTGTAGTTCGGATTCTTTTCGTGGATTTCAATTTGAAGCTTTTGTAAGTTTAATTCCTTCCTTTAATCTTAATCCATTACTTTATTTCATAGCATGTTTAGTTCTAAGTTTATCGTTTATTAATTCTGATTTTGTTTTCATTCTCGATTTCATTCCACGTTCGTTTCTGCTGTATCTTTTAATATCTTTATGTTTTTAAGCATGAATATGAGTGAGTAATTCTTTTAGGGGTTTTGATTGGTGAAACCCTAGGAAAGCTATGATCTTTATTGCTTAAGATTGTAGAAACGATGTTAATAAATAGTTTCGGATTCCGATGCGAATCTTGTCCTGCCACTCCTTTGGAGACATAGGGCGATTATAGGTTGTTCGTGTGATCTATAGGGTCACCAACTTCCTCTCGTATTCTTGGGTATCCATGCTAGTTATTAACAGATTTTCTGTAATCTATCATGTTCGGTTTGAAGCTTCATTCCTAGGGTGAATCCAGTCTTGTCCCCGTTTTTCTCTACTTGATTTACTTCGTGAATTGTCGTCATTTATTTTCTGCCTGTTAGTTTTAACTGAATTTTCAACCCCAATTAGTCCGGTTGTGTTAAAAGTCTAAGTCTTGATATACCTTGTCTTCGTGGTTCGACCCCCTACTCCGCTATACTCGTATAGTTTG
This sequence comes from Dysphania ambrosioides, assembly GCA_026401315.1. Taxonomy (NCBI): domain Eukaryota; kingdom Viridiplantae; phylum Streptophyta; class Magnoliopsida; order Caryophyllales; family Amaranthaceae; genus Dysphania; species Dysphania ambrosioides. Next base: position 13,005,593 of record CM048665.1, on the reverse strand, counting down.
TAGGTTGGAATAAATATAGTTTGCATAACCTGTCTTTTAGTTAACGACCTAGAAAACCGGTTATCAAAATGGCGCCGTTGCCGGGGACAAGGCGTAATATTTAGACTTGTTTTGTTTTAGCATAACCTTATTTATTTTATTTCCATTTTTTTTGTTTTCATTTCTGTGTGTGGTTGTCTTTGACTTAGGTGTTTGCATGCCCCATAGCACGCGTAGGTCAAACCAGCCAATTACACCCTTAAATCCTGAAATCCAACGTGTTACTAGACAACGCTCTTCAAAGTATACCTCACAATCTGTCCAAAACCCTACCATATCCATAATGGCCGAAGAACATCAATTGTTTGGCCAATTCGGAACTCCTGGCTCACAAGAGTTCCAAGGGGGTGTAGTACTTCCTGTTGCTGCTACACCTTACCAAATTCATCCTCAGTTCACAAGAATGGTTAAGGAAACACCATTCAGTGGCTTAAGAAATGAATGTCCTCTTCAACACCTAGAGGCATTCTCAGATATTTGTGGACTTATCCCTCCTTGTCCTAATAGCCCTGATTATGTGCGAATGCACCTTTTCCATCTGAGTCTAGCGGGAGATGCCAAGGATTGGTATAAATGCTTAGAACCCAATTCAATTGTCAATTGGGCTCAACTAAAAACCGCATTTCTAGAAAGGTTCTATCCTACGGTTCGAACGCAGGATTGGCGTAAGAAAATTGCGTCATTCACCCAAGAGGATGATGAGAACCTTAGTGCTACATGGAGTAGGTTTAAAAGAATGATTAGAGCATGTCCCCACCATGAGTACGGGGAGAACCATCTCAACACATTCTTTTACGATGGTCTTAACGACTCCACCAAAGCATTTCTAGACTCAGCTGTAGGTGGCCAGCTTTCCAAAATTCCTTGCACCCAGGTAAAGGCCAGAATAGAGGAAGTTGCTAAGAATAGTGCCTGGGGAGGAACTAGGAGTCAGGGATTACCTAGAGGGATGCTAGACACAACTAACTTGGACAACATTAGCGCCAAAATAGAAGCCGTTATTGATAAAAAGTTGTCCAAACTAAGCCTAGCCGGTAGTTCGAACAACCCCCCAATGCGTGAAAAGCACTTTGCATGTGCCATATGTGGGGGTACTAACCATGATACATCTTATTGTGGTGGTTCGCACTCCGAGCATGTAGCTGCAGTTGACTATGGGGGGTATAACCCAGAACCGCAGGTGATGAACTATGACGGTTATGGGTATAACCCTGATCATGTGGCAGCCCTTAACTATAGTGGACAGGGCCAAGGAGTAGGGTATGGGCAGCAACCTTTCCCAAACAACCAACAGTACAAACCTCCCTTTAACTCCAACCAAAACCAGGGAAATTTCCACCCGGGATACAACAGAAATGGTCAAGGTGGATTTAATAACCAAAGTTTCCAGGGGAACCAGACTAATGGGAACGTACCTAGGGCCAATGTGTATAGACCCCCAGGGTTTCACCAAGGACCTAGAAATAGTTCAAACCTGCCTTTTCCCCCTAGTCAGCCTCATCATGTGGCTCCTCAACCACAACATGGTCACACTTCAACCAACGACCATTTAGCCTCCCAAGTAACAACTCTTGCTCAACAGAACCAGAGTCTGACGCAAATTAATCAGACCCTCATCCAACAAATGCAGCAACTTCAAGCTCAGCAAAAGTTGTTTGAAACTCAACTGGCCCAAATGGCTAATCCTCCTACACCACCGCTATTCCCATCTCACCCTCAACCTAACCCCTCTATACAACCTCCACCTCAGCAAACGAACCCAAACCAACACACTGCTAAGGCTATCCACCTGAGATCAGGGACTCAGTATAACAGTCCCTCATATCCGGTTGATACACCTTTGGTGCGGGTGAGTGATGAGACGAGAGTACACAATGATGAAAAAGAGGAGGAACATAGTAAAATGCCAGAGGTCGAAGATGAAAGTGGTAGGGAGGACATCAATGCTAAGGCAGGGAGTGAGAAGCCAGTAGAGAGTGAGGAGGAGAGGAGGAAGAAAGCTGAGGAAAGAAAGAGGTTAGACCGGTTATATGCACCACCGCTGCCTTTTCCCTATAGGAAAGTTGAGAAGCAACTTGATGATAAGTTCAAGAAGTTTCTTGAACATCTTCAGAAGATGGAGATGAAAATCCCATTCCTCGATGCTATGGCACAAATGCCAAAGTATGCTAAGTTCTTGAAAGACTTACTGTCCAACAAGAAAAAGCTTGAGGAAGAGGTAATCAGTCTCCCTCATCAAGTTAGCTCTATACTGCAAGGGAAAATGCCTATGAAAGAGCGAGATCCCGGTCCTTATAACCTCCCCGTGAAGTTGGGAAACCTTGATCCTAAAGGGGCGCTCGCCGATTTAGGGGCTTCGATTAGTCTTATGCCCCTATCGATCGCCAAAAAGCTCCCCTTTGCCCTCCGACCTTCAAGGAAAACAATCCAACTGGCTGATAGGAGCATTAAAGTGCCATGTGGAGAGCTCGATGACATACCTATACAAGTAGGAGAACTAGTGGTCCCTTGTGATTTTGTGGTAATGGAAATGGAAGAGGACCCTTATACTCCACTTATCTTGGGCAGAGCCGTTCTGAAAACGCTTCGGGCAGTTATTAATTGCCATGATGATACCATAACGGTAGAAGTTGCCCAAGTAAAGGTAGTTTTCAAAATCTCTCCCCTTTTAAAGAAGCCTATGGTTGAGCAGATCTGTCGCCTTGAAGAAGGTGAAAGGGAGAGTGAGGTTAGTTATGAGGATAAGGAAGTAGAGGTTGGGTGTCAAATGATTGATGAGGATACCCCTACTATAAATGAGCTGTTGGAAGGCCGGTTAGTTACGGCCCAGGATTCTGAAAAAGAAGCAGAATATGAGCATCTTTACGAGGTAGAGGAAAGTATTACGCATAAAAGGGAAGGTCCTAAATCTTTCCCCAAAGTGACTTTAAAACCTCCACCTCCCAGCTTAAAGTATGCCTATCTCGATGACGATGAAGGAAGCCCGGTCATAGTGAATTCTGAACTCGATGACATTTCTTTGGAAAAATTACTTGTTTTATTAAGGAAATATCGAGATGTCATAGGGTATTCACTAAGTGATTTAAAAGGGATTAGTCCATCCCTTGTTATGCACCGGATTCATCTTGATGATGAACAATTTTCCTCCATTGAGCCTCAAAGACGGCTCAATCCCAACATGAAAGAGGTTGTTAAGGATGAAATCCTCAAACTCCTCCAGGCCGGCATCATCTACTCAATTTCAGATAGTAGATGGGTTAGCCCAGTTCATGTTGTTCCTAAAAAGGGAGGAATAACCATCGTCGAAAATGACAGAGGAGAGATGATCCCAACAAGAGCCACCACGGGATGACGAGTTTGCATTGACTATCGCAAACTCAATAAAGCAACCAGAAAAGATCACTTTCCCTTACCCTTCATCGATGAGATGCTTGAAAGACTTGCCAGGCACAGGTACTATTGTTTTCTAGATGGTTACTCGGGTTTCTTTCAAATCCCGATCCACCCCGAGGACCAACAGAAAACAACTTTCACCTGCCCTTTTGGGACTTTTGCCTACAGGAGAATGCCCTTCGGTTTATGCAATGCTCCATCCACCTTCCAGAGGTGCATGTCGGCTATATTCGCCGATATGTTAGAGGACTTTATGGAAGTGTTCATGGATGATTTTTCTGTTGGAGGGTCCTCTCTTGACACGTGCTTGACACATCTTGAGAAAGTACTATTAAGGTGTCAAGAAACGAATCTTGTACTAAATTGGGAGAAATGTCACTTTTTAGTTCAAGAAGGCATCGTCCTAGGCCACAAAGTGTCTTACAAAGGCATAGAGGTGGATCCTGCCAAAATTGACGTGATAAGGAATCTTCCTGTACCTACCTCAGTTACAGGAGTACGATCCTTTCTTGGACACGCAGGATTCTATAGGCGCCTCATCCTAGGATTTTCGACTCTAGCAAAACCCTTGAATGAACTTCTTCAGAAAGATGTTGAATTTCACTTTGATGAGAGGTGTATGAATGCCTTTAACAGGCTAAAAGAGGCTCTAATTTCTGCGCCCATCGTGCAAGCTCCGGATTGGAGTTTGCCATTTGAATTGATGTGCGATGCCAGTGATATTTCTGTTGGTGCTGTCCTTGGGCAGAAAAAGGAGGGAAAGCACCATGTTATATGTTATATCAGTAAAACACTGGACCATGCACAACGCAACTACACTACAACTGAAAAAGAAATGCTAGCAGTCGTCTATGCTTTTGAGAGACTGCGCCAATATCTCATCTGTTCAAAAGTTGTAGTATTCACTGATCACTCGGTTCTGAAGTTTTTAATGACCAAGAGAGATGCTAAGCCGAGGTTGATCCGTTGGGTGCTCCTATTACAGGAGTTTGACTTTGAGTTGAGGGATAGGAAAGGTAGCGAAAATGTGGTAGCTGACCACTTGTCTAGGCTACCCGAGCTTAATAACGACGCCGTACCTATCCATGACGAAATGGTCGAAGAAACCCTAATGACAGCAATAGTAGTTGGGAAAGCCCCTTGGTTCGCAGATATTGCGAATTATTTAGCTTGTGGAGAACTTCCAGAGTTCGAATCAAGGGCTATGAAAAAGGCTTTCTTTGGTTAAGTCGGGAACTTCTTTTGGGACGATCCCTACTTATTTCATGCTTGCGCAGACGGCATAATCCGCCGCTGCGTCACTGAAGAAGAAGTTCCAAAAATCCTAACTCATTGTCATTCCTACGCGTGTGGCGGCCACCATGGTATAATGAACACTGCTGCTAAGGTTGCCACCGCAGGTTTCTATTGGCCAACATTACACAAGGATGTTGAAACGTTTGTGAAAAGCTGTGAGAGGTGCCAAAAAGTTGGCAACATCTCGATGCGAAATGAGATGCCTCAAAACTACATCCTTGAGTGTGAAGTGTTCGACTGTTGGGGAATCGACTTTATGGGCCCATTTGTTTTATCTCATGGGAACCAATATATTTTAGTAGGAATTGATTATGTGTCTAAGTGGGTGGAAGCCATCGCTTCACCTACGAATGATCACAAAGTGGTTATTAAGCTTTTTAAAAGCATAATCTTTCCTCGATTCGGTGTTCCCAAAATAGTCATAAGTGATGGGGGATCACACTTTGCTAAGCACGAACTAAATAAATTATTGAAAAATTATGGAGTCGTGCACAAAGTTGGATCACCCTACCATCCCCAAACTCAAGGACAGGTGGAAGTAGCTAATAGGGAAATCAAGAGGATTCTCGAGAAGGTGGTAAACCCAAATAGGAAAGATTGGTCTCTAAAGCTAGATGACGCTCTTTGGGCCCACCGGACGTGTTACAAAACCCCTATTGGTACCACCCCGTTCCGGCTTTTATATGGGAAATCCTGTCACCTACCGGTGGAACTGGAATGCAAATCTTGGTGGGCGATCCAAACTCTAAATTTGGACCCCACCTTATTCTGCGAGAAGCGAGCCGCCCAATTACGAGAATTGGAAGAACTACGGCTCGATGCATTTCATAACATGCACATCTACAAGGAACGTACTAAGCGTTGGCACGACCAACGTATCATCCAACGAGAGTTCCTTGTAGGAGATAAAGTGCTGCTCTTTAATTCAAGAGCTAAGTTATTCCCCGGAAAGTTAAAATCACGGTGGTCTGGGCCATTCGAGATTTCACAAGTTTTCCCGTATGGAACGGTAGAGCTGAAAGACCATCATGGAGGACGTTTCGTTGTTAATGGACATCGGTTAAAACTCTTCCATGAGAGCAGCCTTCACAATGTCAACACCGTTGAGCTTATAAAGTTAGATGATGTCAAAGTCGAATGATTGGTATAATCATTGACCCTTATCGAGTATCCCTACTTTGAATCATCGTCCTTTACCGTTTTCTTTTTTTTAGATTTTAATTGCTTAGTCTCCCTTTTGTCTTTGTTTAATTACCCGAGCTACGTCGAGCTAAACGACGTTAAACAAAGCACTTACGGGAGGTAACCCGGTTTATTTGGATTTTCAAACAACTTAATCACAGTATATTGATTGATTTTGAGAGGGCACAAGTGTTTTGATGAAATCGCTGCCCATTCGGCCGAATGATAGGTCCATTCGGCCGAATGAAATCGAAGATGGAGCTAAACCCAATTTTGGCCAAGTTCCTGATAATGCCGAATGCAGTTTCAATTCGGCCGAATGAATCTCATTCGACCGAATGTAGTGATCCATTCGGTCGAATAGATCTTATGGGAGTATTTTACAAGGTTGCTGATAATGCCGAATGAAGCCAACATTCGGTCGAATGAAGTTACATTCGACCGAATGTAGAGACCTATTCGGTCGAATGGGAGCGAAGATTCTTCGTAACAATTATCCATTCGACCGAACAGGTTATATATTCGGTCGAATAAGACACCATTCGACCGAATGGAAGCCCCATTCGACCGAATGGATGTCAGTTCTATAAATATCAGCTCATTCCACGAAAAATCACACCGAACCTTTCCTCTCATTCGGCCGACTCCCCCAACACTCTTGCTCTCTCTCAAATCCTTCTACTCCCCTCCAAATCATCTTCAATTATCATGGGTCCAAGGAGAACTTTAAGGAACCCCTTCAAAAGATCCAAGAAGCATGGAGAGGGTTCCTCTTCGGGTGCAGCTCAGGAAGCACAACATACCAGTTCTCAACAACCGGAGGGTCCACAAAGGCTTCCTGGCCAGGAACTATGGTTCGATGAGGACCACCCTACGGTTATTTTCGTATCTTTGGAGCAATATGAGCGTTTCCAACGACTTAAGGTACGAAAAATCAACTCTACTCGTTATTTAGACTTATCAATTTTGCAAAGAATGGGTATATACGAGCAATTTGTTGCATTATTAACTGCATGTGGGTTAGAAAATTGGATAAACATGTGGCACCCAACTCATAAGCTCTTAACTTATGAGTTTCTTAGTTCCCTAACCCCGTGCCAAAGAGATGGTAGGTTGCATTTATCTTTTAGGCTAAGGAATGCAACCTATTTTCTTGATTATGCTGCATTTTGTGCCGTATTTGGTTTCAATAACGAGCCTATTCCGGATAAACAACCGGACAACTCTCGGGTTTTCGAGCTATGGCCTAAAATAGCTGGCCGGCTTGTTTATCCGAATAGGAACATATATGCCTCTGATGTGCAACACCCAGTTTTGCGCATGTTCTTTAAATTTGCTAGGGAGACTCTGTTCCCTTCCCCTAGCCCTCACCTAGTACGAACGCACGAGGTGCACATCTTGCACCGCTATCTTGCACCGCACGACGACACTGCACTAAGCTTGCCAATGACGCTGTGGAAGTTTCTAAACAACACAGCCACCCTAAACGCTACTACTGACTTATGTTTAGGGGGACACGTATTCCGCATTGCTGAATTCCTGAATGTCATGAATCCTGTGGAATTCAGCGAAAGATATGCCAGTTCCACTACCCTTCACGAGCAATGCCTCGTACGGGCTGGCTTCATCTTTGCGGACCCCATGCGATGGCGGTACTTGAAAGACCGCACCATCCACCTCCTCGCCCTCACACCCTCTCTATGCGTGACCGACCTAGAGCCTCTACCTCGGTCTTGCCGGACCATGACGATTCAGACGATGAGTCTGAATCTGACATTATGTCCTCCCTAGGACGCATAGAGAGAAGGCTTGATCAGGTCCTCACCACCCAAGCCCATCACACCGCCCGGCTCGAACACCTTGAACAAAACTTCGAGCGGGCGAACTACCCATGGTATGATATGGCCTACCGCTCCCACATGGTCGGCGAAAGCATGGCCACCCCTTCCTGGTACCCTCGCCATGACAACTATAACGAGATATCTCTAAGTCATGGGTTTGACCGGTTGAGGGTGGGTAGGCGTAGGTTCAATAACTTCACTCCGCCGGCTCCTAGAAGAGCCTCGGACGACTATGGGATGGACTACACGGGTGGGGAAGAGGAGGTTAATGAGGAGGATGACCAGGGGGATGATGAGGAATTTATGGGGGATGAGTAGTGGTGGACCTAACGGCCTCCCTTAGCGCCGAGGACGGCTTCCTCCTAGCTTGGGGGGGATATCCATAGTCCACTACTCATTCTTTCGCGTGTCCTTTGGTCTTGGTTGTCAGTTTAGTGTTGTGTAGCGTTTCGTTGCTTCGTGATTTATTTCTAGGTGTTATTTTGTGTTTTGCGCTTTGCTTTTTGGTGCTGTTTTCAGGGATATATACAAGAAGTTCCATATGCCGCTGCACCCAGTACTGGTATGATCTCCTATGTGAAAATCCAAATTTATGTATTTTAGTTATTTTTATATTTGTTTTTTACCCTTCTTTGCATCGCATGCCCCCCCTTCCCCATCCTATATTCCCAAACAAACATGCAAGCCTCTGTTGTGCACTGACTTTATACAAACTCGTATTCCCGTAGCCCTGTGCCTGTTTTGGGTATGAGTTTATCAACTGTTTTTCACTTAGCTTGGGGGGATCTGAGCTTGCTTGGTATGTGGTTTGGATGACTACCTATTGAGGCGCATTTCGACTAACCTAGTAAGGATTGAGCCTTTAGGACTCTATTATGAGTCCTATATTGATGAGTGTTAGTCAGGGAATCTTAAGAATTGTGTCTGTTCTCCTCCAACATGGTCTACTTTTCTAAAGGTTAGGGATGATAACACGTTTGTAGTTAAAAGCTACATAGCCAAAGTGCCTACCATGAAAATCAATTTACTCTAGGTTGAGCCAAATTTGTGCCTTTACCTTCTTTTGTAGCCACGCTATCTAACTCCACATGAACCAAATACTCCCTCTTTTTACCTAGAGGATAGTCATGTGATCATAGTGAAGTTGATGTTTGTAGTATTGTAATATAGGATTTCGGTTTGGGGAAATGATCATTAGATGATTTGACTACATACACTAGTCTTAGTGCATTTCAAAGAAGTATGCACATAGAAAGCTCAGAAAAAGCTTGAAAAGCACAAAAAAAAAAAAAAAAAAAAAAAAAAAAAAAAAAAAAACAAAAGAAAACAAACAAAAGAAATTAGAGAAGAAGTTGAGAATAAAGTTGACATAGTGTATTAGTCTACTATTGGGAATTTTGGGATTGACATGGTTGTCGGAAGGCATAATCTTCCTCGGTTTTACTTCCTTGGATCACTTACTATCCTCTATTTCAACTCCACATTCCCAAATTCTACCATACCTCGATCCTGACCTACATTACAACCCTTTTTCAAACCTGTTCGACTTAACCTGATTAGTAAGATCAGTGCTGGAGAGCAGATAAGACACGATTTACGAGATTTCTCCCTGCTTAGGTGTTTAATTCCCGACTCACCTTTAGTCGGATGACTTCGAGTGAAACACATACCCCATAAACACATGAGCGTAATGGAAATTTCCCTCACCTCGTGGGAAATAACCTTGGGAGCGTAGACTTGCGACCTCATTAGGTAGTGGGCGGAATGAATTATGATGTGGCTCGCTCGGCAATCCCGAGTAAGTGTAAAAAGTTGATTATGCTTTTTAAATCCCATTGTACTTGCACACCCATGGCTAGGGAAGAGTTTCGCACGTGCACGGCTTGCATCGACTTGAACTTCACTTCTCATGTTTTTCATTAGTCTCTTCATTCATTTCTTCATTCATATTGCCTTTAGCTGTCATTTCACCTTTCTAATTCGTTTGCTAGGGACTAGCAACGGTCTAGCTTGGGGGAAGTTGATGTGCTCGTTTTAGAGCACATTTATTAACTCATTTTAGTGTCAAGACTCGTAGTTTCATAATGGTTTTATGTATATTATGCTTGATTTTACCTTGATCTTGTTTTCCAGTTATCTTAAGTTTATTTCAGGCAATTTTGATGATTTCAAGGTGAAACGCGATATATTCGAGCCTTTGACACACATATCTTAGCTTGGGCAAGCGTTTGAAGTCATACATGAAGATTTCACGGAGTTCAGAAAAGAGGAAGTGAAAAGAGGAAAGAATGCTCTCAGATTCGGCCGAATCTGAGAGACATTCGACCGAATGGCTGCAGATTCGACCGAATCTGAGACTCATTCGGTCGAATGAGAGGCAGTTTCAGAGTTCTCGAGCCTTGCCACTGGAAAGGCCGAATGGAACTCATTCGGGCGGGCGAATGAGCTTCCATTCGGCCGAATCAGACTATACATTCGGGCGAATGCTTGACAGAGATCGATTCCCCGAAGCCTCTGGAATGGGCGAATGGAAGACAATTCGGGCGAATGGGATTACATTCGGCCGAATGATACATAGATTCGGGCGAATGACAGTGTTTTCCTCCGGATCAACTACTTCTTTTTAGGGCCGGCTCCTATGCACTTTAGGGTTTTTCGTAGGTTTTTCTTATTTTGTTATAAATACCCCCTTCCTCTGATGAGGAGGGGGGAGAGCTAGGTTAAATACTTTTATGCACTTTTAGATTTCTTAGCCTCCAAATTCTTTTAGTTTTAGCTTTCAATTTTCAGTTTTTCTTCAACGCTTTGTAGTTCGGATTCTTTTCGTGGATTTCAATTTGAAGCTTTTGTAAGTTTAATTCCTTCCTTTAATCTTAATCCATTACTTTATTTCATAGCATGTTTAGTTCTAAGTTTATCGTTTATTAATTCTGATTTTGTTTTCATTCTCGATTTCATTCCACGTTCGTTTCTGCTGTATCTTTTAATATCTTTATGTTTTTAAGCATGAATATGAGTGAGTAATTCTTTTAGGGGTTTTGATTGGTGAAACCCTAGGAAAGCTATGATCTTTATTGCTTAAGATTGTAGAAACGATGTTAATAAATAGTTTCGGATTCCGATGCGAATCTTGTCCTGCCACTCCTTTGGAGACATAGGGCGATTATAGGTTGTTCGTGTGATCTATAGGGTCACCAACTTCCTCTCGTATTCTTGGGTATCCATGCTAGTTATTAACAGATTTTCTGTAATCTATCATGTTCGGTTTGAAGCTTCATTCCTAGGGTGAATCCAGTCTTGTCCCCGTTTTTCTCTACTTGATTTACTTCGTGAATTGTCGTCATTTATTTTCCGCCTGTTAGTTTTAACTGAATTTTCAACCCCAATTAGTCCGGTTGTGTTAAAAGTCTAAGTCTTGATATACCTTGTCTTCGTGGTTCGACCCCCTACTCCGCTATACTCGTATAGTTTGTAGGTTGGAATAAATATAGTTTGCATAACCTGTCTTTTAGTTAACGACCTAGAAAACCGGTTATCAGGGGCCTCGAACTTCCTCCCTTATCTCTCCCAAAAGATTGTGGCTTTATGGATTTCTCGAGATTAGGCTTCACATTAGACATCTCACGCACCCCTTTAGCTTCAAATGATCGAAAGATCCCTCTAGGTTTACGTGTTTGCCTTTCAACCCTAGTTGCTATTGTACACACCTCATCAAAGCTCCAATAGGGTTGTAATTCCACCTTTTCCTTGATTGGGTCATTTAACCCAGCCACAAAACGAGCCACCTTGTGGTCTTCTTTCTCCTCTAGCCCACACACCATGGCTAGATTTTCGAATTCCATCAAGTATTCCTCCATAGACCTCCTTTCTTGCTTCAAAGTATGCATTTTTATAAAATTGTTTTGTTCAAAGTCTTGAGGAACAAACCCTTTTTGCATGTACTTCTTTAGTTTTGTCCAAGATGAGATCTTGGAACGCCCCTCCTTTCTCCTCTTCTTTTGCAACCTTCAAGCCACAAACTTGCATAAAAAGTGAGTTTGAGTTCAGCAACCTTAAAGGATCTATGATCATCATAGTCCTTATATCTGAAAATTCGTTCAACTCTACGGATCCAATCTAGGAATTTGTCTGGGTCCAAACTGCCATTAAACTCAGGGATTTCAAGTCTCAAGCTTTGATCCTCTTTCCCCCTTAAACTCTTTCTCCTACGCCCTTTATATGATTCCTCATCATCACCTGAAGAGGATGGGTCCCTCTTGCTAGGCCTCCTTGAGCTTCTAACACTGGATTCACCATCACTTTCGCTAGAGTTAGATTCATGAGAAGAGAGTTTACCTTTGCTTGAGGACTTTTCCTTCTTCCCCACGATTTGCAACAGCTCATTCATACGTTCCTTCAGTTCCTTCAACTCACGTTCCATGCACAAGGCTTTGGCTTCTTGTAAGGTTAAACCTTTTTTGAAGCCTGGTGGCATCTCGTGTACATCATCACCACTGGAATTCATATTGCTTGAGTATGCTTCGAATCCTCTCAACGAGAGCACCAAAAGTTGATGTGAATCTAGGTATTGAAACCTTAATCCACACAAAAGGGATAGAACTAGATAGAAAACCCTCTAAAGCTACGCACCAAAGGTTTAAAATCTAGGGCGAAAGTTTAAGAATTGATTAAAGCAAAGCACCCTCAATTCCTACACTTCCTCACGTGAATCTAAAGCTTTAAGCACCAATTCACAACTCTTTGTTACACACAAAGAAAAACAACAAAATCTCTAAGTTTATTGAAGAATATATAGAAAAGAATCTCCAAATCTGATTTTTCCAAGCTTGGGTGCACATCTATTTATACCCATAGCTTGAGAGTTTCAATCATATTATGACTAGGCCTCCTACTTCTAAAAGGACTCCTAATAACCAATAGGATAATGCCACCTATTTATTACATAATCCTACTAAAACTCTAAATCTGATTTTTCCAAGCTTGGGTGCACATCTATTTATACCCATAGCTTGAGAGTTTCAATCATATTATGACTAGGCCTCCTACTTCTAAAAGGACTCCTAATAACCAATAGGATAATGCCACCTATTTATTACATAATCCTACTAAAACTCTAACACTATCTTATCTTAATTAGAATCTTATCCTACCTAAAAAGATAATATTACAAATTAACTACTCTAATCCTATTTTATTTAAAGTAAAACACTAAATATCCAATCCCTTGTGTGTAGCCACGTCCATACCCATGCCATGTCACTTGCCATGTCACTTAAGTCGTAATAAAGCACCGATAAGATGTAATAAGCACATCTCAATGTAACAAGCACCTCCCCTTGTCTTAAAATTTTCCTCCTTGGTCAAAATTTTCAATCTTCGAAAATTACTCCAAGATTTTAGCTTTTGATCAAGGCCTTCCATCAATCATCACCTCCATGGCTTCCACAATTATAGAATCATAAAACCTGAAAATGGAAAGTTCAAAAACACACCTATGCCTAAAATGAGAAAAACCCTATCAAATGAAATGGGAGAAAACTCATAGGCAAAACCAACTTATTCCCCATGTCCACCTATCCTCATTTACATTTGCATGTTATCATGCACATGCAAATGTTCCCCTTTGATGCACCTAGAAGATTCGTGTCTCCATAAGCCAACAACTCTCCCATGGTAGCATTCTTCTTTAAAGCTTCAACCAATCCTTCGAATTTGGCATCCTCTATCATATCAAAGATAGTGCACGTTTAGTTCTAAATCGTCCACCCAACAACTATCTTGGTGAAGCAATTGATTATTCATAACGCCTACATAGTTGCACCGAACTTTTTGTTAAATAGAAAAAACATAAAATATTAAAACAAATAAACATGAATTTCTATAAATTCCAACATAATTCACTCTATTTCATGGACTAATTCCAATTTTATCTATATTCAACCAAACTTGTCGCAATCATAAATTCAATATCCTACACCAACACAAATATCATATACAACACCAACACAAATACTATATAGAAGTACATAGTTCACCTGCATTATAGCCTTTTTTAAATTCACCATGATTAGCTAATGAACTAAATAAATACTCATAATAAAGGAAATTAATTTATACATGTACATTAAAAGTTCCATATATACATAATGAATAGAATATAAATTTATATACAAAGTTCATGATAGCATGTAAAGATCAATATCTAAATCCAATAGTAAAACTATGAGTCAGAAGCCTCAGCTTGTTTAGTGATGTCCAAATGAGAAATTAGAGTACTTTTGACTCTATTGTGTATAATCCCAACCCAACTATCCCGCAAAATGCACCCAAGGAGTCATAAGAGATCTATAGGATGACTCACCCTAAGTGCAAGGGAAGGGACCGGGCTCATCTACATGCTCATAGTCAAAGGGATGTCAGGGTGGGCTTAAGACAACAAGGCTGCACCATGGGTGTCCTCTGTAGCGTTGGAATCCTCAAATGGTCAAAGTCGTCACCTTTGGTCAACATAGACAATCCCTACAACGCACAGCTCCCTAACTCTATTAGTGACCTTAGGATATAATTGATGAACCTTGTAACAATAGTCATTATTAGTCAGTAACCGATCAATCTGAAATAACAAATGAGTTAGAATTACACAGAAAAACATAATAGAATAAAACGACAACATTATTAAAAAGGAGATCATACCATTATGTGCAAAGCGACAGATGTAGGTGCGTAATCAACAAGTGCCACCTTCTAGCCATCTGACAGTGATAAGTAATGCCTCTTGATCTGATAGAGCTAGATATCGTTCATCATGACACCTACTATCAACTAAACCTTGCTTTAACCTATTACAAGGAATGGGCAAGTAAGGGTCAAATCCAAAGGGAAACTAAGGCTTCTAATAGATATCGACCTCTAGTAGTTCAACTACAAGCTAGCTCAAACTAAGGGAAGGAATAGTTTAAATCTAACTAAAATCTAATATGAGGTTCTAAAGGACTTGTTCAATAAGGGTAAAAGCTTTACGGGTTTGGGATTCAACACCAATTCCTAACACGAATGAGCTAAAACTGGGAATTAGACTCAAAATGAGATAATATGAGGCTCACTAACTCACTACCAATCTTTGAATTCAACCTAAACATGCTGTATGGAAGGCATTTCAACTAGTAACCAACCTCTTAGTCATCTTAAAGGCAGGAGGATTACAATTGGGATTTATTGCCTTATCATATTCTAAAGCATCGAAGTAACACAATAGATTCAAATAAACAATCAATAGCTTCCAAGATAACAATATTTAATATTAGGTCACTGCCTAAATCTGCATTTCTCAATGTCTTTGACCTAGGAATGCACCAGGAAGAAATCTATATGGCTAATCTAGACTCCAACCGAAACCCAACAAAAAATCACACATTAATCATTAAGAAACCAACTCCATCTTTTAAACATCATTCATGCTCGGGATCGGGTTTTCACCCTCTCCCCTAACTAATCTAACAACTAAGGACTAATGTTAGAAAACATGACAGAATTGAAATAACGAGACATATTCATGAAATCATGAATAACAATGAATAAAACTATGCAAAAAACTTAAAATAACCAAACATAAACTATCGAAAATAGAAAATAAATTAAAACTATGAAATATAAAGCAAGAGAAAGTGAAAGAAATCCTGATATATTATCGAGGAATCGATGTCTAACAAATTTTAATCGCTAATCTGTTGAAAGTATCGAAAACTAATGACAAATCAACTAATAATCTAAGACTTTTCTTAAAGAAAATAAAGAAACCCTAAGCTATGCACTCTAGGGATAAATATGCTAAAAGCTTAAAATAATGACTGCCCCCTTGTTTCGTGCTTTGTTGCTTCTCTTTATTTCCCGTGGAAGAGATGGAGAAAGCTACAGAACTACTAAAACACAATTGAGCAGGTGCTTAGTTTAATGGCAAGTACCCGCTCATAAGGCAAATTCTAGGAATTTTAGTGAATTGAGTGGTTGGTCAGTTCACTCTTAAGCGCCCCACTTAATGCCCACTCGTGACTTTCTTTTTGTCAATTTTCATTGAACTGAGCGACGTCTTAGGAAAGGACAAGTGACCACTCAGGCCTTTTTCTCTTAAGAGGCCTCTAGATTTAATTTTTTAGCAACCTCTTGGCTTTTCTTCTTGACTTCTTTACTTTGCATCTTTGTTCTTTAGTTCTCGTGCTCAAACTCATTAGATACCGGCATCAAGCCACGAAAACACGCTTAAAAGTAGAAAAAATAATTGAATCAAGGAAAACAAGACAAAACACGAAGAAAGCTCCTCCGCCTAGGTCATGTACAAAGTGATGCTAAATGGGAAAAAATGGGACAAACTTAGGCCAAAAAGAGTATAAAACTCTACTAGGAAGATGCAAATAACTGACATAAATGTCACTCATCATGATCATACGGTACCATATGAGGTTTGGATTGTAGTAGTCCATTGTACTATGAACTAGAACCCCATGGAATACCCTCTCTAGTTGACTATCCCACTAAGTAATCCACCCCTAATGTCACTCTGCCTAATCTGTCCCTGATTTCCCCTAACGATTTGTCATGAAGCTGCACCGAAGTGTTAGGAAGGAACCTCCTGTCAAAAACAAATTGTTGATCAACTTGACTCGGCAAATGCAACTTAATGATATCAAAATAGATGACCGGCATAGTGGCTGGCCACTCTGCCTAGTCCCCCTACCTGTTGGGAATGGGTCCCAAGTTATTTTACTATACGAACTAGAATATCAATAATTAGTATACATGGGTAGGGACAATAAATCAAAATAATAAAACGTATGATAGTTATCTACTCCTCAATCATCCTGTTAAAGGAATCTCTATCGCTGGGCTGTTAGGGCTAAAGGAAAGCCATATTGAAACCCTGCCACTCTTTCGCTCTTTGTCGTTGTGTAGGAATAATTGGACGATAGAACAAGATATGTGTTAAGATGCCTAGACAGAATTAATGAATTCCAAGGTACATGAAGTGTCATACTAGTGGTAATGAATAACTAACCTTAAGAATTAACAACCCCACAATATTTATAGGAACAACCTTGCCCTTCACTGTGATTGCTTGGCACAAATTCCTGAATAAATATGCCAGAGTTGCAATACCCCTCATTGAACAATGGCAAGTAGATAGTGGAGATCTTGTTCACTACATCAAAGAGACATGTCCGACAGTGTTAGATGAAAGCTGCCGTACCAGCATATAATTGAGAAGGGATTGAGTTTGATGCTCCTTATGCCCATGTGATTTGTAGAGGAGGCTTTACCACTTTGAGAGGGTGCTACACTACTCTTCTAGGATGGTTGATTTTATATGGGACCCTAAACACATGCTGATTCACAACTTCGGATGATTTAGCTCGGTTTTCGGTGGATTCGGGTATTGAAACCGTCATTTTGAAGGGTTTACAACCTTTGTATTTTTGTTGGGAATTGATGAGCTCCATTGGGTAATTTTTATGTTAACATTTCCTTTGTAGAGATCCTACTTAAGGTATTTTTCCCATTCTTATCCTTGTTGAGGATGCTTCTTAACTAGGGGATGTTATTATGTTAGGAATTTTATCCGCTGGGGAGGATATATGTGCGGTAATTCTGTGCATAAAATGATATCAGGTGGTTTTTCTAGGAATTTAAAACACTTAGATGACTCGCTAATGATTCTTTGGTCTAGCCCACGATTGTATTTAACTAGTTTTAAGTCTTTCGAGCCCTGTCATATTTTAGGGATTCCAACTTGGCCAATGCGTATTTAAGGGATGCCTCTTGGACTAAAATGTAATCTAAAAATGTCTCTCAAACCAAAATGTATTAGAGGAACGTCTCTCGAGCCAAAACATATTTTAAGGACACCCCCGGGGCTATAGAGCCAATGTACATAATATAGAGACGTCTCCTAGACCAAAACATATTTTAGGGATGTCTCCCAAGAAAAAAACGTATTCTAGGGATATCTGTAGAGCCAAAACATATTCTACAGACGTCTCTTGGGCCATGGAACCATTCTATGTATTATAAGGACCCCTCCCAAGCCATAGAGCTAATATATGGGATGCCTCCCGAGCCATGAGATAGAGTTATTGGGTCATCGAAGTGTTTTTGAGTCATTTGTAGTGGTGCGGCATCATGGAGGGTCTACCAGGTTTTTCTGGTTTTGAAAACTAAGAATCTGGAATGCTCTTTTAGGTCATGGGGCATTTTGGTCTTTCCACTCTATGCATGAAATTCAGTTAATTATCCCAAGCGGTTTTGGGAGAGAAAGACACAACTATTTGCACTTAACATGCCAATAATGGTAACATGGGGTAGTCCCAAGCCCTCACTGAGAAAATAGGTTAGGCACTGGGCGCGAAGGGTGAGCGCTTGGTGTTGGAGGTTAGGTGCTTGGCGACATGAGCTAGAGCTCGGCGTGCAGCTTGGCACATTCGGCGCACGCGCTAGGGCTTATTAAATTTATCATTTCACCTTCAGCAAACTCATTTTCGGCACTCCACTTCTCTAAAAACTGCTTTACATTCGGCCTCTAGTTTTGGTGTTTGTAGGGAAGCTGGGTTTTTTGGCCGTTTAGGGCAATGAAGGTTTTGTAGGGTTCCTATTAGGATTGAAATTGGTATTAGACTATGTCATGAGTTTGCTATGTTCCATGGAGTATATGAACTCTTAAGGTTGTAGTTTTCTTATAGAATCTTAGAATTAAAGGGGATATAGTGTTTTAATGGAATATGAGAATTTCTATGACTTGATGTTATTTTTAAATAGAGTCTATGAACTCCCAGGGATGGTTTTCTCTTAAAGGGAGTTTGTGAACTTTAGTGTCTATAGTATGTTAGTGGAATCTGAGAATTCCTAAGACTATTACATTTTAGTGGAATAAGAAAATTCCTAGGATTGTGACATTTCAGTGGAATTTGAGAATTCTTAGGACTATTGTTGTATTTTTTTTGCAAAGTCTTTTGGTTATGATGTTTTTTGGGTTGTAACTCTTATATTTATTTTGACGTTTTTTTCTTTTGTCAGAATGGCTCCTTGTTCTAAACGTTCCGGCGCGGAGGGGTCCTCTGAGGGCAAGAGATCCGCTGAAGAATAGGCAGTTCCATAGATGGATGCCATACCATTTTGTGTTTAGGCCTACAGAGCACCTCTCGTACCGCCCTTTCATAGGCATGGTAAGTTACTTCTAATCAGTTTGAGAAGTTTTTGATTCGATTGATCCTGAGGTGAATTTAATTTTCTTTTAGGATGATGATTTATACATGCAGACTTTCAATTCTGCGAAGAACTTCCATGCATTTTTGAAAAGGGTAGAGAGAAGTGAGAGATAATGAGCACTGCTTGCTAATGCCCAACTGGATGACTTCTAGTCGGTTTCCCAATCCATTCATTCTGCAAAGTCTGTCTCAAACTTTACTAGGATCACGGGTTTGCACTTCATAGATAAGCCCATGGTCTTTGACTTTGACCTATGTTTCAAGCATTCGATGATGACCCTATTGCTTCGCCTTATTGCTACCACTATCCTTTGTGAGCCTGTGAGCATTGGGTATGGACAAATTATTGCTAACCTCAGGATACGAGGCACCACCAATAAGTAAATAGTGAGAATTTTTCTCTTGCTTATAGTGAGCCAGCTTATTTATCCGAATAAGAGTAGCCGGGCTCACTTTCCCTCTTGCCATCTTTGTGAGACATTACTACATTCTCCAGCTACGACTAGGGATGTCTTCCATAAGCTCATCTCTTGTACGAGATAAAGGAGGCAGTGTAAGGTCCCATCGAGGGCCAGGTCTCAGTGGGAGGCATATGGAGAGTCATCGAGTTACTTTGATTCTTTTCCCCCTTGTTTGGCTACTTTTTAGTTTTCTTAGCCTTTTTACTAACCTATTTGATTCTATATGCAGCTCTAGGCTTACGAATACCTCTCTAAGCTTGCTCCAGCTTGCAAGGAGGATCGGGCTTTCCCTATGGGCCTGTATTGGGCCGGTCGAGAGAAGGATGGGCTGACCTTTGGCTATATAAGGAAGATTATCTTCCATTCTACCCTCAAATTGGTAAGGTTTGATTTTGTGGAGCTATATATTACGTTTGTAGTAAGCTTTTGACCTTTGACATTATTTTGTTGATGAGAGTTGGGTCAACTTTCGGCCCTTGGCCGACATAGAGCCCCCTGAGGGCATTGATAAAGTTGGCTTCTTTATAGGGTTAAAGACACCCATATGGGGCTTGTGGAAGCTCATATGGTACCAAGGAGACAGAGTGGCCTGATAGCTCTCAACTATGGAGTTCTTGACTATAGTGGACCAACCTATAACTAAGCCGGACATGGTGAGCTTAGATAAGCTCATGCATTCGGCCACGAGTGCCACTTTGCACACATGGTGGGAGTTATTGGTGAGTCCCAGGGTTGACTACTCGGAATTGGTAGCTAGGTTAGCTCACCTGGTGAGGCAAATCCGTCTATAGGTATGATACTTACCTTTAGTTTTGAGTACACCTTTTTGAACCTTGCTAGTTTTAGGGTTTTCTACTAGGGATCTTAACGCAAATGAGGGTCCTGATTTCCCACATGTAGACCAGGTGCTCAACTATGTGAACTCCCTAGGATAGTAGGTCAGCGAAGTCGTAGAGGAGGCATTTGAAGCTAAGTCACTTGCCCATAAAAGAATGCCTGCGGATTTCCCAGTTGGTAAGCCAATTAATAGATATAAGTTGTACCATCTTTCCTTTGCTGAGTGACAATGTTTTTACTATATTATTATTTAAAGTTGGTTCGAAAGAAAGTTGGTCGGTTCATGAAGGTATTCGATGGCCTGAAGAAGAAGTGTATCCAATTATCCTAGAAGCTAGCTGGTGATGAGTGACATTTCTGTCACTCATTTGTATCTTCCTAGTAGATTTTCTTACTCTTTTTGGCATGAGTTTGTCCTATTTAATCCTATTTTTCTTCATTTTGTGCATAGTCTAGACTTAGGAGCATTTCTCGTGTTTTTGACTTGTTTTCCTTGATTTCTCGTTATTTTTTCTACTTTTATGCGTGTTTTTGTGGCTCTATGTAGGTATAGTTGGCGTGAGCATGAGAACCAAGGCAAGAAGAGATGCTAAGAGGTCGCTCAAGAATTAAACTAAGAGGCCTCTTAGGAGAAAACGTCTTGATTGGGCGCTAAGTATGTCCTGAGTGGCCACTTAGTTTAATTTAAATTAGCCAATAGAAAGTCACGAGCGTGCGTCAAGTAGAATCAAAGAGGGCGGTCCAAAGCTTAAGCGGCCGCTCATAATTGAACTGAGATGCCACTTAGTTCACCTAAATCCGGGGTTTGGGCTTATAAGAGCGCACTTGATTCTGAACTGAGCGTCCGCTCAGCTCTATTTTGGCGATTTTGCCCTTACCTCAAACTCTTCTATGGGGATTAAGAAGGTACAAAGACACAAAGTAAGGGGTATTCATTCATTATTCTTAGTTTTCGCCTAGTTTAGACCTACAATGCATAGCTTCGGATTTCATTAATTTTCCATTCACCAAAACTTTAGATTAATAGTAGATTTTGGATCAGTTTTGCTACTTTCAACGAATTTGTGTTTAATGATTTTTAGACATTAGTTCTAAATCAATATATTTATATTTTCTTTCCTTTTTCTCACTTTATATTTCTTAGTATTAGTTTTTTTATGTTTTCGTTAATTTATGTTTGATCTGTTTTAGTTTTTCATATAGTTTTGTTTATCTTTATTCGTGAATTTTCTAGTATGTCTCGTTATTTTAGTTATTTGATTTTTTTAGTGTTAGCCATGAGTAGTTAGATTAGTGGTAGGGTGAAAACCCGATCCAAGCATGGATGATGTTTTAAATATGGAGTTGGTTTCTTAATGATTTATGTGTGATTTGATGTCGAGTTTTGGTTGGAGTTTAGATTGGCCATATAGATTTCTTCCATTTGCGTTCCTAGGTCAAAGACATTGAGAAATGCATTTAGGTAGTGACCTGATATTAAATTTCGTTGACTTGCAAGCTATTGATTGTTGATTTGAATCTATTGTGTTGCTTGGATGCTTTAAAATACGATTAGGCGAGAAATCCTAATTTTAATGCCCTTCCTTAAAGACTACTGAGAGATTGGTTCTTGGTTGAAACCCCTTAATTGCGGCATGCTTAGGTTCAATTCATAGGTCGGTAGTAAGTTAGTGAGCCTCATATTATCTCATTTTGAGTCTAATTCCCAGTTTTAGCTTATTTGTGTTAGGAATCGGTGTTAAATCCCGAATCCCTAGTGCTTTTACCTTTATAGAACAAGTCTTTTAGAACCTCGCAATAGATTTTAGTTAGATTTAACCTTAATCTTTGCTTTAGTTTTTGCTAGCTCCTAGTTGAATTGCTAGAGTTCGGTTGCTATTAAAAGCCATTAACTATGGATTCGACCCTAAATTTCTCATTACTTGTAATAGGTGAAGTCAAGGTTTTGTTGATAGTAGGTGGGCACGATCTGTATCTAACCCTATCATATGGCGTCATTGCCGAGGAACTGGCATTTAGTATTGAGTTTTTAGTATTTTTTACGAGTCTAGTTCATTTGACTTTACTTTAGATCAATTTCTATCTTAATTTTATTGTTTTTTCATTGTGACTAGAAATGCTAATCTTCTATTTAGCTTTGATTTTGTATGCCATCAAGTAGGACCAGTAGAGCACAATAATTAGCTCAATTAAATCGTGAAATCGAGCGTACGGTTAGAGCTATAAGATGGGGGTTGAGAGTAGGAAGTAGCTCACTTCAAATAGAGGGTGAAGAAGCTAGTTTAGATTCATATAGCCCTATTCCTATAGAAGTAGAGTTTAGCCATGAATTCTTTTACATTCACTCTAATCCATTATTTGTTACGGATGATGGTTACAAATAGACCCTTAAGGAAGTATAGAGCTCCTAGAGCTTACCAAGTCTAGAGTGGTAAAATGAACCCCACTACAGAGGCTAACAACTTTAAGATGAAGTAAGCACTATTCACTTTGGTGGAGAGACATCCTTTTGAAGGATAGAAACATGAGTCACCTCATGCCCATCTTAAGTAGTTCATATGATATTAATATACAATCAATGCAAATGGTTTGACTCAAGATTACATGAGACTGAGTATATTCAAGTTCTCTCTAAGGGGGAAAGCTAGTGAATGGCTTGAGAAGATGGAGCCTAATTCTTTGAGGACAAGGGAAGTAGTGACTAGAAATTCCTACATAAGTACTTCCAACCTTCATAGACTGCTGAAATGAGGACTAAAATTGCTAAGTTACATGAAAAAGGAGATGAAACCCATTTTGAAGCATGGGAACGATTCAAGGGTTTAAAAGAGGCATGCCCACGTCATGGAATAGAGAGGTGGCTACCTCTTCATAGCTTTTATAATGGATTATCTTAACAAAATAAGACTAGCCTTGATGTAGGAGTTGGTGGAGCCATAATGAGATTGAGCCCAACCAAAGCATTCAAAGTTCTTGAGCAGGCGCTCAAAAATTTTGCTGACTAGAACAAAGTTGAGAGAGTGTAGACCATAAGAGGAGAAAGGTATTATGTAGATTCTATTAATGTACTTTCTTCTAAGATAGATGCACTTACTAACAAATTTAATGAGGTTGTTTTGTACAATCCAATGCATGGCATGCAATCCCCACAAGCATATAGTTCTAATGCTCCTATACAGGTTTGGTTTTGTGATGTTTGTTGTCATTATGAATATAACCCTATACAATGTAATCATTTACTAACCTCTACAAGGTATGAACCATCTGGCATGGAACAGTTTTATGCCATAAATAATATGGCCCCTAAACCCTGATTCGATCCATACTCTAACACCTTTAACCCAGGGTGGAGAGCTTACCCAAATTTTAGTTGGAGAAAAGAGAAGAACCAGGTTAATGGGAACTTCAATGGGAATAACCAAAAAAACTTTCACAAACCAGGGGATTGGGAATTTTAGTGGTAAAAACCAAGGGAATTTCCAAGGTAATAAGAACTAGGAGAACCAAGGTTAGGGTAGTTTTAGAGGATATGAGATTTATAGGCCAAATTAGAATCATAATAGGTTTCAAAACCCGAATTAAGGCAAATTCAAAAATCCTAACCAACATTACCCACCTAGTTTCAATTCATGACCTAGGCCTAATGTCCCCTAAACTCAACATCCATCGTAGAAGTCTAACTTAGAGTCTTTGATGGAGGGCTTTGTGGCCACCCAAACCAAGATGAACAATGACATTGAGGAAAACCTAAGGAAAATTCAAACCTATAATAAAATGGTTGAGAGTCATATTGACTAATTTGCCAATGCCCTTAAGGATGGCCCAAGGACTTTAATCCCTAGCCAAAGCATATATCCCACTTAGCATGCTAATGCCATTGTGACTTGGAGTGGTAAGCCTCTGCTTGAAGAACCCAAGAGAGTAGTTGAGAAGGTGAGTGAAACTCAACCAAAGAGTTACAAGGATATAAATGAGAAGGAGACTAGTGGAGATAAAGGAGAGATAGAGGAGAGCAAAGAAGAGGTCATTAGGAGATGCTTCCTCATATAAGAAGCTTCCTTACCCAGCTAGGTTTGCACGATCTAAGATAGATAAGTAGTTTGCAAAATTCCTCATTAGGAAGTTTTACATCAACATCCCATTCACCTATGAAATTAAGCAAATGCCTTCCTATGCAAAGTTACTTAAGAATATAATGAGCAATGAGCATGAGGTAGGTGTTATGGAGACTATTAGCTTCCTAGACTCTTGTAGTGCCATCACTTAAAATAAGTTTCCTACTAAGTTGAAGGATCCTAGTAGTTTTTCCGTACCCTGTGCAGGTGAGATGTTGATAGATAAAGATGTGATTTGGGGGCTAGCATAAGTCTAATGCCATGTTCCTTGTGTAAGAAGTTGAACATAGGGGAACTAAGACCCACTAATATCTCTCTTTAACTGCCATATCGTTTAGTGAACTTTCTTCTAGGGAAAATAGAAGATGTCCTTTTTAGAGTAGGCAAATTCTATATTCTTATTGACTTTGTTGTACTAGATATGGAGGAAGACCCTGATGTGCCTATTATCTTAGGAAGACCTTTTCTAACAGCAGTAGTAGCTGTAATTAATGTGAAGAATGGTAAGTTGGCTATTAAGGTTGTTTATGATAAGGTTGAATTTAGTCTCGCATAGGTAATGAAATGCCCATCTATTATGGATCTTATGGAGAATGCTATACTTGACACTTTTCATGAACATTTACATGTAACTGGTGATCCGTATGAGTGTGTTTTGTTGAATGAAGACAAGTTATGCAGGTATGAAGAAGAGATAAAGAAGGTAAGGAAACATTTTGGTTCTATACCCTCACTAACATTACAAGAATACTTACATCTCATGATTGGAGATGAAAAGGTAAATAAGGAGCTAGATGAGGCCCAGGTAGCCCAAAAAGTGGAAAAGAAACTTCTACCATCAAACCTCAGGTATGAGTTTCTTGGTCCCTCTTCCACTTACCTAGTTATAGTGAGTTCTTCCTTAGGAAAAGTGGAAACATCATGTTTACTTGATGTATTGAGATTACATAAAAAGGCATTGAGGTATACCATTGATGATTTCAAGGGAATAAGCCCCACCTTATACATGCACCATATATCATTGGAGGATGGAGCTAACCCTTCCATTAGAAGGCAGTAAAAACTCAATCCCCCAATGATGGAAGTAGTAAAGAAATAAATTCACAAACTCCTTGCTGTAGGTGACATCTACCCTATCTATAATAGTAAGTAGGTGGCATGCATGTTTTTCCTAAGAGATGAGGAATGGCTATGGTCGTGAATGATAAAGGTGAACAAATCTCTACGAGAACTTTAACCGGTTGGAGGATGTGAATATATTATAGGAAATTAAACACCTACACAAAAAAGGACCATTTCCCCCTCCCTTTTATTAATTAGATCTTAGAAAGGTTAGCAAGGCATAAATATATCTATTATCTTGATGGGTTCTCGGGATTCATTCAAATTCCTATCTATCCCGAGGACTAGGAAAAGACGATATTTACATGCCCTTATGGTACTTATGCTTATAGTAGGATGCCGTTTGGGTTATGTAATGCCGCAGCTACCTTTCAATGTTGCATGATGTCAATTTTTATAGATATGATTGATAAAGAAATAGAGGTTTTTATGGATGACTTTTCTATAGGTGGTAGCACTTTTAATGAATGTCTTATGAATATAGCTTGATGTTTAAAAATGTGTGAGGATGCCGACCTAGTTCTTAACTGAGAGACGTGCCACTTTATGGTTTCTTTAAACTAGAAACACGTCCTCTTCTCCTCCATTTCTCATATTTCCTTCTCTTCAACCTCAATTCACCCATTTTCTCTCTCTAAAAACCCCATTTTCTCTTACCTTATTTCCTCCAAAACTCACTCAATTCTCCTCTTCACTCTAAATTACCACCATTCTTCTCAATTTCTCTTGATCTACATTTTGACATAATGTTTTTTTTAGAAAATAAACACTTACACAAAAAAAATCCCAAATTCAAACCTTTAGTTTTTGTTGATGCTTTTCGTGATTTTGGTTTTTACTTGAGGATTTCGAACTAAGGAAGGGTTTGCTTCAATTTCCATTGAACAATTTCAGTAATCTCTATATTTTCACTCTTTATTATTTTCTTAGATGTTTATCCATGATCTTTAGTTAATTTTTATGAAAATAATTATTATCTTATTATTGGTATTGAACTGTGGTATTTTATTGCTTAATTGATTAATTATTTAGGTATTTTGATTTAGGAGAACTTAGTGAATTTAGGTTGACACAAAAAACTTTATGATAATCATCATAGTTAAGTGATTTGGTTACTAGTTTTGGTATTGTTGTTTGGTTTGTTGTAGCTGGTTGTGTATTATATCTTAAGGAATTTGGTTGTTGAATTGGGAATATATAATTAATTAAGAAAAATATTTTCCAAGAAGAAGTCTAAGACCTCTAAGGATCCTAGTGCTTTCCAATCCTCCCAACCCTCACAACCTACCGTTCCTTTATTGAAATTTGTCAACCCAAATCACAAACCATTCTATGAGTAGATTAATAACCGTAAGATCTTAAGCACCATATTATATGAACTAGAGTCTCTGAAGAAATTAGGAATCAATAAGGACCTCTATGGGTTACTCAATGCCATGTATCAGGGCAAATTTTCTAAACTCAAAAACTACACCTATGAGAGGCTAACCCTAGAATTCACCCTTATCCTAGAATCTTGCATAGAATATTAGGGTATACAAGTTTTGATAAGACATATTTGGGGAAAACCGCTAGGGAAGAGATAGAGCTATTATGGGTTGTAGTATATAAGAAAGACCAACTAGGGAATATACTCAATTATGGGGGCTAGTTTTTAGTCTGGTACATTTAGCACAAAAGGGGTTGGCTGACCGATGACATTCACATGAAGGAAAGGCTACTATCATAGCACATGCTCTTCGTTTTGCAGAGCAATGCAAGCATCTTACCCCTATCGATGCAAATGACATTTACATTGACATTGATTCCATGAAGAGGATCGAATTCATCTAGTTCACTCCTAACTAAGAGGTATATGGGTGGAAGGTCAGGAGGGTAGTGCGCTGCTATCTTCCAAACCCCTTCACTAGTATAGAGCAAGAAGAGGGCAAGCTCTATAAGATTCCCGCTCATTAGGGTCCATAACCACGTGCCCTTGTGCCCAAGCTCAATAAGGGCCACCACCTCAAACCTCAGGAGGTAATTCTTTTTCTCATGTCTCCTCCCCCTCTTTTAACTTTGAAGAGGACTTTAGAAATCTCACAATGATGATATAAGGCCAAGATGAGGCTCAAAGGGGTAGTATGATTTGTGAGAACAATATTTATGATTACCATGTAAAACGTGGGAACTTTACACCCTACGTTAATTACTCCTATGGTCCCCCTCAGTTTTACAATATCCCTTCTTGGTCTAGGGATGACAACCCCTCTCACCCTTATTGGACGGGTCCTACTATCCTTGGTGTCACTCTCCCTTATGATTATAGTCAAATGGGGGGGGGGGGGGGGGAGTGTTTACAAGGGTGATTTTTCCTATCCATATGACGGACTAGGTTGGCCCCTTGGTTATACAAGTGGGTGGGATGACCCAACATGTATGCCATCCTTTGGGAACTATCCCGATGAACCGTGGTATGATTGGCCACCCTACACTAATGCATCGTGTCATGATGTCGACCCAACCTACAACTTCTCCTCCTATAATGATGAGGAGATTCATAGGAAGGGCAAAGACCCTAGTTATAGCTAGGCATGCCCTGATTGATTAGCCCTCTGTTGAGTCCCTTAGGTTTTAAGTGATGACAAACGATTATAGGAAACATGTTACAATAAGCATTGCAAATAGTTGGCTGGAAACCGGCTGGAATTGAACACTATTTTCCTAGACAAGTTATTACTTATTTATGTTATTCATTTAACTAACTTGTCTATATAAAGGAAATAGTTGGATGTAAATTGTTCCATGTACTGGTGGGAAACTAGTAGGAACTGTTTCCTAGACTGCTATGCTGGAAAGCAGTCACATACTCCTTATTGTACATTAACCATGTTACATGTGCAGTAGTTAAGTTGATTCCAAGACTTGGAGCATGGAGGCCTTTCGAAGACATTCGAAGAAAGATACATTGCTCATAATGGAAGTATTCAAGGAAGATTCAAGTCTTGAAGATTACGTGAAGAAAATAAGTTTGTACTTTAATGCTTAAATCATGTAATGTGCTCCGTAGTATTACTTGCATGTTTGGGTAAAATAAGTGCTTATAAGTGTATTAAGTCATATTATGAATTCTGGTACAAAGTTGGAACATAATTCATAACATACTCAATTCAGGGAACCATGTTGAGGAACCAGGTTCACTGTACGGAATATCCGAACTGCGTGTTTTGAGAAAAATAAAAGATTTTGTAAAAATACTTTTTCAAATAATTATTTTAAGAATATCCTAAGCAGCTGGAGATTAGATGAGAATATTATGGTTACCTAAAAACTAGGAGTATCTATCTTATTTGATTCTATCTTTATGATTAAATCAAATAAGATAAATACTTTCCTAAAATCATGCTATTACTTGTTCATCAAGACTTTCTGTGATTTAAGGAAACGAGGGTTTTTGTATCCAAGTATATAAACTCATCTAGTCTCTTATATTCAAGAAAGTCTCTCTGAAATCAAAGAGGAGAAAACTTGGATAGCCATATACACTTAAGCACAAAAGCCTATTCATCGAGTCATATACAAGAGCACTCCTAGAGCTTAAATATTTTCTCTAAATTAGCTTTTAGAAGTAAGATTAAAAGAGAATATTTGATTTTGTCAAAGCTTTCAACAGAAGGTTTGAAAGGCTGGGTTAGTGTTTATGAGTTCAATCATAAGGGGCTTACTAGTGTAAGTCGATCGCACATTCGGAGTAGAGTGTGGGGTATACTGGTTCCCGGAGTAGGGAAACAGTAGAGTGTCTATGTTCTTTATTTTTCGGAGTAGATTAATAGAAGAGCATATGGTAGGAGGACGTAGGCCATAGTTGGCTGAACCTCGTTAAATCTTGTGTTTTCTTTATTGCCTTTTGTACATTCTGCTGCTTATAGGGACCAGCCCAACTGGTTCCTCTCATAGATCGAAAAGAAAGAAAAATAGGCCAAGGCTACTTAACACTTAATTCACCCCTCCCCCCTCTTGAGTGCTCTAATACCTTCAATTGGTATCAAAGCCTAGGCTTCTCATAAGAGTAACATCTAGAGGAGTCAAGCATGAGTACTCAAGATCTAAATGCTATGGGCTATGACAACAAGACACCAAAGTTCAACGGAAATAACTACGCTTGGTGGAAGAATAGGCTCAAGAATGTAATCATGGGAATTGGTTATGAATGTTGGCTATGTGTTAAGAATGGTCCCAACATCATCCTCAAGACAGATGCTGAGGGAAACCTGGTTTCCAAGAAAGACAGTGAATTAGTATCTGCTGATTACAAACTGCTGGAGAAGAATGCCAAAGCAAATATTAATTCTACAACAGGCTATAGGTGAGAATGAAATAAACCAGATCTAAGGTTGCAGCAATGCAAAAGAGATCTGGGATACTCACGAACTTGCTTTTGAGGGAACCAACAAGGTAAAAAGGTCCGAAATTGATTTACTTATGTCTAAGTATGAGCTGTTTACTATGAATAAAAATGAAAAGATTAATGATTGTTTTCGTAGATTTATGATAATTATCAATGATCTTAGATCTCTTGGTAAGAACTTTTCTGATGAGGATCTTATGAGAAAAGTTTTGCGCAGCTTGACAGATGCATGGACAGCTAAAGTAACAACAGTCTATGAAGCAAAAGATCTATCCACCTTGTCTCTGGAACAGCTGATTGGCTCCCTCATGACTCATGAGATATTGATTGACTCTAAGTCTGAGAAAGAACCAGCTAGAGGCATGGCTCTTAAGGGAACAGTAGAAGAGGAAGAAGATGAGATTGCCATGATTGCTAAAAGATTTGAGAGATCACTTCGAGACCAGAGGAAGAACTTCAAAGGTAAGAGTTTTAAGAAGTCTAACCTCTCTTCTGCAGGTTGCTTCAAGTGTGGTGATAAGGGACATCTTATTCGAGATTGTCCTAGGTGGAAGGACAAACAGTCCCAATCCAGAGATAAATGAGCCTTCAAGAATGCTATGATAACATCCATATGGGGTGAGTCTGATTCAGGGTCTGATGAGGATGAAGAATCACATAACTCTGATGTTTGCTTGACCGCCTTTGCAAACATTAAGGGAAACAACACTAATCCAGGAACCAAAGGGGGAACCAGTACATTCAGAAAATGCTTGATGGCAAAGAAGGATGTACTTCACTTAAAGCTGCTCAGTTCACTGTTTCCCTTCAGGTACCAGCGTAGAAATTAGTGATGTGATAGATAAATATGAAAATACTATTTGTGAATTGCATGCTGAAATTTATCAATTGAAAAAGGACAAGCAGTCAGTAGTTGTTGACATGAATATTGATTCTATGTTTTCAAAGCGTAATTTACAACTTGAAGCCTTAAAGAATAATTTTGATTTTCTAAAAGAGAAAAATGAGTTGTTAATTAAAACTCTTGAAACCAGAGAAAAGGAACTTCATGATAGTTATAGACATGTTGAAAAATTAGTGACTGCACATGAAACATTGAATTTTTTAACCTCATCGAAAGGTAACAAAGGGAAGGTTGGTCTTGGATATATCAGACAGAGAACCAGGACTAACTGGTCCCCCAAAGAAACCACATGGATTAAAGAATTCAAAAGAGGTAATTATGTTATGACTAAAGAGATGTATGTTTGCTATCATTATGGTATGAATGGACATAAGATTCATGAATGTTTAGCTAGGAAGAACAGTGTGAATAAGAACAATAAACATATGAAGTTAGTCTGGAGAAGTAAAGACCAACAAGAGCCTAATGTTGTTGAAAAAGGACCCAAGGATGTTTGGGTTCCCAAATGTAATGTTTGATTTGTTCTTGTAGGCTAAAGTGAAGGGAAGTACCTATTGGTATTTGGACAGTAGGTGCTCAAGACACATGTCCGGGGATAAGAAGCAATTCCTTTTACTAGTAGCCTTTGATGGTGGAAGTGTCACCTTTGGAGATAACAACAAGGGAACCATCACTAGTTTAGGTAAAGTAGGTAAGACACTTTCAAATGCAATGGATGATGTGTATTATGTTGATGGCTTACAACATAATCTTTTGAGCATTTTTCAATTATGTAACAAAGGTAATAGAGTTGAGTTCTAAGCCACTCTTTGTCACATAGTTAATTCTCTAACAGGAGAGCTTGTGTGTGAGGGAATCAGGTAACATGATGTTTACATTACCTTTTTAGATAAAATTCCTCAAGACAAGTCTATTTGATTGAGAGCTGTGTCTGACAATATTCAATAGATTTAGCATAAGAGATTTGGACATGCTAGCTTGACACTCTTGAATAATCTAAAGTCTCGTGACTTGGTGGTAGGACTCCCTAACATCACGTACGAGGCAGATAAAGTTTTTTCAGAATGTGTCAAAGGGAAACAGGTCAAGATCTCTTTTAAGCCTAAAACAGTTTTGAGTACCAGCAGACCCTTCAAACTTGTACACACTGATTTATGTGGTCCCACGAGAGTACAAAGTCGAAGAGGTCATAGATATGTTTGTGTTATGGTTGATGATTATTCAAGGTACACTTGGGTGATAATGCTACATTCAAAAGATGAAACACTTGACGAGTGGGTAGCATTGGTGAAGTAGGTTGAGAACCAACTTTCTCACAAGCTGGTCTCGGTAAGATCAGACCATGGTACTGAATTTGATAATGCTAAATTTGTTGATTATTGTAGGGAACAAGGAGTTAGTCACAACTTCTCAGCCCCCAGAACACCACAATAAAATGGTGTTGTTGAAAGAGAGAATAAAACTCTTGAGGAAATGGCGAGGACGATGCTCATTGAGAGTGGACTTCCTAAGAGTTTATGGGGTGAAGTTGTTGGTACAGCTTACTATATACTGAATAGAGGTCTCATTAGACCAAAGTTAAACAAGACTCCCTATGAACTCCTTAAAGGTCGAAAGCCTAATATTGCATACTTTCGTGTCTTTGGATGCAATTGCTATGTACACAACAATGGGAAGAACCAGCTAGATAAATTTGATCCTACGAGTGATGAAGGAATCTTTCTTGGATATTCTACTCAAAGAAAAGCATATAGAGTCTTTAATAAGAGGACTTTGTGTATTGAGGAGAGTGTCCATGTCATTTTTGATGAATTTAACATGTCTTCTGAGATTCCGCAGGTACAACCTGATGAAATTATTGGACTGATGGAGTTTACGGGGAACCATGCCACAGGTTCTCTAAGTGAAGTTCAAGCAGTCCTAGGCTCTCCTAATGCTTCACTAGATGATGATGGTAAAAAGCCTAGAGAAGAAAATGAGAACATTGAGAATTCAGAAGGAGAACCAAGACTTAATGGCTTCCTAAGTGACAGACAAGTAAGAAGTTCAGGGGGAATGGATGAAGAGGCCTCCCCTGAACCTGAGGTAAGTGATGTAAATGGAAACAGCGTGAACATGAACTCTTCTGGTTCTACAGAAGAAGAAGTGATTCATGATCATGCTGGTTCCCAACCTAATGAAGAAGCACAAAATGATTTCACTTTCAAAAGTTATAAATACCTACCCTCTCATCCCCCAAATCAGATCATTAGTAACATTAATAAGGGAATTCAAACGAGAAGAAATGTTTTTCAAAACTTTTGTGCTTTCTATTCCTTCCTGTCTAGTGTAGAGCCAACTGACTACAAAATGGATTTGACTGATCCTGATTGGGTTCTAGCAATGCAAGATGATTTAAATCAGTTTCATAGGAACCAGGTTTGGCATCTTGTACCTAAACTAAAGGACAGGTCAGTCATTGGTACAAAATGGGTCTTCAGAAACAAATTGGATGACCTAGGTACAATATTCAGAAATAAAGCAAGGCTAGTGGTGCAAGGTTACAATCAACAAGAAGGAATTGACTATGATGAAACTTTTGCACCTGTAGCTAGACTAGAGGCCATTAGAATTTTGATTGCTTATGCTGCTCACATGAATATGAAATTGTTTCAGATGGATGTAAAGACTGCCTTCCTGAATGGCTACTTGAAGGAAGAGGTATATGTAGAGCAGCCACCTGGTTTTAGGGACAAGTTGTTATCCCGTCATGTATACAAACTAGACAAAGCATTATATGGATTGAAACAAGCTCCAAAAGCTTGGTATAAAAGGTTGTCTACATTTTTTATGGAGAATGACTATAAGAGGGGAACAGTGGATAAGACATTGTTCATCAAAACTAGAGGGAACCACTTGATTATAGTACAAATTTATGTTGATGATATCTTTCTTGGTGCTACTAATCAGGTACTATGTGATGAGTTTGCTAATCTTATGTAGAGTGAGTTTGAGATGAGCATGATGGGAGAATTAGGATTCTTCCTAGGATTGCAGATTAAGCAAATGGAAAATACAATCATGATTCATCAGCAAAAGTACTTGAAAGAGTTGCTGAAGAAATTTGGCATGGAGAACAACAAGGCTTATGATACACCCGTTCCCACATCCACTAAATTAGATTCTGATCTAACGGGAAAAGATGTTGAAGCGTCACTATATAGAGGGATGATTGGCTCCCTTCTTTATCTAACAACAAGTAGGCCTGACATTATATTCTTTGTTGGATTATGTGTCAGGTTTCAAAGCAATCCAAAAGAGTCTCATTTGAAGGCTGTTAGAAGGACACTTAGATATCTTGTGGGAACAACATATCTGTGCTTGTGGTACCCCAAAGTTAGTTCAATTGATCTTATTGGGTACACGGATACAGATTATGCTGGCTTTCTTGTTGATAGGAAGAGCACTTCAGGTATGGCACACTTTCTTGGCTCTTGCCTAATTTCTTGGGGTTTTAAAAAGCGAAATTCAGTGTCTTTATCCACAGCAGAGTTAGAGTATATTACTACAGCTTCATGTTGTTCCCAATTACTCTGGATAAGGAACCAGCTGAAGGATTTTGGTGTTGTTTATGATAGTGTTCCTATCTATTGTGAAAACACTAGTGCTATTAATATTTCAAAGAATCCTATCCAACATTCCAAAACCAAACACATTGAGATAAGACATCACTTCTTAATAGACAATGTGGAGAAAGGTTTGGTGGAGTTGTTGTTCTGTAAAAGTGAAGATCAGATCACTAATATCTTCACAAAACCTTTGTGTCGAGAGTCTTTTTGTAATTTAAGAGTCTTATTAGGTCTAGTTAGATTTTAGGTCTTTGGCTTGAATTACTTCCCTTAGTGATTGGTTAGAATGGTATTCTTTTGTATAGTATGTGTATATGTATGTTGAAATCCTTCAAGTTTTGTGTAAATGGTTCAAGATCCCTAAAGGGTTGAGAATTATTGGTGCAAGAAACAGGTAAAATCAGGCTAAGTTACCAAAAATAGGGTGACGCGGTTTTGTATAGGTACCAGCAAAGGGTAACAGTAGATCAGCTCAAATATGTCATCCGATTAATATTTTTATATGTTTTGGATAAGATCTTTTCCTTTTGGAAGGAAATAATCTTATTTCAATTATTTGACTTATTGATCAAGGCAATATATCACATGCATAATTTTTAGGTCGGTTGAGATATTTAAGGCAAAGAATCATTGCCAAAATTGATTTCAATTTTTAAAATTTTTTCCGTTGCTCTTCTTGGCTTAACCGACTTATTTTTTTTCTCTCTTCTCTCCTCTTTCTGTGCTATAAATATATGATCTCTAACCCTTTGTGCAGCTCACAACTCTCATCATCATTCAAAATTCTCTCTTTTTCTTGTGCTCTATTCAAAATTCTCTGCTCACAACGGTTACTGTTCATCAGCGTCCTCTTCACTCTTTGATCTACAATTGCATAATCACCATGGGTAGAAAATCAACTGCATCTTTAGCCAAAAAAGGCAAGGGAAGGGGACATGCAAGTGATTCCTCACAATCTCAGGGAAACACTAATGTGACTCCTCACTCTCCTCACCTTCCTCACCTCGATCAAAACCCAACCAAACCACCACCCAATTTCACTTCCACAACTTCATCACCCACAAAATTACCAATCACCATCCTCGATCCACCATAAGAATCTACCTCACCGCCAAAATCAACCCAACCAAAATCACAATAAAACTGTGCTTGTTACCGATCCTTCAAAAGCTGGTGGTTCCATCATCAAGGAACCAGCTCAGTCTCAGGGGGAACATCACCAGGAAGCACGAAGAACCCTAAGCCAGGAGTTAGAAGACGTTAGTCAGAGTGTAGGAGATAATGAAGTAGAGATCACAAGGAGGGGACACTCACTGAAGAAGTCCTAGTACGTGGTAGGGTAACTCGGTCTTCAGTGAAGAAGACTTTTGAGAAAGTTCTAGAGGAATAGTCCACTAGTTCTATTCAGGGAACTAAGAGGAAACGGGTACCAGCAAGAACCCCTCGTACTACAAAAGGTACGTCTGTAGAATCTCCAACTACTGGTTCTACTGACTTAAATGCTCGATTGGTTCTTTCTGGTTGTCGTGTTGAGAAGGGATATTTTGATGTGCCTGCTCTGTCTGAGTTTAAAATTTTGATTAAGTATCAATGATGGATGCCATTGTTTAATTGTAGTGCTACTAATGTGTCTGGAGTTAGAGACTTTTATGTGAATTTGAAACAGTTGCCTTATATGTCTGTTGGTTCTCGTGTGAATGATGTGGATGTGAGCTTGTCTGTTGCCACTTTATCTAGCATGTTAAGGGTGCCCAGGGATGGATTTGACAAGTATTCTATTGATTGGTGGCCCGTGTTGGTAGGGGTCACTCCTGATGAGATTTATGAGCATTTGTTTGGAGGAAAGATGTCCAATAAACCTGGTGTCTTTAAATCTGCTAATTTGAAGGAACCAGTAATGCTGGTTCTGAATTTATTGTGCAACAAGGTCTTGATCCCACAGGCTCAAGGAAAGGGAATAGTACGCATCATGGAGATGGTTCTGATGTATCTTATGATGAAGAGAATTAAGATTAATCTCCCCTCCTTGATGCTGGATCACATTAGGGTTAGAGTCATTTTTATGTTCTGTAGGCCCACAGAGCAAAGTGCGACTTTAGCAACAAGTCTTTGTAATTCTTGGTCTTTTTCTAAATTATGACCTTGATGTTTTTGTTGGCTGCTTCAATTGCCTAATTCGTCTGCGGTCCGTATGGAGACTAGTGATGGTGCTGAACTTTGTATTTAGCTAGGGTGTCCACACATTCACCTTGAAAGTGGACCCCTTGGTCGTTTATGATCTCATGAGGTACACCATATCTGTAATGATGGTTTCCTCGAAGAATCGGGAATCGAGCCACTTGCTTAAAAACCAAGGTTTTGTATTATTTAGCCTCGACCCACATTTTGATGTAGTTGACTACGACTAAGATAAACTCATAGGATCTCCAATTCTTAGAGGAGCTATTTTGCCAATCACATCAAAACCCCATACTGCCTAGCTTGACTGACAAGGGAATGTGCTCTTCTTTTTTAGATACCAAAAGTATCCCCACATAACATCCCTTCTGGTTAAAGGAACCATCAAATTATAAGTACTAGCTATCATTTTTTGTTACAAGGAGATCTTTGTTAGGGAGATCATAATATTCCTTAGAATCATTTATTGGTGATTCAAACGAAAATTTTGAGGTTACAGATCCTTTGATTGAATTCTTCAAGACATATTTGAGATTGAATTCATCTAATAGTAGTATCCATATCGAAAGGCGGTCATTAAGAGTGCACTACTCAAATAGATACTTGAGAGGATCCATTTTTGAAAAGTTGTGCATCGTGTACGAGAGCAGGTAGTGCTTGAGCTTCTTTGTGGCCAAGACTAATGCAACACTGAGTCTCTTGAGATATGTGTATCTAATTTCATACTCGAGGAGATTCATGGTGATGTAGTAAATTACATTTTCCTTTCCTTGTACTTCTTGAGCTAGCATAACCATGACCATTGAGTCGGTGACTATAAGGTATAGGTAAAGAGGAATTCCCGGTAATGCTGGTGAAAGAACAAGTGGATTCAAAAGATAGCTCTTAATCTTATCAAAAGCTTTCTTGAAGTTGTCATCCTAATCCTTAGGGGTGTGTTTTTTGAGATTTCAAAACACTGGCTAAGATATCGTCAACTTAGACATTAACCTGCTAATGCACTAGAGGCGACCCATGAAGCCACGAATCTTCTTTTCACTCTATGATGCTTCCATGTCTAGAATAGCTTTGATTTTGCTAGATTCAACATCGATTCCTCGAGAACTGATGACTTACCCTTATATTATGCGAGATGTGACCCCAAATGTACATTTATGAAGACTTCGCCTCATATTGAATTGTATTAGTCGTTCAAAGAATTTTTAGAGGGTTGTGCAATGCCCTTAACAATCTCTAGATTTGACAATCATGTCATAAACATACATTTCTAATTCTTTATGCATGGTTTAGTGGATTAGTGTGGTTGCTATTTTTTGATAGGTGCCACCAATATTTTTTAAGGCTAAATAATCTTACTGGATAGCAATAGGTGCCCCCACTAGTTATGAAGGTTATTTTCTCCATATCCTCTTCAGTCGTGCAGATCAAGTTATAGCCTGCATATCCATCTATGAAAGAGAGTAAAGCATAATTAGCAGTGTTATCAACTAAACTGTTGATATGGGTAGCAGAAACCCATCTTTGTTACTAGCCCGGTTTAGATCTCAATAGTGGACACACACTCAAACACTACTGTCCTTTTTCAAACTAGAAATATGTTTACAATCCAGTAGGGGTAGTTTACAATATCTTTGTCTATCCTTGGCATTTCTCTAAAAGACCAAGCAAACACGTTGATGAATTCTTTTAGCAACTGTTTCATATCTTTTCGTTCTTTTGGGGAAAGCGTTAGCCCAATTTGCACAAGTTTATGCTCCTGCTCTGTACCTATATTGATTTATTCAGTTTCTCCAATTATCATTGTTTTATTTTCATGTTATTCTATTGCTTTAATAATTTCATAGTCAGATTCATTTGAGACAAAGCACTCAGCGGTAGGGATAGGGGTGGAAGAAGTGGAGTAAGCAGAAATAGATATCTTGACTAAATTTTTTACCTTATTTAAATCAATAATTAGAAAACTGACTTTCCTTTGAAAACTATTTAGAAATATGACTTCCATAGTTATAAATTGCTATTACTAATAGCGGTTTTAAGCGATCTAAAATTTTTTGGAGTAAAATATGGGAATTTAACTTACGGAGCTTAAAATCGCTATCAAGGACAATAGTTCCATTAAAAGATAAAACTGCTGCCACTGACAGCAGTTCTTAGCTGGGTAAGTTAATTTCTCACATCCTCTTATTCCCTTGTATTGCCCCTATTTCCTATCCCTAATTTCTTCCTAATTTCGTCTCCTCTCTCACTTTGGCGACTCTCCCACTCCCTCACTTCTTCATTTCTCTAGAGATCTTCCCCACTTCTTCAGCGGATATTTCCAATGACCTTCTTCTACATTACAGCGGCGAGTATTTGTAAGTTTTTTCATATTTTTTTAGGTTTAGATCTTATTAGGTTAGCCTTTGGATTGAATGTTATTATAATTAACATGTATATCATGTGGATTGAATTTTGTTATTAGATTTAGATTATGTGTAGCATATGGATTATAAGTAGTATGTGGATTGAAAGTTGTTATTAGGTTAAGATGTGGATTAAATTTTGTTATTAGGTTTAGATATGGATTGAATGTTTTTATTAGTCTTAGATGTGGATTGAATAACAAAGGATAATCTTTTACTCATTCGTTACCTATCGATTATCACTATGAATAAGTGTAAGAATTTTCTCATTTAATATAGAAAAGTAATATAGAAATTTTCATAATTTGTGGATTTTAATGCATTAGAATACATTGTGGCTTATAGACGCGAGACAAATACTGATTTTAATTAAGGTTTACTAGCTACTAACTTCGAACGCTTGGACTATAAGAGAAATTAAACCTTCAAAAAATATTATAAGAGAAATCGAGCCTCCATTTAATCTAATTTGTAGATTTTAGGAGAATTTGAGATGTAAATGTCTATGAATTGCATTATGGCCATAAACCATATGGAATATCCTATATAATTTAGAAATAGATAGCATTCAATTAAGGTTAGGATAAGGAATTGAACAAGGAATCAGACTCAATATAGCAAGTGATAACAAATTCATTTAACAATTCGTAGATCATAACTCTCCTTTGCTA
Organism: Dysphania ambrosioides; assembly: GCA_026401315.1. NCBI lineage: Eukaryota > Viridiplantae > Streptophyta > Magnoliopsida > Caryophyllales > Amaranthaceae > Dysphania > Dysphania ambrosioides. The sequence continues at coordinate 12,965,905 of CM048665.1, read as the reverse complement.
AAGTGAATTGAACATGCTCAAAATAAAAATTCCAAGATCATGGATTATTGTGATATCTATGCTAATTAAAATATTGTCATTAAATTTACCTTTCATCTTGTAGGCATTATAGAAAATTCAAAATATCCTTTTATTTGTCGTTGGGGTGGAACCCTTATTGAATCAAGTACTGGTATTGAGTATAGAGGTGGAAGTTCTAGTATTATTCTGGCCAACTCTAACATTTTTATGAATCATTTATTTGATAAGGTTCATTATTTGTGTGGGTTGGATCGAACAAGGGAAATGAAGTTGAAAATAAAGTATAGGCCAATGGTTATGCCCCTTAATGATGCTTACTCCTTTGAATGCATGTAGGCATGTATTAAAAGTTTTCCAAACTTCCCAATGGAAATATTTGTTGAAGAATTGTGTTTTGTCCCTAATGTACACACAACTATGCCTATTTCACAATCCTATACTGAAATGCTTCAAATGTATTCACAAAATCAACTCTTTTATTCACAAATGTATCCATCTCAACCACAAATACATCCTTATGAACCATTAATGCTTCCTTTTCAACCACAAATGTATCCTTATAAACTAGAGGTGATTAGATTATGGATCGGGCCAAGTTTGAGCTAGGCCAAAAGATTGGTTTCTACCCATTCTACGGGTCGGGTTTAGGCCAAGATTGCATTCAGGCCTAAAGTTGCAGCCCATATCTCATATAAATTGGGCTTTACGAGTTTTACGGGCCTATAAGTAGTTCACGTTATCTTCAACTTTTCAATGGGTTTGTCAGATATTGCAAATTTTGAATTAGATCACATTATCTTAAAAATTAATATGAGACTATCCTTACATGAGAAATTGCATATTATCCATAAATCGTACTTTCATTTAAATTTTTACCATCGACCTAAACTATGAATCAAGCAACAAAATTTAAGCCCCAAAAAAAATCAATTCAATACAGTTTAAGAAACAAAATCACAAGATCAACCGAAAAGTTTAAAGTTTAAAAATTATAATTGAAGGTTTTAGAGCACTCAAGAGGGGGGGGGGGGGGGGGGGGGGGGGGGGGGGGAGGGGGGGGGGGTGAATTGAGTGTTAAGTAGCCATGGCCTATTTTTCTTTCTTTTTGATCTATCAAAGGAACCAGTTAGGCTGGTTTTTGTAAGTAGCGGAATGTACAAAAGACAATAAAGAAAACATAAGATTTAATGAGGTTCAGCCAACTATGGCCTACGTCCTCCTACCCTATGCTCTTCTATTAATTTACTCCAAAAAATAAAGAACACAGACGCTCTACCGTTTCCCTACTCCGGGAACCAGTATACCCTACACTCTACTCGAATGTGCGCTCGGCTTACACTAGCATGCCCCTTGTGTTTGAACTCACAAACACTGACCTAGCCTTTCAACCCCTCTGTTGAAGGCTTTGACAAAATCAAATGTTTTCTTTTAATCTCACTTCTAAAAGTTAATTAAGAGAAAATGTTTAAGCTCTAAGAGTGCTCTTGTATATGACTTGATGAATAGGCTTTTGTGCTTAAGTGTATATGCCTCTCAAATATAGTCCTTTTTAATTCCAGAGAGACTTCCTTGAATATGAGAGACTAGATGGGTTTATATACTTGGATACAAAAACCCTAGTTTCCTTAAATCACATAAACTTGATGAACAAGTAATAGCATGATTTTAGGAAAGTATTTATCTTATTTGATTTACTCATAAAGATAGAATCAAATAAGATAGATACTCCTAGTTTTTAGGTAACTATAATATTCTCATCTAATCTCTAGCTGCTTAGGATATTCTTAAAATAATTCTCTGAAATAGTATTTTTACAAAATCTTTTATTTTTCTCAAACCATGCAGCTCGGATATTCCGTACAGTGAACCTGGTTCCTCAACCTGGTTCCTTGAATTGAGTATGTTATAAATTCTGTTCCAGCTTTGTACCAGAATTCTTAATATGACTCAATAGACTTATAAGCACTTATTTTACCCAAACATACAAGTCATACTACGGAGCACATTACATGATTTAACCATTAAATTACAAATCTTCTTTTCTTCATGTAATCTTCAAGACCTGAATCTTCCTTGAATACTTCCATTATGAGCAATGTATCTTTATTCGAATGTCTTCGAAAGGCCTCCATGCTCTAAGTCTTGGCCTACTTTTCTTTCTTTTCGATCTATGAGAGGAACCAGTTGGGCTGGTCCCTATAAGCAGCGGAATGTACGAAAGGCAATAAAGAAAACACAAAATTTAACGAGGTTCAGCTAACTATGGCCTATGTCCTCCTACGCTATGCTCTTCTATTAATCTACTCCGAAAAATAAAGAACATAGACACTCTCCCATTTCCCTACTCCGTGAACCAGTATACCCCACACTCTACTCCGCATGTGCGCTCGACTTACACTAGTAAGCCCCTTGTTTTTGAACTCACAAACACTAACCCAGCCTTTCAACCCCTTTGTTGAATGCTTTAAAAAAATCAAATATTCTCTTTTAATCTTACTTCTAAAAGCTAATTAAGAGAAAATGTTTAAGCTCTAGGAGTGCACTTGTATATGACTCGATGAATAGGCTTTTGTGCTTAAGTGTATATGGCTCTCCAAGTTTTCTCCTCTTTTATTTCAGAGAGACTTTCTTGAGTATAAGAGACTAGATGAGTTTATATACATGGATACAAAAACCCTAGTTTCCTTAAATCACGTAATCTTGATGAACAAGTAATAGCGTGATTTTAGGAAAGTATTTATCTTATTTGATTTAATCATAAAGATAGAATCAAATAAGATAGATACTCCTAGTTTTTAGGTAACCATAATATTCTCATCTAATCTCCCACTGCTTAGGATATTCTTAAAATAATTCTTTGAAAAAGTATTTTTACAAAATCTTTTATTTTTCTCAAAACACGCAGCTCGGATATTCCGTACAGTGAACCTGGTTCCTCAACATGGTTCCCTGAATTGAGTATGTTATGAATTCTGTTCCAGCTTTGTACTAGAATTCATAATATGACTCAATATACTTATAAGCACTTATTTTACCCAAACATGCAAGTCATACTACAGAGCACATTACATAATTTAAGCATTAAAGTACAAATCTTCTTTTCTTTATGTAATCTTCAAGACTGAATCTTCCTTGAATACTTTCATTATGAGCAATTTATCTTTCTTCGAATGTCTTCGAAAGGCCTCCATGCTCGAAGTCTTGGAATCAACTTAACTACTACACATGTAACATGGTTAATGTACAATAAAGAGTATATGACTGCTTTTTAGCATAGCAGTCCAAGAAACAGTTTACATCCAACCATTTCCTACATATAGACAAGTTAGTTAAATGAATAACATAAATAAGTAATAACTTGTCTAGGAAAACAATGTTCAATTCCAGATGGTTTCCAGCCAACTATTCGCAATGCTTATTGTAGCTTGTTTCTTGTAACCGTTTGTCATCACTCAAAACCTAAGGGACTCAACAAATTCCCCCTTTTTGATGATGAGAAACTAATTGAAGTTTCTGCAACCAATCAAGTTAAAATAGAGAAAAACTCTAATTAAGTACTCAAATAGGTTTGAGTACAACCAATAAACTCAAGACTCAAATGAACAAGTTAGTGAAGCTAACTGGTTCCAAAGACTAACTATCAAACTGACTTCCCTAAATTGTCAAACTGAACTACTTGACACAATCTAAACTATCTTAGGCTTCTTAGGCTTTCGTAAACTACTTCCCCCTTTTGGCATCATTAAAAAGTACTCTTAAGTAGAAGTAAAGTGCAAAAATTGTTAAATGTGCTCATCCATACAGTGGCATCAACCACCATTCAAGTAGTATGCTGCAAGAAGAGATTAGTCAAACAGTTCACACCATAGCAGAATTAATGGTCCATACAAGACAATAAAGTTTAACAAAAGGAACCCAAATCCATATCAAGAGGAAAGTTCATGGATTGGGTGAGAAATATACAGACCAACATAATCAGCTATTTTAGAATAGAAATAAGGGGGAGGGGAAACAAGAGCGGGAACCAGCATCACTCCTCATCATCATTCTCTTCGTCTTCCTCCTCGTACTTAGCATCATCGTCTGCATCAACAATTGGTTCCTCTTCATCCTCCTCATCTTCTTCACCAGGCTCTTCTTCTTCGGTCTGAGTCTGTGGAGTACCCAAACCTATACCCGGAGCCATCTGAGCTTGAGCGTTAGCTAATATTTTTTCCATCTTCTCCATCCTGGTACTGAAAGAAGTTGACAAGCCTTGAACCAAACTTATTATCTTTTTCAGCATATCCTCCTGATTCTCCAACCGTTTCAGAATTAATTCCTGACCTGCTGGTTCCTTTACCTTCTTCTTCTTCTTCTTTGATGGGAGTTTCATCTCCTCTACTTGTTCCTCAATCTTAAAACTCAAATTATCACCACTTATGTCAAGATCCTTTAGCTTTAGGATGACAGCACCATAAGGCAGAGAATGGTGAGATGAACCAAAATAATTCATAATGTGATCCAGCACTAAGGAGGGGAGATTAATCTTAATTCTCTTCATCATGAGATACATCAGAACCATCTCCATGATGCATATTATTCCCCTTCCTTGAGCCCATGGGATTAAGACCTTGTTGCACAATGAATGCAAAATCAGCATTATTAGTTCCTTCAAATTAGGAGATTTAAAGACACCCGGTTTCTTGGACATCTTTCCTCCAAACAAATGCTCATAAATCTCATCAAGAGTGACCCCTACCAACATGGGCCACCAATCACTAGAATACATATCAAATCCATCCCTGGGCACCCTTAACATGCTAGACAAAGTGGCAACAGACAAGCTCACATTCACATCATTCACACGAGAACCAACAGACATATCAGGCAACTAATTCAAATTTACATAAAAGTTTCTAACTCCAGACACATTAGCAGCACTACAATCAAACAATGGCATCCATCCTTGATACTCAATCAAACTTTTAAACTCAGACAGAGCAGGCACATCAAAATATCCCTTCTCAACCCGACAACCAGAAAGAACCAATCGAGCATTTAAGTTAGTAGAACCAGTAGTTAGAGATTCAACAGACGTACCTTTTGTAGTGCGAGGGGTTCTTGCTGGTACCCGTTTCCTCTTGGTTCCCTGAACAAAACCAGTGGATTGTTCCTCCGAAACTTCCTCAAAAGTCTTCTTTACTGAAGACCAAGTTACCCTACCACGTACTAGGACTTCCTCAGTGAGTGTTCCCTCCTTGTGACTAGTTATTTCTACGTCATCATCTCCTACACTCTGACTGACATCTTCCAACTCCTGGCTTAGGATTCTTTATGTTTCCTGGTGATGTTCCCTCTAAGACTAAGTTGGTTCCTTGATGATGGAACCACCAGTTTCTAAAGGATCGGTAACAAGCACGATTTGTTATGATTTTGGTTGGATTGATTTTGGTGGTGAGGCAGATTCTTATGGTGGATCGAGGATGGTGGTTGGTAATTTTATGGGTGATGAAGTTGTGGAAGTGAAATTGAGTGGTGGTTCGGTTGGATTTTGAGTGAGGTTAGGAGAGTGAGGAGTCACATCAGTGTTTCCCTGAGATTATGAGGAATCCCTTGCATGTCCCCTTCCCTTGCCTTTTTTAGATAAGGATGCGGTTGATTTTCTACCCATGGTGATTATGCAATTGTAGATCAGAGAGTGAAGAGGACGCTGATGAACAGTAACCGTTGTGAGCACAAGAAAGAGAGAGAATTTCGAATGATGAAGAGAGTTGTGAGCTACACAAAGGGTTAGAGATCATATATTTATAGCACAGAAGGAGGAGAGAAGAGAGAAAAAAATAAGTCGGTTAAGCCAAGAAGAGCAAGGGCACAAAATTTAAAAATTGAAATCAATTTTGGCAATGAGTTTTTGCCTTGAATATCTCAACTGACCTAAAAATTAGGCATGTGATATATTGCCTTGATCAATAAGTCAAATAACTGAAATAAGATTATTTCCTTCCAAAAGGACAAGATCTTATAGTAATCTTCTAAAAAATATAAAAATATTAATCGGATGACATATCTGAGCTGATCTGCTGTTTCCCTTTGCTGGTACCTATACAGAACCACGTCACCCTTTTTTTGGTAACTTTGCCTGATTTTACCTATTTCTTACACCAATGATTCTCAACCCTTTTGGGTTCTTGAACCATTTACACAAAACTTAAAGGATTTCGACATAGGTATATACACATACTATACAAAAGAATACCATTCTAGCCAATCATTGTGGGAAGGAATTGAAGCCAAAGACTTAAAATCTAACTAGACCTAATAAGACTCTTAACTTACAAAAAGACTCTCGACACAAAGGTTTTGTAAAGATATCAGCGATCTGATCTTCACTTTTACAAAACAACAACTCCACCAAACCTTTCTCCACATTGTCTCTTAAGAAGTGATGTCTTATCTTAATGTGTTTGGTTTTGGAATGTTGGATAGTATTCTTTAAAATATTAATAGCACTAGTGTTGTCACATTAGATAGGAACACTATCATAAACAACACCAAAACCTTCAGCTGGTTCCTTATCCACAGTAACTAGGAACAGCATGAAGCTGCAGCAATATACTCTGACTCTATTGTGGATAAAGCCACTAAATTTTGCTTTTTAGAACCCCCAGAAATTAGGCAAGAGCAAAAAAAGTGTGCCATACCTAAAGTGCTCTTCCTATAAACAAGAAAGCCAGCATAATCTGTATCCGTGTACCCAATAAGATCAATTGAACTACCTTTGGGGTACCACAAGCACAGATCTGTTGTTCCCACAAGATATCTAAGTATCCTTCTAACAACCTTCAAATGAGACTCTTTTGGATTGCTTTGAAACCTGGCACATAATCCAATAGAGAACACAATATCAGGCCTACTTGCTGTTAGATAAAGGAGGGAGCCAATCATCCCTCTATATAGTGAGTCTTTAACATCTTTTCCCTTTAGATTAGAATCTAATTTAGTGGATGTGGGAATAGGTATATCATAAGCCTTGCTGTTCTCCATGCCAAATTTCTTCAGCAACTCTTTCAAGTACTTTTGCTGATGAATCATGATTCCATTTTCCATTTGCTTAATCTATAATGCTAGGAAGAATCCTAATTCTCCCATCATGCTCATCTTAAACTCACTCTACATAAGATTAGCAAACTTATCACATAGTACCTGATTAGTAGCACCAAATAAAATATCATCACCATAAGTTTGTACTATAATCAAGTGGTTCCCTCTGGTTTTGATGAACAATGTCTTATCCACTATTCCCCTCTTATAGTCATTATCCATCAAAAATGTAGACAACCTTTCATACCAAGCTCTTGGAGCTTGTTTCAATCCATATAACGCTTTTTCTAGCTTGTATACATGATGGGGGAACAACTTGTCCTCAAAACCAGGTGGCTACTCTACATATACCTCTTCCTTCAAGTAGCCATTCAGGAAGGCAGTCTTTACATCCATCTAAAAAAATTTCATATTCATGTGAGCAGCATAAGCAATCAAAATTCTAATGACCTCTAGTCTGGCTACAGGTGCAAAAGTTTCATCATAGTCAATTCCTTTTTATTGATTGTAACCTTGCACCACTAGCCTTGCTTTATTTCTGAATATTGTACCTAGGTCATCCAATTTGTTTCTGAAGACCCATTTTGTACCAATGACTGACTTGACTTTTGGTCTAGATACAAGATGCCAAACCTGGTTCCTATGAAACTGATTTAATTCATCTTGCATTACTAGAACCCAATCAAGATTGGTCAAAGCCATTTAATAGTCAGTTGCCTCTACATTAGACAGGAAGGAATAAAAAGCACAAAAGTTTTGAAAAACATTTCTTCTCGTTTGAATTCCCTTATTAATGTTACTAATGATCTGATCTGGGGGATGAGAGGGTAGGTATTTATAACTTTTGAAAGTGAAATCATTTTGTGCTTCTTCATTAGGTTGGAAACCACCATAATCGTGAATAACTTCTTCTTCTGTAGAACCAGAAGAGTTCATATTCACGCTGTTTCTATTAACATCACTTACCTCATGTTCAGGGGAGGCCTCTTCATCCATTCCCCCTGAACTACTTACCTGTTTGTCACTTGGGAAGCCATTAGGTCTTGGTTCTCCTTCTAAATTCTCATTGTTCTTATTTTCTTCTCTAGGATTTTCACCATCAATATCTGGTGAAGCATTAGGAGAGCCTAGAACTGCTTGTACTTCACTTAGAGAACCAGTGTCATGGTTCCCCATAAACTCCATCAGTCCAATCATTTCATCAGGTTGTACCTACGCAATCTCAGAAGACATGTTAAATTCATTAAAAATGACATGGACACTCTCCTTAATACACAAAGTCCTCTTATTAAAGACTCTACATGATTTTCTTTGAGCAGAATATCCAAGAAAGATTCCTTCGTCACTCCTAGGATCAAATTTATCTAGCTGATTCTTCCCATTGTTATGTACATAGCATTTGCATCCAAAGATACAAAAGTATGCAATATTAGGCTTTCGAACTTTAAGGAGTTCGTAGGGAGTCTTATTTAACTTTGGTCTAATGAGACCTCTATTTATTATGTAGCAAGCAGTGTCAACAGCTTCACCCCAGAAACTCTTGGGAAGACCACTCTCAATGAGCATCGTCCTCGCCATTTCCTCAAGAGTTCTATTCTTTCTTTCAACAACACCATTTTGCTGTGGTGTTCTGGGGGCTGAGAAGTTGTGACTAACTCCTTGTTCCCTGCAATAATCAACAAAGTTAGCATTATCAAATTCAGTACCATGGTATGATCTTACCGAGACCAGCTTGTGAGAAAGTTGGTTCTCAACCTGCTTCACCAATGCTACCCACTCGTCAAATGTTTCATCTTTTAAATGTAGCATTATCACCCAAGTGTACCTGGAATAATCATTAACCATAACACAGACATATCTATGACCTCTTCGATTTTGTACTCTCACGGGACCACATAAATCAATGTGTACAAGTTCAAAGGGTTTGTTAGTACTCAAAACTGTTTTAGGCTTAAAAGAGATCTTGACCTGTTTCCCTTTGACACATTCTGAACAAACTTTATCTGCCTCATACGTGATGTTAGGGAGTCCTACCACCAAGTCACGAGATTTTAGTTTATTCAAGAGTGTCAAGCTAGCATGTCCAAATCTCTTATGCCAAATCCATTGATTATTGTCAGACACAGCTCTCAAACAAACAGACTTGTCTAGAGGAATTTTATCCAGAAAGGTAATGTAAACATCATGTTTCCTGATTCCCTCACACACAAGCTCGCCTATTATAGAGTTAATTATGTGACAAAGATTGGCTTGGAGCTCAACTCTATTACCTTTGTCACATAATTGAGAAATACTCAAAAGATTATATTGTAAGCCTTTAACATAATACACATCATCAATTGCGTTTGAAAGTGTCTTACTTACTTTACCTAAACCAGTGACGGTTCCCTTGCTTTTATCTCCAAAGGTGACACTTCCACCATCAAAGGCTACTAGTGAAAGGAATTGCTTCTTATCCCCAAACATTGTCTTGAGCACCCACTGTCCAAATACCAATACGTACTTCCCTTCACTTTAGCCTATAAGAACAAATTAAATATTAGATTTAGGAACCCAAATATCCTTGGGTTCCTTTTTCACAACAATAAGCTCTTATTGATCTTTTTTTCTCCAGACTAATTCCATATGTTTATTGTTCTTATTCACACTGTTCCTCCTAGCTGGACATTCATAAATCTTATGTCCATTCATACCACAATGATATCAAACAATCATCTCTTTAGTCATAACATACTTACCTCTTTTGAATTCTTTAATCCAAGTGGTTTCTCTGGGGGACTAGTTAGTCCTGGTACTCTGTCTAGTATATCCAAGACCAACCTTCCCTTTGTTACCTTTTGATGAGGTTAAAAAACTCAAAGTTTCCTATGCAGTCAATAATTTTTCAACATGTCTATGACTATCATGAAGTTCCTTTTCTCTGGTTTCAAGAGTTTTAGTCAACAACTCATTTTTCTCTTTTAGAAAATCAAAATTACTTTTTAAGGCTTCAAGTTGTAAATTAAGCTTTGAAACCATAAAGTCAATAGTCATGTCAACAACTACTGGCTGCTTGCCCTTTTTTAATTGATAGATTTCAGCATGCAATTCACAAATAGTATTTTCATATTTATTTATTACATCACTAATTTCTATGCTGGTACCCGAAGGGGAAATAGTGAACAGAGCAGCTTTAAGTGAAGTAATTTCCTTGTAAGAATTTTTCAGATTGCAAGCCAATATCTCAAAGGCTTTCACCAAGGAAGTTCTAGTGTAGAAATTTACTTTACCTCTCGCTGTTGAAAAATGAAGAGATTCACTAGTGGTTGATAAGTCTCTGGGGAACCAGGAGGTCAGGTCTTCTTCACCATCACTAGAATAGTCAGGTTTAGAAGATCTTGCCTTTTCCAGTTCCACTTTACACTTTTCCAATTCAACTTCTAGCTCTTCCATTTGATTTTTCAGATCATGGCAAACTTCTTCTAGGTAGTCACAACTAGTAACAACAATTTCACATTCAACACGTTTTTCTTTAAGCTCTCTTTTGCCAGTAATGTAAGTTTCACCCAATTTATAGCATTCATCTAATAAAGAGTCAATACAAGCAATCATATTATCTCTATCATATTCATGCATATCTTTTCTAACTTGCTCTAAGTTTACCTTATGTTCATGTAGTACATCCTTCTTTGCCATCAAGCATCTTCTGAATGTACTGGTTCCTGGATTAGTGTTGTTTCCCTTAATGTTGGTAAAGTCGGTCAAGCAAACATCAGAGTTAGGTGATTCTTCATCCTCATTAGACCCTGAATCAGACTCACCCCACATGGATGCTATCATAGTATTCTTGAAGGCTCGTTTATCTCAGGATTGGGACTGTTTGTCCTTCCACCTAGGACAATCTCGAATAAGATGTCCCTTATCACCACACTTGAAGCAACCTGCAGAAGAGAGGTTAGACTTCTTAAAACTCTTACCTTTGAAGTTCTTCCTCTGGTCTCAAGTGATCACTCAAATCTTTTAGCAATCATGCCAATCTCATCTTCTTCCTCTTCTACTGTTTCCTTAAGAGCCATGCCTCTAGCTGGTTCTTTCTTAGACTTAAAGTCAATCAACATCTCATGAGTCATGAGGGAACCAATCAGCTGTTCCAAAGACAAGGTGGATAGATCTTTTGCTTTATAAACTGCTATTACTTTGGCTGTCCATGCATTGATCAAGCTGCGCAAAATTTTTCTCACACGATCCTCATCAGAAAAGTTCTTACCAAGAGATCGAAGATCATTGATAATTGTCATAAATCTACCAAAACAATCATTAATCTTTTCACATTGGACCTTTTTTTACCTCGCTGGTTCCCTCAAAAGCAAGTTCAAGGGTATCCCAAATCTCTTTCACATTGGTGTAACCTGAGATCTAGTTTATTTCATTCTCACCTATAGCCTGTTATAGAATTGACATTGCTTTGGCATTCTTCTCCAACAGTTTGTAATCAGCATATACTAATTCACTGTCTTTCTTGGGAGCCAGGTTTCCCTCAACATCTTTCTTGAGGATGATGTTGGGACCATTCTTAACAACTAGCCAACATTCATAATTAATTCCCATGATTACATTCTTGATCCTATTTTTCCACCAAGCATAGTTATTTCCGTTGAACTTTGGTGTCTTGTTGTCATAGCCCATAATATTTAGATCTTGAGTACTCATGCTTGACTCCTCTAAATGTAACTCTTATGAGAAGCCTAGACTCTGATACCAATTGAAGGTTTTAGAGCACTTAAGAGGGGGGGTGAATTGAGTGTTAAGTAGCCTTGGCCTATTTTTCTTTCTTTTTGATCTATGAGAGGAACCAATTGGGCTGGTTCCTATAAGCTGCGGAATGTATGAAAGGCAATAAAGAAAACACAAGATTTAACGAGGTTCAGCCAACTATGGTCTACGTCCTCCTACCCTATGCTCTTCTATTAATCTACTCCGAAAAATAAAGAACACAGACGCTCTATTGTTTCCCTACTCCGGGAACTAGTATACCCCACACTCTACTCCGAATGTGCGCTCGGCTTACACTAGCAAGCCCCTTGTGTTTGAACTCACAAACACTAACCTAGCCTTTCAACCCCTCTATTAAAGGCTTTGGTAAAATCAAATGTTCTCTTTTAATCTCACTTCTAAAAGCTAATTAAGAGAAAATGTTTAAGCTCTAAGAGTGCTCTTGTATATGACTTGATGAATAGGCTTTTGTGCTTAAATGTATATGGCTCTCAAATATACTCCTTTTTAATTCCAGAGAGACTTCCTTAATATGAGAGACTAGATGGGTTTATATACTTGGATACAAAAACCCTAGTTTCCTTAAATCACATAAACTTGATGAACAAGTAATAGCGTGATTTTAGGAAAGTATTTATCTTATTTGATTTACTCATAAAGATAGAATCAAATAAGATAGATGATGTGCTCATTTTAGAGCACGTTTACAACCTTATTTTAGTGTCGAGTCTCATGCTTTTATATTGGTTTTATGCACATTACATTCAATTTTACCTTGATCTTGTCCTCGAGCTGTTTTTAGGTCATTTTAGGTGATCTCGATGATTTCGAGGTAAAATGAGACGTGTTCAAGGCTTTGACACTTCTTTCGAGAGTTTGGATGCGCATATCATAACTTGGGAATGAATTCCAAGTCACTCTCGAAGATCCCATAAACTCTAGAAGCCACTAGACACTTCAAAGGAACTTTTCAGCAAGGTTCAGGTTCAGATTCGACCGAATCTGACATCCATTTGGTCGAATGGTGGATAGGGATTCAAGAACATAAATCAAGCTCTCGGGAATAGCCGAATGAAAAATCATTCGGCCGAATCAAGGCCCATTCAGCCGAATCAAGGCCCATTCGGCCGAATGGGTACACTCCTTCGGTCGAATGGTGGACAGGGTCAGAAAACTCGAGGTTTCTGATATGGGCGAATGAAGAATCATTCGGCCTAGTGCACCACTCATTCGGCCGAATCTACACTACATTTGGCCGAATACACCACTCATTCGGCCGAATCCTCCATACATTCGGCCGAATGGAACCTATGTCCGACTTTCTTGGTTTTTTCTCTAGTCGGCGCTCGAGGGTTTTTCCTAGGGTTTTACTCCTTTTGTCCCTAGGGTATAAATACCTCTTTCTCTCTACATAACCTTTATGCCTACTTTGAGAGCTCTTGTGCCTTAACCTAGAACATCACTTTAAAGCTTTTCATTTCTTTCATGCATTAGTTTAGATTTACAGCTTTCATTGTTCTTGTTTTCAAGCTTTGTATTTCAGCCATGGAGCAAATGCCGCAATATGCTACATATCTGAAAACCCTCTTAAGGAACAAGAGAAAGCTTGAGGGCGAAGTGATTAGTTTTCCAGAGCAAGTAAGTGCCATCATTCAGGGCACGTGGGCAAAGAAAGAAAAAGCTAGAGGACCCTTTGTGCTCCCAGTCACCCTTGGAAAACTCAATTCTAAGGGAGCACTCGCTGACCTTGGGGCCTCCATTAGCCTAATGCCGACGTCCATCGCCAAGAAACTCACTTTCGACCTCAAGCCATCAAAGAAAATAATCCAGCTGACCGACCGTAGTATAAAAGTGCCTTGTGGGGAGTTTGAGGACCTTCCAATCCAAGTAGGGAACATAGTAGTACCATGTGACTTCGTGGTGCTTGATATGGCCAAGGATCCTTATACTCCTCTTATCTTAGGGAGGGATGCTTTGAAAAATTTGGGTGCCCTGATCGACTGTGAATCAGAAACTATAACCGTCAGGGCAGCCCAAGAAAAGGTAGTGTTTGCCTTTTCTAAGTCTTCAATGGAACCCATGGTCGAGCGGATTTGTCCCTTTGGGGTGGTCGAGAAAGACGTTGTGAAAGAAGTCGAGAGGTGTAGTGCTTCTATCGCTCCAATGACAGCTGAGGTGTCGGATGAGGAAGACACGCAAAAGCGTCCTATTTTTGGGGTTGCAAATGAAATTGCTCCGCCAACGGAGACGTATTATAATTCTAAGGGAACTGACAAGCCAGCCCGTAAACGGAAAAGGGCTAGAAAAAGAAAAAAAAGACTGATGGCTCCACCCTATCTTGGGGGAGCCCCGCATTCTAACCCACCTCCAGATGACCCTGGTTCTCTATTGCTTACTTCCGCCACTACGGCTCGGTGGAGAGTTTTGACTCCCCACGCTAGAGGTGATGGTGATTCTAGGAGTGAATCCACTCCTACAGCAGGTATAATTTCTTTGTTTTCTTTTTCTGTATAAATTTGTGCCTAAATGTGTTAAACTTACCGATGTTAAACAAAAGTACTTACGGGAGATAACCCGGTGTTTGTTTTGTTTGTTTATTTGTATAGCAACAGCTTCCATAATGCTGATCTTTCTCCCTTTTGTTTCTTCTTTCCCAAGTGTCGGGACGGCTCTTGAGCTGGCTTGGGGGAGGGTCCTTGTGTTTTCAAAGCTTCGAAAGATCAACATTATTGAAACTATTACCTTGCTTTTTGGTTTAGTTTTTCTTTGCATGTCTAGGTGTGTTAAGATTAATGTGCAAGAGTTGTGAAACTAACATGCTAGCTCCTTTACGTGTACATTATAGTGGTCTTATGCATACTCACGTTTTTCCTAGCCTTGTGCCTGTTTTAGGACCGAATGATTGATTGTTTTCCACCTAACTTGGGGGATCTGGTCCTGCTTGGTATGTGGCTTGGATGACTACCTTTTAAGGCACATTTTGACTAGCCTAGTGAGGATTGAGCCTTCTAGGACTCCATTATGAGTCTTATGTTATTATTTGCTAGTTAGAGAGTCTACATATTGTGTCTGTTCTCCTCCAGCATAGTCTTCTTTTCTAAAGGCCAGGGATGATAACACGTTTGTAGTTACAGCTACATGGCCAAATTGCCTACCATGAATATCGATTGACTTTAGGGTAAGCCAATTTTGTGCCTTTACTCTTTCTTCGTAGCTACATCACCTAACTCCACATGAGCTAAATATTCCCTCTTCTTACCTAGAGGATAGTCAAGTGATCGCAGTGAAGTGGTGCCCGTTGCATTGTGGTGAAAGATTTTGGTTTAAAAAATCATTGTCGTATGATATGACTCTTTACATTACTCTTAGTTTATTTCAAAAGCATTATCTTGAAAACAAAAGAAAACATCAAAAAGAAAAAGAAAAGAAAAAGAAAAAAAAATAGAAAAAGAAAAATTCGAGAATAAAGTTGGTGTAATGAGTTCATTTATGCGTATCCAGAGAATTTTGGGAAGTGGCGTTGTTTTCGGAAGTCGTAGCCATCCTTGGTTTGATTACCTTGGATTTCTTACTATCCTCTATTTGAACTCCTCATCCCCAAATTTTACCCTACCTTGATCCCAGCCTACATTGCAACCGTTTCCAAACCTGTTCGACTTGGCCTGATTAGCAAATTCTGTGCTGGAGAGTAGATAGGATGCAATCCCTAAGATTTCTCCTTGATTGAGTGTTTAATTCCCGACTCATCTTAAGTCGGACGATTATGAGCGAAACACGTACCATATTAAACACACGAGCGTATTAGAAATTTCCCACATCTTTTGGGAAATAGCATGGGGAGTGTGGACTTGTGACCTCATTAGGTAGTGGGTGGCATGGCCTGTGTTATAGCTTTTCCAGTGATCTCGAGTCTGTGGAAAACGTTGTTTATCTTGGTATTATGCTCTTTTGAGCCCATTGTACTTGCACACCCATGGCTAGGGAAGAGTTTTGCGCGTACACAGCTGGCATTGTCTTGTTTTCCGCCCACCTTGCTTTTCATGAGCTTTGCTCACGGTGTTTCATTGCTAGTTCATTTGCTAGGGACTAGCAAAGGTTTCGATTGGGGGAAGTTGATGTGCTCATTTTAGAGCACGTTTACAACCTCATTTTAGTGTCGAGTCTCGTGCTTTTATATTGGTTTTATGCACATTACATTCAATTTTACCTTGATCTTGTCCTCGAGTTGCTTTTAGGTCATTTCAGGTGATCTCGATGATTTCTAGGTAAAATGAGACGTGTTCGAGGCTTTGACACTTCTATCAATAGTTTGGATGCGCGTATCATAACTTCGGCATGCGTTCCAAGTCACTCTCGAAGATCCCATACACTCTAGAAGCCACTAGACACTTCAAAGGAACTGTTCAGCAAGGTTCAGGTTTAGATTCGACCAAATCTGACATCCATTTGGTCGAATGGTGGACAGGGATTCAAGCACATAAATCATGCTCTCGAGAATAGCTGAATGAGAAGTCATTCGGCCGAATCAAGGCCATTTGGCCGAATGGGTACACTCCTTTGGTCGAATGGTGGACAGGGTCAGAAAACTCGAGGTTGCTGATATGGGCGAATGAAGAATCATTCGGCCGAATGCACCATTCATTCGGCCGAATCTACACTACATTTGGTCGAATACACCACTCATTCGGCCGAATCCTCCATACATTCGGCCAAATGGAACCTATGTCCGACTTTCTTGGTTTTTTCTCTAGTCGGCGCTCAAGGGTTTTTCCTAGGGTTTTAATCCTTTTGTCCCTAGGGTATAAATACCCTCTTTCTCTGTACATAACCTCTATGCCTACTTTGAGAGCTCTTGTGCCTCAACCTAGAACATTACTTTAAAGTTTTTCATTTCTTTCATGCATTAGTTTAGATTTACAGCTTTCGTTGTTCTCGTTTTCAAGCTTTGTATTTCGGATTCGATTTATCTTTCATTCAAGTAGTTTCATTTATGCAAGGTATTGTTTCTTTTTTGTTTTAGTTCATTTAATGCTTTCAAGTATTGTTTTTCTTAATTTCATTCCTCTAGATATTATCGTTGTTTCGTTTACAGTTTTGATAGAGTAGTTGTCGGTTTAGTTATAATTCTTCGTTTTTCATTCTCTTGTTCATTGCATTCAATTCGTTCATGCTTTCAATCCTAACCTTTATCATTTTGTATGCACTAGTCATTATTACTATGTGTGAGTTGTCTTCTTAGGGGTTTGATTGGTGAAACCCTAGGTTGGCTCGTTCTTCCTGCGTAGAGTTAGGATTTGAGATTGTTAATGATTGATTGACTGATTTGGAGACATAGGGCGATTATAGGTTGTTCATGTGATTTATAGGGTCACAAACTTCCTCTCGTCATCTTGAAGGTCATGATTCATTGTTGACTGATTTCTCCTAATTTAGCGTATTGATAGTTCGATTGTCCTTCCTAGGGTGGAACTGATCTGTCCCCGTTTTCCTTCCATAGCATATTATTATTTTAGTTCTTGCTTTACTTTTCTGTCATTAGTATAGTTCTATCACATATCCAAATAACTCCTTTACATCAAGTCTAAAAGCTATCGCCTCTTGTCCTAGTGGTTCGATCCCCGACTTACCATTACACTAGTTGTAGTAGTATTAGGGTGTTTATAAATTTAGTTTGCATAACTATTCTTTTAGTCAAACGACCTAAAAGAACGGTTATCAATAGATACTCCTAGTTTTTAGGTAAACATAATATTCTCATCTAAACTCCAGCTGTTTAGGATATTCTTAAAATAATTCTTTGAAAAAGTATTTCCAAAATCATTTATTTTTCTCAAAACATACAGCTCGGATATTCCTTACAGAGAAACTGGTTCCTCAACCTGGTTCCCTGAATTGAGTATGTTATGAATTATGTTCCAGCTTTGTACTAGAATTCATAATATGACTCAATACACTTATAAGAACTTACTTTACCCAAACATGCAAGTCATACTACGGAGCACATTACATGATTTAAGCATGAAAGTACAAATCTTCTTTTCTTTATGTAATCTTCAAGACTTGAATCTTCCTTGAATACTTCCATTATGAGCAATGTATCTTTCTTCGAATGTCTTTGAAAGGCCTCCATGCTCTAAGTCTTGGAATCAACTTAACTACTGCACATGTAACATGGTTAATGTACAATAAAGAGTATGTGACTGCGTTTTAGCATAGCAGTCTAGGAAACAGTTCCTATTGGTTTCCCACCAGTACATGGATCAATTTACAGCCAACCATTTCCTACATATAGACAAGCTAGTTAAATGAATAACATAAATAAGTAATAACTTGTCTAGAAAAACAGTGTTCAATTCCAGCTGATTTCCAGCCAACTATTTGCAATGCTTATTGTAACCTGTTTCCTGTAATCATTTGTCATCACTCAAAACCTAAGGGACTCAACAATAATTAATACCAATTCAACACGTTAAACAATAAATTCTCACAATAACATCAAGACCAATAATCAGAACCACAGCTTTCAAAGAAGAATCAAATTTTTGTAAAGCTAGAAAAATAATAGAGTTGAATAAAATCAACATCATATGAATTGTTCTATCAGGTCAATTTTATTCCATAACTTTTAATAATCCAAAACCCACCTTAATAAACAAGTAAATAGGAGTTATTGTTTGGAGATTAATCATTTCAATGCATTTTAAAAATTGAGCCTTTTAATTAAAATTCAGGCTAGGCTAGGCGAGCCAGGTTTTGGGCTATGTATCACTACTCAAAACCATCCCAATAATTTTTGGGCCAAAGTCAATGTGCTAGTTTTTATTGCCAAAACCGAGACATTTTTCGGGTCGGGTCGGGAAGGTGCAGTGGGTCAGGCTAATGTTGATTGGGTCTATTATCAACTATAAATGCATCCTCATCAACCACAAATACATCCATCTTGCTCAAAATTACCCTTTCAACAAAACCAACCAAATAAACCACAAATGCATCTATCTTACTCATAAATCCCCTTGCAATAAACCATCCAAACAAACGAGTATTGTCTAGCTCTTCTTCCTATGCATCAGATCATGTAAACCACATGGATGTAAGGTCTAATGGTGGGCAACATAATGATAGAGTGATTACTGAATTTCCATTGAATGAAGATGGTTCATACATATGGTTTAGTTCCATAGTTGTGTCCTTATGATTAAGAGAGTGATGAAGATCCCGACTACATAGAAGAAGAGGTGGAGGAGGAGGATCAAGAGGAGGAAGAGAAGGAAGAAGGAGAAGAAGAAGACGATCATGATGATGAATCCCATGGGAAAAAATGATATAGGAATGGTGTTTACAGCAACTTTACATAACAATAAGATCTTGGAATCAGGTCCTTTCTATGGCCATCTAAGTGATTTTGTAGACAATGATAGTTGGTTAATGACTAGAGCTGAGCTTCCTCCACAACAGGTGTTGAATTTACAAATAACATGAAGTTTGCATCTAAGATTGAAGTTATTCATGCTGTTGAATTGTTTTGCATCAGAACCAACCACTCTTATACCACTTATAAATTGAATAAGAGACTCATCGAATAGGTGTGTGAGAGTAACTGTGGTTGGAAGCTTCATGCTCGTCAAAAGAAACTTGTGGACTATGTTGGACCATTATAACCTATAAGGGTCCTCATGTGATTACTTTTATTAGTGATAACCACACAAGAGGTGGAAAACATATAAGTGCAGATATGATAGGAAATTATATCAAGGATTGTGTACAAGTGGACCCCACACTTAAAGTTGTTGTAATTATATAGATGGTTTAGGGTTTAAGGTTTAGGGTTTAGGGTTTAAGTTTTAGGTTTTAGGGTTTAGGGGTTAGGGTTTAGAGTTTCCACCATACTGTAAGTTACTCCAAGGCATCGTAAGGTAAGAAATCAACAATTGCAAAGGTATACAATAGTTAGGAAGAATCCTATGAACGGCTACCAAAGCTCATGCAGGCCCAGAGAGATGTGTACCCTAGAATGGAAATAGAATGGTGTTATAAGGACGAGTATGGTGGGATAAATGTATTCAAGAGGGTATTTTAGTCCTTTAAGCCAAGTATTGATGGCTTTGAACATTGTTTGCCATTGATAACCATTGATGGTACTCACCTTTTTGGGGAGTACATGGGGAAACTTCTAACTGTGATAGTTGTTGATTGTAAAAACCAACTTTTTTCACTTGCATTTTCCATAATTGAAGAGGATAATAGAGAAAGTTAGTCTTGGTTTATGTCTTGTATTGGACATCGGGTGACCCAAAGAAGAGGCTTGTGCATCATTTCTGATCAACACCCTAGAATCATTTACACTATGAACGAAGAGAGTAGTGAATGGACAACACTAGATTCCTACCACCAATTTTGCATCCATCACGTAGCATACAATTTGAATACTACTATTACAGATATGGCACTTAAGACATCCTTCATTCAAACTGCGTTGTAGCGGAAAAAGGCAAAGTGCACAAAGGGGATTCGGAACTTTGTCGAGAAATCATTACAAGCTGCTGAGTATATTAAGGACATGATGTTAGAAAAATGGTCTTTGGCACACGGTGGTGGACACAAACTTGGTTACACAACCACCAACATGGAAGAAGTGTTCAATGATGTTCTGAGAGAGGCTAGATTCTTACCAGTTTATTCTATAGTTGAGTTAACATACTATCGTGTCAGTAAGTGGTTTGTTAACAAAAGAGAAATAACAACTAAAAGAGTTATGGACAACATACCATATACTTCATATGTAACTGGGAGGATTGAGTTTAACTTAGCGAAAGCTAGATATCACATAGTAGTGTCATTTGATCTTCAAAGGGATGTATATAAGGTTACTACAGGTAAGGGTGAGAGGGTAAAGCAGAAAAGAGGTAAATGATATAAAGTTCATTTATAAAATGTGACTTGCACTTGGAACAGACTAAAGTTTTCCATTATACATGTTTTCACTTCATAGCGGTATGTGGGCACTATAGCTTTTCATATGCTCCATTTTTAGGTACACACTTTCTATTGAGTTCTTACCTCCATGCCTATACAACGTCCGGCTTATCGGACTGTATGACATGTATAGACTTGAACATCTTATACTAGATTATGGTCTAATTACATAATTACTAGAGCGTCGGCAGCCAGAGACTCACTCGTTTCACCTACAGTCGAAGAGGCCACTATCACACTACGAGATGTGGCAGTACTTACACATTTTCCATCTTAGGCCACATAGTTACAAGACCTTCCATCCCAACCGAGGGTTTCAGAGGATGTTTGTTGTAGACTCCCGAGGTGAGGACCTCATTACGATAGTGAGGACTAGCTAGTTATGCAACACATTTGGACTGCTTCCAGACAATGATTTTGATGACGCTGAGGTCGAGAGATACACAGGGGTTTATTATATTATTTATTAATCATATCCCTATTTCTCTTTCCTAACAAGTTCGGGAATGATGTTAGACTCATCGATGATCCACTTCTTGACCATAGCTGTAATGATATTGGTTCCTACAATTGGGGTAGTGCAGCATTGGCATGCTTATAGAAGAACCTCTATCACGCAGTGACTGTCAAGGGCGAGGTTGTTCCTATAGAAGTTGTAGGTCCCTTGGTGATACTTTAGGTCGGCTTTCTAATTACCCTCTTTGTGTTTCTAATATTATCCTAGTTAGTATTTGTTTACTAACCATTTTACGTATTCTTAGATATAGGCGTAAGAGCATATGACATTTTGTCGACCTGCTATTCCTAATTATCGTTGACGGGATCGAGATGGAAATCCCCTTGACATCTACCACAACCCTCCAAAGCCAAGAGAAGAACAACCACACTATACAAGGTGGCTTAGAGATAGATTCACTCAAGTGCATTTGGCCATTAGTGTGAACTCTTACAAAGACGCACTCGATAGGATGACAAATGATCAGGTAAATGTTTCATTATCATTTGTTTCGTAAAGTCATATGTTATCTATTTTTCACTAATCAATCCATTTGTCTCTCCAATGAATAGATAGTTTGAGGCCCATATCCTAATGTCATCGACCAAGACGAGTGGTGTGCCTTCACTCCACTAATCTGCTTCTTTATAGTGGAGATGCATCTATCGGACCGAGTTATGAGACAGTTTGAGTTACAATAATACATCACAGTCATTGCTCTTACATACCCTTATTTACACGAGATCGATCATCGAGGGAGGCCCACGATAGATTGATAGCCTTGCATGCTGAGTTGATCGGGGCTTGGAACAGCCGACATAAGTCTATCGTACAAGGAGAACCATTCCTGGGTTCTATGGACTATTATGATCCATATCATAGCATTACATGCTAGTTCATTAGTATGTAATTCATGCCACCACAATAACATTTTAATCCATTAGGGATGCCTTTACACGTCATGGTATATGGAATTCAATATTTGTAATTTGATTACATTACATTATATTTCTAATTCTAACTGTATTCTCATTTGAAGACTCAGTAGTTATTGGTTATTCAAGACTATTTTTACAATAACCAAAATTTACCTAGTCCAACTATCGCAACTGCGGTAAAGTAGATGTGTGTAGGAGTTTTGGAGGTCGTTGGCCAAGGAGGACTAGTACGAGTACACCATAGTGGAGGTGATGCACATGTCACATCAAGTATGCCTTCCTCGTCCACTACACATGAGATCTTAAGTTTTGAGAGGACCTCAGATGCATTCGGGTCCACCTAGGGTGAGTCGTCACACTATAATTTTCCTCCATATCCATTTTAATACCCTATGAGTGAGCTACTCACCTTACCAAGCCAGAGTTTAGAAACTGTTGACTAGGAAGACTAACCTAATTTGTATAATTTATTATGTTATTGGAGTTCATGTAAATATATTTCAAACTACCTTGTATATAGAAATATGATTATTGTAATTTTTTTATGTTTTAATTTAATTTCATTTATATCTATTCCTATCGTTTTTTGAATATTAGTGTTTGAGAAATGCTGCAAGGTATTGACAACTTGTTTTCGAATTATCGAACTTATGTTTAAAAATTATTAAATTGGATGTTAGATGTTGTCAAAATGTTTGAAAAGTTAAAACAGGTTTAAAATGACAATTTGATAGGTGAAAGTTTTCGCCTAAATATTTCCCCATTTAGAAAGTGCAGTCAGTGACACTAGTTTCTAGTTTAGTAAAAACCGTTGCCCTTGGCAGCGTTTTCATAAAGGTCCGACATTACAGTGTTGACTTAAAACCGCTGGCAATGATAGCTGTTTATAATTCGAGGTCATATTTTGAAATTATTTCGACCGAGGGTTTCTTTTTGAATTATTAATGAAAAAAGGTTCAAAAAAAAAGTTGGTCTGAAATCTTATTAAATATAGGAGTGATTACATTAAGGGATTTTTCAAAGTTTTCCTTTGGTGGAGTAACCATTTGGGGCCTAAAGTCTATATATTCAAACTTAACAGATCTAGACTAAAACTCGGACTTTAACAAAACTACCTCATCCATTTCTAGGCCTTTCACCAGTGAGAATCTTCAGCTTGCTACAACTAGGGGTAGCTATCTTTAGGGATTTTCTCCATCCTTGTGCTATGTCTAGAACTAGAACAAATAACGCAAAAGGGTCAAATTCACAAGAGAGACATTTGATTATTTAAATATACTATAATATGATCTTCTTAGTGATGAGACCCCCAGATGAGATCAAAGAAGTTGGCTTGCTAACATAACCATCCCCCCATTATAAGTAAGGTTGATAGAGTCATCATCATCAAATGTGTCTCGGGATGTTATGCCCTCAAGGATATCCATTTCCTCAAATTCAGAGAGGAAGCCCATTTTAATTTAATCTTCTTGGATAGTATGGTTCTCTATTAGATCACCTTCTTAATCTATGCCGATGTTGTAGGTATGCTTGAAAAATTTGAGACACAAGTTCCTCATTTGGGTCTTGTACTTAGGTAGGAGGCTTCAAACTAAAGATTTTTCAAGTTCTTCTTCAGATGGCTTTAAGACCACTTGTGAAGTTAACTTCTTCCAATGGTTCGAATAGGTCATGAACCCTTTGTTATAACCTTGTCAAAAAGTCTCTAACTCTCGTAGTCGCATTGGTTGCTATATTTTAGGTTTGTACTGATTAATGAAGACATTGATGATGTCTTCCCCTACCTCAGTAACCTTGCCCCTTAGTGAATAGTACTATTCTTGACAAATCAAGTCTAGGGACATAGAAAAAGAATAACAGGAATAATTCCATATTTATCCCCCTAATGGCCATGATGACCCCAAAGTTATGAAGATGATGTCTTCAACAGAGAATTGTTTGAGGTAATTGACTTTCTATTTTTGTTTGTCAAAATATTGTACGCCATTGGTGACCTACTCAACTACACATTAAACTGTTCGCTTCTAATTTTCTAGGGAATGGATGCTCTTGATTCTGTCTGCACGGGTGTTCATACCTTCTAGAGACTTGGATAGATCTTTCATTCCACCCAGACGCTGGGCCATCAGCTCAAGAGTTGCCAATTTTTAGAGATGAATCAAGAGAGGGCTAGGAGGCGGAGTTGATGCCAGCTTAGAAATTGGCAATAGCTGCGTTGGAGATTTCCTTGTTAACGTTCACCCACACCTTTTTACTCAAATAGACAAACTCCTGAAAAAGAAAAATCTTTAAGAATTTGAATATGGGAGACTCTTGATTAAGGGATAAGTGTTTTTAGGGTTTACGTAAGGAGAGATGATACATGCACGATTCAATTAAAAATATGATATAACTACACGATTATCTCGAATGCATATGAATGCATGGCCCAATTTAGGAAGTTGGACTCCATTACAAAATGATTCTAAATGCATAAAAAAGACTCGATATGCATGGACTCAATACACAATGCCCGTGCTAGGGTTTAGGCTTTGGTGGTGCTCAAGAGAAACTTTGAATTTTTGCAGGTGAGGGGTAGTTTTGGGATTCTAACCCACATGAGGTTTTGGTGGAAAGGTTAGAGTTTTACCAATTGGATGGGGTCAATTTGGATTTTCACTCCGATAGGATTTCGGTGGGAAGGTCAAGGCTAGTTAAAGGGGTGATTTTACGTTTTTACCCCTATAGGGTTTTGGTGGAAAGGTCAAGGCCTTACCGGTTGATGGGGCAATTTAAGATTTGTACCCCAATAGCCTTTCGATGGAAAGTTCAAGGCCTTATCAGAGAAGTAATTTAGGGGTAAGTTCAGGTTTTTACTAGGGCTTGAAGACATTTCACAGGTACACTCAGGGTTTTATCGGACATAAGGGTCATTTCAAAGGTAAACTCGGGGTTTTATGGGGACAAGAGGCATTTCGGAGGTAAACTCATGGTAAGGATTCTACTCCTTATAGTGAACAGGCACCACCAAAGAGATAATGGTAAGGATTCTACTCCTACTTATAGTGAACAGGCTTATATGTCCTAGTAAGAGAGGTTGGGCCTCACTACACTATTTGCTTTCTTTGCGGGACATCACCATATTTCTGAGCTGTGACTAGGGAGATGTGCTCATATATTATATGAAATGAAGGAGGCGGTACGACGCCACATTGATGACCAGGGTTCTATTGGCGCATGTGGCGTGTTGTTAAGGTACTTAATTCGTTGCATTCCCCTTTGTTTGCTTACTTTCAATTTTCTTAGCCTTTGTACTAACCCATTTGTCTTTGTTTGCAGCCTCAAGTGAATATGGTACTCCTCTATGTATACTTATGGGGATAGTGGGTTAGCGATCCCATAAAAATAGCCTTAGAGGCTGAGTCGCATGCTTACAGAAGGGTGCCTGCTATGTACCAAGCAGAAAATAAATGGATGGATATGAGTTTTACCATCTTTGTTTTGCTGAGTAACAATAATTTTACATTTTTTTATTCATAACTGTGTCAGAAGAAGGTTATCTAGTTTATAAAGGTGATTGACGGCCCCAAGAAGAACTGCATCTAGCTAACGTAGAAGCTAGCGGGTCGCTATGCCAAGGTTAGGATCTCAGTTTATGCTTGATTGCTTTCATTGTTCGTTTTTTGTTTTAGTTTGATGTATCTAGGGTGCAGGATACATCCCAACCTCTTATGTTGAGCTCCTATTCTCATGCTCAACCTGGAGCAGAGCCTTAGCCAAAAGGAGGAGTATAAGCTTTGCAGTATAACAAAGAGATCGTGGGTCAAAACCAAACCATAACGGTGGTTTTTGGGAAGCGACAATGGTGGGATCCATCCAGATGCTTGTTATGGATCCATATTTCTTCTAGCTAATGTTGATGTAGATGCAAATGCAAATAGGCGATGGTAGGATGCCCAAGGCCGGTGCAAGAGCCTGGTTGTTTGCTGGTAAAGCTACTAGGAGGTCTCCTTGTCTACAAATTCTCATTAAGGAGCTCAGGCAGGAGAGGACTCCAGTGTTCCAGATTATTCACGATTTCAGTCAGGGATTGTTCTTGTGGTGTCAGAAAAAGAGGACTTCTTCACATCTGGTTTGTGGATTGTAGCATTATGTTAGCTTTTATGTATATTTATGAAGTTTCTGGATATTGTATTACATTAGGAAATTTATTGTAATAAAAAGGTCATGTGATTATGATTTGACTCTTGTTTATGAATTTTGTGTGTGTGTTGTGTGTGCTTTGCTTTGCAGCATGAATGATGTATGGGCCTACTTTTTAACTGCTAGATATGAAGCATTTGACACATGGCTTGCTAAATACAATGTAGTTTGTAAATATGCAAGGACAATAATTTGCAAAAATAAGCCATATTTTTGAGCCGCGAAGGGTTATCGACTCTCAACATAAAATAAAAGTTTTAGGGGGAAAGGCTTGCAAAATTTTTGGTTTATTGGAAAAATTGGGTAAATCGGATTAGGTTTTGATTTTGGAAGCGCATCCTTGGTCAAGAGTTGATTAGGGGCAATGAGTTAAGTTGTATGTGGGGATTAATTTATGAGTTAGGGTAAGGGTAAAAAAGAGACTAAATTGGATCGAGGTTTAATTTTTCACTTTTAGGTAAGTTTAGGAATTCGAGTTTTTATAAATGGGTCAAAATAGTCTAATTGTGCCTTATGTTTAATGAAAATAGTAGTTATGCATAATAGGAGTTAGCTTGGCCGAGTTGGATTATGTCAGGAACACAGGCTAAACGTCTAGCGCAAGGTTAAAGTATCAAATGCTTAGCAAGTGTTTGGTTGGTTTCTAGCGTCTTGTGTGCTGACCTTGGTTAGTTGTTTTTTGGCTATATATATAACCCCTTTAACAGGATTGTAAAGCTCTTAACCATCAAATACAACACATTTACTACTTAAATTATTTCTCTCTCTGGAAATGGCTTCCAAGTATGAATTAAACTTGAATGCTTGTTGAGCTCCTTGAGTAAGAGTGAAAAAATATAGTGGATACTATGTATATCGACTTACTTTCATCTTTTCGATTAGTAAAAGTTAGCAGAAACTTCCTTGTGGTGGCTTACAAGTGTTTGGTTCCGGTCTCCGACACTTTTAAATTCAAGAATGACAAGATAGTGCCTATGCCCGAAGAGCTCAGGGCTATCATTGTTTATTCGATCAAAGGTCCACCTTGCCTTTCGCGCAAACATAAATACTACTATGCAGACTTTAAGAGGTACTTAGGCCTCAAAGGTAAGTCTCTTAACGATGCTGCCTTTGGGCTAGGGTAGATTTGGAGTGTTTGGCTTTTCTTTTTTCTACTCCCACTAGTGAGCCAAGAGTTCAAGAATTTCACAAGAGAGCCTTGCATTTTTACTAGTTAGCCTAATTCTTCTTCTCCAATGAAGGAAATGAGGAAGGTTATGCCTCCATAATTCATATTGTGGAGCAAAGTGCTAGCAGGAAGATTCCAATGCTAATCATTCTAGGCAAGCTCATAAAATTATAATGTCTAAATGTCTTTTTCTATAACGAGGAGATATTTGTCTTGGATATCATAGTTAAACTCGGAATCTTCTGTTAGTGATTCTGCCAAGAAATTTAAGACTACGATTCCTTTGATTGCCTTTTATGGGATATATTTGAGATCAAATTTTGCTAGCAAGACTAGCCATCTCAAAAGATGCCCATTGAGAATGGGTTTCTGAAATAGTTATTTGAGAGGATCTATTTTGACACGATATATATCATGTGCAAAGTATATAGTGCCTGAGCTTCTTGGTGGCCTAGACTAAGGCATCACTAAGTCTCCTAAGGTTTGTGTATTTGGTTTCATACTTGAGGAGCTTTATGCTGATGTTGTAGATTGCATTTTCCTTTCCCTATACCTCCTAAGCAAGCAAAGCCCCGACTGCTGAGTCGATAACTGTAAGTATAGCAAAAGAAGAATTCCCGGCAATGCTGGTGAAAATACGGGTGGATTCAAGAGATAGCTTGTAATCTGATCAAAAGGTTTCTGGCAGTTTTCATCCTAATCCTTATGGGCGTCTTTGTTAAGATTTCAAAACACTGGCTCACATATCATTATTAGCTTGGATATAAACATGCTGATGTACTTGAGGCGACCTAGGGAGACACTGATCTCCTTTTCACTTTAAGGTGGTGCTATATCTTGGATTGCTTTGATCTTGCTAAGGTCGACCTTAATGCTTTGAGAATTGATGACGTACCCCAATAATTTTCCAATTATGACCCCAAAAGCACATTTCTGAGGATTTTAGCTCATATTGAACCATCTGAGTCATTTATATACATTTCAGAGGGCCCTTGATGATCATATCATCAACATACACTTCCATCTTGAAGAATCAATAGGAAGATGGAATAGGACCAATTATACTCTAAAGGGGGGTGAATAGAGTATGACCGATTTTTGCATTCAGGATCTCAAGGTCTTAAACTGACTTTCAAAGGCGGAATATAAGCATTAAGACTTATCTTTGAATCTGGATGTCGATGCCTTGAAATTAATTGCAAAGGCTTTTGCTCAAGATGTGACTATTCGCTGCTTTGATCAATGAACGAAACAAATATATAACATAAGCAATAAAGATAGAAATAAGATGAGATAAAACACGGCAATTTGATACGAAGTTCGACAACTAATTTTCCTACGTATCTGCCTAGGGTTGTCCAACCCTTTGGATTTAACTCGCCCTTTTATTACTTTCCTTAGAGACCTAAATTACACTAGAATATCTTAATCCCCATTTTCTACTCCATAGCACCCCAGCTACACTTTAGCATCTCAGATCCTAGTAATAAAAAGCTCTCTCTCTTTTTCTATACATTTGAGTATTTTGGGAATACTCTTAGTATAACAATATCTCAAAATATTCTTTTAATCACTCAAGAGTTTATACTTGATTTTTCTCTTAATCTAAATACAAGATAGGTTTATGGAACTAGAGAGAAAATAATGAAGCTTTGTTGATGTAGCTTGTGACTGTTTTTCATGATTAAATCTTTGTCTCACGTCCTTCTTCAACTTCAAAGCTTGGGAATATATATTGAACTTGATCTCAAAGCCGTTGAAAGGAGGCTCAAAATAGGCTGCTGAAAATCTGATTTTCCTTCAATACTTTCAGCAAAATTTCCTTCAATATGGCTGTAGAGAATCATTGCTTTTGGTTGTTGAAGATTGATATCACTTGAATATTTTACAGCAAGAATCTTTCCACTTTATTTTCTAAACCTTGAAGCTTTAAATAAATTTCTTTTTCCAGAACAACATTGCTTGAATTTTGGTAACTACCAAAATTAATTTGAAGAATCTTCAACATATATGAGCATCATTTATTTACTGAAATCAAGAGATATCTTTGAGAATAAAATCATATTTAAATAAGTCAGGTTAGAGAATAAAATAAGTGAAATAAGGAAAGGATAAAAACACAAGATTTAGGCAATTAGAATATTCTTATCCTTTGACAATGTTCTTTGAACTCTGCTGACTTCTTTGAGGACGTGGCTCAAATGTTTTATTCTTATCCTTTGACAGAATGCGTAAAGCTTTACATTTTAGATTCCATTACTTCCATCATATTGTCAACTCTATGCATTTTTGTTTCCATCATTTTTTCAACTCTATTTTGACTTTGCATTTTGGCATCCATCATTAGACATAAAAACGTTAGTAATCAAGGTGGAGTCTTCACACCTATTTAAGCATCATATCGTGGAGTAATGTTATTGTTGTTCTTTGATAGATGGCAATGGATTTTATGAGTCCAAACAACATGACCGTAGAGCAATAGGTACCGCTATTGAGTTATGAATGTAGTTTTCTCAATATCCTCTTCTGCCATGCGGATCTTGTTGTAGCTTGCATACCCATCTGTGAACAAGAGCAAGGCATGATTAGTTGTGTTATCTATCCAGAATATTGAGTAGAGGAAAACCATCTTTAGGACTAACCCGGTTTAGATCTCAAAAGTCCGCACACATTCAGACTCTCCCGTCCCTTTTGAGAATGATAACAATGTTTGCAATCCATTTAGGGTAGTTTGTAACTTTGATGAACATGGCTTCAAAATGTTTCACGATCTCCTCTTTGATTTTAGATTTACATATGGTTTTATTCTCCACGACTTCTGTTTTACTAGCTTTGACCTTCAAAAGGATCGAAATAGTGGGACGTTCATTAAGCAACTTTGTTAGTTCTTCACGTTCTTCTGGGGATAGCATTATCTCATCTTGCACAAATTTAGGCTTTTATTCTGCACCTATGTTAATCTTATCAGCTTCTTTTATTATATGTATTTTATTTTCATGTTCTTCCATTGCTTTAATAATTTCAAAATCAGATTCATTTGAGACAAAGCAATTAGTTATAGGGATTGGGATAAAAGAAGAGGAGTAAGTAGAAATAGAAATGTTATTGAATTTAGATGTGGTTACATTAAGGGATTTTTTAGGGTTTTTCTTTGGTGGCATAACTATTAAGGCCTAAACTCTATACATTTAGTCTCAATATATCTAGACTCTAAATCTGACTCCGACAATTCAGTCTCTTCCTTTTTTTAGCCTTTTTCGGTTACGATCTTTAGCTTGTTTCCACCATGGGTTGTTATTTTTAGAGACTTTTTCCATCCTTGTGCCTTGTTTGGAACTGACACTATTAACTTTGATGGATGGAGGCCATAATTTAGGAGAGACATTTGGACTTCTTTTCTAGTTTTTCAAGCCTAATAGACATATTAAGGTAACTTGATTGTTTAGGTGCACTGTAATATGATCTTCGTATTTTGTGATGGGATCCCCATTGAGGAGATCAAGAAAAGGGTCCTACTAGCATAATCATCCTCCCTTATTAGTAGAATTGATAGAGTCACCATCATTGGCATCATCTAGAGACGTTATAGCTTTAAGAATGTCAATTTCATCATATATGGAGAAGTCGATTTCAATTTCACTTCCCATCCATTTCTCTTCTTCTGAAACGGTGTGATTTCTTCCAAGTCATCCTCTACATTGATGCCAATGTTTTAAGCATGCTTGAAAGATTTGAGACCCAAGTATCTTATATGGTTTTTGTACATAGGTAAGAAACTTAAGAAGAAAATTCTCTCAAGTTCTGCTTTCTATGGTGTCAGGACCACTTCAAAGGCTAACTTTTTCTAACAGTTCAAATAGGTAGTGAACCTTTTGTGGATGCCTTGTCAAAATTTCTCTAACTCTCATAGAGTTATTTTTTTATTACATATTAGGTATATATTGATTCAAGAAAGCATTAATGATGTCTTCGCACACCTCAGTTTCCTTGTCCCTGAGTGAGTAGAACCATTCTTTACAGGTTTAGTCTAGGTACATAGGAAAGAATATAGGGAATAATTCAATATATATCCCCTTAATGGCTATGATGGCCAGAGAGTTATGAACATGGTGTTTTGGATCATTAGGTTACTTGAAACTTGGAATGTCTTCAATAGAGAATTACTTAGGGAGGATGATTTTCCCTTTCAGTGTATCTGAGTATTGTCCTTTATTGGTTAATTGATGGACCATACTTTCAATTATATATACCTAATTCTCTAGGGTGGATGCTCTTGATTATCCTTAGATGGGCATTCATACCCACTAGAGACTTGATTAAATCATTGACTCTAGCTAGGAGCTAGGCCATTTGCTTGGGAGTTGACATATTCTAGAGAGGAGTATAAGGAGATCTGGGAGGCAAGGTTGATGCTAGCTTGGAAACTGGTAATGATTACTATAGAGACTTCCTCTTTAACCATAGGCCAAGCCTTCTGACCCAAACAAATAAACTCTTGAAAAAGGCAGGATCTTCAAGACTTTGCATATGAGACATTAAGACTTGATTTAGGTAAGGGAGAGTGTTTTAGGCCTGTGTATGACTAGATGATACACATACATAACACAATTACATGTATTATATAACTAAATGATCACCTCTAATGCATATGAATGCATGGCTTATTTTAGGGAGTCCTCTTTCGTTACAAAGTGATTTTGAATGCATGGAATTGAATTAATATGTATTGACTAAATACACAATGCTCGTGTCAAGGTTAAAGCTTTTGTGGTGCACAAGGGTAATTTTGGAGTTTCATCCGGCAAGGCAATTTCATGTTTTTATCGATGAGTATTATCAGGTTTCTTCCTCGAATATGGTTTCGGCAGAAATATTAAGTTTTTACAAATTAGATGAGGCAATTTCAAATTTTCACCCCAATAGGATTTCGGTGGGAAGGTCTAGGCCTTACCGGTTGGTGGGGAAATTTCTTGATTTTACCCCAAAAGTATTTCAGTGGGAAGATTAGTTTCTTACTAGTTGGAGGGGTAATTTTAGGATTTTACCCTTATAGAGTTTCGGTGGGAAGTATAGGGTCTTACCCGTAGATGGGGAAATTTCAAGTTTTTACCTCAATATGGTTTCGGTGAGAAGATTAGTGTCTTATCGGTGCAGCGGTTCAGGGATAAGTTCGATTTTATAACGAGGTCATGGGACATTTTAAGGGTAAACATGGGTTTTACCAGAGTCATGAATCATTTGGGAGGTAAACTTGGGGTTTTAATGGAGACAAGGGACATTTTGGAGGTAAAATCGTAGTTTTATCGGAGACAAGGGTCATTTCGGAAGTAAGGTAGGCTTTTAATGTTGCTAAGGATATTTCAGAGGTAAGACATTTTAGACATAAGGTAAGATTTGACCGAATGCGTGGGACATTTTAGAGGTAAGGTAAGACTTTTACCAGGAGGCATGGGACATTTCGGAGGAGAGGTATGATTTTCCCCAAAGTTTGATTGTTTTTAAACATTTAAGAGATGAGGTTAGGATTTCATCATGTTCGGGGTAATTTGAGAGGCAATGTCGGAATTTGAGTCATTTGATGAGGTTAAGGTTAGAATTTTACCATGTTTGGGTCATTTTGCCAGGTAAGGTAGGTTTTTACCTTGTTTGGGTCATTTTTGTAGCATGAGGCTACGATTTCGGGTGGCATGGTTTTGCATGACACAAGCATAATGTGACCTGGGACGGACTTGACGTCGTTTAGATGCGATTTTGATGCATGATATGATGTAAATAAACCTAATTGGTGATCGTGACTAAGGATACATGTAATTCATGTTTTAGAGGTTAGGGTTTTTCAAAGCTAGATCTAGCGTTAGTACAAAAAACATGCCAATAGCACGCAAGTTCACATAGTCACGCTAGCATACTTGGATGAATGGGAAAAATACGAGTCTCCACCTAGCCAACGTTTTAAGTTTTAGCATGGACTAGGTTGGATACATGAATCAAAAGGTCCATGTCTTTGAGGAAGATCTATTTACCAAGAGCCACTACTTAAAAGAGGCCGGATGCACAGTTTGGTGACTTTCAGAAAAGCCAAATTCATGCCAGGAGCCATAATCGTTATTGGATAATCTTCCACTCCCAAGGAGTCTCGAATGTAGAACACATTTGTATGAGGTAGATACCTCTAGTGTAACTTCCACAAGCAGTGTTACATGCATGAATGCAAGTATGCCTAACACAATCTCTAGCCAATTGTAGGCACACAAACTGGATCTTTTTGATTCCTCATCTGCACGAATATCTAAGTAAGCTTTAGTCTTACAACACACTAGTGGAGTCGCCAAATTATAGGGGCTTTTTAGTCCTTATGCTAAGGGTCTAAAACCCCCCTAAGTTTCGGGTGGATTATTCGATGAGTGAATTTCCACTCGAGAGCTCGAGTTTGGCAACCCAACCTTCCCTTTTTGATAAAGAAAAGAGGAAGGAGCTCACCCCCACTAGTGCCCTACATTTTTGCACATTGATAAGGATCATCTATGCGGATTTAGAGACATCAAATAGGTCAAGGAGTCACTATCAAACATTTAATGGGCTGTTTTGGAAACACTTTGGTTTGAATCCCCATATGGCCCATGTAAGTGGTCTGCAAACCATAAGAAGGTCTGGGAATGAGCAACTTATTTCGAATCAAGGATTTATGAAAAACAATTGGTAGAGAAATGAGAACAAATTAGATTTAATTCCTAAGCAAACATGCACAAATAAGAGATAGCACACTCTAATTTAGTCGGTTGGGCAATTTAAGCTTTATGCACATAGTATAAATTAGGTGATTACTTATAATAATTATCCATAATTTTTAGGGTTCCTTTGGCCGATTGACCAAGTTTTTCTTATTAGTCGTGATTACAATCAATAGGTCTTGATTAAAAGCGTTAATTAAAAGTGGTCATGCAATTACAATGTAAGGATTATGTAATAAAAGGTGCATAATTAAAGTGAAATAAAAGAGATAAGGGATAAGAAAATAAAATTTTAGGGTTAGTAGAGTTGTAAAATAAGTATTATGCATGATAAGATGGAGAAGCTTGCTTGATCAATTGAAAATTGAGGCCTAAAGAGACTTTTCCTCATGATATACTCCAACTTAAAGATATAGGTCTTGTTTAAGTGCCTTGTATTACTTAGCCATGAAACATCATTGAATTGACATTGCAAATAGAAATTAAAGTATAGATTATGAGATATAAAGCAAGAAATGAGTTGTAAGGATGACTCTATAACATGTATTCAATTATGATACACATTAAGGGTTTACTCATGAATATTGGTCAAAAGTGTTAAGTTTAGTAAGATTTAAAATGTCCAAATCTTAGCATCATAGAAAAAATGCGAAAAAGACAAAGAGGCATTATAATAAATGAAAAATCAAGGGAGAGGGGTTGCTTGAATGATAGAGAGAAGACTAATCTATGGAGATGGTTCCTTGAATAAAATGCTCAAAAATAGGGTTTTGTGGCTTTTCCTAATGAAGTAGAAGTTGCTCCTAGCTCTTCACATAGTACGTGAAATGAGATATTAGAATAAGAGTGTGTGTGTGAGTTGATCTCAAGATATCATCAAGGGTGACGTTCCTTTGCTAGATCAATGTTCATCAAAGTTGCAAGAAATATTGAAATAAGTGTTCATGTGAGAGGGGTTTTCACCTCACACAATCATCACAAAATAGGTTTATTTTAAGGGTCATGAGTGGATGGAAACCACTAGATCTAAAGACTAGAAGGTGAATGGAGTAGAAGTATAGAAAGAAATAAATTGTATTGAAAGAGATCGAGGGGTCCTCAGTGTTTACCATTGAGGATAGTTCCTTTGCTTGAGTCTTTGTTGACTGCTTGAAGAAGGACTTATGGTTGCTCCTTGGTTAAGGCTTGAGG
This sequence comes from Dysphania ambrosioides, assembly GCA_026401315.1. Taxonomy (NCBI): domain Eukaryota; kingdom Viridiplantae; phylum Streptophyta; class Magnoliopsida; order Caryophyllales; family Amaranthaceae; genus Dysphania; species Dysphania ambrosioides. The sequence goes on along the minus strand of CM048665.1, from coordinate 12,930,370 downwards.
GTTACCTTGAGTGTTAGTATTGTGTTTTGTTTTATGTTTGTGAGGATTGGAGCAAGAATTCCAACAGAGTAACAGTGCTCTAGGTTCTCAAAATTGTCGACCACTGGGGCTAGGGAAATGAAGAGGTTTTATAGGCAAAAAATCAATTTCTCAGGCACTAGATGCCAAGCCTGAGCATTAGATGTTGAGCTTAGGCGTCAAGCACTGGGTTGTGCATCAAGCTCTCAAGAAGGGGATATTTAGCTCAACTGTGGAGAAGCTTAAAGCAAGTTAGGAGCACTTTTGGGGTAGCGCATATGGCTGGGTGTCTGACCATGAGTTGTGCGTCAGACGCTAGAACTGACAACTAATGAGATTTGGTTATTGTTCAAGCATTGGAATTAGGGAGAGCGCTAAATACTGGGTTCGAGTGTCACGCGCTTGTTGTGTGCTGGACGCTAGGACTATGCACTAGACGCATGATGCTAGAGCTGACGCACTGGGATTCAAGCATCGACTAAAATTGCTCCAAGCTTCAAGATATGCACAAATTTAGGTTTCATTTTTAGAGGATTTTCGGTAATGTGTGTGGGCCAATTTGTGTTTAGGCTTTTTTGCAGTTTGGCTTTGGGGTATTTTCATGATCATATGCACTCAACTCGACCCAAGTAAAGTCCTACCTACAAGGGTTTATTTGTTATTGGACTGCTACACGTGGAGACACATTTTCATGTGTACATGGGGTTAAATGCATAAACTAAATCTTAGCCAGCTTTAGGCGTCCAACGCCTAGTTAAAGCGTTGAGCATCGGTCTAGATTTTAATGTTGCACCTAGGCGTCAAACGCATAACATGCTCCAAGCCCTTGAACTAAAACAAAATATGATTAGTTATTAGTTCGAGCGTCCCATGCCATGCCCAACCTTGTGCGCCAACCAAAAAGAGCTACTGTCTCCTTTTAAGCCTCTTTTCATCCGAGTAAATGATTCCTTTCTTTACCATTCAATGCCCATGACCTGTACTCGACACCCTAAGATAGTGTCCAACACACTAAGTTAGCGTCCAATGCTTAGGAAACTGACTATTTTTTTCCTATAAATACCCCCTCCTTTTCTGAGCAAAGGGTCGGCATTTTGAGAATTTTATAGCATCCTTACTTTGCAAAAATACTTCCTCAAACATTCTTAAACACTCCTAAACACAAATTAAAGAATTCAAGGCATACCTTTTGCCTTATAACATCAAGAAACCACTACTCCATCAACATACACTCAAGCAAGACTCAAGTAAACGATCTATCATCAACGATAAGCACTGCGGACCCCTCTCTAATTTAATTTTATTTACTAGTTTTTTTTACTTCTACTCTCCTCACTTTATCGTCCTTGATCTTTGTGATTCTAGATTTATCTAGGGTCTTTGATTGGCCTATCTTATTGATTATTATGGGAGGTGCAAACCCCTTCTACATGATCCTATATTTTTTTCTTTATGCAACTTTTTGATCAACCAAAGAGTCATCACTTTTGATAATTTCTTATGATGAAATCCAAAAACTCTATTTCTATATCTCTTTTTCCTATAATGTGAAGAGCTAGAAGCAACTCTTACTTCACTAGGCTAAGTCTCAAAACCCTAACAATGAACACCATGACTAAGGAACCATCCTCATGGATTAGTCTCCTCCCAACATATTATCAATCCTTTCCCCTTTGCATTATACTTATAGAAAGTTATTTACGTCTCTTTTAGTCTATGATGTAAAGATTTGACATCTCCAATCTTACTAGACTTAGCATTTGAACCATTCTCATGAACAAACTCTAGATGTGTATCACTCTTGAATACATACTTATGATTTATCCTATGGCTCAATTTTTTCTTTAGATTTCATAAGTCATATTTTGATTTCTATTTTACATATTCAAATTCTATGATGTTCTAAGGCAAAATCACAAGTGTCATATGATTTAGACTCATCTTTAAGTTGGAGTCCATTATAGAGGAAAGTCTTTTTAGGCTCCCTTCTCCATTTAATTATTCAAACTCTCCAACTTATCATGCATTATACTTACATAGGAGTTTAACTAACCTAATGTATTGACTCTTGTCCCTTATTTCTTATTGTGATTGTTGTATTTTATTGCATAATTCTTATCTTATAATAAACTTACATGATCACTATTTACTTAATAATCGAGACCAATTAAATACCACGCTTGATAAGATAAACAATGGTCAACCGGAATATATGTACCCATTAATCTCGAGGACAATTAAAAAAAAGTGGTCACCTAATCTACATTTATATGCATTAATCATAACTTGCCAAATCGACTTAATCGAGAGTGTGATTTCCACTTATTTTTGCATGTTTTCCTGGGACTAAACTTGATTTGTTCTCTATCTCAATTCTAATCGCTTGCACACATTCACAAATTAAAATAAGTTGCTCATTCCTGAACCATTGCATTGTTTGTAGACCACTTACATGAGTCATTTTTGGAATCAAGACAAGGGTATCCAAAAAGCCCATTAATGTTTGGCACTAACTCCTTAACCCTCTCAATTTTGCAAATTTTCATAGAAAATCCTTCTTACTCGCATAAATATAGTAGGGAACTAGTGGGGGAGAGTCTCTTCCTTTCTCTCCACCAAAAAAGGAAGGTTGGGTTGTAAAAAAGCGGCCTATCTAGTGGAATTAACTTATCAAATCATCCATTTGAAACCTAGTTGGGTTTCTTAACCCTTAAAATCCGTAAAAAAGCCCTACACTAAGACAACACAAAATGGAGGTCCATTAGCCATTGCAATGTCTTGTACAAGATAATCTCCAAGGTAATGGCTAATAGGCTAATAGATTTTCTAGGGGAGATCATTTCTTTATACTAAAGTACTTTTGTTCCAAAAAGGCTAATAACTAATAATGCTATTATTTCCTATGAGATATTTCATACCATGAAGTGTAGGGGAGAAAGCAATAAGGGTTTATTTGTGTTGAATTTAGACATGAGTAAGGCTTACGATCAAATAGAATGGTCATTCCTACGGGAGATAATGGAGAAACTAGGGTTCATTGAGAATTCGATACACCGGATTCTGCTATGTCTTTCAATTGTCTCCTTTACCTTAAGAATTAATGAAACCATATAGGGGTTTGTACACCCTACTAAAGGTTTACGACAAGATGATCTACTTATTCCTTCTTTGTGCTGACGCTTTCTCCACTTTGCTTTTAAAAGCAGCCTAGGAGACTAGAGGTCATAGAGCTAGAGTTTGCAAAGGAGCCCCTATAATGTCACACCTAGTTTTTGCTGATGATAGTAAGCTATTTGGTACATCTAATGCATAAGAATGCTAAACAATTTCTGTAATAATTAGCATATATGACAGAGCATCGGGTAGAATAGTCAATCTTAGCAAATCAAAAGTTGTCTTTAGAAAATTAGTTAGACTTGAGCAAAAATAGGGGTTGATTGGGATCCTTGGAGGGCAAGAAGTGGAGAAATGTGGTAAATACCTTGGTATTCCTACAATTTTGGGAGAGTAAAAAGAGAGGTGGTTGTAAGGTTAAAGGAGAGAGTGTGGAAGAAAATCCAAGGATGGAAGGAGAAATAATTATCAAAACTAGGGAAGGAAATACTTATCAAAGAAGTGGTCAAAGCTATCCCCTCATATTTTATGCACGTTTTTAGAATCCTAGATAACATTATTGATGAAATCCATGATCTATTTTAGCTTGATTTTGGTGGGGAGATGTAGTGACAAAGAGGATCCATTGGATGTCATGGGAGAAGTTGTGCAAACCAAAAGCCCTAGAAGGAATGGGATTAAGGATCCTAAAGGTTTTTAACTAAGCTTTTCTTACAAAACCAGTGCGGAAAATTCCCAATGACCCAACCTCACTTATAATGTAGATACTAAAGGCAAGATACTTTAAGCATTGCAATGTACTAGAAGCTTAATGTGGCTTGTGGAGAGAAAAAGCATTACTGTTACAAGGGTAGAAATGACGAGTGGGTGATAGAAATTAGAACAAACTATGGAAAGATCCTTGCTTGCCAACTGTAATAATTAACAAATGCATTCAACGCCTAAGTTTGTGTGATCCAAAAAAAATAGTGAGCAGCCTAATGAACAAACGTTATATGTGCTTTTCTAATTTGTAAAACGCTAAACAAATTCGCAGAATCCACTTGCCTTAGAACTCTAAAGAAGACACCCTTTATTGGTGGAGGGATCCAAAGGGTGAATTCTCTATGAAGTCCTACTACTAGGTTAGAATGTTTGTAAATAGCATTACTATAAATGATGATAATAAAACGTGGAAGCTAATTTGGAACTTGAATGCCCTTCCGAATTTGAGGCATTTCCTATGGCATGCGTCCAAAGATATATTAGCTACAAGAAAAAGGTTACAAAGATGTATTGAAGGATTTAATGGGTTATGCGAGAGGTTTGGGTAGGAAATAGAAAACACAATGCATTTTTTCTTCAAATGTAGAGCAAACTAGACTTTGTGGACTCATAAATTGATTTAGAAAAAGTTCAATGCAAATGTTGATGTGTCCTTTAGAGTGTTCTAGCTACGGGTGTACGTGAAATGTTTGAGAGAAGATCCGCTTCACATAAGCACTTTAGCCTGGGTAGCTTGGTTTGATCGTAACATGTTGATAACCGTTCTTTTAGGTCGTTTGACTAAAAGAATAGTTATGCAAACTAAATTTATATACACCCTAATACTACTACAACTAGTGTAGTGGTAAGTCGGGGATCGAACCACAAGGACAAGGGGCGATAGCTTTTAGACTTGATGTAAAGGATATAAATGGGATTTGAAAGAATTATACTAATAACAGAAAAGGAAAGCAATAACTTAAATGATGTTATGCTATGAAGGGAAAACGGGGATAGATAAGTTCCACCCTAGGAAGGACAATCGAACTATCCATACGCTAAATTAGGAGAAATCAGTCAACAATGAATCATGAAACTCAAGATGACGAGAGGAAGTTTGTGACCCTATAAATCACACGAACGACCTATAATCGCCCTATGTCTCCAAAGGAGTGGCAGGACAAGATTCACATCAAATATCAGTCAATCAATCATTAACAATCTCAAATCCTAACTCTACGCATGAAGAACGAGCCAACCTAGGGTTTCACCAATCAAACCCCCAAGAAAATTACTCACACATAGTAATAAAAGACATCATTGAAAGCATGAATGGAAATAAACAAGAGAACGAAAACTAAGAACTATAACCAAACCGACAACTACTCTATCAAAACTGTAAACGGAACAACGATAATAGCTAAAGGAATGAAATTAAGAAAAACAATACTTGAAAGCATTAAACGAACTAAAACAGAAAAGAAACAATACCTTGCATAAATGAAACTGCTTGAACGAAAGAGAAACCGAATCCGAAATACAAAGCTTGAAAACGAGAACAACCGAAGCTGTAAATCTAAACCTAAGCATGAAAGAAATGAAAAGCTTTAACGTGATGTTCTAGGTTGAGGCACAAGAGCTCTAAAAGTAGGCATAAGGTTATGTACAGAGAAAGAGGGTATTTATACCCTAGGGACAAAAGGAGTAAAACCCTAGAAAAAACCCTCGAGCGCCGACTAAAGAAAGAACCAAAATCTGCGAGAAAGAAGGCCATTCGACCGAATGAAGGGAAGATTCGGCCGAATGAGTGTGCATTCGGCCGAATGGGTATGCCATTCGCCTATATCAGAATCTTGGCGTTTTTGCACCCTGTCTACCATTCGACCGAATGAGTGGAACCATTCGGCCGAATGGGTCTTGATTTGGCCGAATGAGTCTTCATTCGGCTATTTCCGAGAGCTTGATTTATGTGCTTGAATCCCTATCCACCATTCGACCGAATGGATGTCAGATTCGGTCGAATCTGAACCTAAACCTTGCTGAACAGTTCCTTTGAAGTGTCTAGTGGCTTCTAGAGTTTATAGGATCTTCGAGAGTGACTTGGAACGCATGCCCAAGCTATGATACGCACATCCAAACTCTTGATAGAAGTGTCAAAGCCTCGAACACGTCTCATTTTACCTCGAAATCATCGAGATCACCTGAAATGACCTAAAAGCAGCTCGAGGACAAGATCAAGCTAAAATTGAATGTAATATGCATAAAACCAATATAAAAGCACGAAATTCGACACTAAAATGAGGTTGTAAACATGCTCTAAAATGAGCACATCAACTTCCCCCAAGCCAAACCTTTGCTAGTCCCTAGCAAATGAACTAGCAAGGCAACACCGTGAGCAAAGCTCATGAAAAGCAAGGTGAGCGGAAAACAGGACCATGCCAGTCGTGTACCCGCAAAACTCTTCCCTAGCCATGGGTGTGCAAGTACAATGGGCTCAAAAGAGCATAATACCAAGATAAACAACGTTTTCCACAGACTCGGTATCACTGGAAAAGCTACAACACAGGCCATGCCACCCACTACCTACTGAGGTCACAAGTCCACGCTCCCCATGCTATTTCCCAAAAGATGTGGGAAATTTCTAGTACGCTCGTGTGTTTAATATGGTACGTGTTTCACTCATAATCATCCAACTTAAGATGAGTTGGGAATTAAACACTCAATCAAGGAGAAATCTTAGGGATTGCATCCTATCTACTCTCCAGCACAGAACTTGCTAATCAGGCCAAGTCGAACAGGTTTGGAAACGGTTGCAATGTAGGCTGGGATCAAGGTAGGGTAAAATTTGGGGATGTTGAGTTCAAATTGAGGATAGTAAGCAATCCAAGGTAATCAAACCAAGGATGGCTACGACTTTCGAAAACCATGCCACTTCCCAAAATTCTCTAGATACGCATAAATGAGCTCATTACACCAACTTTATTCTCGAATTTTTCTTTTTCAAAAATTTTTTTTCTTTTCTTTTTCTTTTTCTTTTTCTTTCTTTTTTTTTCTTTTTTTTCTTTTATGTTTTTAAGAAAATGCTTCTGAAATAAACTAAGAGTAATGTAAAGAGTCATATCATACGACAACGATTTTTCCAACCAAAATCTTTCACCACAATGCAACGGGCACCACTTCACTGTAATCACTTGACTATCCTCTGGGTAAGAAGAGGGAGTATTTGGCTCATGTGGAGTTAGGTGATGTAGCTACGAAGAAAAAGTAAAGGCACAAAATTGGCTTACCCTAAAGCACATTAATCTTAACACACCTAGACATGCAAAGAAAAACTTAAAATAAAATAAAAAAAACAAGGTAATAGTTTCAATAATGCTGATCTTTTGAAGTTTTGAAAACAAAAGAACCCTCCCCCAAGCCAGCTCAAGAGCCGTCCCAGCACTTGGGAGAGAAGAAACAAAAGGGAGAAAGATCAGCATTATGGAAGCTGTTGCTATACAAATAAATAAACAAAACAAACACCGGGTTATCTCCCGTAAGTACTTTTGTTTAACGTCGGTAAGTTCAATACCTGCCGTAGGAGTGGATTCACTCCTAGCATCACCATCACCTCCAGCGTGGGGAGTCAAAACTCTCCACCGAGCCGCAGTGGCGGAAGTATGCAATGGAGAACCAGGGTCATCTGGAGGTGGGTTATAATGCGGGGTTCCCCCAAGCCAGGGTGGAGCCATCGGTCTCTTTTTAGATTTTCTTTTTCTAGCCCTTTTCCGTTTACGGGCTGGCTCGTCAGTTCCCTCAGATTTATAACACATCTCTATCGGTGGAGCAATTCCCTTCGCAACCCCAAAAATAAGACGCTTTTGCGCTTCCTCCTCATCTGACACCTCAACTGTCATTGGAGCAACAAAAGCACTACACCTCTCAACCTCTTTCGCAGCTTCTTTGGCGACCACCCCAAAGGAACAAATCCGCTCGACCATGGGTTCCTTTGAAGACTTAGAAAAGGCAAACACAACCTTCTCTTGGGCTATCCTAACGTTGTAGTTTCTAATTCACAGTCGATCAGGGCACCCAAAGTTTTCAAAGCATCCCTCCCTAAGATGAGAGGAGTATAAGGATCCTCGGCCATATCAAGCAACACGAAGTCATATGGTACTACTATGTTCCCAACTTGGATCGGAAGGTCCTCAAACTCCCCACATGGCACTTTTATACTATAGTCGGCTAGCTGGATTGTTTTCTGTGATGGCTTGAGGTCGAAAGTGAGTTTCTTGGTGATGGACATCGGCATTAGGCTAATGGAGGCCCCAAGGTCAGCGAGTGCTCCCTTAGAATTGAGTTTTCCAAGGGTGACTGGGAGCACAAAGGGTCCTCTAGCTTTTTCTTTCTTTGCCCAAGTGCCCTGAATGATGGCACTTACTTGCTCTGGCAAACTAATCACTTCGCCCTCAAGCTTTATCTTGTTCCTTAGGAGGGTTTTCAGATACGTAGCATATTGCGGCATTTGTTCCATGGCCTCTAGGAATGGTATTTTCATTTCAAGCTGCCGCATATGCTCTAGGAATTTAAGAAACTTGTCTTGAAGTTGCTTCTCTACCTTTTTGTAAGGAAAAGGTAGAGGCGGAGCATGTTGACGCTCGAGTTTCCTCCTTTCCTGTATCTCCCTCTATCTCTCATCTTCGTCGTTCTTCTTCCCCTCATACCCATTGATTTTGACATTGTGCCCCTCAATTTCTTCACCACTCTCCTTTTCTTCTCTTCCCTCAAGGGTCTCCTTGTGCTCATTTTCTCCTAGAAAACCACTACCCTTCGAGGGATCTTCCCCTAAATCATCTCCATTGGCTACAGCTGGAGAAGGATGTGAGGTTCCAGATCCTAGGAAGATCGCCTTACAGGTGTAATGCTTAGGGTTAGAGTCAGGAGAGTTTTGTGGTGGAGGCTGGGTGGATGGGTTTTGTTGGGGGTGAGAAGGAAATGGCAATGGTGGGGGTGGACTAGCCATCTGTGCAAGCTGTGATTCAAACAACTTCTGTTGCACCTGAAGTTGTTGCATTTGATTCATCAAAGTTTGGTTGATGTGCGAGAGGGTTTGGTTTTGCTGCGCAAGGGAGTTCACTTGGGTGGAAAGGAATTCATTAGTTGGAGGCGGGTTTGGTTGAGGCTGTATAGATGGATAGGGTAGGTTGGTGTTGGGTCTTGGCATTGGAGGGTATGGCCTATTCCCATTCGGCCTAGGAAAACTCCCATTTGCTTGATTGTTGGAATTATACCCTTGGGAGAAGTTTCCTTGGCTAGAATTCGGGTTGAAGGTAGGTCTAAAGAGTTGGTTGTTGTAAGGACCTTGCTAAGAAAACCCTTGGTTTTGACCACCATATCCTACAGCTGCCACATAGTCGGGATTGTACCCGTATCCATCATAATTCATGATTGGGGTTCCTTCTTGGTTATACCCCCCATAGTTAACAGCTGCTATGTGCTCAGAATTTGCACTCCCACAATATAATGTATCATGATTGGTGCCCCCACAGATTCTACATGAAAAGGGCGTCTCTTTAACCGATGATACATTGGAGCTACCTTGGGCGTATTTGAACATGGACAGCTTCTTATCCATGATAGCCTCGATTTTTGAAGTAATCGTGTCCAAGTTGCTTGAATCCATCCCTCCTCTCGGTAATCCACTACCCCTTGCTCCTCCCCAAGAGCTATTTTAGCAACCTCCTCAATCTTAGCCCTCACTTGATTGCATGGGACTTTCGAAAGTTGGCCACCAACAGCGGAGTCTAGGAGTGCCTTGGTGGAGTCATTTAGACCATCATAGAAGAATGTATTAAGATGGTTATCCCCATACTCATGATGGGGGCATGCTCTTATCATTCTCTTAAACCGACTCCAAGTGGCACTAAGGTTCTCATCATCCTCTTGAGTGAAAGACGCAATTTTCTTACGCCAATCCTGCGTTCGAACTGTGGGATAGAACCTCTCTAGAAATGATGTCTTTAATTGAGCCCAATTAATGATTGAGTTGGGTTCCAGGCATTTATACCAATCCCGAGCATCACCAGATAAACTCAAGTGAAATAGATGCATTCGTACATAGTCCGGGCTATTGGGGCATGGAGGTATGAGACCGCAAATATCTGAAAATGCCTCCAAGTGTTGGAGAGGGCATTCATTTCTCAAACCGCAAAAAGGGGTCTCTTTCACCATTCGGGTGAATTGAGGATGTATATGATAAGGGTTCGGGGCTATGGGTAGCACTACACCTCCTTGAAATTCTTGGGAACCCGGCGTCCCAAATTGACCAAATAGTTGTTGGTGGTTTTTGTCCATTGGTGGTGTAGGGTTGGTGGAGGTATTTGGTTGTGATGAGGTTTGGGTTGGAATTCTCCGTTTGCTGCGTTGAACCTCAGGGTCGAATGGTTCTAGTTGTTGATTTGATTGACGTGTGCTATATGGCATGCAAACAACACTAGAGACCAAGCGTAAGTACTGACAAGCAGATTAATGTACAATAAAATAAATAAAACAAAAATGAATTACACCAAGACTATAATCTAAACACAACGCCTTGTCCCCGGCAACGGCGCCATTTTGATAACCGTTCTTTTAGGTCGTTTGACTAAAAGAATAGTTATGCAAACTAAATTTATATACACCCTAATACTACTATAACTAGTGTAGTGGTAAGCCGGGGATCGAACCACAAGGACAAGGGGCGATAGCTTTTAGACTTGATGTAAAGGATATAAATGCGATTTGAAAGAATTATACTAATAACAGAAAAGGAAAGCAAGAACTTAAATGATGTTATGCTATGAAGGGAAAATGGGGATAGATTAGTTCCACCCTAGGAAGGACAATCAAACTATCCATACGCTAAATTAGGAGAAATCAGTCAACAATGAATCAGACACTCAAGATGACGAGAGGAAGTTTGTGACCCTATAAATCACACGAACGACCTATAATCGCCCTATGTCTCCAAAGGAGTGGCAGGATAAGATTCGCATCGAATATCAGTCAATCAATCATTAACAATCTCAAATCCTAACTCTACGCATGAAGAACGAGCCAACCTAGGGTTTCACCAATCAAACCCCTAAGAAAACTACTCACACATTGTAATAGAAGACATGATTGAAAGCATGAATGGAAATAAACAAGAGAACGAAAACTAAGAACTATAACCGAACCGACAACTACTCTATCAAAACTGTAGATGGAACAACAATAATAGCTAAAGGAATGAAATTAAGAAAAACAATACTTGAAAGCATTAAACGAACTAAAACAGTAAAGAAACAATACCTTGCATAAATGAAACTGCTTGAACGAAAGAGAAATCGAATCCGAAAGACAAAGCTTGAAAACGAGAACAACGGAAGCTGTAAATCTAAACCTAAGCATGAAAGAAATGAAAAGCTTTAAAGTGATGTTCTAGGTTGAGGCACAAGAGCTCTCAAAGTAGGCATAAGGTTATGTACAGAGAAAGAGGGTATTTATACCCTAGGGACAAAAGGAGTAAAACCCTAGAAAAAACCCTCGAGCGCCGACTAAAGAAAGAACCAAAATCTGCGGGAAAGAAGGCCATTCGGCCGAATGAAGGGAAGATTCCGCCGAATGAGTGTCCATTCGGCCGAATGGGTATGCCATTCGCCTATATCAGAATCTTGGCGTTTTTCCACCCTGTCTACCATTTGGCCGAATGAGTGGAACCATTCGGCCGAATGGGTCTTGATTCGGCCGAATGAGTCTTCATTTGGCTATTCCCGAGAGCTTGATTTATGTGCTTGAATCCCTGTCCACCATTCGACCGAATGGATGTCAGATTCGGTCGAATCTGAACCTAAACCTTGCTGAACAGTTCCTTTGAAGTGTCTAATGGCTTCTAGAGTTTATGGGATCTTCAAGAGTGACTTGGAACGCATGCCCAAGCTATGATACGCGTATCCAAACTCTTGATAGAAGTGTCAAAGCCTTGAACACGTCTCATTTTACCTCGAAATCATCGAGATCATCTGAAATGACCTAAAAGCAGCTCGAGGACAAGACCAAGGTAAAATTGAATGTAATGTGCATAAAACCAATATAAAAGCACGAGACTCGACACTAAAATAAGGTTGTAAACATGCTCTAAAATGAGCACATCACATGTGCACTTTGCACATTTCTCACACAGACCCTTTATCTATTAAAACATGTCTCTTGAAATTGGTGAAGGATTATAAGGTATATGCTCCACATGTGTATGGATGAAGGCAGGCGAATAATCCCCGACTTAGCGGGAAATGGATAACTCTTGAGCAAGGATGGGTGAAGGTTAATGTCAATGGATAACTCTTATACATCATAGAAAGACCAAAACTTTACCTTTGATGAAAAAATAAGTTTCCAATTATCAAAAGAGAAATTTAATCTTATTGAACTTAAGGCCTAATGTCTTATTGGGCGTTAAGTTAAGACTCTCTCATTTGTAATTATTTAAGGCTCTAATCCTAAACCGATTTGCATCTTCTCAATATTATCTCTAACCAATGCCTTTGTGAAGAAATCAGAGAGATTAACATTTATTTGAACATAATCAATAGTAATAACACTATACTTTATAAGTCCTTGGATATAGCTATGGCATACTCTAATGTTCCTTGACTTACCATTATACACTTAGCTATATGGATTAGCCAAGTTTTCATTGTTGTCACAATGTATCACTATTGGTGATATTGGTTTTGGCAACAAGGGTATCCCATGCATTAGATCCCTTAACTATTCAGCTTATTTACCAGCTGAATATAATGCAATGAAAACTCCGATGTCATTGTGGAGTCTGCAATGCATTTTTTTTCTTAGATGCCCATGAAATGGCACTTACCCCAGAAAGGAAAACCCATCTACTTGTGGATAAATAATCTCTATAACTAAATGATACCCTATGTAACACAAACCATATTCTATGGTTTCTTCACGTATTTCATCACACGACTAATTGCTTGCCAATGTTGCATACTAGGATTACTAGTATATCTACTTACTTGACCTGTTGCATAAGCAATATCTGGTCTAGTACTTGTCATGGAATACATAAAAAAAACCTATGGCTCTAGAATACTCTATTGTGAAACTGCATTACCTTTATTAGGTAATAATTTTATACTAGGATCCATTGGTGTTGAATAAAGAGAGGTTGAAAATTCACTAACATTTCACTTCTTGAGCACTTTCTAAATGTAATGAGATTGCGTCAAAATCAACTTTCTTGGTTTCCTCTTTATTCTTATGCAGAAGAAGACATCTACTTCCCCCATCTCTTTCATGGAAAATTTTGAACTAAGGAATGACTTTGTCATTTCAACTTATAACAAACTCGTTCCAAATATCAACATGTCATCTACATATAGACAAATTATGGTATCTTCACGATTTTCTTGAAATTTGCTATATATGCACTTATTTTAATTATTTAGTTTAATCCCATTAGACAGAACAACTTCATCAAATTTTTTATGCCACCGCTTAGGTGATTGTTTTAGCCCATACAAAGATTTAATCAACTTGCAAACTTTATGGTCTTTGCATTCCACAACAAACCCTTCTAGTTATCTCATGGAATCCTCTTCTTCCAAATCTGCATTCATGAATATGGTCTTGACATTCATTTGACAAATCACAAGATTTTTAATAGCTACAAGAGCTATTAAGAACCTTATAGTTGAGATTCTTGCAACAAGTGCATATGTATTAAAATAATCAATAACCGACTTTTGTGTAAAGCCTTGTGCAACCAACTGTGCTTTAAACTCATCTATAGTTCCATCAATTTTCAATTTCTTTTTGAAAATTGATTTGCACCTTATAGGTTTACATTTAAGGGGTAATGTAGCTAATAACCAAGTATTGTTTCCCATGATGGAGTTCATCTCATCATTAATTGCCTCCTTCTAAAATAGAGCATTAAAAGACTTTATAGCCTCACTATAGGTCACAAGATGATCTTTCACATTAAAAATATATGAAATTTTTTTAAAATAGAATCCTTAAAACCTTCAATCAAGTACATATGAAAATCCGAGCTAAAAGATTTTTCTTCCCTTTCCCTTTTACATCTCCTAGGTTGAGATGTTGAAGTAGATGCTTCCTCTAAAAGAGCTTGGTGATCCAAAATTTTATCAATACTTGGAGTGATATCCTTCTATCTAGGAATTGATGAATATCTATTTTCATCAAATAATGCATCCCTTGACTCAATGGTGGTGTGAACCGACCAATAGTCATTTTGTTCTAGTCAATAGAACCTAAAGGATTTGCTATGTTCCGCATATCCAATAAAAATGCGTTCCACTCCTCATTCATCTAACTTTTTACGTTTAGGCTCTGGCACTCTTACTATTGCCCTACAACCCTAAACTTAAGGATGACTCAAGTTTGGTTTTCTTTTATACCATAGCTCATATGGGGTTACCTCATTCCCTTTCATAGGAACTCGGTTTAAAATGTAACAAGTCGTTAAAACGACTTTCCCCCAAAATCCATCACTCAAACCCGAATAGGATAACATAGAATTAACCATTTCTTACAAAGTTCCATTACTCAAACCCGAATAGGATAACATGGAATTAACTATTTTTTTAGATTTTTAATTTGTCAAGGGCTTCATCCTTAGAATGCAATAAATAAACATAGTAAAATCTTGAAAAATCATCAATAAAAGTTGTTAAATACTTCTTATTGCCTAAGGAAGGTGTGCTATGAAAATCACATAGACCACAATGCACTAAATCAAGAAATAAAGTATTCTTTTCAATAACTTTAGGAAATGGTCTCCTTGTGATTTTTGTTAACATACATGTCCTACACTACTTTACCCTTGGATCAAAAGTTAGAACCAAAGAGCGCTTTGATATAAAATGCATCTTTTATAAATAATATGTCCAAGTCTCAAGTTCCATAGAGAAGAGCAATCATTAACAACATACACATTATCCTTCAAAGTATTACTAATACTAAGTTTAAACATTCCATCACACAAGTAACCAAGTCCTACAAATAAACCACCTATAGACAATATAAATTTATCTGACTCAAACACCATTTTAAAACCTAATCAATTCAAGATAGCACCAGATACAAGATTTCTCCTAAGTTTAGGAGTATTCAATACATCTCTTAAAATAAGAGATTTTCCTAAACAAAATACTAGTTCAACTTGTCCCTTGCCTAGCACCTTAGCGGTAGAGTCATTGCCCATGTAGAGTATTTATACATCATAAACCTCCGTGAAGGTATTGAACATTGATCGATCTTTGCAAACATGCCTTGATGCTTTTGAGTCAATCTACCACGAACAATCATTTTGAACATAATAATTTCAGAAATCATGCACACATAATTCATAAATGAACTAAGTGAAATTTGTGCGCAAGAATTACCTTGTTTCTCATGGGATTGGCTTGCCTCACCTTTCCTACCTTTAGCTTTTATCTTGCTCAATTTCTTCTTCCATATGGTACAATACTTCTTAAAATGTCCGGGTTTTCCACAAATCCAACAAGCTCGTGATTTCTAACCATCAATTTTCATTTTGAGTTTTTTACCCTTATTTGTGTTTGAATGTTTTCCTCTTTTCTTATCATTAGTCTTACCTTCTACTACCATATTAATGGTATTAGAACTAGGATTTGCATTCTTTTGACCATCCTAAATTCAGATTTCCTCATCAATCTGAATATAGGAACCTAAATCCTCAAGACTAATGTTTTCTTTTCTATGTTTTAGGTTGTTCCTAAAATCTTTCTAAGAGCTCTGTAGTTTATCAATTATTGAAGAAATAATAAAAGTCTCATTAAAATTAATATTGAGTTGTTTAAAGCAGCCTAAAATTTTCTGAATTTCAGAGTATTGTTTCATAACTAGTCTATTATCAACTATCTTAAAGTTATTAAACTTACTAACAAGAAATTTCTTACTTGAAGCATCCTCTACCATATATTTAGTCTCTAAATCATCCCAAATTACTTTTGCAGACTCATAAAATTGGTAAACATCAAATAAGTCATTGAACATATTGTTGAGAATATGACCACGGCAAATGTAGTCATCGTTTTCCTATTTTTTCCTCTTATGGGTAGTAGCCAAAGTTTCATCTTCCACCTTCAATGGTTTCAGAGTTGAAAGAACATAAGCCATACCAAGCGAGTCAACAGAAAATGCATCTTCTTTTGCCATCTTCTAAAATCCACACTTTTAAATTTCTCCAATTTTTGGAAATTTTACATCATTTCCTTAGCGGTAGCCATATTTATTGACGATAGTTTTGTGGATAAAATCGACCAAAAAGAGAAAATATTTTGTTGAGATTGGGATTACAAAAAATCTTCTTGCTTTGTCTTGCATGTAAAAGTAGAGGCCTTCCTTTTTTTTTTAATAAATATCATGTACAAGCAGATAGGCTTTTCCTTATAATCAAACTGGTAATCAAACTAAATGCAATGCACCATGAAATATATCAAAACCACCCACTTTCTTCCTATTCAATTTTTTTTTTAAAAATAAAACTCTCATTACCACCCACTTACATGAAAGTATGAAACACTACAAACCCAACTTATATGAAATACATCTACGTGACTTCCCATCATCATTTGGTCATCCCATAAATAAGCACCCACTTTAAAATTATCAAAGTAAAATTCTACAGCCAACCACTTTTAACTTGGTAAACAAATCTCCCGCACAACTGCATGCATGAATGAATATGCATGATCTCGTAAGCAATTATCTTTGCAAATGTATACTTTTGGATTGTTGGGGAAGTTACAACAAACAGGGTAACAAAGATAATCGAAAAATAGATTTCTTTGAGTCGTGAACGAGATCGCTTTCTGAAAAGTATAATTTTGACCTTTTATACTACAATACGGGTTACACGAAATTTACTTAAAAGATAAAATGAACAACCATTGTAATTTCCTATAGTAAAATTACATAACTATGAAGACAAGTTTTGGTATTTGTGATGATGATAAATATTATACCAATGCATAAAGGAAAGAAGAAAAATATTTTCTCTTTTTCCATCCTTCATCATATGAGTAATATCATATATTTATAGTTGTATAAATACCAACCAAAAGACACCTCTTTAAAAGAAAACTTTTAATAAGTTAAGTATTTATAACAATGTCAAATGACATTTAATAAACCAAGTCTTTAGATATATAATATATAATCTCAGTTTATTGGATACAATTATTTTATTCTTATGTTTGTTAAAGTCATGATACCATAACCAAATAACTTAAACTATACATAACATAAATATAATTAACAAAATACTCTAAATCTCCAATAATGAGTTCATATAATTCACAGTAAATGAGTTGGGACTTTGGGAATTGGAAGTACTAAACTTTATGAGAATTATGAAAATAAAAGACAAGTGTTCAATCATTTAAGAGAATTGCTAATTCAATGGCCTTTTCAACACCATATGTTAACATGCTGCTATTGGGTTACCTGTTATAGTTTTGACTCTCGCTTGGACCAGAATTCTTGTCAGTTCTGCAACTCATTCCTTCAAAACTCATTCTATTGCTCCTTCAAATGTACTCCTACTATCATGCCTTAAAGGTATGTACATTGTCCTTCATATGAAGTTTTTAGAGTACAAATCTTATGTGTATGTATACAGAGAATTTAGGGTTAAATTCGTAGTATTAGGGTGTGTTGATATCATCTATTGAGGTATAGAAAATAAAAGAAATAAAAATTATCTCATGGTATTCAGTTGCTTCAATTCGGAATCAAGAGGACTAAGGTATAACTTTTTCCCCTCCGTTTGATGAATTTATTCATATAAATATGATATATTTTTGTTTTTCTACTAAATTTGTTATTGAATTGTGAAGTTTATCACAGATTTTGAGTTTTATAATTGTATTCATATGGTTATTGATTGGTTTATGCAAGTGATGAAATTAAGATATTAACAAAATAATTAAATTCGATTTTGGGAGACGAAAGTCTTCCTTTTTTATTAGGGATTGGTTGATATCAATTATTAATTTTCTGAATTTTGATTATATTTCTTAATAGTGTTTATTAGGTGGAGAGTGAGATGATTAGTTGAGGTTGGTAGAAGTTAACTTGAGGATTGTAAGTAACTTACTAACATTGGAACTTTGCTTATGAAAATAATATGCGGAGTGCTAGGATTTCAAGTTTAAGTTTGTGTTTATGCACGGTAGACTTTATAATCTTGTTCTTTAGTTAGAGTTTCTACTTCACATTGTCTTCACTTGGCTGTTGACATTTTGGGGAACATTGATTGCAAGTTTAAAGAACATTGATTTAATAGACCAATTTAAATATATGGATACAGTTGGAAATGCAAGAGGGTTTTTAGAGGAGGGGGGAGTTGGTTCAGGTTGGCGCCTTTTAAGTTAATTGAATTATTTTTGTGAACTGGGATGAAGATTGTATAATTTTGTCACCAAGGAAAATGTTTGTAACTATAACCCCCATTCCGAACTATTAAGGCTACCTTCTACATACTTTTTGTCACGGCCTCATAGAACATGGTTGCATGCTTGTGAATGAGTTATTGCACTTCTATCTCTTGAACCTTGATAAGCTATAATTTTTTTTTTGTATAAGCATGTTTTTACACTTTTATTTTTATGAATTCTTGGTAACTTACACTGTAACTTATACTTGTTATGCATTTTTGAACCTTTTTTAGGTAGTAGTGTTTATTATAAGGGAGTCTGTTGAACCCCTTCTGGAAGAATTTCATCCTATTGGAATTACTTTGATGAAGTTTACTAAGCTCACTCTTGGTAATGTTGCCGCTAAAATAGAAAGTATGTATTATACATATGAGATTTTCATTTTGAGTGACTTTACGATATTTGATCTTTGAACATAAATTGTTTATAGTTTAAATTATGCATGGCACATATTGCTGTAAATATGTTTAATTGTGTTTTTCATATGCTCAATGATCTGATTATAAGGGTTTTAATAGTTGAAAACTTTCCTAAACTAATCATGTACATACTCTGATTTCCTAATAATACAAATACTGATTGATCTTCCTTGCACTTCTTAGCAGATTCATTTTAATTCATATCTTGGTAATCTTTGAATGTTTACATTCCCCCTCAAGGTAGGCAATGGAATTCCCAATGCCTAGCTTACTCAATATCTCTTGGAAACGTTTTATGGGTACAACCTTTGTTAAAATACCAGCTAGTTGTTCTTCTAATCGAACATATAGAATAGTAATGACCTTGATTTCAAGCTTTTCCTTAATAAAGTGTCTATCAATTTCCACATGATTAGTTTGATCATGTTGAACTGGGTTTTTGGAAATGCTAATAGCAACTTTATTTTCACATCTCAATTTGCAATTCTCCTTAGGAAAAAAACCTAGTTCATATAACAATTTCTTCAACCATAATACTTATGTGATACCTTTGGCTATACCTCTAAACTCTACTTGTGCGCTTGAGATTGCTACTACTCTTTGTTTCTTGCTTCTCCAAGTGACCAAATCACCACCGATTAAAGTACCCTAAAGTGGACCTTCTACTCATTTTATCTCCTCCCCAATCTACATCGGTATATGCCTCCATTTCCAAGTGATTATTTTTCCTGAAGAGGGATTCCAGTACTAGTTGTTCCATTTAGATATCTAAGGATTCTCTGAACGGCCTCCATATGATCATTTCAGGGTTTATGCATGAACTGGCAAACAACTCCAACAGCATACTTGATGTCAGGTTTAGTGTGAGATAAGTAAATGAATTTTCCTACCAATCTCTGGTATTTATTCTGATTAGTTACCTTAGCTCCTTTGACTATCTGTAGCTCATGATTCACTACCATAGGGGTATCACCTGACTTACAGTCTAACAATCCTATTTCTACAGAAGATCTAGAATATATTTCTTCTGTGGTATAAAAATTCCATCTCTAAATCTTAGGACTTTAATTCCTAGAAAATACTTGAGCATCCCAAGATCTTTCATTTCGAATTCCTTAAACAGCTCCTTTTTTAATTTCTCCATCTCCTTAGTATCATTACTTGTAAGAATCATATCATCTACATAGATAATAAGACAAGTTATGAGTTATGCCCTCTTCTTCAATAAAAAAGTATGATCAGATTTACTTTGATGATACCAATATCTCTTCATTGCCATTGTGAACCTCCCAAATCATGCTCTTGGGTCTAGAGAGCATAGATAGCCTTCCGTAGTCTACATCCTTCTCGTGTAGAAATTTTGTTTGAAAAACCTAGAGGAGCTTCTATATATATTTCTTCCTAGAGTTCTCCATGAAGGAAGGTATTTTTTACATTGAACTTATACAGAGGCCAATCCTTGTTTGCTGTTATTGAGAACAATACTCATATGGTATCGATTTTTGCTACTGTTTAAAAAGTCTCTGAGTAGTTAGTACCATAAGTTTGAGTATACCCTTTAGCAACAAGTCTTGCTTTATATCTTTCTATCATCCCATCTGCCTTGTACTTTATAGTAAATACCCATTTGCATCCAACGTGACTTTTTCCTGGTGGAAGATTGCATTTGTTCCATGTGTTATTTTTCATCAAAGCTTTAATCTCATCTTCCATAGCCTTCTTCCATAACTTGTTCTGAAGTTCTTCCTATATATTTTTAGGTAATTTTTATGAATATAGAGCAAAGTGATACGAACTAGTCCTTTTTGTCAGATTCTTTCCTCTAGCTATGTTTGCTATTGGATATCTTGACTATCGAGGTTCATACTCAAGTTCATACCATTTTGGTGGTATCCTTCTTATGCTTCTCGGAGGTAACCTGTATTTCCCTTGGTTATCTGCCTGACCTTGATTATCACCTTTTTCTGTTTTAACCACTTCTTCTATTTCTTGATACTCAGTTTCTGAAAAATCAAGGTTAGTGCTAGGGTGGTAATAGGTTCCTTACCTCATGATATTCATTCTGGGTTGGAGATGGAGTCACATTATTGATAGTTAGAGATTGTACTATATATTTTGATGTTTGCTCAGTATGTCTACCTACATGTTCCTGTGATATAGAATCAGACAAAACTGGATTAGTTAACTAGCTTAGAGTGTTATACTATTTCTCTCCCTGACACTAAAGATGGTGAGAGTAGTAAAGTTTTGTTTCAAGAAAATCACAATCTAGAGTGGTGTAGATATGATTATTCTATGGATTAAAGCACCGATACCCTTTTTGGGTTACTCCATACCCAATAAAAACACATTTAACAGCACATAGATCAAATTTTAATCGATTTTGTTTTCGTACGTTACATGCACATAAACTGAACATCTAAACACTCAAGGTGGAAAAGAAAGTGAGTGTGGTATAGAAGTATGGGAAGCTAAACAATCAAGAGGTGTTTTATATTTTAGGATTTTAGTGGGTAAATAGTTTATGAGGTATGTGGCTGTTGCTAACGCTTTAGGCCAAAAATTTGTTAGTACTCTAGAGTCAAACATGAGGGCTCGGGCAGTGTTTAACAAAGTTCTATTCTTCCTTTATGCTACCCTATTTTGTTGTGGGGTGTATGGACATGTTGTTTGGTGTATTATTCCATGGTCAGCACATAATTCTTTCATTTGATTGTTTATATATTCCGCACCATTATCAGACTGAAGAATCTGTATATGAGAGTCATATTGTGTTTGGATGAGGGAACAAAAAAGGGTAAACTTCTCTAAGACCTCGCTTTTCTTTTTCAAAAACTAAATCTAAGCCATTCTTGTGCAATCATCAATAAATAGTAAGAAATAATTAAAACCATGACAATCATTATTCGGAGCTCGGCCCCATAAGTATGAATAAACTAATTGGAATGGTATTTTTGATTTGGTTAAACTAGGTCTGTATGATTGCTTATGAATTTTTGCCTTAATGCAAGTCTCATAGAGAAAGTCTTTATTCAGTCTAGATAGAGAAAGAAACAAATGATCTAAGTACCCAGGGGAGGGATGACCTAAACGCCAATGTCGTAGCCAGATTTGTTAATCGACTATTCCTCGAATATGCATCGCTTTCCTTTGGTGAGCTACATCATCAACATAGTACAATCCCTCTTTTTTAGTGCCACGCCCAAGCACCTTCCCAATCTAAATATCCTATACCAAACAAAAACCTAGATAAATTATTAAAGTGCAATATAATTTCCTCGTTAATTGACTCACATAAAGAAGTTTATGAGACAATTTAGGGACATATAAGCAATTATTCAAGGATATTTCTAAGGATAGCTGAATTTTCCCTTCTCCATCAATTATCGTTAAATCACCATTTGCGGTCTAAATTTGAATCTTCCCTGTTTTTATTAATTTTAGAAAAATCAAATGAGTCAAAAGTCATAGTATCTATGGCTCCACAGTTGAATATCTATTTTTTATTTTTTACCGAGGATATCAGACTGTATCGATTATATTTTTGGGTTTCAAGTTCTGGCTTCGGGGCTTTATTACTCTTCTGGGCTTTAGTACTCTCCTAGGTCTCTTCCATAAAGTCGGTCCAAGTGAGGGGAGTGAAGGCATTTAGGGTTTTAACCCTAGAGATCTCACCTTGCTTTCTTTTCCTTCCCGCAGCCATGGCTTGTCTCTCTTGGTTTGGTTCTTAATCCTTCCTCTCTTCTCAGCTACTCTCCTCCATGGCCTTACTCACAACACCTCCCATTTTTTGCTCCCTCTTCTTCGAGTAAGGCCACCACTCAGGGTAGCCAATTAATTTGAAACACCCTTCATGGGTTTGTTTTGTTCCTCCACAGAACAAGAACTTCAGGTTTGTTCGATCGTCCTCTTGCTGATTTCCTTCTCGTCGGTTTTCCTCTCGTCTGTTGTCTTCTTATCGGTTCTGGTGTCTGTATGTTCGGTGCCTTAACGCCCTGAAGTCGCTCCCGATTTTGGTTGAAGCTGGATTTGATGTGGTGTCCTCTGCTGACATTATATCTTTATAGGCCACCTCCCTCTTTATAGCCGAGTAAGCTTCCTCCACTATCAGTAAGTGCTCCCTGTTGACGAGATCTCGGCGGTCTTTGTCAAAAGTGTCATTCAATCCTGCAAGAAACTGGTAAACCCTAACTCTCTGGTTTTGTTCATTGTCAATTGTGATATCATCGGGGCATTTTATGGGGTTTGAAACTCGTCTGTCGATTTCCTTCCATAAGGCTACCAGTTTCCCGTAGTATGTCTCGATACTATCTATCCCTTGTCTGAGTGTGCTTGCTTTTGTCATTAAATCGAATATTTGTAGACCATCTTGGCCACTGTTGAACAATTGCTCTAGTCCCTTCCATAAATCTCGTGCAGTTGGATAGTCTAAGAACTAATTGACCAAGTTTGGATCTATGTTCTCTAGAATCCATGAAACCACAATTGAATCATGATAAACCCATCGATTGTATTTTGGGTCATTTTGGGATGGGGTTGAGGCGATGATATGACTAAGCTTCCCCCTCCCACTAATGGCCAGATGCATGAATTTCGCCCATTTTCGTGTAATTGTGGTGATTGAGCTTTTTTGCAAGATTTATTGGCTGGTTGTTTGAGTTTTTAGTGGGTGAGTTTGTGGTGTTGAATTGTTGGAACATTCCCATACACTGTTCCATCGTATACAAAGGTTCATCTTGATTTGTGGTTGATGATTGGGTGTCATCTGAATCCATTGAACAGGTAAGTGGTGTTACCGATAAATGATGAACCCGATTTAGAGATCCGGCTCTAATACCATGTATTTCGCCTTGGATTAACATGCAATTGCAATCAACAGATGTATTTAACGTTAAAATAGGCAGTTTCACGTAATACATCTTTACTGGGCCAAATTAATTGGATAGTGCAATCTTACTAGAAAACCTTATGCCATAATCTAAGAAAAAGTTTTGATACTAAGATAAAGATGATTTAGTTGTGACAGATAACGTCATACGGGTTCATGCTAGAGAGTCTAGTTATTCAGTGTATTATTAACACATGCATATTATATTATTGTACGTGTCAAAATTATTGCATGCCTTCGCCCAAGTGTCTCCAATAGCCCGATCATATTTTTTGTCCATTTTCTACAAAAATCGTCACTAGTCTCTTCCTCAATTTATATTACTCAACCCCTCTTTTCTCGTCAAAAATATTACCTATAATTCTGAAGGTTCAAAGACTCCACCCTTTCTCTTGTCAAAATTTGCATATTCATTTATGTAAATATCTTGATCGATAGTTGCGTTGCCTCATCTTTGTAAGCGTAGAACGTATAAACTGGCTTAGCTAGCTGGACTTGTAGATTTGATAGAAAAACATGGCACCGCCTCGAAGATATGCGTTCGGAAGGCCAGAAGAGGCCACCCATCCTGACTCGATGAGGGCTACTTTGGCTGAGTTCATCTCCACTTTCATCTTCGTGTTCGCTGGTGAAGGTTCCCAGCTCGCCTTACGTATGTCCTTCCCTACCAATATATATCTTGGGTACATCATGCATGTCATATCAAGGCTATCGTACAGCGAGGTTGGGGTGACTTTAAAACTGTGATATGTATGCCTCTTTCCTGTTGGGAGAAAGTGAATTTCTTAAGTGAAACATGTGATAGTAATCTATCTTAGCTTATAAACTTACGTTTTAAGTGATACGTGATTTTGCTTGAGTGAACAGTTTACTTTATACCCCGTCTTAAATTAGATACCATGCATCAAATCATAGGCTTATTGACAACCAAATGTATAGTTCTAAGGAATTGTGGTGTGTGATCTTTTACTTTATGAGACTTTGGTACTATACATAACATATATGAATCTAAGACTCAACTAATTTATATGTCATGGAACTCTCGGTTAATGATCAATTTTTGCGGAAGAAAAACTTTTTCTAGACTTTTTGGTAGATTATTGTGCGCTTTTTGGAGGTTTTGTCAACTGAAATAGTGGGCATAGTTTACTGTTCGAGACCAATGGTGGGTGAAACTGTATTCTACTTCTCGTGAAAAATATAGTACTTCACCCCTTTAATGCTTTTTAAAAGGGCACATATGTCCATTTAATTGGAGTAATTTTTTACAGTAGACCTTTTTTGAGAAGTGTTCAGGTATACAGTTTGTGCGAAGTCCCAAAAGAAACCAGCAGTTTTCCCTTTACTTTCCGATACATAGAATTGTTAATTGTAGTATATTTTGTGAGTTTAGGAGACGTGTATTATCACCATGGAGTAGCCAGCCAATTAGATAACATTTAGAAATTTCTAATTTATACCGAATATATGAGAATATTTTTATAATTTTATTTCTATATCTAATATTAAAATATTTATGTTTTTTAATTTTATTTTTATATCTAATATTATAATATTATAATGTATATAAGTATATGTTTTTATTTTTTATTTTTATATCTTCTGTTTTATATCTGGTATACCAATATCCGACATAACAATATCGAGATATTTTAATATATTAATATAATTTATACCAAGAATGAATTAGAAATGCCTATATAACATTAAATATATTTACTGATGCATGCACTTCCTTTATCATTATGATTATCATCTGCCGACTCTTAACTTTGCTTTGTTTCGGTGTCGGTATCCGAACGAAATTTTGGTAATGAAGTTAAGTTATATGGCGATGAAGCAACGACGGGAGCTTCGTCTTTGATCATGATAGCTTTGGCGCATGCATTTGGTTTGTTTGCAGCGGTAGCAGCAAGTTTGAATGTATCAGGAGGGCATGTAAATCCAGCTGTTACTTTTGGGGCCCTTGTTGGTGGTAGAGTGTCATTCCTTCGGGCTCTCTTATACTGGGTGGCCCAAATCTTGGGCGCAGTTGTTGCAGCCTTACTTTTGAGGTTCTCTACTGATGGCATAGTAAGTATTGTTTGCAAAATGCGTTAGATGAATTACCTTTCACAAACTACATTTAAGTCTGTTCGTTTTATTCAAACGATTGAATAATGATAGAGATTGGGTGCGTTGCATTATTAAAATTTACTAGTGTTTCAACTTGGTATAAACACATACACAGTACATCACTAATGTTTGAAATTTTTGTAATGAGAATATTTGCATGTTGCAGAGGCCAGTTGGACTGGGAGTGGCGTATGGAGAGGGTAACATTCACGCTTTGATTCTCGAAATAGTGATGACATTTGGTCTAGTGTACACGGTGTATGCTACTGCTATTGACCCTAAGAGGGGTAGCTTAGGGACCATTGCGCCGTTAGCCATTGCGTTGATTGTTGGGGCAAATATCCTAGTGGGCGGACCGTTTGATGGGGCGTCAATGAACCCAGCAAGAGCATTTGGGCCAGCCTTAGTTGGATGGAGATGGAGGAACCATTGGATCTACTGGGTTGGTCCATTGATTGGAGGCGGGCTTGCCGGCCTGATATATGAGTTTATTGTGATCCCGACTGAGCCTCCTCATGCTCACCAACCTTTGGCACCCGAAGATTACTAGTGATGTGGTTTGTCATAACAAAATGTATACACTGCATAGTTCCTTAATGTGTTCTTAGGGAGTTTAATTTTGGAGTCTTAATCGACTTATTTTCGTTCATTTTATTTTGTTGTTGAATGCATTCTCTTTGCTTTGGACTTGTACTTAAAAAGTGGCATAAACTGTGGTTGTCTGAAAATAAAAGGTATCATTGAATTGCGTCTTTTTTTTCAGTGGTCACTGCATGTGGTCATATTTTAGATTTCTTCTATTATTAGACCGAGATTTGGATTTTAGAAATATGGGGTCTTGCTGAAAAATCTGATACGAAGAAAAATGAATCAACCGGGGAAATGTATTTCCTACAATCTTATAAATGCTACTTAAACTCTAAAGCTATAGGGTGTATTAGCATGAATTTGAAACTTGAATAGTAAGTTTATCGTAATTAGACCCTCCCATTGTTAGGGGTCCTGTTAAGGGTTTTTAATCGGTCTGTTTGTAAAAAGGCCTAATCAATAATAAGCCTAATGGGTCGGCGTTTTAAAGGATTATATTTTATTGGGCTTTTAATGGATCAACCGGTCAATAAGACCAATAGTTTTCAAGACTTTTAAACACTATCAGGTATTTAATTATTTTCACTATAGATAAATACTATGTTTTCTTTGAACGGCCCAACTCGACACCTTATATATCTCCCTTGGCCCTACCCGATCCGTCTGTTTTGCATCTTTTTATGCTCGGTTTGGTTCAGTCCGTTTTGCTTGTGACCCGTCTTAGTCCTGACCCGACCCAAATGTACAAGTATAGTCAAAATGTTTCGCTTCCTCAAATCCATGGGTGTTCAATGTCAGCTTCCTCAGATCCATAAGTGTTCGTGAATGGAGTTGGTGTTGTGGGTAGAGGTGGTCATAGGGCCGTTTGAGCCCTGCCAAGCTCTGAGCTGGCCAAACTCAGTAATGGCCCGACCCGAATTCAATTCGGCTTGCCGGCTAGATGGGCCAAAACCAATATTGGGCTTTCAAACCCTAACCCTATTCAGTTTGGTTTGGCCCCCTAAAAACTAGCCAAGATCGTTGTACTCGTTGGAACTTGACGGTGCTTATGCTACCCTATAAAAATTACCTATCTATGTAAAATATGCATTTCGGGCATGTAGGGTCGAAATCTCAAGAGTATCAAATTATTTGGTTATCTACGGTCTCTACTTCTATTAGGCAAGGTAACAAATAAAAGGGTTTCTAAAATTAGTTTCGCTAAATAATAATTATATTAAGACTGAGATCAATATAATACAGTCGATCCCTTAATTCAATTAATAATACTATTCCTAAGACGAATGTGCCCTAAACAATACTAAAGATCTCCATCAAGTTTAAATAACTTGCTTCTAATGTAATGAAGCCTAATTTTATGGAATCATGCATTAGAAAGACATTAAATACAACATTCAAACAATCTTAATGGTCATGATGTCTACTTTCGTGCTCGACACTTACACCTTAAACTATGATTTTAATTTATCTATAGCTAGTCTATCAATAATATTAACAACAATTAAAGATTAATGGAATTAATTCATGCATCAAGATTTTCGGGTGTTAGGGTTTACCTATACCTATCCCATATTAGGGTTCATCGAAATCCTAAAACATGGAGCTACTCATACCTAATTGATACAATGAAAAGTAGATAATAAAGGCATACATGATTAATAAAGACAATTGAACTAAAAGCAATAAAAAAACAAGTACTGAAATTTTATATAAACCAAGAATCTACAATTTACAAAGGCAAAAGTCTGGTGGAATTCCAAAGTGCTTCAAATCTCTTAAGAGAAAACTGAAGAAAAATTGAATAAAACCTAATATATGTCATCGTTTAAAACCTAAAAAAACACCTAATATATGGTTTGTTTAAGGAATGTGCAGAAAATTGGCCACGTAATATGGACACAATTGAGTGCTCTGCACACTCGATCGAGTCCCTCCTCGTTTGGTCATAATTAAGTGAAGAGAAGAACTTGCACTTCTAGAAGGAACTTGATCGAGTGCTCTGCACACTCGATCGAGTGCCTCTTTGTTTGTCACTTCTTCACCTAAGGGCTTTATTCTTTTGAATTCCTTTCTTACACTCGGTTGAGTCCTTTGCAATACTCGACCGAGTCTTCCTACTTTGGGGTCGTGCATCTTCTATTCAACTCCTTTGCTTCATTGGTGAATTGTCTAAAGCTACTCTTTGTAGCTTTGTGTTACGTCATATTGACTCCAAAGACTCCATAGAATCTCTCCATGAGATTTTTCACTCGTCTTATTCCTTGGGATTTCAAAAATCCTAAGTAAAACTAAACTTATAAAATACATGTAAATTACCCTAATGTATCCTTAAATCATATATATAATTTGGACTTATCAAATTCTCCCAAGTTAAATGAATGCTTATCCCCAAGCGCTTAGGAGAAAAAACGAGAGAGATAAGATAACATCCTCTTAGGAAATACACATGCCTTGTTTTCATAAAACTCCTAATAGAAAATATATTACCAAACAAATTAACGCGTACAAGTGATATATAAAATCCATGAACTTTTGATTATCAAAAAGAACGACTATGTACTCCCTCAAGGTAGTCTCGTTCATAAACTATAGACTTCTCACTTTAGGTGTGCATCGAGAAACAAATCGCTCCTATGTTTATTGGTTTAGTCTTTCTCTCAACCTAGTAGTACATCAACTCTGTAAGATCCTCCTCTTTAGGCTTGCATTTTTTCTTTCTTAACTACTAGGTATAATGCTAAATCAACAAGGTCTTAACTCTCTTGATTGGGTAGTCTTGAATTGATAACGTAGGGCTATGTTATTTAGAAAAATGTTGTTAAAAAACCTAAATAAAACTCCACTACAACATGATGTACGGGTTTAAACAATCTTTATAACCTCCTAATCCTTCAAATTCTGCCTCTTCCCCTTAATACTTTGATTTTTGCTTCCCTTTTACTCATATCCAGTATATTCACTTCTTTTGCTTGTTTGAGGGTGAGAAAGATCTTTTCTGGAACTTTTCTGACAAACTTTATAATATTTTTTTCCTTCTTTTCTTTTTCTTGTTTTTTTCTCTTTCTTTTACTCTTCTGTTCTTCTCATCTTGTTGCATTCAAATTATTGCAAGAGTCGAGGACGAATAAAATGCTCTATATTTGTTCCATTCATTACGAGAGGCATTGAACTACTACAACCCTCCTCCAAAAGTAAACAGGCTTCATTAGTGAAAAAAAAGTAAGTGAAAAAGAGTAAGTGAAAAGAAAAATAGTTTTTGGGAAAATATTCATTAGTAATGAGAAATTTTGGCTCTAATTTCTAAGGGAGAGTTCAATTATTCCAAAAGCTTCACAAGGGAGACTCAAAAAGCCAATAAGAAAACCTAAAAATTGAATCTCACAGAGGACAAAATCTAACACACATGAAAAGAAAGAGATTGAAATAATGCCATTAGTCTAAGGCTCAAGTCCTCATAGGTAATCACATGTCTATAATATTGGACATATATGCAATATGGAGAGATATAGCATAATTCCAAAAAAACTGTCTATGTCATGATTTTGAAAAACCAACAGAATATAACATATGAAAAATAGTTTGAAAAGTACATGTATATATATATTTATCCCCATTGAAAATTATCCCAATAATAAATGAAATAAGGATATAATACAATGCTCTAAACTAAGAAAAAATTTAAAATGAAATTAAGAAGATATGCTCACTGTTATGCATAACCTCTCCCCCCAAGCCAAACCTTGCATTGTCCTTAGTGCAAGCACAAGAAGGTTAAGGTAAGTCAAAGAGAGAAAGGATACAAAATCTAATGCTGATTAGAAGGCAGGAGTGAATCATACATGTGGAAGGAACTAGGTCCACCCCCTGAAGTACCCACGAATCTCCTTACTCATCATGTGGAAGCTCATCTACATAGTATGGTCGTTGATCCTTATGTTCTCATTAGGTGCAGGCATGGCTCGATGGGACTCCTACATCGTGTGGTGTTTTCTCTGTGAGCCGATTAAGGTTTCCATCATGATCTCCATATTTGAATTTTGGGGAGTCTAGGGTTATTGAAAAGCAGTTGGGTGAAATAGGGGTTTTCTATTAAAATCAGTTGATCCTTCCGACTGGTTAGCTGTGGGGTCTGGTTTTAGATTTGGTTCAGCATGTTCTAGTTATTCTTGTTGGAGAAGTTTGGATGTAGCTTCTAACCTTCATTATAGGTGTTCAAAAATCGATCAAACGACCTCTTTTGGTTGTTGTAGATGGTAATGCTCACTACCTAAATTGCTTGTAGTGTATTTACACTAGGTCACATTGTGCCCTAAAATACTATAAACCTCAAAGGATGCAACCATAACAGACTTCCCATGTGTCTTACCTAAATTATCAATGAGCATTTACATGGAAGCTATCCGATGATTTTGTTATCTACGATTTCTATTTCTATTAATGTTGGTCACAAATAAAAGGGTTTTAAACTAAGCTATGTTAAATATAAATTAGGCTAAGATTAAGATCAATATGATAAAAAAAGATTATAGGAAAATAATCTTAAAGCTTATACAAATTAGCCTACTTTTAAGGAATCATGCAATAGAAAGGCATTAAATAACACATTCAAATAGTCTTAATGTTTATGATGTCCACTTTTGTGATCAACACTCTAACCTTTACACATGATTCTAACTAACAATATCAACTGACTTTCGCCGTTGAACTTAATTCATGTTATTAATCAACTATGTGTAGTCTTTTTATGATGGTAAAGACAATCATAGATTAAAGGAATTGATTCATGCATTAAAATTTAAGGCTTCGGGGTTCATTTATATCTAAGCCATATTAGGGTTCATCGCGATCCTAGATTAGGAAACTACTCGTAAATAATTGATATAAAAACAAAGTAGATAATCAAGGAGGACATGATTAATAACAACAATCAAGCTAAAAGCAATAAAGAGAATAAGTACTAAAATTGTATAGATAATAAACAGAGAATTTGTAGTTTACAAAGGCTAAAGTGTGCAAGAATTCCAAAGTGCTTCAAAGAAAATAGAAAACTATAGAGAAACTTAAGAGAAAACTACAGAAAAGTTGAATAAAACCTAAATCATTCCATCCTCTAAAACGTAGAAAAACATGTAATATATGCATATACATTCTAGCTTAATTATGGAAAGCATAGAAAATTGGCCTACTAAAACGGACTTGATGGGCACACTCAATTGAGTACCTCCACATTTGGTTAGAATTAAGCAAAGAGCAGCTCTAGCACATCAAGCAAGGCCATGATCGATTGATAAGGTTAGATATCGGTCATCATGACACCTACTATCAACTAAACCTTGACTCCAGCTATTACGATTAATGGGCAAGTAAGGGTCGAATCCATAGGAAATGGCTTCAAATAGATATCGAACTCTAGCAGTTTAGCTACAAGCTAGCTCAACTAAAGAAAGGATTAATATTAGATCTAACTAAATTCTAGTTCGAGATTCTAGAAGACTTATTCTATAAAGGTAAAAGCGCCAGGGGTTTGAGGTTCGGGGTTCAACACCGATTTCTAAGATAAATGAGCTAAAGCTAGGAATTGGACTCAAGATGAGATAATATGAGGTTCACTAACTTGCTATCATTTTATGAATAGAACCTAAACATGCTTGAAGGAAGGGATTTCAACTAGGAACCAACCTCTTGGTCATCTTTAAGAAAGGGCACTATAATTGAGATTTCTCGCCTAACCGTATTGTAAAGCATTCAAGCAACACAATATATTTAAATAAAAAATTAATAGCATGCAAGTTAACACCACTTAACATCGGGTCACTACCTAAATCTGCATTTTTCATTGTCTTCAACCTAGGTAAGCAATAGAAGAAATATAAATGTCCAATCTAGACTCCAACAAAAACTTAACGTTAAATCACACATAAATCATCAAGAAACCAACTCCATACTTTAAACATCATCCATGCTCGGGATTGGGTTTTCACCTTATCCCCTAACATATCTAACTACTCATGACTAGTAATAGAAAACATTGAATAATCAAAATAACAAGACATACTAGCAAAATAACGAACAACGATGAAAAAACTACAATAGATACTAAAAAAAACAAACATAAATCAATGAAAACAAAAAATAAATCGAATCTACGAAATATAAAATAAGAGAAAGTAAGTGAAAGAAAGTACTGATTTATTGATATGAAATTGATGTTTAAAAATCGATATGATGATCGCAAATCCAATGAAAGTATGCAAAATTGATGCAAAATCTATGGGAAATCTAAAGTTTTAATGGAAGAACAATAAAATAAACCCTACGCTCTATCTTTAGGTCTAAAACTGTTACTAATACTCCCTAATGTCTCCCCCCTTTGCCGCGCTTTTCCTTTTCTTTAATCCTGTAGAAGAGTTTCAAAAGTACACATAATTTGCCTAAAATTATCTCAAGCGGGCGCTTAGTTCAAGAGCCAGTGCTCGCTTAGAAGCCTAAAATCTGCACTTCAGTGAACTCAGCGGCCGCTCAGTTCAACCTTAAGTGGGTACTTTGGCCAATAAGCGACCCCTTGGAGTCCACTTGACGTCGGGTAGTAACTCTTTGCTTCTTTACTCCCATTGAACTAAGCGGCCTCTTGTGATAGAGTAAGCACCCGCTCAGGTCTCTTTCTCTTAAGAGGCCTAATGGTTCAAATTTTGAGCGACCTCTTGGCCTATCTTCTTGGCTTATCCACTATACATCTCCATTCTTCGGTTCTCATGCTTGAGCTCATTAGATACCTCCATCAAGCAACAAAAACACGCATAAAAGTAGGAAAATGGGACAAAAACACGAGAAATGCTCCTAAGCCTAGATTATACACAAAATGTTAAAAAAGGACAAACTCGTGCCGAAAATAGTTAAAAAATCTGCTAGGAAAATACAAATGAGTGACATAAATGTTAACTATTCACCTCCCCCAAGCTTAGTTAAGAACATATCTGAAATTTTTTGGTTCTCAAATTCTCAAGAAAACACCACAAATTTTATTCTTATTACTTCCCCTCTCTCTCTCTTTTTCTTTTTCAATACAACTTTTCTAATTTCTTTCTTTTCTCTTTTTTTTTATTCTTTTGATTACTAAAAGAGTCTACAATGGATGAGTATCTCTCAACAAAAGTCATTTAAAAGGAGAGTAATGCTACCCTTTTAAGATTTATAATTCCTAAATCACCATCAACACATCCATACAACTTTCTTGCTAAAGAAACCTTTCAAAACGAGGTAGTGAAGGTTCATATTGGGTCAATGGCTATCAATTGGTAATTTATAAAGGATTATAGGCTCAAGAAGATAAAAATTTATAGGAAATAAAGAATGTATAAGAAATGGGGAAATTCCAATGGCTAGGGAGAAAGGAAATGGGTTCAAGAGTGCCTTTGTCATTCGCTAAGAAGTTCGGTCGTGATCTCGGGTATGTATAAGTCAATTTCTTGATCAAAGCATGAAAAATTAAGGATCCTTTTCACTCAATTCAAATCATGTTGAAGGCTTCAAAAAGATTTCCTCAACATTGGGTTTGCAAATACTAATCCTAAGGATTTCACTCGACTAAGGAAAAGGTGGGGTACTTAGCTGAGTATCATAATCACAATAATCTCATTTACCTTAACAAAATTCCATCCTAAATTATTTCAAATTCAATTTAAGTCTAAACCATGTAAGCTCTTAAGGTTTAGGAAGGAAAACATTCAACAAGATGAGTGTTCTATTCATGCCCAGCTCAATGGAAGAAAAACAAATCAAAAGAAAACGACTAGCCTTGCTAAATAAAACTTAAAAACTTTTTGGATTTTTCAAATTTTGTAAAATAAAAGAAAATATAAAAAACCAAGAAGAAGCATGCACGAGAGTATGGAATGAGATAGGCTATCTAAGCATTTCAACACAAACAAATAACTATGGTTATGAAAACCAATGGTTTCTAGTGAACCAATCCTCAAAAATAGGCTAAATGACTTTCACAATAAAGTGTCTTACATCCTCAAACAATCAACTTTCCGAGACTAAAAGGAAAGATAAACACACCAAGACAAGCAATAAAAAGGGGAGTAGGAGAGATTATACCTTAGCCTCTTACTTTGCATTTCCAATAATACTTATAAACAACCAATGATTAGAAAAACAAGTGAAGATAAGAATAATAATTTCTACTCTAGCTAAAGAAAACACACAAAGAAAAACAAAGAAAACCAAAGTTGTACATGGATTTAACTAAGGAAAAGGAGAAAGGAAACTAAAGTCTGACCCTTTTGGGAACAAACTCCCCCCCTCCCCCCCCCCCCCCCCCCCCCAAGCTTAAGTGAAGCGCAGTTCTTGGCACAAAGACCGAGAAATATAAGGGGAGGATCCAATCAACCATGATAGGATTAGCTAGTACTAGGACCCTTACCCTTCCTATGCCTCTCCTCATCATTATGGGAGGAGATGTTATAGGTTGTGTTAACATCATGACTCGATGCATCACTTTAAGGCGGCCATTTATACCGTACTTCATCAGGATAGTTCCTAAAGGGTGGCATAGCAGTTGGGCCATCCCACCCACCTGTATAACCTAAGAGCCAGCCCGGTCCGTCCTATGGGTAGGCGGGATCAACACGGTAATCACTCTCCCCATCTTGGTATAATCATAAGGGGGAAAAGAAGGGGGGTGACACTAGGGACGGTAGGACCCGTCTAATAGGGGTAAGTGGGGTTGCCATCCCTAGACCAAGAAGGGATAGGGTTGAAATGAGGTGTATCATAAGGGTAGTTAACATAAGGTGAAAAAATCCCCACGTTTAACATGGTAATCATAGATTTGATTCTCCCAAATCATACTCCCTTTTGGGCCTTAGCTTGGCCCTACATCATTAGAATAAGCTTTCTAAACTCCTATTCTAAGATAAAAGAGGGAGAGAGGACATGGGAGGAAGAGGTACCTTCCGAGGCTTAGGGTGGATGCCTTTGGTGAGCGCTAGGGGCTTGCGGCTATGGTCCCTAATGATCTGGAATCTTCCATTTAGGGTGAACTAGATGAAATCCATCCTCTTCAGCGTCAATGTTAATGTAGATATCATGTGCATTAACCAGTGCAAGCATCTTGCATTTTTCTACAAAGCCCATAGCATGTGCTATAATGGTGATGATTCCCCCCACGTGGTTGTCAACATCCCCTTTTGTGATGAATGCACTGAGCTAAGAATTGACCCCTAAAGTTTAGCATATCCCCCAGCTACTCTTTTCCATTTTTCTCCATCTAGAGAGGTCTACCTTATCCCTAGCGGTCTTTTCAAAATATTTTCTATCAAAAATAGTGTACCCCAAAATTTTTTGCAAGATTCTTAGACATGGGTGAATGATGTAAGAGGCGTTGTAAGTGTTGGACCGGTATTCCCTATCATTAATAACCTGGGTCCACCATTGCGTATCACTATACTCCATAAACCGACTTATAACTATAGCATGAATGGTGTTGGTGGGTTCCCACTTATAGATTTTGTTCAACCTTTCTCAGCTGATGGTTTGGGGCTGGTTGAACAAAAGGTGATTTGATAGTCATTTTTTCCTATTAAAGTATGGTCTAGAGAATCTAGGAATTCTAGGGTGAGCCTCTCAAAGGTAAAATTTTTAAGCTTAGAAAATTCATTCCAACCTATGCCCTTAAGCAACCCAAGAAGGTCCTCATCTATTCCTAGTTTCTCTAAGGAATCAAGCTCATAAAATCTAGTGCTAACTATTTTCTTGTTTTTGATTTTTTTGTAAAATAGTTTGTGGTTTGGGTTTAAAAATTTAAGCATGGGAAAAGTGGGTTGTGAAGGTTGTGAGATTGGGAAGCACTAGGAACCTTTGAGGTCTTAGATTTCTTCATTGAAAACATTTTCCTTAAGTAGTGGTTTACCTAAAGATCAATAACTTAGTTTCTCAAGATTCAATAATAACCAACTAAGACAAACAAAATTTCTACACCAAAACTAGCAACCAAATTTCCTAACTATGGTGACTATCCTATAAGTTATTGAGTTCAACCAAACCACTATTTTCACCCTAAAAAACTACTCCAAAATACACAATTAAGCATAAAGAATCACCACAATATACCAAATAACACAAATTACCAAAAAAATCTTAGAAAATCAACAATAAGTAAGGAAATTTGAAACAAAATTTGAGAGAGAGAAAGTGTGTAGGAAATACCAAAACTTTCCTTCAAATCGCTCCTTGTACACCAAATTCAAGCTTAGAATCAAGAAAGTTAAAAATTGAACAAAAACATTTTAAGGATTGAATTTAGGGTTTTTCTCAAGTGTTGATGATTGTGAAAGATTTTGGTATCAAAGTGTAGATCATGAATAAAGGAGTATAATTGTGGTGATTTCGAGTGAAAAGGATGAGAGATGAGTGAGTTATGGGGAAAAGATTGAGAGGGAGTGATAACCTTCTTTTAGCATCGTTTTACTAAAATATTAGTTATACAAACAATATTTATAAACACCCTAGTACTACTAGTGTAATGGTAAGTTAGGGGTTGAACCACAAGGACAAGGGGTGATAGTTTCTGACTTGATGTAAAGAGTTTATTTGGGATTTGAATGAATTATACCAATAACAGAAAAATGAAGCAAGAATAAAAGCGAAAATATGCTATGGAAGAAAAACGGGGATAGATTAGTTCCACCCTAGGAAGGACAATCGAACTATTAATACGCTAAATTAAGGGAAATCAGTCAACAACAAATCATGACACTCAAGATAACGAGAGGAAGTTTACGACCCTATAAATCACATGAACAACCTATAATCGCCCTATGTCTCCAAAGGAGTGGCAGGACAAGATTCGCATCGAATGTGAATCAAATAATCATCGATGATCTCAAACCCTAACTCTACGCATGAAGAACAAACCAACCTAGGGTTTCACCAATCAAACCCCTAAGAAAACTACTCACACATAGTAGTAAAAACTAGGGCATAAACAGCGAACAAGAACATGATTAGAAACGTAAACAATGTGCACGTAAACAAACAAGGGAATGAAAAGGGACTGCGAAGAGCGATAACAAAACCGACAACTACTCTATCAGAACTGTAAATGGAGCAACGATAATAAAAAGAACAATGGAATTAACAAAACAATACGAGAAAGCATTAAACAAAATAGAACAGTAAAGAATCGATACCTTGCATAAATAAAATTGCGTGAACAAAAGAGAACCCGAATCCAAAACACAAAGCTTGAAAACGAGAACAACGAAAGCTATAAATTTAAACTAATGCATGAATGAAATGAAAAGAATTAAGGTGATGTTCTAGGCTGAGGCATAAGAGCTCTCAAAGTAGGTATAAGGGTGTTTTACAAAACAAGAGGGTATTTATACCCTAGGGACATAAAGGGGCAAAACCCTAGAAAGACCCTCGAGAGCCAACTAAAATAAGAACTAAAAACTGCATAAAAGAAGGCCATTCGGCCGAATGAATAGGGGATTCGGCCGAATGAGTGGCCATTCGCCTAAAATTGCAGCTTCAAGTGTTTGATACCCTGTCCACCATTCGGCCGAAGAAGAGCAACCATTCGGCTAAATGGGCCTTGATTCAGCCGAATGGGTGTTCATTCGGCTATTCCCGAGAGCTTGAGTCATGTTCTTGAATCCCTGTCTTCCATTCGACCGAATGGATGTCAGAATCAAATTTGAACCTGAACCTTGCTGAACAGCTCCTATGAAGTGTCTAATGGCTCCTGAAGTTTGTGGGATCTTCGAGAGTGACTTGGAACGTGTGCCCAAGCTATGATACGTGCATCTAAACTCTTGATAAGAGTGTCAAAGCCTCGAACACGTCACATTTTACCTTGAAATCATCTAAATTACCTAAAATGACCTAAAAACTGCTCGAGGACAAGATCAAGGTAAAATCGATTGTAATGTGCATAAAATCAATCTATAACCGCAAGACTCAACACTAAAATGGGGTTGTAAACATGCTCTAAAATGAGCACATCAAGGAGCTATGGGGTTTTTAAAGAGTGAATAGGTTTTTGAGAAGTTGAAGATGAAGAAATTAAAGTAATGGGGAAGAAAAGGGCTGGTTTAACGTTAAAAAGAATTCATAGAACTCATAAAACGCAGTTTAAGTGGGCTCTCAAAAGGAATATGATCGCCTGCTCAAAACCCAAAATTATCTGTTTTGCCCTTCTAAGTGGCCGCTCAGGCCACATATGAGCGTCCGCTTAGTACATTTTCAGGCCTAATTTTTTTCGAAGCGGGGGCTTGCTCCTTGTTTGCTGCCCACTTAAATTCCTTTGACTCCCTCTTTTTTTCTTTTAAGCGGCCGCACAAAACAAATCTAAACACCCATTTAGTTCAATTTTTTCTCGGATATTTTTCTCATGAGCGGGCGCTTTATGCCCACTTTCCATCCTCTTTTAGTTGTCTATCTGGTCCTCATTTTTTACAATTTCAGCAACTTTTTCTGAGTTTTCTGCTGATCTTCCTGTTATGCACTTTTTTTGACCCAAACTTTCACCATTTCCACATTAAAAGGTCGATTCATGTGGCGCATTGTACTTGAAATTCAAAAATCCATGCAAGTTATTTATAAGGCTAAAAACAAAAATCTAAAGTAAAGAAAGTGAAAAGAAAAGATAGAAAACTTGTGTTGCCTCCTACAAGCGCTCTTTTAATGTCACTAGCTTGACATTATTCATGATTGTTAGATTTTTGAGGTTGCATAAATCGCAAGCATTGCAAAAATGCTATTTTAGTCCTTGAATCGCATATTACACATCACGATAGGGTCTCCCACTATAATGCCTTGCTTCTCTATGAATTCATCATTTTTGTACTTTTTTGTCCACTTCCTCTAGTCTGTATGACATGTGAGAACAAAAAGAGGAGCTTATCCCCTTTATATCATAAATTGCATACCCAATGGTTTTCAAATACTCTTGAGTAAGGTTCAAGAAATGACTTGAATAAGCACCATCAAGTTTGCAATTGATAACAATTGGGTATGTAGAATTTTCACCAAAAATAACATCGTGAGGAGATAAGAGTTTCAGGTTTTACCTTAGGAGGTGTAGATCACTCTTGTACTTCCTCTTTTTCTCTCATGAGTTTTGCGTGAGAGATAGGAGAACCAACCACAGATTGTGAGCTCTTCATCAGGGATTCAACTTTATTTTCCATTCCTTCATCTAAGATCATCTGTAAGGCATCAACTTCAGCTTCCCAAGGAGACTTCAAAATTTTCTTCTGTAGGATGCCAACATTGAAGCACTTAGCTTGGGCTGACGAGATCATCATTGCCTTTTGGTGCTCTAACTCCACATTATCCTTCCTTATCTCAAAAGATAGCTTGCAATAATGCACATGTTGTAGCAAGACAAGTTTTAACAAGAATAATAGGGTTCGGGTGTCTTCAGGGATATCCATAATAATAAAGTCACATGGGAAAATCAACTTCCCAACTAGAATAGGTACATCCATGAGCACACTATTGGGCTGTTTGGTACTTCTATCAGCAAGCTGTAACATTATCTTAGTCTTAGACAAGGGTCCCATATTATGCAACCTCTTATAAACAGAAAGAGGCATGAGACTAACGCTAGCTCCCAAATCATACAATGAATTATCAAAAGAGAGACTACCAACCTTAACCGGGATAGAAAAACTACCAGGGTCGCCTAAATTATGTGGAAGCCGATTTGCAATGATATCACTACACTAGTGAGTTAAGCTGACTACTCCTTTAGTTTTTCTCCTACTGGTGGCTAGATCTTTTAGGAACCGAGAAAATGAAAGTATTTTTGCTATGGCATTTACGAATGGAATTTGGAGTTGAACATCTTTAACCATTTTTCAGAAACTTCCCATATCTCTTCTCAAGCTTACCATGTACTAGTCTCTAAGGATAAGGAATGGGTGGGAGGTAAGGTCTGGGAGGTAATGCAATCTTGCTACTCTCTTCCTCGAGATCCTTATCAGTTCTACTCTCTTCTCTCTCAGGTGTTTTCTCGCTTATCCTAGTCATAGGTGTAGGTTCTTCTAAAGTCTATCCACTCTTAGTTACTATGGCATTGAAATGCTCGGTAGGGTCTCAACCTTAGCTAGGGATTGAAGGTCTTGGGCTATCCTTTAGGGAATTTCCAAGCTGGGCAATCTGGTTCTCAAGCATTTTTTTATGGGTTTGCATTTTCCTCAAGCTTTCCTAAATGTTTCAGCTCTTTTTGGTTTGGGTAGCTATGACACTCTCCATCAAGGACTCTAAGTTAGATTTTTAAGGTGGAGATTGAGTTAGGTGGGTGGGGGTGGGTGGGGGGGGGGGGGGGGGGGGGGGTACCCTAACCTTGGTTCTCGTAGTTCTTATTGTTTTGGATATTCCTTTGGTTTTGACCACTAAAAGTCCTAATCCCCTGGTTTTAAAAATTTCCCTGGTTATGCATATTAAAGTTTCCATTCCCCTAGTTCTTCCCATTTCTCCAACCAAAATTTGAGTGTGTTCTCCACCCTAGGTTAAAGGTGTTAGAGTATAGATCAAATTTGTTGTTAGGGGCCATATTATTCATGGAATTAAACTATTTTATTCTTGATGGTGCATTCCCATAGAGGTTAGTAGTTGACATTGCATAAGGTTATGATCATAATTGCCACAAACATCACA
The DNA here is from genome assembly GCA_026401315.1 of Dysphania ambrosioides. Classification (NCBI taxonomy): domain Eukaryota; kingdom Viridiplantae; phylum Streptophyta; class Magnoliopsida; order Caryophyllales; family Amaranthaceae; genus Dysphania; species Dysphania ambrosioides. The sequence continues at coordinate 12,889,307 of CM048665.1, read as the reverse complement.
AAATAATACCTGCATAGGAATATTAGAACTAGATGCTTGTGGAGATTGCATGCCACACATAGGACTGTTCAAAACAACTTCATTAATTTTGTTAGTTCGTGCATCTAACTTAGAAGAAAGTACATTAATAGAATCTACTTCATACCTTCCTCCTCGCTTTTTCTACACTCTCTCACCTTCATTACAATTAGCAAAAATTTCAGTTGCCTGCTCGATAACTTTGAGTGCTTTGGTTGGGCTTACTTTCATCATAGCTCCACCGGCTCCTACATCGAGGCTATTTTTATTCTACTAAGACAGTCCATTGTAAAAAATAAGAAGAAATAACCACTTCTCTAATTTAAGGTGTGGGAGTGCCTCGATCAAACCCTTGAAACGTTCCTATACCTTAAATAGAGTTTTATCTTCTTATTCGCGAAACGTTGAAATTTTGTCCTTATTTCAACAGTCTTTCAAGGTGGGAAGATCTTATGTAGGAAAGCTCTAGTCACTTCCTCACATGTCCTTGGAGAATTTAGCTCTATCTTCTTATGCCATTCACTAGCTTTTCCTATTAGAGAGAAATTAAATAGACTAAATCTGATGTAATCCTAAGTCACACCATTTTCCTTTACTGTATTACAATATCTTATGAACTTCTTAAGGTGGGCATGAGGTATTTCATGTTTCTCTCCTATAAAAGCTTTATTCTACCAGGATGATTAGTGTTGGCTTCAGCTCAAAGTTTAGGGCCACTATAATTGGCTGTACTTTACCACTTTAGACTTGGTAAACTCTAGGAGCTCCATACTGCCTAAGGGGTCTATTTGTACCATCACCCATATTGAATAAAGGATTTGAGTGAGTTAAAAGTAAGTCTTTGCTAAACTTAGATTCTAAAGGAATAGGTCTAGATGAATTAAAATTATCTTCTTTGCCCTATATTCGCAATGAGCTATCTCCTGCTCTCAACCCTCTTCTTATAGCTCTTATAGTACGGTCAATTTCAAGATTCAGTTGAACTAAAGGTTATGTCTTGCTGCTCTTGCTTAATGGCATACAAATCGAATATAAGTAAAGGGTTAGCACTAACAATCACTATGAAAAATGAATGAAAATAAAATAAAATAAAATAATGATAAACGAACTACACTTGTAAAAATCGCTAAAGACTCGATACTAAACGCGAGTTCCTTGGCAACGATGCCATTCGATAAGGGTAGATATTGGTCGTCATGACACCTACTATCAACTAAACCTTGGCTCCACCTATATATTACGATGAATGGGAAAGTAAGGGTTGAAACCACAAGGCAAGGCTTCAAATAGACACCAAAATCTAGCAGTTAAGCTAGCTCAACTAAATAAAGGATTAAGATAAGATATAACTAAATTCTAGTTTGAGACTCTAAAAGACTTATTCTATAAAGGTAAAAGAATTAGGGGTGCGGGATTCATCACCCATTCCTAACATTAATGAGCTTAAGTTGGGAATTGGACTCAAGATGAGATAATATGAGGCTCACTAACTTGCTATTAACCTATGAATTGAACCTAAACATGCTACAAGGAAGGGATTTCAACAAGGAACCAACCTCTCGGTAATCATCAAGGAAGGGAATTACTATTGGAAATTCTCACCTAATCGTATTCTAAAGCATCCAAGCAACACAATAGATTTAAATTAACAATTAATTGCATACAAGGTAACAACACTTAACATCGGGTCACTACCTAAATCTGCATTTCTCAATGTCTTCAACTTAGGTAAGAAATTGAAGAAATTTAAATGGCCAATCTAGACTCTAAACAAAACTTGACTTTAAATCACACATAAATTATCAAGAAACCAACTCCATAATTTAAACATTATCCATGCTTGGGATTAGGTTTTCACCCTAACCCCTAACCCCTAACTAATCTAACTACTAATGACTAGTAATAGAAAACATTGAAAAAATCAAAATAACGATACATACTAGCAAAATAACGAATAACGATGAGCAAACTATAATATATACTAACAATAATTAAACATAAATCAATAAAAAACTCGAAACCATGAAAAATAAAACAAGAGAAAGTGAAAGAAAATACTAATATGTTGATATGAAGTTGATATCTAACAATCAATAATCGTAAATCCGATGAAAGTACACAAAACTGATGCAAAATCTATGGGAAATCTAAAGTTTTTAGGGAAGAACAATAAAATAAACCCTAAGCTCTATCTATTGGCCTAAAACTACTGCTAATACTCCTTAATGACTCCCCCCTTTGTCGTGATTTTCCTTTGCTTTAATCTCATAGAAGAGTTTCAAAAGTACACGAAAGTCGCCTAATTAAAATCGTCTAAGCAGGCGCTCAGTTGAAGAGCAAGCGCCCACTTAGAAGCTTTAAATCTTCACTTTAATGAACTAAGTGGCCGCGTAGTTCAACCTTGAGCGGGTGCTTAGGCCAATAAGTGACCCCTTAGAGACAGCTTGACATCCACTCGTAACTCTTTGCCTATTTATTCCTATTTAACTTAGCGGCTACTTGTGACAGAGTAAGCGCACGCTCAGGTCTCTTTTTCTTCAGAGGCCTCTTGGTTCCAATTGTAAGCGGCCTCTTGGCCTTTCTTCTTTGGTTTTTCCACTATACATATCCATTCTTCGATTAGATACCTGCATCAAGCAATGAAAACACGCATAAAAGTAGAAAAGATAACGGGAAATCAAGGAAACATGAGAAATGCTCCTAACCCTAGATTATGCACAAAATGATGAAAAATAGGATAAAATGGGATAAACTTATGCTAAAAAGAGTAAAAAGCTCTACTAGGAAGATACAAATGAGTGACATAAATGTCACTCTGCATCGATTATTTTGCACACTTGATAATATGACACTTTGTTCTTCACTTTTTCACCTAAGGGCTTTGTTATGTCGAATTCCTTGCTTGAACTCCATTGAGTCCTTCACAATACTCGATTGAGTCTTTATGATTTAGGCTAATGCATCTTTTATTCAAGTCCTTTTCTTCATTAGTGAATTGACTTTGTGTTGCGTGATATTGACTCCCAAGAATCCTTAGAATCCATCAATGAGATCTTAAACTCGTCTCATTCCTCAGGATCTCAGAAATAATGAAAAAGATAACAAACACTACAAAAACCCATGAACACATCATATTAAAGAAAATGAGTAGAATTTAAGTAAAACTAAGCTAAAATACATCTAAAATATATGCAAATGATCCTACTATATCCTTAAATCATATCTATAATTAGGACTTATGAAAACTCACGCTACTAATACTCCTCCATTCAATCTCCTAATTCACTCTCATTCTTTCAATCACTCAATTACTCTTAAATATATTTATTAATAATCTTCTTCTTAACTACTCTCTTAATATTAATTAGTTTTCTTAATTAGTTTCTATCATAGTCTTAATTTACAACTACAAAAGAAATGGCTTTAAGAGGAAGAGATAGTAATGTTAGTAGCTCGTTCGAAGATTTGTTTATGTTATATAAAATGAACACCAATACTTTCTCTTAACATTTGGAGCAAGAAATTTTAGGACCTCCTACTCCGAGTGTTTTAATTCTTGAAACACCAACTACAGAGATATGATCTCCTAGTAATTTTTAAACTTCTAATTTTGTAAACTTTTATGTTAGTTTAATGTAGTTTAGCTTATAACTTTGCAGATCTTGAACTCGTCTCATTCCTCAAGATCTCAGAAATAATGAAAAAGATAACAAACACTACAAAAACCCATGAACACATCATATTAAAGAAAATGAGTAGAATTTTAGTAAAACTAAGCTAAAATACATCTAAAATATATGCAAATGATCCTATTATATCCTTAAATCATATCTATAATTAGGACTTATGAAAACTCACGCTACTAATACTCCTCCATTCAATCTCCTAATTCACTCTCATTCTTTCAATCACTCAATTACTCTTAAATATATTTATTAATAATCTTCTTCTTAACTACTCTCTTAATATTAATTAGTTTTCTTAATTAGTTTCTATCATAGTCTTAATTTACAACTACAAAAGAAATGGCTTTAAGAGGAAGAGATAGTAATGTTAGTAGCTCGTTCGAAGATTTGTTTATGTTATATAAAATGAACACCAATACTTTCTCTTAACATTTGGAGCAAGAAATTTTAGGACCTCCTACTCCGAGTGTTTTAATTCTTGAAACACCAACTACAGAGATATGATCTCCTAGTAATTTTTAAACTTCTAATTTTGTAAACTTTTATGTTAGTTTAATGTAGTTTAGCTTATAACTTTGCAGATCTTGAACTCGTCTCATTCCTCAAGATCTCAGAAATAATGAAAAAGATAACAAACACTACAAAAACCCATGAACACATCATATTAAAGAAAATGAGTAGAATTTTAGTAAAACTAAGCTAAAATACATCTAAAATATATGCAAATGATCCTACTATATCCTTAAATCATATCTATAATTAGGACTTATGAAAACTCACGCTACTAATACTCCTCCATTCAATCTCCTAATTCACTCTCATTCTTTCAATCACTCAATTACTCTTAAATATATTTATTAATAATCTTCTTCTTAACTACTCTCTTAATATTAATTAGTTTTCTTAATTAGTTTCTATCATAGTCTTAATTTACAACTACAAAAGAAATGGCTTTAAGAGGAAGAGATAGTAATGTTAGTAGCTCGTTCGAAGATTTGTTTATGTTATATAAAATGAACACCAATACTTTCTCTTAACATTTGGAGCAAGAAATTTTAGGACCTCCTACTCCGAGTGTTTTAATTCTTGAAACACCAACTACAGAGATATGATCTCCTAGTAATTTTTAAACTTCTAATTTTGTAAACTTTTATGTTAGTTTAATGTAGTTTAGCTTATAACTTTGCAGATCTTGAACTCGTCTCATTCCTCAGGATCTCAGAAATAATGAAAAAGATAACAAACACTACAAGAACCCATGAACACATCATATTAAAGAAAATGAGTAGAATTTAAGTAAAACTAAGCTAAAATACATCTAAAATATATGCAAATGATCCTACTATATCCTTAAATCATATCTATGATTAGGACTTATGAAAACTCACGCTACTAATACTCCTCCATTCAATCTCCTAATTCACTCTCATTCTTTCAATCACTCAATTACTCTTAAATATATTTATTAATAATCTTCTTCTTAACTATTCTCTTAATATTAATTAGTTTTCTTAATTAGTTTCTATCATAGTCTTAATTTACAACGACAAAAGAAATGGCTTTAAGAGGAAGAGATAGTAATGTTAGTAGCTCGTTCGAAGATTTGTTTATGTTATATAAAATGAACACCAATACTTTCTCTTAACATTTGGAGCAAGAAATTTTAGGACCTCCTACTCCGAGTGTTTTAATTCTTGAAACACCAACTACAGAGATATGATCTCCTAGTAATTTTTAAACTTCTAATTTTGTAAACTTTTATGTTAGTTTAATGTAGTTTAGCTTATAACTTTGCAGATCTTGAACTCGTCTCATTCCTCAAGATCTCAGAAATAATGAAAAAGATAACAAACACTACAAAAACCCATGAACACATCATATTAAAGAAAATGAGTAGAATTTTAGTAAAACTAAGCTAAAATACATCTAAAATATATGCAAATGATCCTATTATATCCTTAAATCATATCTATAATTAGGACTTATGAAAACTCACGCTACTAATACTCCTCCATTCAATCTCCTAATTCACTCTCATTCTTTCAATCACTCAATTACTCTTAAATATATTTATTAATAATCTTCTTCTTAACTACTCTCTTAATATTAATTAGTTTTCTTAATTAGTTTCTATCATAGTCTTAATTTACAACTACAAAAGAAATGGCTTTAAGAGGAAGAGATAGTAATGTTAGTAGCTCGTTCAAAGATTTGTTTATGTTATATAAAATGAACACCAATACTTTCTCTTAACATTTGGAGCAAGAAATTTTAGGACCTCCTACTCCGAGTGTTTTAATTCTTGAAACACCAACTACAGAGATATGATCTCCTAGTAATTTTTAAACTTCTAATTTTGTAAACTTTTATGTTAGTTTAATGTAGTTTAGCTTATAACTTTGCAGATCTTGAACTCGTCTCATTCCTCAGGATCTCAGAAATAATGAAAAAGATAACAAACACTACAAGAACCCATGAACACATCATATTAAAGAAAATGAGTAGAATTTAAGTAAAACTAAGCTAAAATACATCTAAAATATATGCAAATGATCCTACTATATCCTTAAATCATATCTATGATTAGGACTTATGAAAACTCACGCTACTAATACTCCTCCATTCAATCTCCTAATTCACTCTCATTCTTTCAATCACTCAATTACTCTTAAATATATTTATTAATAATCTTCTTCTTAACTACTCTCTTAATATTAATTAGTTTTCTTAATTAGTTTCTATCATAGTCTTAATTTACAACTACAAAAGAAATGGCTTTAAGAGGAAGAGATAGTAATGTTAGTAGCTCGTTCGAAGATTTGTTTATGTTATATAAAATGAACACCAATACTTTCTCTTAACATTTGGAGCAAGAAAGTTTAGGACCTCCTACTCCGAGTGTTTTAATTCTTGAAACACCAACTACAGAGATATGATCTCCTAGTAATTTTTAAACTTCTAGTTTTGTAAACTTTTATGTTAGTTTAATGTAGTTTAGCTTATAACTTTGCAGATCTTGAACTCGTCTCATTCCTCAGGATCTCAGAAATAATGAAAAAGATAACAAACACTACAAAAACCCATGAACACATCATATTAAAGAAAATGAGTAGAATTTTAGTAAAACTAAGCTAAAATACATCTAAAATATATGCAAATGATCCTACTATATCCTTAAATCATATCTATAATTAGGACTTATGAAAACTCACGCTACTAATACTCCTCCATTCAATCTCCTAATTCACTCTCATTCTTTCAATCACTCAATTACTCTTAAATATATTTATTAATAATCTTCTTCTTAACTACTCTCTTAATATTAATTAGTTTTCTTAATTAGTTTCTATCATAGTCTTAATTTACAACTACAAAAGAAATGGCTTTAAGAGGAAGAGATAGTAATGTTAGTAGCTCGTTCGAAGATTTGTTTATGTTATATAAAATGAACACCAATACTTTCTCTTAACATTTGGAGCAAGAAAGTTTAGGACCTCCTACTCCGAGTGTTTTAATTCTTGAAACACCAACTACAGAGATATGATCTCCTAGTAATTTTTAAACTTCTAGTTTTGTAAACTTTTATGTTAGTTTAATGTAGTTTAGCTTATAACTTTGCAGATCTTGAACTCGTCTCATTCCTCAGGATCTCAGAAATAATGAAAAAGATAACAAACACTACAAAAACCCATGAACACATCATATTAAAGAAAATGAGTAGAATTTTAGTAAAACTAAGCTAAAATACATCTAAAATATATGCAAATGATCCTACTATATCCTTAAATCATATCTATAATTAGGACTTATGAAAACTCACGCTACTAATACTCCTCCATTCAATCTCCTAATTCACTCTCATTCTTTCAATCACTCAATTACTCTTAAATATATTTATTAATAATCTTCTTCTTAACTACTCTCTTAATATTAATTAGTTTTCTTAATTAGTTTCTATCATAGTCTTAATTTACAACTACAAAAGAAATGGCTTTAAGAGGAAGAGATAGTAATGTTAGTAGCTCGTTCGAAGATTTGTTTATGTTATATAAAATGAACACCAATACTTTCTCTTAACATTTGGAGCAAGAAATTTTAGGACCTCCTACTCCGAGTGTTTTAATTCTTGAAACACCAACTACAGAGATATGATCTCCTAGTAATTTTTAAACTTCTAATTTTGTAAACTTTTATGTTAGTTTAATGTAGTTTAGCTTATAACTTTGCAAGAAGTTTTTGAATATTAGTATAATTGAATGTTATAACTTTATACAAATTTTAGTTAAGTTAATGTTATAAATTGATATGAATATTAGTTTAGTTAATTAATTTATATGAATGTTGGTTTAGTTTTGTTAATAATAACTTCTATGAACTTTAGTTTAGTTTCTAACTTGATATGAATGTTTGTTTAGTTTAGTTTATAACTTTGTATAAATGTTAATTAAGTTAATGTCATAACTTGATATAAATATTTGTTTAGTTTAGTTTATAACTTTATCTGAATGTTAGTTTAGTTTAGTTTATAGCTTCCAAAGAATTACAAACGTTATTCGGTGATATCAGAACTAAAGTTGATGCCTTTGATTTCTTTGCATGTTTAATAGTTTCTACAGCTTTTATTTTTCTGCTCATAACCTAGCTGTCTAGGCTAGGAAGCATGGGAAGTCTTCTATTTTAATATTTTGTCTTCTGTTACAAAAAAAACTATATTTTTTTAAGGAAGAGATAAATTTGAAAAACTTACTTAAGTTAGGTCAGCTTTGATGAGTAACATTTATGTCACTCATCTATATCTTCCTAGCAAAGATTCATATTCTTTTTGGCCCAAGTTCATCCCCTTTTATTCCATTTTTCATCACTTTGTGCATGGTCTAGGCTAGGAGAATTATTCGTATTTTTATCTTGTTTTCCTTGATTTCTCGTATCTTATCTACTTTTATGGGTGTTTTCGTGGCTTGATGTAGGTATCTAGTTAGCATGAGCACGAGATCTAAAAAATAGAAATGCATAGTAGAAAATCCAAGAAGAATGCTAAGAGATCTATCAAGAATTGACCCAAGAGGCGTCTCAAGGGAAAAAGGCATTGAGCGGTCGCTAAGTTCAAAGGAAGTTGACAGACATAACTTAACGAGCGAGCAATAAGCGATTGTAAATAGGGCACTTAAAGGCTCAAGCAGGCATTCAAGGGTGAACTGAGCAACCGTTTAAGAGTGAACTGAGCGACCTCTCTCTTAAATAAAAATCTAGAATTTCCCATTTGAGCGTTTGCTTGCCCTTGAACTAAACGCCAACTCGGTTCTATTTGGGCGAATTCCGTGATCTTTTCAAACTCTTCCATGGGCTTTTGAGGGGAAAAAGATGGCACAAAGCAAGAAGAGTAATTAATTATCATTAAGAATAGTTTTAAACTAGTTTTTAGAGTAGAGAACATAGTTTACACTTTCATATTTTTCCTCCACAAATTCTTAGATTAGTTTAAGATTTTGTTCTTGAGTTTTGTAAATTTGACGAGATTACATCAAAGTTTATTGGACATAAATTTTAATCTATAAAATTCAATATTTTCCTTCCATTATATTGTTTTACAATTTTTATTATTTATGATTTGCTTGATTTATGCTTGATAATTTTGGGTTTATTTCATAATAGTAGTTAGTCTTTGTTTGTGATTTGGTAGTATGCCTTATTTATGGCATTGTTTGTCATTTCTAGATATTAGTAGTTAGATTAGTTAGGGGATAGGGTGAAAACTTGATCCCAAGCATGGATAAAGTTTAAAGCCAGATGTTGGTTTCTTGATGAATATTGTGTGATTTGATGTAGGGTTTTGGTTGGAGCCTAGATTAGCCATTTAGGTTTCTTCCATTTGTGTTCATATGTAGAAGACATTTGAAAATATTGACTTTGATAGTGACCCGATTTTAAAAGTTTTTAACTGGCAAGCTATTGCTTGTTGTTTTGAATCTATTGCCACATATTATCTCATTTTGAGTACAATTTCCAATTTTTTCTCATTTGTGGTAGAAATTTGTTTTTAGGTTTGAACCCCGTCTAGTGCTTTTATCCCAAAGAACAAACCCTTTAAAACCGCTTGCTCCCCACTCGTGACTTCCTATCTCCCACTTTTTTTCTTCTAAGCGGCCTCTTAGGCCATGTGATAGGGTTATTTTTTCCTCTTGAGCGGGCACTCACTGGCCGCTCATTGCCCACTCATGACTTCCAGCCTGATCCTCAAAGCTGAATTGAGCGGGCACTTATTGTCATATCAAGCAGCCGCTCAGGTCTTTTTTTAGACTTTAGATTTTTTTTCTTCTTTTTCTGCTGAATACACTTTTAGCATTGTTCTCAACCTAGTCCTTCTTCAATCTTATTGAGTACTTCTACCCCAACATTCTCTCATGCATAGCTCGTTTCCTCAGTGTATTATACCTAAAGCGCGAGAAACCATGCAAATTTAATTCTAAAGCTAAAATCACAAAACTTAAGGAAATAAAATGAAAAGAATGGCTAGAAAACTCGAGTTGCCTCCCACAAGCACTCTTTTATTGTCAATAGCTTGACATTATGCATGATTTTTAGTTAGTTGAGGTGCCTTCAAACTCAAGCAACTTTGTTGATGAGATATTCTTGATTTTGTATCCTTGGTAGTAAGTTTAGAGCCTTTGGTTATTGACCTTGAATGCTCTAGACCATTCACTCTATATTTTTACTTAACCATAAGGAAATAGCTTCCATACCTCAAATGGGCCACTCCATCTCGATTTTAGCTTTCCGGGAAACAACGTCAACCTCGAATTATACAATAACACCTTGTCACCCACTCGAAACTCCTTTTCACAATATAGCTATAGTGCCACTCTTTAGCTCTTGCTTTGTAGATGCTTGAACTATCATATGAGTTCATGCGGAGTTCCTTTAATTCGTGAAGTTTAAGGAGTCTATTTTTACCTGCACTTTTGAGATCAAAGTTGATATACTTAATAGCCCACATTGCCTTGTGTTTTATCTTCACTGGAGATGAAAACTCTTTCCATAAACCAGTTTATATGGGGTGGTGCCTATAGGGGTCTTGAAAGTTGTCCTATAGGCCCATAAAGCATCATTAAGCTTTAGAGACCAATCTTTTTTCTTTTAATGGTCTTCCTTAGAGTAAGCTTGATTTGCCATTTTGAGATTTCTGCTTGGCCACTTGTTTGAGGATGATATACCTACCGTACCTTATGGTGGATTTCATACTTCCTAAGGTGTCTTTGAAGGATATCCGTGGAAAAATGCAAACTACCATCACTTATGATGACTCAAGGGACTCCAAACCTTGGGAAAATCACTTTAAAAAGCCAAACAACAACTTTGTGATCATTTGTGGGAGATGTAATTACTTCTACCCACTTACTCACATAGTCAATTACCACTAAAATGTATTTATTTCCATAAGAGGATGGGAATAGTCCCATGAAGTCAACATCCCACGCATCAAAGATTTCCAGCTTTAGGATCAGGTTTTGAGGCATTTCATCCCTTTTTGAGTATTTCCTGTTCTTTAACATTATTCATATCTCCTCACAAATTCCCATGCATCCTTGAAGAAGGTTGGCCAATACAAGCAAGATTGTAATACCTTTGTTGTTGTCTTCCTTACACTCATGTGTCCTCCACAAGGTGAGGAATGACACATGCTTAGGACACTAGCAACCTCTTCATTTAGTACATACCATCTGATTCGACCATTTACATACCTCTTGAACAAAATAGACTCATCCCAAAAATACCTCTTGGATTCATGCATCAACCTCTAGCGTTCCTATGGTGTGAAATAAGGTGGAACCATACTTCCATCCAAATGATTTACTAAATCAACGAACCATAGTAAGCTCTTAGACTCTAATGCATAAAGAATGTTGTCCTTATGGCAATCATCAATGGGTAGATCTCTAAGATTATTATTCTTCCTCTCTAAATAGGATAAATGATCTGCAACTAAGTTCTCATACCTATTTCTGTCCTTGATCTTAATATCAAACTCTTAAAGAAGTAAAATCTACCTTATTAACCTAGATTTGACATCCTTTTTAGACATTAAGTACTTAATTGCTGAATTACCATCATAAACAACTACCCTTGATCCTACCAGGTATGCACGGAACTTCTTGAAAGCATACACCATATCCAAGAACTCCTTTTCAGTGGTGGTATAGTTCCTTTGCACCTCATTCAATGTCTTGCTTGCAAAATAGATGACATGAGACTTTTTATTTTTCTTCTGCCCCAACACAGCTCCCACAACTATATTACTAGCATTACACATGAGTTCAAATGATAAAATCCAATTCAATGGTTACACTAACAGAGTTGAAGTAAGCGCCTCTTTTACCATGTCAAAAGCACTCAAGCGAGATTCATCAAATACAAACCCATTATCTTTCTAAAGTAGTGTGGTGATAGGCTTATCTATCATCAAGAATGATTCAATGAATCAATTATAGAAGCATGTGTGGCACAAGAAAGACCTCACTCCTTTCACCTTAGTGGGAGGGAGAAGCCCAAGGATGACTTTAACCTTTACTGGATCCACTTTAATGCCCTGATATGACACCTTATAGCCAAGAACAATCCCTTTTTCATGATAAAGTAGCACTTCTCCTAGTTAAGAACTAGTTTGGCATCCTTACACCTTTTGAAATATCGAGCTAAGTTCATTCAACATTCATCAAAAGTATTACAACCTATCGAAAAGTCATCCATGAAAACCTCCATTTATTTTTCAACCATATCTGTGAAAATAGACATCATCCAACACTGAAAAGTAGTTAGGGCATTACGTAACTCAAATGGTATCATATGATAAGCATAGGTGCCATAGGGGCATGTGAATGTCGTATTTTCCTAGTCCTCGAGGTAAATAGGGATTTGAAAGAATCCAGAGAACCCATCAAGATAATAGAATTATTTGTGCCTTGCTAACCTTTCCAAGATCTGATCAATAAAGGGTAGGAGGAAATTGTCCTTTTTGGTGGAGGTGTTCAATTACCTATAATTTTTGCACATCCTCGAACAACATGTAGTGGTGCCACCCACTTACTATTAGAGATAGGGTAGATGACACCTATAGCAAAAAGTTTGAGAATTTCTTTTCTTTATGACCTCTATCATTGGGGGATTGAGTTTTCATTGCCTTTTAATGGAAGGCTTAGCTTCATACTCTAATGATATGGGGTGCATGCATAGGGTAGGTCTTATTCCCTTGATAACATCAAGGCTATACCTCAACTCCTTTTTATGTAGTCTCAATACATCAAGTAAATTTAATGTTTCTTCTTTTCCTAAGGAAGAACTCACTATGACCGGGTAGGTGGATAAGGGACCAAGAAATTCTACCTTCCTTATAGGAAACTTCACCGAATGGTCTTCCAACTGAAGAGAGATATTGGTGGGTCTCAATTCCCTAAGTTCATCTTCTTACACAAGGGATATGGCATAATACTTATGCTAGCCCCTAGATAACAAAGTGTTTTATCAATTAATGTCTCATCTATTGCATAATTGATGGAAAAAACTACTAGGATCCTTTAACTTAGTAGGCAACTTATTTTGAATGATGGCACTATAAGTCTTTGGAAACATAATAGTCTCCACTACACCTACCTCATGCTTATTGCTTAGAATATCCTTAAGAAACTTGGCTTAGGCAAGCATTTGCTTGATTGCATTAGTGAATGGGATGTTGATATACAACTTCCTAATGACCTCTAGGAATTTTGCAAACTGCTCATCAATCTTAGACCGTTTAAAGATAGTTGGATAAGGAAGTTTCTCATAAGAGGGTGTAACACTCATTTGTTTATTCTTTTCCTTGTTATCTTCTATCTCACCCTTACTTCCACCAGTCTCCTCCATATTTTGATCCTTGGAATCCTTGGGATAACTGTCACTCATCTTCTTAACCGTTCTCTTAGGGGCTTCACTTAAAGCTTTTCCACTCCTAGTTATAATGGCATTAGCATGCTCAGTGGGATCTATGCCTTGGCTAGGGATTGAGGGTCTCGAGCCATCCTTAAGAGCATTAGAAAGCTAGGCAATCTGATTTTCAAGCATTTTATTGTGGGTTTGCATTTGCCTTAGGCTCTCCTCTATGTCATTATTCTTCTTAGTCTAAGTGGCCATAAATTCTTCATCAAAGACTCTAAGTTAGACTTATAAGAAGGAGATTTAGTTGTGGGGACATTAAGCCTAGATATTGAATTTAATCCAAGTGGGTTTTGTTGGTTTAAGTTTCGGAATTAGCCTTGATTTGGGTTGTGAACCCTATTTTGATTATGATTAGGCCCATAGTTCCCATATACATATCCTTAAAAGTTATCCTAACCTTGGTTCTTATATTTCCTACGGCCTTGGAAATTTCCTTGGTTTTGGCCACTAAAAGTCCCTTGCCCTTGGTTTTGAAAGTTTCCTTGGTTATGCCAACTAAAGTTCCCATTCCCTTTATTCTGCCCATTTCTCTAACTATAATTAGGATGAGCTCTCCACCCTAGATTGTAAGTGTTAGAGTAAGGATAAAATTCAAGGTTAGGAGCCATATTGTTTATGGCATTAACCTATTTCATGCCAGATGGTTAATAACCGCTCTTTTAGCGTCGTTTTACTAAAAGATTAGTTATGAAAACTATGTTTATAAACACCCTAATACTACTACAACTAGTGTAACGGTAAATTGGGGGTCGAACCACAAGGACAAAGGATGCTAGTTACTAGACTTGATGTAAAAGTTTATTTGGGATTTAAATTGATCAAACTATACTAAAAACAGGAAAGTAAAGCAAGAATAAAATGATAATAAGCAATGAAAGAAAAACGGGGATAGACTAGTTCCACCCTAGGAAGGACAATCGAACTTGCAAATACGCTAAGTTAGGGGAAATCAATCAACAATCAATCAAGACACTCAAGATGATGAGATGAAGTTTATGACCCTATAAATCACATGAACAACCTATAATCGCCCTATGTCTCCAAAGGAGTGGTTGGACAAGATTCGCACCGAATATCAATCAAAGAATCATCGATAATCTCAAACCCTAAAGCTACGCATGAAGAACAAGCCAAACCTAGGGTTTCACCAATCAAACCACTAAGAGAACTACTCTCGCATCTGCATAAATGAAAACATAAAAATAGCAAGAGTAATTGAATCAAAAAAAGAAATAAACGAAAGCATTAAACGAAATAGAACAACAAACGAAATGATAACTTACGTAATTAAAATTGCATGAACAAAAATAATTCTGAATCCGAAATACAAAGCTTGAAAAGGAGAACAACGAAAGCTATAAATCTAAACTAATGTATGAATGAAATGGAAAGCTTTAAAGTGATGTTCTAAGTTGAGGCACAAGAACTCTCAAAGAAGGCATGAGGGTTTTTTTACGCAGCAAGGGGGTATTTATACCCTAGGGACATAAGGGGGTAAAACCCTAGAAAAACCCTCAAGGGCCAACTTAAGAAGGACCAAAAACTACAGAAACAGGGACCATTTGGTCGAATGAACAGTGTATTCAGCCGCCAAATGAGTGGCCATTCGGCCGAATGAAGAGTGTACTCGGCCATTACAGAAGCTTCAAGTTTTCTCAACCTGTCCACCATTCGACCAAAGGAGAGCACCCATTCGGCCGAATGGGCCTTGATTCGGCCGAATGGGAGTCCATTCAGCTATTCCCGAGAACTTGAGTCATATGCTTGAGTTCTTATCTTCCATTCGATCGAATGGATGTTAGATTCGGTCGAATCTAAACCTAAACCTTGCTGAACAGCTTCTTTGAAGTGTCTAATGGCTTCTGGAGTTTGTGGGATCTTCGAGAGTAACTTAGAATGCGTATCCAAGCTATGATACGCACATATAAACTCTTGATAAGAGTGTCAAAGCCTCAAACATGTCACATTTTACCTTGAAATCATCGAAAGTACCTGAAATGACCTAAAAACAGCTCGAGAACAAGATCAAGGTAAAATCGAATGTAATGTGCATAAAACCAATCTAAAACCGTGAGACTGGACACTAAAATGGGGTTGTAAAAGTGCTCTAAAATGAGCACATCAACTTCCCCCAAGCCAAACTTTTGCTAGTCCCTAGCAAATGAATTAGCAAGGCAACACCATGAGTAAAGCACATGAAAAGCAAGGTGAGCGGAAAACAAGACAATGCCAGCCGTGTATACGCAAAACTTTTCCCTAGCCATGGGTGTGCAAGTATAATGGGCTCAAAAGACATAACACCAAGATGAATAATGTTTTCCACAGACTCGGGATCACTGAAAAAGCTACAACACAGGCCATGCCACCTACTACCCAATGAGGTCACAAGTCAACGCTCCCTAGGGTGTTTCCCAAGAGATATGGGAAATTTGTACTACGCTCGTGTGTTTAATAAGGTATGTGTTTCACTCAGAATCGTCCGACTAAAGATGAGTCGGGAATTAAACACCTAAATAGGGAGAATTCTTGGGAATTGTATCTTATCTACTCTCCACCACAGAACTTTTCTATTTAGGCCAAGTCGAACAGGTTTGAAAATGGTTGCAATGTACGCTAGGATCAAGGTAGGGTAAAATTTGGGGATGTGGAGTTAAAATAGAGGATTGTAAGCAATCCAAGGTAATGAAACCAAGGACAGCTATGACTTCCAACATCAATGCCACTCCCAAAGTCCTTAAGATACGCATAGATGAACTGTAATACATTACACCAACTTTATTCTCAAATTTTTCTTTTTCCTCTTTTTTTTTGTTTCTTTTCTATTTTTTTTCTTTTTTTTTTTGTTTTCTTCTCTTTTTTTTCTTTTCTCTGTTTTTCATGCTAATGTTTCTGAAATATACTAAGAGTAATGTATAGTCATATCATCCGATTAAGACTTTTCCAACCGAAATCATTCACCATAATGCAACGGACACCACTTCACTGTGATCACTTGACTATCCTCTAGGTAAGGAGAGGGAATATTTGGCTCATATGGATTTAGGTAGTGTAGCTATGAAGAAAAGGTAAAGGCACAAAATTGGCTTACCCTAAAGTCAATCAATATTCATGGTAGGCAATTTGGCCATGTAGCTGTAACTACAAACGTGTTATCATCTCTGGCCTTTAGAAAAGCAGACTATGCTGGAGGAGAACAGACACAATACTTAGATTTTCTAACTAGCACTCGATGACATGGGACTCATAATGGACTCAAAGATCCAAGCCACAAACCAAGCAAGCCTAGATCCCCCAAGTCAGGTAGAAAACAGTCAGTCATTCGGTCCCAAAATAGGCACAAGGCTAGGAAAACATGAGTATGTATAGGACCACTAGAATGTACACATCAGAAGCTTGCATGTCAGTTTCACAACTCAAGCACATCAACTTGACACACCTAAAGATGCAGAGAAACTAAAACAAAAACCAAGACAATAGTTTCAATAATGCGGATCTTTCAAAACTTTGAAAACACAAGGACCCTCTTCCAGGCCAGCTCAAGAGCCGTCTCGGCACTTGGGAAAGATGGAGAAGAGAACCAAAAGGGAGAAAGATCAGTATTATGGGAACTATTACTATACAAACAAACAAATAAAATAAACATCGGGTTATCTCCCGTAAGTACTTTTGCTTAACATCGGTAAGTTCGACACAGTTAGCCACAGGTTTAAACGAAAAAAGAAAATGAAGAAATTATACCTGTCTTAGGCGTGGACTCACTCCTAGCATCTCCATCACCTCTAGTGTGGGGAGTCAAAACTCTCCGTCGAGCAGTTGTAGTAGAAGTAAGCAAAGTAGAGCTGGGGTCATCGGGAGGTGGGCTATAATGTGGGATTCCCCCAAGCCAGGGTGGAGTCATCGGTCTCTTTTTAGATTTTTTTTTCTTTTTCTAGCCCTCTTCTTTTTGCGGGCTGGCTTGTCATCTCACTTAAATTTTTCACAGTCTTCTTCCATCTGAACAATCTCCTTTTCAACATCAAGAATAACATTCTTGATCATTTCCTCCTTCTCCGTCACCTTAACCAATACCGGGGCAGCATAAATATCACAACCATCACCCTTTTGTTTAATAAGTTTCTCAAAAACATTAAATGAATAGATCAGCTCGACCATAGGTTCCTTGGAAGACTTAGAAAAGGTAAATACAACCTTTTCTTGGGCCACTCTTACAATGATAGTCTCTGATTCACAGTCTATCAAGGCACCCAAAGTCTTCAAAGCATCCCTCCCTAAGATGATAGGGGTATAAGGATCCTCAACCATATCAAGCACCACAAAGTCACATGGAACCACAATGTTCCCTACTTGGATCAGAAGGTGCTCAAACTCCCCGCATGGCACTTTTATACTAAGGTCGGCCAGTTGGATGGTTTTCTTCGATGGTTTGAGCTCAAAGGTCAACTGTTTGGCAATGGACATGGGCATTAGGCTAATGAAGGCTCCAAGGTCAGCAAGTGCTCCCTTAGAATTGAGTTTTCCAAGGGTGACTAAGAGCACAAAGGGTCCTCTAGCCTTTTCTTTCTTTGTTCACGTGTCCTGAATGATGGCACTCACCTTCTCTGAAAAACTAATCACTTCGCCCCCAAGCTTTCTCTTATTTCCTAAGATGGTTTTCAAATACTTAGCATATTGAGGCATCCGCTCCATGGCCTCTAATAATGGTATCTTCTTTTCAAGCTGCCGCATATGCTCTAGGAATTTGAGAAACTTTTCTTATAATTGTTTCTCTACCTTTTTGTAAGGAAAAGGTAGAGGCAGAGCATGTTGACGCTCAAGTTTCCTCATTTCTTGTATCTCCCTCCATCTCTCTTCCTCATCCTTCTTCTTCCTCTCATGCCCATCTTCTTCAACATTATTTTCCTTATCCTCTTCACTACCCTCCTTCTCTTCTCTCCCCTCATGATCCTCCTTAAGCTCAATTTCTCTTTGAAAACCACTATCCTTTGAGGACCCTTCCCCTAAATCATCTCGTGGAGCTGCAACTAGACCTGAGTATGAGGTTCCCGATCTTAGGAAGATCTTCTTGTAGGTGTGATGTTTAGGGTTGGAGGTAGGAGTGTTTTGTGATGGGGGTTGGGTGGATGGGTTCTGTTGAGGGTGAAAAGGGAATAGCAATGGTGGAGGTGGACTGGCTATCTGAGCAAGCTGGGATTCAAACAACTTTTGTTGTGCTTGAAGTTATTGCATTTAAGCGATTAAGGTTTGATTTATTTAGGAGAGAGTTTGATTTTGCTGCGCAAGGGAGCTCACTTGGGTGGAAAGGTAATCGTGATTTGGAGGCGGGTTTGGTGGTGGCTATGTAGATGGATAGGGTAGGTTGGATGTTAACTTGATGAATTCTACAAGAGGGGGGGTGAATTGTAGATGGGAACAACTTCTGTGACTTATAGCAAATATTGCGGAATTTAAAACGCTATAAGGAACAAGAGTGTAAAGAGAGATTTTCACATGGAAAACTCCTTGTGCCCAACAAGGAGAAAGACCACGACCCACTCGGGATTTTAACACACTTTCACTAATAGGGCAACAACTCAGTTACAACCTATGGAACTCTTCTCAACTTAAGTTCCTCTACAAACTTAAGTTCCCCACTACAATCCCTCAATTGTAGTGCTCTCTCTTTCTCTAGTTTCTACTCTGAAACTCACACTCTAGACTCACTCAAGTCTCTCTACAAGGTTCACTCAAACCCTTCTCCCAATTACAACTCTATAAAATTTACTCTATGTGCAAGAGGAAGTAATTAGGAACTTGGGAACTCTACTCAAGGATAAACGTTTGAAAGCTCTTGAGAAAATATATTGTTGGTCTGTGTTTTCACTTCAAAAATCAAGTCTGGATTTATAGAAAAACATAATCTCTTAACTGACTCTCCACTTCTCCCACAACTGCCAAGTTTCCTTGGTTTTAGGACACGTTCCCATGACCAAGCAGTTGCGAGAAACGTGGGGTGAGTGCTCTCCAAGTTTCCAGAAAACTTTGAATGTTTTCCTAAAATCTCGCCAACAATATGCACGTTCAACATCATCAGTTAAGTAGTAAAAAGATAATTTTGGAATTAGGATATATTTTTCAAAATGATAAAAAAATCTTTTTGTAAAATATTATCTTAAAACTTATTTTCCAATAATAATAAAATCTTTTTACTAAAGCATATTTTATCAAATCCCATTTTTTAAGTAGAACAGAATAAATAAATTTTCTTAAGCTTTTTAATAAACTGACGTTTTAGTTCATGTCAAGATGAGTTCCTAATCAAGTTCCCATTACCTATTCCTTCACACTTACATAAATCCTAAACTCGATTTAGTCTTTATGTCTTCACTTCTATGAAGTTTTCAGCTCAGCAACTTCAAGTGGTTCTCCTCTTGTTCCTACTCAGGAACAATGTGATGCATGGCTTGAATAGCTTCTTGTTCCGTTAAGGCTGCTGTATCTTCTCTTCACTGCTCAGTTGTGTTCCTACTCAGGAACTCAGTGTGTTCCTACTCAGGAACTCAGTAATGCACAGGAACTTAACAAAGACATTAGTCAAGTTTGCTTTGGGTCATCATCAAAACATCATAAGGATCAACATTGGAGTTGGGCCTTGGCACCGGAGGATATAACCTATTCCCATTTGGCCTAGGAAAACTCCCATTTGCTTGGTTGGTGGAGTTGTACCCTTGGTTGAAGTTTCCTTGGCTAAAATTTGGATTGAAGGGAGGTCTGAAGGGTTAATTGTTGTAAGGACCTTGTTGAGCAAACCCTTGATTTTGACCACCATACCCCACAACTGCCATATAATCGGGATTGTACCCATATCCATCATAGTTCATGACTGGAGGTCCTTCTTGGTTGCACCCTCCATAATTCACGGCTGCCACATGTTTAGAATTTGAACCCCCACAATAGGATGTATCATGATTGGTGCCCCCGCAGATTCTACATGAAAAGGGCGTCTCTTTAACTGATGATACATTGGAGCTACCTTGAGCAAATTTGAACTTGGATAGTTTCTTATCCATGATAGCCTCGATTTTTGAACTAATCGTGTCCAAGTTACTTGAATCAATCATTCCTCTCGATAATCCATTACCTCTTGCTCCTCCCCAAGAGCTATTTTTGGCCACCTCCTCAATCTTAGCTTTCACCTGATTGCATGGGAACTTTGAGAGTTGGCCCCCAACTGTCGAGTCTAGAAGTGCCTTGGTGGAGTCATTTAAACCATCATAGAAGAATGTATTAAGACAGATCTCCCCATACTCATGATAAGGGCATGCTCTAATCATTCTTTTAAATCTAATCCAAGTAGCACTAAGGTTCTCATCATCCTCTTGAGTGAAGGACGCAATTTTCTTGCGCCAATCTTGCGTTCGAACTGTAGGATAGAACCTCTCTATAAAAGTTGTTTTCAATTGAGCCCAATTAATAATTGATTTGGGCTCTAGGCATTTATACCAATCCTTAGCATCCCCAGCTAAACTCAAGTGAAACAAGTGTATTCGCATATAGTCCGGATTATTGGGGCATGGAGGAACGAGAACTCAAATATCTGAGAATGCCTCCAAGTGTTGGAGAGGGCATTCATTTTTTAAACCACAAAAAGGGGCCTCCTTCACCATCCGGGTGAATTGAGGATGTATGTGATAAGGATTTGGAGCTATGGGTAACACTACACCTCCTTAAAATTCTTGGGACCCAGGTTTCCCAAATTGACCAAATAATTGCTGGTTTTCGTCCATTGGTGGTGTAGGAGGGTTGGGAGTATTTGGTCGTGACAAAATTTGGGATGGAATTCTCCATTTACTACGTTGAATTTCAAGATCGTATGGTTCTAACTATTGATTTGATCTACCTGTGCTATAGGACATGCAAACAACACTAGAAACCAAGCGTAAGCACTGACAAGCAAGATTAAAAGACAATAAATAAAACAAAAATGAATTACAACAAGACTATGATCTAACCATAACGCCTTATCCCTGGCAACGGTGCCATTTTAATAACCGCTCTTTTAGCTTCGTTTTACTAAAAGATTAGTTATGCAAAATATATTTATAAACACCCTTATTGTCCACTCGTAACTTCTTGCCTGTCTATTCCCATTGAATTGAGCGGCCGCTTAGGATTCTTCTGAGCGTCAGCTCAAGCCTATTTTTGTCTTGAAAGGCCTCTTAGTTCAATTCTTGAGCGACCTCTTTGCATCTCTTTTTGTCTTTTCTATTATGCATCTCTATTCCTTGGTCCTCATGCTCAAGCTCTCTAGATACCTGCATCAAGCCACGAAAAATCGCATGAAAGTAGAAAAATATTGGAAACCAAGGAAAACATGAGAAAAACACAAAGAATGCTCCTAAGCCTAGATCATACACAAAGTGATGCAAAATGGAACAACATGGGATGAACTTGGGCCAAAAAGAGTACAAAACTTTGCTAGGAAGATACAAATGCATGACAAAAATGTCACTCATCAACTATGTGTCTCTAATTCTCAATTCTCGTGCTCATGCTAACTAGATACCTACATCAAGCCATGAAAACACACATAAAAGTAGAAAAAGTACGAAAAATAAATGAAAACAGGACCCAAGACACGAAGAACGCTCTTAAGCCTAGACCATGCACAAAGTAATGCAAAATGGCACAAAATGGGACAAACTCGGACCAAAAAGATTATGAAACTCTGGTAGGAAGATACATATGAGGGACATAAATGTCACTCATCTGGAGCAAACCCCTCCCATATAAACACTTATTTTAATACTTTTTGCAACCTTGATGAGCCTCGATCTAGCAAAGAGACCTCACCCTTAATGTTGTCTTATGATCAACTCACTTTTATTTTCAATGTCTCATTTTGTCTATGATGTGAAGAATATGGAGCAACTCCTACTTCACTAAGTTAAGCCCAAAAAACCTAACTTTAAGCACCTTATTCAAGGAACCATCTTCATAGATTGGTCTTCTCTCAATCATTCAAGCAACCCCTCTCCCTTGTATTTTATTTATTGCAAGTTACATTATGCCTCTTTATCTCTTTTGCATTTGGTTTATGATGCTAACATTTGGACATCTCCAATCTTACTAGACTTGACACTTTTAACCCATTTTCATGAGTAAACCCTAAATATGTATCATTGTTGAATACATGTTTGGGAGTTATCCTTAAAGCTCATTTCTTGCTTTAGATCTCATAATCCATACTTTAATTTCTATTCTCATATTCAACATCTGTGATTTTCTATGGCTAAATCATATTTATCATCTGAACTAGGCGCATCTCTTCAAGTAGGAGTATATCATAAGGAAATGTCTCTTTAGGCCTCAGTCTTCATTTAATCAAGAAATCCACTCAAACTTATCATGCATTATTCTTATTTTACAATGCCACTAACCCTAACATCTTAGTTATATATCTCTTGTCCCTTTTATTTCAATTCAAGTATGCACCTTTTATTACATAATCCTTATCTTGTAATTGCACAACTACTTTTATCGTATGCTTATAATTAAGACCTGTTGATTGTAATCACGACTAATAAAAATAAGCTTAGACAACCGGCCATAGGGACCCTAAATCTTGAGTTACAAAAATCGAGCTCTTAAGTGGCAATTCACTCATTGAATTGTCCACTTGAAACCTAATTGGGGTCCAATCCCTTAGTACTTACACAAAAATTCCCTACAATGGATGCAAAGGGTTAAAATCAAATTAAACCTTTCAAGACTACTCTTATAAGAGGAAAAATCAATGTGGGTTTCCTAGTTATTAAAGAATGATTAGACTTAGGACGCAACCAAAGTTTAGAGATTGATCCATTTGGGAATAGTGAAGGATATCCTATGTACTCATGTTTGTGAGCATAAAGAATAAGTTAAGGTATTATAGTGGAAAGAATCGGTTAAAGGTGGTTGTAAACACTTACCAAAGAAAAAGGAGTAGAGAGGATGGAACAGGGAAACACATTTTTAGCAAAATTGTCGAGAAGGATCTATGTAAAATTATGAAAGATGAGTGTGCCCCTATAATGTCTCAACTTTAGATGGAAGATGCTTAGAGCTTTGTCTAGAAGGGAGGAACTAATCAAAATGGACATAATTCAAGAGACTACTTGCCAAGTATGTAATTAGGATTCTAAATCTTTAGAGCACCTGAATTGGGACTGCGATATTTTCAAACACAATTGGGAAGTGTCTATGTTAGGCATTCGAGTTTCTCCACTTGATCCCAAGCTGGGCGCCTAGGCAAAGAATTAGTTACCGTTTCTTCTCAAAGAAGATAACATTAGTCAGGGAAGAGTAGAGGACTTCCTTATGTTATGTTAGTGTATCAGGCTCCACATAAACAATATATGCTTCAAAACTTTTTAAAGAATGGAGAAGTCAGAGTTATATCAATCAAAAAAGACAATAAGAGAATGAAGGAAAACTAGGGATCAAGATCTCCAATGATTTTCATTTGAATAACTAGAAAGGAAACACAACTGATTATAGTGGAAACAAATAGAGCCTAAAAGAGAATGGAAAAGAAGAATCAAGATAATTATATTCAAGCAAAAATAGGATGGGGTCATCCGCAGTGCATAC
The DNA here is from genome assembly GCA_026401315.1 of Dysphania ambrosioides. NCBI lineage: Eukaryota > Viridiplantae > Streptophyta > Magnoliopsida > Caryophyllales > Amaranthaceae > Dysphania > Dysphania ambrosioides. Next base: position 12,865,026 of record CM048665.1, on the reverse strand, counting down.
GGTCAGAATGAAAGGGGTGGTCGGTGAGAGGGTTTAGAATTGTTAGCTACCAATAAGGGTTTGAAGGAAACTTAGGGAAAGACTAACTCCTATGTAATAAGGACATATAGCATCCAAACAATAATGGATATAGATAAAGCACCAAAGGGGTTGAGAAATTTGGTAAAGCTTATGGTTTTTGAGGTTCACAAACTAGCGAACTTAGCTTGAATGGCAGCCTAGGTTTTATTATTTTATATGTCTCCTTCGATATTAGCCAAAAAAAATATGAACCCAACTTCACCATATATACTAGGCAAATAGGATAGTGCACCCAGGTGCACGATGCGCATCGTGCACCCTGTGTAAAACGCAAGAGAAATAACATAAAATGCAATTGCTTTTCTAAACTTGAATGAGAGTGGAAAACAGGTCAGCATGGGTGGGAGACATGTCAGCAGAAACGTAACGTGCATTCTTGCTAAAGTTGGTAAACGTGAAAAGGTGTACTTGGTAAATGTGAAAAGGAAAGATTTTTTGCAGGAGTCACTGTAGTATTTACTGTAGCGCATGGATAGTCTAATTTTTTGCATCGAGAATCATGAAATGAGGCCAGAATTAATGACATAATTTTACAAATGAATATTATGTAGTTATCCAATGAACATGTAGTTGTACATCACTGAACATGAGAGAAGAAGCCAACGAACATTTCTTTACTTGGGTGATTTAGTTCAAAATAATTCATTGAAAGTTTTAAAAATGAACATTTTACAATGACTCACTGGCCATTTAGTTGAGAAGAAATGAACATTTATTATTATGCAGTGAACATTTGTTTGACAGGCACGCTAGGCATTAATTTGTAATGATTATGTATTGGGATTTATTTGATTTAATATTTCAATGATTGTTACGTATGAGGACCTATTATAATATATTTAATGATTGTAAAAGTATTTACAAATTATGATATATTTTAATATTATACACGCTAGGCCAATGGACATACTATTCTAAACGAATGAACATACTAGTATTAACGAATGAACATACTAGTATAAACCAATGAACATACTAGTGTTACGTTTGAATGAACATTTCATACCAGTCCAAAAATCTAAGAGATTGTACGTACTAGTGTAAACCAATGAAGATACTCTTATAAACCAATGAAGATACTCTTGTAAACCAATGAACATACTCTTGTAAACCAATGAACATACTAGTGTAAACAAATGAACATTAACTTTTTTTGTTTGAATGAACATTACACATCAGCACAAAAATCTAATAGATTGCATTGGGAAGGAGCATTTTTTGGTAATGATGATGCGTGCGTTTTCTTTGCAGATTTCTTTTGAATATTTACTTCAATATTTGAGATTTTGCAATGTTACTTTTGCAGGCATTGTAAATTTTGTATTTTATTTATTTCTGGTCTACAAAAGTAGAAGCCTTCCAACTCACAGACTCATTCCTTTATTATTTTTATCTTGTGAATGAATACAATGGCTTCGATTCCCTTGGGTGAAGACATTGATGATATAAGCGTTGGTTCTGTTGAGGAATGTCGAAGTACTAATATTGAATTAAGTGGAGGTATATTTTAGTATATTTATGCATAATGTTTTGAATTCCGTTTTGATATTTTAGAAATAATTTGTATTCTTTTGAGTTTTTGTTGATTTAATTATGCATATTATGGATTTTAGAAATTAATTAGCATATTTATGCATATTGTTGATTTTTTAGAAATTAATTAGCATATTTATGCATATTGTTGATTTTTGGAAATTAATTAGCATATACTATGGATATTTTTGAATATTTTTTTTTGGCTCATTTTTAGTTTATTTGAATTTTGTATTAAATTAGGTTAGTTAATGTTGATTTAATTAGCAATATTAAGTTTATTGATTTTTGTAATTAATTTTGGTAAGAGTCAGAGACACTGAACAGTAGGTTGATAGGCACTGACCATCAAAGCAAACGCACTAAATAATACACTTGGGGAAAGGGAACTTTATGTTAATAAGCACTGAATATTATGCAAGATTTGACTAAACATCAACTTTTATGCACTGAACAATTGTACTAGATAGGCTGAACATGAACACATTTGTACACCTTGATAAAAGGTATTGAACATTTAGTTTAAAAAAGCACTGAAGATTAGGTTCATAATCACTTAACATTTAGTTTAAAAAAGCATTGAACATTTAAGATGCTGGAGGGCACTGAACATTAGGTCATCATCACTGACCATTAAGGAAGCGAGCACTGAACATTAGGTCATCATCACAGACCATTAAGGAAGCGAGAACTGCAAAATTTAGGTTAAATCAATGAACATTAGGTTTAATGTTTGTTGTTTGCAGTTAATATTAGGTTCAATGTTTGTGTTTTTGCAGAGGGTTTTGTAGAGTCCGCAGAGTCTGAGCTTTTGTACAAAGAAGTAAAATCTGATGAAGAAGCGTACGAATTATATAACAACTATTCGTTCAAGCATGGGTTTGGCACGCGTAAAGGAAAGATGGAGATAAGGGCCGATAAAAAAACTACACGACTGCGGATATTTGTATGCTCGCAAGCTGGGTTTAAGAAAAGTAGGGACTTATCGGTTTATCACAAAAGGGATGTTAAAACTGGGTGCAAGGCATTTATTCAGTTTTAATAAGGATTCGGGTTTATTTATTTAAAGTAACAAAGCATTACATGGTTCATAATCACAGTAGGGTCCCCGTGTCACAACGACATTTAATAAGATCCCACACGAAGGTTTCAGATAATCAAATTGCAATGCTGAGCAATTTCACTAAGAGTGGAATACTTATTGGTGATGATGTCCGTGTTTTGAAGAACGAGGCAGGAGGTGAAGCTAATCTAGGATTTCTTTCTAGGGATGCTTATGATCCGTTGAAAGGGCAGAAAAAGGCTAAATATGATGCGGTAAAGGGATTAATTAATTACTTTAAGGAAAGGAGTAGAAACGAGGTTGACTTTTTCTACAATTTTGACGTGGATGAGGAAGGTCATCTTGAGTCTTTCTTTTTTAGGGATCGTCGTATGAGAGTAGACTACGACGTATTTGGTAATTTATTACTTCATGACACGACTTACCGCACGAATAAATATGATATGATTTGTGGTCCTTTTGTTGGAAAGAACCATCAAAACAAGAATGTGATGTTTGGTATTTGATTCATATTGAATGAGAAGTGGGAGTCTTTTGAGTGGTTATTTAGCACGTTTTTGAGATCCATGGGTGGGAAGCATCCGATTACTATTATGATAGATCAAGCACAATCAATGGCTAGAGCGATAAAGATTGTGTTCCCAAACACCCGTCATCGTTTATGTACGTGGCATATCGGGGAGAATGCTAAAAAGAATATTAAGGGATTGAGGTCTATGGAGGGTTTCAATGATATATTCAACATTGTTTTAAAATATACTGATACGGTAGCTGAATTTGAGCATTACTGGTCAAGGTATCATGTATATCATAAGCGAGGTTTACATTATGTTCATTGCTAATCAATAATTTGGTCATTAATATTGAGTACAGTGTGCATTGGAAATTATAATATGTATCTTAGAAAGTTCCTGTTGAATGAGTGTTAGTATGTTCAGGAGGAGTTTTTCAGTGAACATATCCTAAATTCCACTGAATATGTACTCAATCTCACTGAACATCTACTTAAACTCAGTGAACAAGTCCTTCATTCCAATGAACATCTATTTAGTACATCTCACCGACCATTCAGATTACTCCACTGAATATTTAGATTATTCCACTGATCATTTTTTCATTTCTGCTGACCATTTACATAATTCCATTGAATATTTGGTCATGTTCACTGACCATTCGCATAATTCCATTGAATAATTCCTTCATTTAACCGAACATTCGCATAATTGACCTAAACATTTCAATGACCATTTACGCCATCTCACTGAACATCTAAGAAAAATCCAATGAACATTTATGTTATTGAACTGCACCTTTGATAAATTTCCCTGACAATCTAGATAATTCCACTGCACAATTAGTTAATTTCACTGAATATGTCTCCCATTTCAACTAAACATTTCATTGAATACCTTATTTACTATACTTTAATGACCATGCAGCCTCTCTACACTGAACATGTTTTGATTTGGCTGAAAATTTCATGTAATTTTAATGTACACAGTGTCCATTATTTCAATTTGTAGCATGGTTACGAAGTTTGCGTGTTCCTCCAATAAATGGATTCAAAATTTGTATCTTATCAAGGAGTTGTGGTGCCCTGCATATTCCAAGGACTATTTACGTTGAGGAGTATTGTCATCCTAAAGAACACTAATAGAGCTATCTCAAGGAGATTGCATAAAACTCACAGTCTTTATGATTTTTATAATTGTTTTGTTGGTGTTGTTGAAGAGTGGAGGAGTAATGAGAACATTGATGACTATAACAGCATTACTGGTAGTAGGCACTTGGTTTGGGCGGATGTGGGTATATTGGAGCATGCAAGGAAGGTTTACACTATATTCAAAGACAATGAACATTATATTCAAAGACAATGAACATTATATTCAAAGACAATGAACATTATGTTCAATGGTACTGGACAACAAGTCCTACGATAATGAACATGAGGTTATATATGCAATGAACATTAACTCTGAAGTCAATGAACATACTAAACTAAACATACTTATTTTGCTAAGGCAGTGAACATTAAGTTCAGTGGTACTGATCAATAAGTCATACGAGAATGAACATGAGGGATATATGCACTGAACATTAACTTCGAAATCAATGAACATTACGGTGCTAACTATAAGTATGGTTAATATTGCAGGATTATTTTGATGTCCCTATAGGTGATACTCTTGCTCATCCAGTGACTGTTGTCCAAGAACTTCAAAGTTTCCAGCACGATGAATATTTTGATGTCAATATCACTCCCTTTTAGTGTGTTCATTCCAAGTTAAACGATTCATACTTTTGGATAATTAGTATGTTCACTAGGGATATATTACATGTTCATTATGGATACGTAGTATGTTCATTATGGATATGTAATATGTTCATTTGAACATTAAAAATGTTCATTATGGATAATTAGTATGTTCACTAGGGATATTTTACATGTTTATTATGGATACGTAGTATGTTTATTATGGATATGTAATATTTTCATTTGAACTTTATGGATATGTAATATGTTCATTTGAACTTTATGGATATGTAATATGTAATATGTGAAAAGAAAATGAGTTATACTGAACATTTATTATATAGACTCTAAACATAAAACACAAAGGTAATGAACATTAGATACGTAAGTACTGAACTTAAAATAAAATGAGTACATTCTAAGACATAACCAACCGTAATGTAAAATGTGCAATAACATACATCTAGAAAATTTTAAACAATGTACTTTTACAATGAAAAATCATCAAAATGTCCTTTTCAATGCCAAGTAACGAACATTGCCCCTTTTCTTGTTCAGATCATCCGCAAGGATCTCATATGTGTAGCGCAAACGTAAAACTTTGAGTACTTGGAATTGCATGTTAATAATTGATAAGTAAGGATTTGGACAAATGATAAATTGGAAAGTATCAAATTCAAAACAAATACTCACATAAATAGGACTTAGTCCACATTCCCACTTGGATTTCCCTTCGTAGGTTTCCATGTGTCGCATCACATATATGCCGCAGTCAACCTCATTTTCATTCGATCTCCATGGCATCTCAAGGTTCCTTACCTTAAAAGCATTGTAATTTTTCTTACTGCCATTATTTCTCATGTAGGTTGCCACAACATTTAACTGTTGGTGAACAAATAGGATAAGCATGGTTAGTGAGAATAAGTTAATGTGCAGTGAAGTTAAGAATATGTTAAGTCAAAACTAAGCACATGTTCATTGAAGATAAATAAATGTTCAGTGAAATGTAGTACATGTTCAGTGGTAATATGTAAATGTTCAGTGAAAATGAAGTAAATGTTCAAAACTAAATATATGTTCAGTGAAGATAAGTAAATGTTCAGTGAAATGTAAGGAATGTGCAGTGGTAATATGTAAATGTTCAGTAAAAATAAAGTAAATGTTTGAAACTAAGTATATGTTCAGTGAAGGTAAGTAAATGTTCAGTGAAATATAGGGAATGTACAGTGGTGAACTGTAAATGTTCAGTGAAATGAAGTTAATGTTCAGTAAAGTTCATGATATGTTTAGTGTAGTGGGAGATAACTAACTAGTTTACCGGGATAATCATGGTATTTGTTTTCGAACGAAACCCCATACGGAAGAATCCTGTTGTCAAGAAGGTCTAGGAACTTGTTCTTGACGTTCACGCAATACAAGTAGAAGTGACCCGACGCGTACGCTGGGAAGAAGATCTGAAACATTCGTTGAATTATATTAATGGTTATATAATTATCCATATTTAATTTGCGCATTTTGTATAAGAGTAATGAACATTATGCACATAATGAATGAATATACCTGGTCAAAGGTCTTGAGCAAAGGTAACTTGCTATCAGCCAAATAATACCCAACGCTCTCTATGAACTGTGCCATTCTAAATTCCTCAATCATAGCTTGACTTCTTTCATCGTAGGCATCGCTCATACACAGGATATTTTGTTCACAAAATGAGGATATGTTAGGGTCAAGTTTATATTATGCGAAATATAAATGGATTGTTCGGGAGGAAAATCCTCTTCTCCTTTCTCGCTGTGTTGCGAGCATTGAGTATTGCAGCCCATGCGTCTATAATCTTCGTATAGATGTTTGCATCATTGGCCATTGACTTGAATTGATCCTGGGAGATAAATGTTTGTCCATCATCAAATAGTAACTCCCTAGGGTAGATGTAACCAATATGCCAGTGAGTACTGTATAATATGTGTCCACAGTTATGCAATGAGTAGTTTAGGACTCTTACTCAGGATCGAGATTTTCTACGAAAGCGTAGTCGCAAAGTACTTGTACTTCATCGTCGTCGCGATCAATCAAATTTGAATACTGCAGTAAGAATGGGGATGAGAGCGCTGCAGGCTTTCTCCTTTGTCTTTTCCTACAAATGCAATGAATATCAATCAGAGATAGACTGAACATAACGCAAAAGCGCACTAAAAATATTATGCAGTATGAACAAGGGCACTGAACATTATACACATAGTTACTGAACAAATAGCATATTTCATTAAACATTTATGCATTTTTAGTGAATACTTACTACATTTCCACTGAACAATTACTATATATTCATTGAACATTTACTTATCTTCACTGAACATTTACCTATTCTAACATCTTTAGGTAATTTTACTAAAGATTTAGTATAATTCCCTGAACATATACTTATTTCACTAGACACTTACTATATTTCATTGAACATATACTTAATTTCACTAGACATTTAATATATTTCACTGAACATTTACTTATCTTCCCTGAACGTACATTTATTTCAATGACCATATACTTATTTCACTAACCATTTACTATATTTCACTGAACATTTACTATAATTCATTGAACATATACTTATTTACACTGGACAATATTTTCACTGAACATATACTTATTTCCACTGAACGTTTCCTAAAATTCACTGAACATTTTTATATTTACACTGAACATTTACTATCTTCCACTGAACATTTTTTTATTTTCACTGAACATTTAATATATTACGATGAACATTTGCTACATAGTACGCTGAACATTTGCTATATTCCACTAAACATATCCTAACTTTACTGAACATTTAGTTATTTTCACTAAACATTTAGTTATTTTTGTTGAACATTTACTTCTCTTTACTGATCATTTACTTCTTCCCATTGAACATTTAATTAATTTCAGTGGACATTTTATACCTTTCATTGAACATTTTCATATTTTCACTGAACAATTACCATATTTCATAGGACATATACTTATTTCGACTGAACATATCATTACTTCAGTGAACATTTATTGAAAATAAATAGTACCTTTCTTCAACAGCAGATTCTACATTTTCTGCTTCTTCTCGGGCTTCTTCTTGTTGAGCATGAACTTCTTCTTCTTAGGGTTCTTCTTGGGGTTCTCCTTGGGCTTCTTCTTCAACTTCTTCTTCAACATTTTCACTGACATTGTCATAACAGATATTAGGTTATGTGATAACAAATACTATATTCTGATAAGACTATATTTTACCTTTCATTAAGGTCTTGAATTAAGACTTCCTGATCATGGTGATCAGTTTCTTCAACATCAAACTGTGATGTATTGGCTTCATGACTGAAATTCATATTATTATGGATGTTTATAATTGTACTGAACATTGTATATATAACTAATGAACATGAAGATAAATATACTAAATAATTCATTGTACCTAGGGGGGATCACACATGCTTCATCCCAAATGGCCTTCCTCACGGCTTCATCAACCATTTCCCCAAACCACCACACACTGTATATGTCATCACCCTAGCTAACGGGGAGGACATCAATTCTCCTCTAGCTCAGGTGATGTAGGTCTGATGGATGAATTATCCTCGAGCATCTAGACCATATTGATGCAACATCAGTGAGGGTGTTATCATTTAAAAGACCTCCAAGGTAAAAATTCTCCCTTGCTTTCAAGACCTCAGTGAGATTCACAAAATTGGATGCCAGCTTCTCCGTCAGCGATCTCACCAGGTTGTTGTATTCTTGAATATAGAACCAAATAGAAAATCACATAAAAGATGAACATTATGCTAGAAATCAATGAATCAGAAGAAAACAACAATGCACATTTAGCAAAGGGTCACTAAACATTTTTTTGATATTGACTGCAAATTTATTAAACAAACAATGAACATTTACCATAAATGCAGTGAACATGCAGCTATCAACAAATGAACATTTTTTTTACGACAACTATCTTATTCTAGGGAATTTATACTTTGAAGGTGGTGGGTTGGGGTTGTTGTTGGTGTTGTTGCTCTACTTGTTGTTGCTGTTGTTGTTGTTCATGTTGTTGTTGGTGGTGGTGGTGCTCTTCTTGTTGTTGTTGTTGGTGGTGCTCTTGCTCTTGTTGTTGTTGGTGTTGTTGCTCTTGCTCTTGTTGTTGTTGTTGGTGGTGGTGGTGATCACCATCTAGTAGGTGGATAGGTATAGGCGCGTGTGGAGATTGTGGTACCTCCATTCTGGTAAGCACACTGCCCTTAGAAACCCATGCCTCAGCTTAATGGCAATTCTTTCCTTCACCAAATGAGCTTTCCAGACCGTCGTCAATGGAAAAGCCCTAGGTACACAGTTACCAAATCTTTGAAGACGATCAAAGTAGAATATCTGAAATAAAATAATAATTGGAAGAAGTACAATATTAATGATCATTGAAAGGAATAGGTTAGTGAGAATGTATATTTGGTTTAGTAGATTACCGTCAAGAAGGGGAGGGGACCATTAAAAAACCTTGAAGGCTTACTCTTCCAAGTCATTGAGGCCTTAGCCAAGCTTCTTAACGTATTGTTGCTCCAGTTGAACTCACCTATGCGGTTCGTATTGTAAGAAGGTGAGAAACCTCATAAAGACTTGTTGGGAATTTGAACTAGACTTCATGCAGGTGTTAACTGCAAGCACCAAAAAGCTTCTTTTCCAGTTGTCGTCAAGAGGGACATCATCCATCATTAACCTCTTCTCGACATCCTTCAAAGAGGGCAATTTCCCTCCATAGTAAGCTTTAAACTCTAGCATGAGTTGGGATAGCTTCTCATCGTGGTAAGTAGCTTCCACAACTTTTTCCCCCGTCATCGGGACCCCGTACACCAAGTGTACGTTTGTATCCTCGATGGAAAATTACCTGTTATGGTCTAGTAGAACGCAGATCCCATCCGAGTCAAAGTTCTAGATAAGGTCAGCTGAGAATTCAGGGTTGTTGGTAGGCAAATCCAGGTGTAGTATTCCGGCAAACCCCATGCTTCTTATTGCCTCTAACTTGTCATTTTTTTTGGCAAGAGCCTTGATAACTTTCTGGAGTGGGATGAGTCTCTACCGTATATTCAGTCGTACCAGTTCCTCTTTTGCCTTTGTGGTAGTTGGAGCATCCACTAGGGTTTCCTGTGTGGATGGCTTCGATTTCTCACTGCACACACAAATAAAAATGCAATGTACATTGTATTAGAAAGCGATGAACATTAAGTACAGAAGAACTGAACATTATTTGAAAATACAGTAGATCAGTAAGTGTAAATAACATTAACATTCATAAGAAAAATTAACATTCACCTTTTCCTTCGTTTTTGTCATTTTGGAGTTGGTTCCTACACCTGTTCAGTTCCAACCTCATCCATCTCGGGTGGAATTTCTTGTGCACTGCAAACAAAGAGTTGGTCTATTAAATTAAGTGGGAATACGCTATATGGTCAGCGAAATAAAGGGAATGTTCAGTGAAATTAGCTAAATGGTCAATGAAACAAAGGGAATGTTTAGTGGAAATATGAGATTAATTAGTGAAATAAATGCAATGTTCAGTGGTATATGCTAAATGGTTAGTGAAACGAAGGGATTGTTCACTAGAATTATGCGAATGATTAGTGGAACTATTTGAATGGTCAGCGGAAAATGAACAAATGGTCAGTCAAATAAGCTAAATGGTCTGTGAAGTGAGATGGAATGGTTAGTGTAAATAAGCTAAAGGGTTATTTAAATATGCATTGATTCTAACCTTTTCTTTTTTGGCGTTTTGGAGTTAGTGCCTGCTCCCTTTCAGTTCCAACCTCTTCAGTCTGGGCTGGCATTTGTTGTGCTCTGCAAACAAAAAATGGTCATTGAGATTCAGTACATGCTCAGCTCAGATGGATAGATGTTCAGTGATAATTAGATAAATGGTCAGTGACTTGCCGCTAAGAATGTTCAGTGGGAATATGCAAATGATCATTGAAAACGAATGCAATGTCTAGTGGGATAAGCTAAATGGTTAGTGGGAAATGATCAATCACATGAATGAGGTGGTCAAGAGATTGATTTGAATGGTCAGCAAAAATCAACAAATGGTTAGTCGAATAATCTAAATGGTCAGTGAAGTGAGATTGGAATGGTCAGTGTAAATAAACTAAATAGTTATTTAAATATGCATTGATTCTAACCTTTTCTTTGTTTGGCGTTTCGGAGTTTGTGCCTGCTCCCTTCCAGTTCCAACCTTATCAGTCTGGGCTGGCATGTGTTGTGCTCTGCGAACAAAAAATGGTCATTGAGATTAAGTACATGTTCAGTTCAAATGGATAGATGTTCAGTGGTAGTAAGTTAAATGGTCAGTGGGAAATGATCAATGACATAAATGACATGCTCACGAGATTGATTTGAATAGTAAGCAAAAATAAACAGAATGGTCAGTCAAATAAGCTAATTGGTCAGTGAAGTAAATGGTATGTTCAGTGGAAATAAGCTAAATGGATTTTAATCAGTCATTTAATGGTAATGATTCTAACCTTTTCTTCCCCTTGGAGTGCTTCTCGGTAGGCATTTCAACCACGATGGGGGTTGGTATTTCCACTGCGAGTGGGGTTGGCATTTCCACCGCCAGTGGGATTGGTATTGATTGCTCACTATAGAAAATAAAACAATCAATGAACATTTATATATTTTCACTGAACATATACTCCATTACAATGAACATATATCAGGTTATTACAATGAACATCCAATAATATTTGCTGAACATCTACTGAACGTCTACTGACCATATACGCTATATCCACTGACCATTTAGCAAATAGGAATGATCATTTGATAAAATTTATGTCTCTTAGCATCTACTGTTATTTTCGAGTGAGCATCTACTCGATTATTACAATTAACACCCAATAATATCTGCTGAACATCTACTGAACGTCTACTGACCATATACGCTATATCCACTGACCATTTAGCAAAGAGGAATGATCATTTGATAAAATCAATGAACATTTATTTAAATCAAATTCAATGAACATTTAATCAAATCCAATAAACATTTTATCAAATCCACTTAACACTAACACTCTTAGCAAATCCACTATCCATTTGATTGACTGCACATGGCCATTATTTCACTGAACATTCACATCCAATAAAATCTCACTCACTATTTAGATTATAATATTGACTATTTGTCATTTTTCACTGACCATACACATAATACCACTGAACAATTAACCCCTTTCATTGAACATTTGCATAATTCCACTAAACATCTCCCTTTTCTTATTGAATATCTATTAAATCTCAATGACCATTTATTAAATCTTACTATATCATGTACCTTATTCCACTGAACATTCCTACATTTCTAATGACCATTTACATGATTCCATTGATCATTACATTCATTTCTCTAAGCATTTACTAAATCATTTATTGATCATTTAGCCAATTCTACTGCACATTTTCATTCCATTTTACTGTATTTTAGTCAACTGCAGTGATCAACTAATTACAGTCAATGATCATTACCTTTATTTTAAATGACCATGTTTTAACATTCACTAAACATTTAGTTAAATAAACTGATCATGTATGTTATTCCAATGAACATTTGATAGATTACGCTGACCATCTAAACAATTCCACTGAACAACCATTCTGACTCCACTGAACATGTAATATACGCCACTGAACATGTAATCACTCTGAAGAATCAATAGGGAGATGGAATATGATTAATTATACTCTAGAGGGGGGGTGAATAGAGTATAACCGATGTTCGCGTTCAGGATCTCAAGGTCTTGAACTGACTTTCAAAGGCGGAATATAAGCGTTAAGGCTTATCTTTGAAACTGGACGTCAAAGCCTTGAAATTGGTTTCAAACGCTTTTACTCAGGCTTTGACTGTTCGCTGCTTTGATTGATGAGCGAAGCAAACATAAAACTTAAGCAATGAAGGCAGAAATGAGATGAGACAAAACACGGAGATTTGATACGAAGTTCGGCAACTAATTTGCCTACGTCTCCGCCTAGGGTTGTCCAACCCTTAGGATTTAACTCGCTCTTTTATTACTTCCTTTAAAGACCTAAAGCACCCTAGAAGATCTTAATCACCATCTTCTACTCCATAGCACCCCAGCTACACTTTAGCATCTCAGATCCTAGTAATAAAAAGCTCTCTCTTTTTCAATACGTTTGAGTATTATGGGTATACTCTTAGTATAACACTCTCTAAAAATATTCTTTTAAACGCTCAAGAGATTATACTTTGATTTTCTCTCAATCTAAATACAAGAAAAGTTTATGGAACTAGAGAGAAAATAATGAAGCTTTGTTGATGTGCTTGTGACTAAAATTCACGATTAAAGCTTCTGCTCTTTTCTTTTTGTTTCGTTGTGTCTCACGTTGTCTCTCTTACTTTCTTCAGCTTCAAAGCTTTGAATATATACTGAACTTGATTTCAGGCCGTTGAAAGGAGGCTCAAAATAGGCTGCTGAAAATCTGATTTGCCTTCAATACTTTCAGCAATATTTCCTCCAATATGGTTGTAGAGAATAATTCATTTTGGTTGTAGAAGATTGATATCATTGAATATATTACAGCAAGAATATTTCCACTTTATTTGCTGCACATTGAAGCTTCAAAACAGATTTCGTCTTCCATAACCACAATGCTTGAATTTTGGTATTTACCAAAATTAACTTGAACAATCTTCAACATATATGAGCATCACTTATTTGCTGAAAATAAGATATATCTTTGACAGTAAAATCATGTATAAATAAGTTAGGTTAGAGCATAAAATAAGTGAAATAGGAAAAGGATAAAACACAAGATAGGCAATTAGAATATTCTTATCCTTTGACAAAGTGTTTAAACTTTGCTGACTGTTTTGAGACGTGGCTCAAGCTTTTGAAGACGTGGCTCAAGCTTTTGAAGACATGGCTCAAGAGTTATTCTCATCCTTTGACAGAATGCATAAAGCTTTGTATTATAGCTTCCATTATTTCCAACACATTGTCAACTCTATGCATTTTGGTTTCCATCATGTTTTCAACTCTATTTGACTTTGCATTTTGACTTCCATCATTAAACATAAAAACATTAGTAATCAAGGTGGAGTCTTCACACTCCACTGAACATTTTGGTAATTTCACCAAATATATAATTAGGTCCACTCAACAAGTCCTTAATCTCAATGACCAACTAGTTAATTGCACTGATTTGGTCAGTTTCACTTAACATGTAATTCAATTTACTGAACATGTTCAACGTGTAACTTAATACACTCAACTTCATTTCCAGTGAACATTTACTCATTTCCACTAACTATGTACAGATATTGAATGCACATCTGGTCAATTACACTTACCATTTACATCTATACAAATACAATCCATACAAATACATGAACATTAAAAGGAATACATTGTATACAAAAAAAAATTTAATTGTGAAATTCGTTATGTTCTCGGCTTGCTCTGCTATTTCTTCAAGCAATGCCGGATCTACAATAGGTTCGTACATGAAAGTCTTCTTCTTCGTTTTTTTGGCTTGAACAATGTTAATCAAGGGCTCTTCCTCATTTAGGTCACCAACAAACCTTCAAAGTGTGCTAAAAAATTAGACATTCCTACTTCAAAATGAACAAAAACGCCGAATAATTTACAGTACTTACTTGTCCTTTGCACCAGACATTGTAAAGGTTTTAGAGGGTGAGTGTTGAGAGTGGAAATTTATGAATGTTGCCAAGAAAGTCTTCAAGAACAGAGAAAAAATTTCTGGTTGCCTTGGGTCAGTTTGTAGGGAGAGAGAGAGCAGTATGAGGGAAGATGAAAATGCAATGGAAGGAAGGTTGAAGTGAAATGACCGATGGAGAAAATGATGACAGTTTTATGGGGAATGTGCATCTGCCATAATCCGGGAAACGAGGCACGTTTCCTAATGCTCGGATATGACGGTTTATGGTGGGAAAAATTTAAACCGCAAATGTTTAGTGTATTTGGCTGAATGGTCATTGAACTTACTGACTTGTAAAAGCAGCTCCCTCCACTTGCGTTTTGTATTGATTTGGGCTGTGTTTTACACAGGGTGTAACGTCCACCTTCTATTTATACAAAGCTACCCAGCCATAAAAACAATAGTCAAAATAGAATATGTGAATATTGCAAAAGACAAAATATGTTAATTAGAAGAAGTATTTAAATAATCACTAGAACAAAGCTTGAGTATGAATTCCTCCTTTCATAAAATTTCATTCTTTATTTTTCAGTTAACATAATTGGACAAAATTTTTACTAGTTCAATGTTGAACTGAAATTGCATTTTTGTCAGCATACGGACAAACGAAAAGGATTGAAATTCTTTTCAATCTGAGGTATTAAAACATCTAGAAGAGAATATCCAACAAAAAGGGGACATCGTAATGTGAATTCACTCTCCCATAGAAAAATACCAGTATACATATAGGTAGTATAATGTCGGAAGCGCAAGGTTTGGTGCCAAAAAACGTTGGCTACTTGGTTGAATTTAGGCCATTATTTCAAAGGGCCCTATTCCCAATAGAACTAGGAATGTCAAATACTTCACAAGACCTATATCTCTATGTGAACGATACCTTAATCCGTAGGGTCCCCCCATACATTAAGAAGCCCAAGTGCGTGAACACTGAACGAAACAGAGAAGGCCGAAACGACGGACCGCGTTGCGAGGCAAAAAACCCCCCCAACCAGCTTGCATTGCTGTACTGTTTGGAAAATGTAGTTAATGCTTTTATTTTCAAGGGTTGGCTTTGCAATCAGTATGGTCTGCCCTCCCATTTATTGCACCCCATTCCAGCCCCCCACCTGTTCTCATTTATTATTTGTTGCATATTTTTCTTTTCATCTTCGGGTTTTTTGTTTTTCTTTTTTCTTTTCTTAACATCATAATCTAACAAACTTCACACTTAATTATTCTACTGCATCTTATGTTCACTACATGATACGGACTAGATTGGTAAATGGTAATACCACTAACAAATATAATGAAACTAATCTTGAGTTAAGAGTGAAATTGACCTCACCTAAGCTCCCAAATTAGATGGTGCACCCGGGTGCACTGTCCACCCATTGACCTAAGCTAGTTAACTGATTTTTCATGTATTCAACATATATTTTTATATTGACCAGAAATGAAAACTTTTAACTTAATTACATTAGAATATTCTTTACATAATATTGTAGTGGACACGTTAGACCTTAATACATTGACAAAGGCTTAGACCACTATCTTAGTTGACCAAGCTCCTAAATTTTCCATTCACTTAATCAAAGTACAGATGTATCATGGTTTA
Source organism: Dysphania ambrosioides (assembly GCA_026401315.1). NCBI lineage: Eukaryota > Viridiplantae > Streptophyta > Magnoliopsida > Caryophyllales > Amaranthaceae > Dysphania > Dysphania ambrosioides. Next base: position 12,848,760 of record CM048665.1, on the reverse strand, counting down.
TTGGTTGTGAAAATTATAGATATGGATAAAAAATTTAAATAAAATTATATAACCTTAATATTACGAATTTAAGTCTTAAACGAGAAGTTTACCTCTGACAAAGAGTTAACGGCTTAACAAGATCACTATCCTTAACATTGCTGAATTCCACTAAGAAATTCCTAATTTATACCTGATATAAATATATTGAGTGATATTTTTGTAATTTTATTTCTATACCTGATATTATAATATTTATATCTGATATACGTTTTTTTGTATTTTTATATCTTTGGTTTTTTATACCTGATATAACAATATATATATCTTATATGACAATAGATATATCTGATATGACAATAGATATATCAGATTTGACAATAGTTATATCTTATATAATAATAGCTATATATAAGATATTAATTTTCTGATATAATTTATATTAGGCATGAATTAAAACATTCGTATATCTCACATGCAAATAAAATGGACGCTTATTATCACAGACAGTTAGTTAATATAATTGAATTCCACTTCTAATAATTTCCCAACCTCCCAAAGTCCTCGTCAAATTCACGAATATCTTCCCTCTCCATACAATCGTCATTTCACCTCTTCATCACTTCCTCACACTCCTCTCTAACTTTAATACAAATACACACACACCTCTTCAAACTCCTCTCCAGCTTATCCAAACTACTCTACCATCACGTACATAACATCAACAGAAAAATGGAGATAGAACAACCTAGTAAAGGGCACCACCACAACAACGACAACGGCAAAAGCCCCCGTATGACTACGGTAGCAATACCGGGGTTGAGTCCCTTAAGTGAGACACTATGGAGGGATCATGTGATGAGCAATAACACAGGCTTCATAGAGGACGTATCGGCGAGGCTAACATGGAAGGATCTAACTGTGATGGTTACACTAAGTAGTGGTGATACGCAAACTGTGTTGAAGAGTTTAACAGGATATGCTGAGCCTGGTAGTTTTACTGCTCTTATGGGACCTTCTGGCTCCGGTAAATCTACACTACTTGATGCTTTATCTAGTCGCCTTGCTGCTAATGCTTTCCTCTCGGGTACTATCTTGCTTAATGGGCGCAAAACTAAGCTCTCCTTCGGTACCGCAGTACGTTCCCATCATCATCATCTTCGTCTAGCTTCTTATGCTTTTTTTTTTTTAAATTATAAGTGAATTATTATGACTTTGATTATGCTTTTTAATTTTTTAATTTTGGGTTTTTTATTAATAAAATAAAACAAGAATGGACCTTGCTATAATATAAGTTTGTTGAAACAAAAACCAAAAAAATACTACCTTATTTTTTTTATTTTTTGGATTTTTTTATATAGTTTTTTAGATGTGAATTATTATCAATTTAAAAATAACTTTTATAATAATAAGTTTTTGGATAGAATGGACCTTGCTATGATACTCCGTATTTGTTTGTTAGCTCGGATTAGACCATATTCTTAAGAAAACAAGATGAACCTTGCTCTAATTTTTCTTTAATTTATTGTAGATTAATAAGTGGAAATTTTACTTATATTAGCTTTAATATGCTTATTTAGTGAAATATTATGACTAGTATAAACTATAATGGAACTCCATATAGTATGATCTATGATATGACCCTAGATAATCAAATTGAAGTAGAGATAGAGTGAAATGGTATGGTTAAACTAAAGGTGGAATTAATAAAAAAAAAAGTAAATGAAAATAAAAGAAAGAAAAATGGATATTGTTTTCAATTTATTTATATTTTTTGTTTCAATATATATGGTTTTGATATTTTTAATCATTGTGTCATTAAATTTGGTTGTTAGGCAGAAAGTGACAGAAGAAATTTATGAACATTAACTAAAGACACTTTACCATTGTTCCAAGTAGACTGTACTTCATCATCTCGAATATTAACATGAGAAATTTAGTAGATTTTACTTCTCTAATGTTATTGTTATATGTATATATATACTTGATGTCTTTAGCTTGGTATTTTCGGAATATGTTAATTTGATGATTCATCAAAAAAATATTGTGAATTTGATGAAATTACATTTAATATAGTTACAACTTCTAAATATGTAACACATTTGTTATATTTTAACTTGGCAAATATATCATGTATAAATTTAACTTGCTTACAATATTATATATGACTGTAGGCTTATGTGACACAAGATGATAACCTTATTGGGACCTTAACAGTAAGAGAAACAATAGCATATTCAGCTCGGCTTCGGTTACCGGATAAAATGCCTTGGTCGGAGAAGCAAGCACTGATCGAAAGCACCATCATAGAAATGGGGCTTCAAGATTGTGCAGACACTGTGGTTGGGAACTGGCATTTGAGGGGCATTAGCGGTGGGGAGAAGCGGCGGGTTAGTATAGCTGTTGAGATCCTTATGAGACCGCGATTGCTCTTCCTCGATGAGCCTACTAGCGGTCTAGACAGGTCACTTCATATTAACTGAAACATTTTTTTTCTCGCATAAATATTTCTACATATATGTGCTTGATAAGTTTATCAAAGATGATGTTAACTAACATAGAGGATGTTAATTCTGTTGTATGGGGCAAGCAGTGCGTCTGCATTCTTCGTGACAGAGACGCTGCGTGGATTATCAAGAGATGGGAGAACTGTCATCGCCTCGATTCATCAACCCAGCAGCGAGGTTTTCGAGTTGTTTGATCGTTTGTACTTACTGTCTGGTGGAAAGACTGTTTATTTTGGGCAAGCTTCAGAGGCTTATGAAGTAATCAACTCTGAAATGCTTCGTTTTTTGGCCTAAAAATGTTTTGTAAATAATGTCCGACTTGATTAACTTTCTAATGGAATTTTGCAGTTCTTTGCACAAGCAGGCTTTCCTTGCCCTGCTTTGAGGAATCCATCTGATCATTTTCTTAGGTGTATTAACTCCGATTTCGACAAAGTTAAGGCTACCCTTAAAGGATCGATGAAATTACGGGTAAATTTCTTTTCGTTCTGCTTAAGATTTAGCTTGAGTTTGCAGTTGAACAAATGTTGCTAGTCCCATCATAGTCCACCATTATTTCAACTGTGAATATTATCAAATATTCACTTGGAATTGCTAAGATTCTCCAGTTTGAGGCAAATGATGACCCTTTAGAGAAGATCACAACAGCTGAAGCTACTCGAACTCTGATCAGCTACTATGCCACGTCTCAACAGTCGTATTCAGCTCTACAAAGAGTGGAAGAAATCTCTAAGAAGGTACGTTTTCTTCAGTTTTGTCCTTTAAACAATTCTTCTTCTTGATTTCCTGTTGGATGTTCAGATTTTAAAGTTGTTTGCTGTAAACATTGGCAGAAAGGAACTGTTTTAGACTCCAGAGGAAGTCAAGCCAGCTTCCTGATGCAGACATTTACCTTAACTAAACGCTCTTTCACGAACATGTCAAGAGACTTTGGTTATTACTGGCTCCGGCTTGTAATTTACGTCGTGGTCACTATCTGTATCGGATCAATCTTTTTTAATGTTGGAACTAGTTTCAACTCTATACTGGTAATTCACCAAAGTCACTTCGCCTTTTTTTTCTTCATCCTCACACTCACTATCTTTCTAAATATTGATCGTTACTGCTTTTTCCTTGCTGTAATACTACAGGCTAGGGGATCATGTGCATCTTTTGTTTTCGGTTTTGTCACATTTATGTCTATTGGTGGATTTCCGTCTTTTGTTGAAGATATGAAGGTATAACTTTTTTACCTTTAAGTATAATTTGTCCTTTGTACTTCTCTAAATTAAATTTTTTACTTCGTAATCTTGAATTTCAAAAGCATCATAGGCAAATGAAACTTTTCTATTTTATACCTGATATAAATTATATCAATATATTAAGATATCAAATATAGGCATTATTATATATCAGATATGGTAAGTATTGTTATATCATATATAAAAATATAAAAGATATAAAAATACAAAAAATTCATATCAGATATAGACATTATTATTTCAGATACATTTATAAAATTACAAAAATATCCCTTAATATATTTGTATCAGTTATAAATTATGAATTTCTTATAGGCCAGTGCTAGAAAAAGTTCTTAGTGAGAAAACAAAAGAATAAAGCGTTAGAGTAATTAAGGGTTGTTATTTTCAGGTATTCCAAAGGGAAAGGTTGAATGGACACTATGGAGTGACAGCATTTGTGATTAGCAACACAATATCTGCAATGCCATTCTTGATGTTGATAACCTTTCTTTCGGGGACTGTATGTTATTTCATGGTTCGTCTACATCCCGGGTTTGAGCACTATATCTTCTTTGTGCTTTGTCTTTATGCCAGTGTCACTGTTGTTGAGAGCTTAATGATGGCCATCGCTAGCATTGTCCCCAATTTCCTCATGGGTATAATCACTGGTGCTGGCATACAGGTAAAACTTCAAGAATTAACTTTTAACCGTCATTTACTCACCATAGGAAGGGCAGTGAAGTAGATAAGCAGTGTTTCTATAATGAATCTCTGCCATAATTTTCAGGGAATTTTCATGCTAGTTTCGGGCTTCTTCCGGCTCCCTAACGACATACCAAAGCCAGTATGGCGCTATCCCATGTCTTACATCAGTTTCCATTTCTGGGCTCTCCAGGTACCTACTCCTCTATATTAGGTGCTTCTCTACTTTGGAAAATAAGATAATAAAGGTACTAGATGCTATGAATGAGAAATAAGTTCATCTATCCAACTATTCCTACAAGTTAACTAGTAAAAGACTAGTAGAATCCTATGATCAATGAGGAAATTAATTCAATTCTTGCATATGAATGGTAGTTTTACTCTACTTCATATGAGGAAAGTTGAACGTACCTCATCATATTTTGTCAAATAAGAAAGTTTTACCTTAGGTCATTGCTTGGATTGAGAGAGATGAATTAAAGGAGTGATAAAAGTCAAACTTATCAAAAATGAAGGTAAATGGAGGTGGGGACAAGGGGATGAAGTGGAAAAGGAGATATTATAGTAGTGGTATGAGGAAGAATAAGGAATTGAGAGATTGATCATTGCCCTCATTCTGGTGGTAATAACCACCCTACGAGTGTGGAGAATATATATTACCCCTCAAATAACGGCATTAATTCTCCTTTCAACACATTACCAATACTATATTTTCCTTATAAATCACTGTTACTAACCTTATTTTTCATTAGTTTGACTTTTATTACTACTTAATAAATTACTTCAATCCAAGCATGTCCTTAGCTTGTTAGCAAAACATCATGTTTTCATAATGCGTAATATGCCATTGTTAAGACTCTAATGCATGGTTAATTGTAACGCACGCACAGGGGCAATACCAAAATGATCTTAAAGGGGTGGTATTCGACAACCGGACACCAGATCTTCCAAAGATCCCCGGAGAGTACGTACTGGAGAACGTCTTTCAAATTGATGTTAACCGCTCAAAATGGGTGGACCTTAGCGTGATCTTCAGCATGATAATAATCTATCGAATCATCTTCTTTGTGGTCATTAAGATCAATGAGGATGTTACCCCTTGGATTGGAGGCTATATTGCTAGGAGAAGAATACAGCACAAGAACCGTAACCAGAATTATACCACTGTTGCTCCTGACCGCCTTTCGCAATCCCCTTCCCTTAGAGCTTACGTTGGTCGTCGTTCTACTAATGCCTCGACTAATACCCTTAGAAGGGTGTAATTCCCTCAAAACATGTTCATACCGCTTAACAATATGAATATTGATACGTAAAAGTTGTGAATGTATGATTTACCCTTTCATCTGTAGCCTCTCTTCATTGCAGATTATTTAAAAACAAGAAGAAAAAAAATTTGGAAATTTGAGAGCACAACATACTTGAAATGGCATGCTGCACTCGTTGCAGTGGTCTGAAAAAATTCCCACTTGTTCTGTAATTTGTATCAAGCATTAAATTTAAGCAAAAATGCAAAATATAGTTGTAGGAATTTGAAAACGTACTATTGTGTCGTAGATTCGTACCCGACATCCAATTGAGAATTGGTCTTTATAATTTTTTTCCATCAACTTGCATGGAAAAAAAAAAATTAGGCCTTGTACCTCTAGTTCTAAGGTTTAGCAAGTTTTCTCTCTTATTGAATTATGGGAAATCATGAGTGAAATTGGAATACATCCCCATGGTTAGTCGGAAAATACTTTGTTATAGAATGAGGCTTTAAGGGTTTTAAAATTCGATTAGTTTGCATAAGTTAGTGACAGGAGCATTTCGATGAGGATTGTCGCAAACTATAAATTTATAAATTAGGGGCAAAGAGAAACTTTTGCTACTGAGAGCGGTCAGCGCGAAGATTCAAGAATTATTTAGCATAATACGGATAAGAGAACAAATGAAAAATAATTGGGTTTTTTTTTCTTCTCATTTAGAATTCGAAAAAAAAATCAAGATAATATTAAATATCATTAAATTTTTACAAAAATAATTTAAGTTAATCTAAAAATAAGATAAAATTCTGTTAAAAAAAATAAAACAAGTAGATTAAACATTAAATAAGTAGTAGAATATCTAAAATCTATTACATCGAACAATAAAAAAAAATCAACAAATAAACTACATATTACACGGATAGTAGTCTTAGCCAAACATTTTCACTCTATCACAATATTAAACCAAAATAAAAAAAAATTCAAATGAGAACCTTTTAAAATTTCTAAACAGGAAAAATAGGAAAACAAAAAATCAAAAGGAGTACATATCAAGTAAAATTCAAACTTTGAGATTAGTAATAAAAGATAGGCTAATATTAATATAATCCTTGCCATATAGACCCAAGTTTCTGTCGAACTATACTAGCGAATCATGAACCAAGACGTTGGATTTCAAAAGTAATATCGTGGAAGGTCGTAGCCCAAACTTGATTAGATCTACATGAACGTGATATGATTTAAGGTGATAACTTTGAAAATTTGATTAAAGATATTAAAAAGCTGTAATTATAGAGGGATTATTAACTCTTCAAAGTCATCGACTTGAATCATATCATAAACTAAAATGTTAAATTAAACCTGCAAACATGCAATCCAGATGAACGATAAATGCCGGAACTTAAAGGATAATCACATTTCACAACATTTACAACCGCCCAACTCCAAGATTCTTCCCAGTACCAAAATCCCCCAATCCTCTCTCAAAAAGAAAAGTCACCTCCGAGACTTCAGTTAAAAAAAACTAAAGAAGAAAAAGGTCAAGAAAAAAGGAAAACGAAAAAGAAAAAAAATGAGAACATACTAATGGTCCTAAGTAAACATGTTAAGTAACAAGTCAAGATTCTGACATTTGTCAAGATAGAATACAACTTGGGCCATTAAGTTCCGTAAGAATATAATACAGAACCCCCTGTTACGGGCATTGAGCAGGTCAAGCACAAGGATAAAACGGCACCATAGATTCCTTCAAAGATGATCAGAATGGATCGTGGTAGGCCCTTACCTCAAACAGGGTAACCACAGGTCCTTCAGTAGCAGCCCTGCACGTCATTTAAACCTATATGCATTACTAATCCTAGGATGATATGGGTTCATATGGGTATGACAGCCAGGGGTGCTTCAAGGCCTCGGATGCAGAAGGACGCTTTCTTGGGTTTATTTCAAGCAAATGTGCAACAAAGTCTATGAAGCCTTGGTCTCCCATAGGTAGCCGATGCCTTAGAGAAGTCTTTTTAGGAATCAAGTATTCCAGCCTGCTTGTTTCCTGCGAAGGAACACACATCCAACCATAAACTAAAGGGGATAAGATTGAAGACAAGTGCTTAAGAAAAATCACAAAACCCTACTTTGATCAACGTATCAAAGAACGAAAAAATGCCAAAAAATTCAAAAAAAAACATGGATGCCATGATAAAATAACATGAACACACCCACAAACAGTTCCCTTTGTTGGCTTCCTCTAGTTAACTTTGTCTGTCAAAAGGATTTGCTACTATGCTGTACCTCAGACCTCAGATTAAACAATCTAAAAGAAGCTTATAGCCAATCAAATCAAACTGCAGTCATCAGGAAATGGTTTGAACGATGTTGACAAGGCTAATAGATTATTCACTTTTGAATTTCCTTTTCAAATTAGGCGTCCTATATTCCTATGAATATTTGGAATGTGCCAGCCTACATGGTCAATTGCTTCCATAACTGCAAAACGACAAGGATAAATTATCTTAAATACTTTGACATCCTAATGAATTTAGTAGTCTAACCCAAACGATGAAAAAGATATTTCGGGACATGCCTGGGTGTCTCGGTTTGAAAAAGCCTCCAACTTCTGGAAATGGAGTACTTAATAGCTCGATAATGATAACACAACCAGAATTCAGCATCAACTCCTTAGTTATTAAAGGGATAGCAGATAACTCAACCTCCAAAACAAAAAATAATTTATCACACTTACCTCACTTGAGGCAAGAAAGAGAATTTAGATTGATGCTGAAGACACCTTTAACTATTCATAAACCAGATAGCAATGTAGAATTTTATCTGAATAACAAAGATATTCCAGACTCCACTCCGGTTTTCTATGTGCAAGGAATTTATCTGGAAATTCTCGCTATCCATAAAATTCTATAAAACAATTTGATGATACCAGGCTACATCAAGTGGACCATGTAGCCAATGTAGCAGAGACTTGCAGTGTTATTTATCATTTCCACTCAATTTAGTTACATTCTTAGGGTGTTCTATAGTAAAATTCAAAACTTGAAAATATATAAAATGTGTCCTTGCCACTTTTTCCAGACACCAAGAGAAAAGGAATAAAAGGATAAAGCAAAACAATCACTAACCTGGTTTCGTTCATAAAGCATGTGATTCTTGGTAAAATATTTGTATGTATCTCTTCCCTTTGCAAGCATGTCTTGGTCAATGGGGCCAATGATCCCAATAACCCGAGCAAGTAACGTTGCAGGAGAATCGTTTTGGAAGAGGACCTACATGACACATCCCGTTGGTATTAATCCACTCAATCAAGAAGATTAAATCTCAGTACAAAAACATAAGAGAAATTAGAAACCAAATCAAATTTAATCAGAATCTTCTAACAGTACAGTGTATGATCCTTCATGGCAAAATTATTATAACGTAGAGAATCTCCTCCATTCAAGGAAAAATGATAACAAAGGAGATATCTCATGAGAAAAGTACAAAAGTAATCACGCTAAAATGAAAGACAAAAAAAATCAAAACTATGCTACATGGTAATAAAAATCTATGGACACACACAATCTAATGAAGCATCACCCCAAAGGATACAGGGTACAAAAACCCCACAATTAGACATAAACCCTCCAAGCAAACCAGTAAATTTTATGTCCAAGGTATCTTCTGTTCTTTGAACTCATTAAGACAAAAAGTATCAAGAAGGCCTGTTCTCCAGAGCTTGAAATAAGTTACAGAAAAAATTACATTGCCAAAAAATTTTGTAAAGTTCACTAATCATTATTATTACTACTACTATTAATATTTTATTTTTTGGGAGAGTAGGTGGCATGTGTGTGTTCTACGCCTCACGATACCATAACTTGGTGTTCTTTTCCTAGATAAAATGATTCTCTCTCAAAGCAAGGTCTTCCATAAAATGCTTTTATGCAAGCGGAGGTCACAAGCTGTTTTGAGTTTATTAGGTCATCTTCACATTATTTTGGTTTATTATACTAATTTGTTTATTCTGAAGCATTACCTAAATATGCTTTTAGCTTCCAGAAAAAAGGAACATAGTTAAGTGATTAAATCAAATCTTTTGGAGCACGTGAAACAATATGATAAAATAGTGGCTAGAATGCCAACACTGATAGAAGCAAGTGCACAGCTAGTAGATTGCCAGAGAAAATAGGAACCAACGATGGCGATAAGAATGAGTACCTACAAATTAGACAGTTTGACTCAAGAAAATTCAACATCAATGCTTCAGGGAATGACTTTAAAGCATCCAGAACTTAGAAATGGGATGGCGACAAAGAAAACAATTTATATAATGTAATTATTCATACTTCTATTATTTGACTATTCTAAAAAGAATATTTTTAACCAAAAATACAACCCCAGACTTTTTATAAACTACCCATAACAAGTTGGAGGGAGAGAAGCAGATTTTAAGAAACGAAAAAAAGGATAGATTCATAAAAAGGAATGACACCAACCAACAATAAAAGAATAAAAAAGTGTGAAGATACCAGCCAGCAGAAAAGTTTATCTCTCTCTCCTCACAACCTGCCACCGAACCCAGCAGCCTCTGGCAAATATTCTGGTGGGGTCTTTCTCAGGCTATATAAAGCCCCAAATATTAATTCTTCAGGTCTTTCATTTGCTGTTCCGATTTTTGGATTTAGGGTTTTCTAAACCTTATTAAAGATCTGTATCTTGTGTCTGCACAGGGTCGGATTGTGTTGACACAGGTACTGCCAGGACAAATGCCGAGTCTGGTCACATTTAGAAAGATAGTGGCAAAATTATATTCAACCTTCATTAAAAATAATCTTATCTAGCCAGGTTTTTAGTGAAAAGCATAAGATTTAGACTTCTAACAGAAAATGTTTATCTGAACTTATCTAAACATAAATTGAACTTTGATTAACCTTTATCTGAACTTACTGAAAATCAAATTTTTCTAAACATAATTTTCCTGAAACTGATTTAATTCAGGTGGAAAGAGCATAACCCAATTCTATTTTATTTGGACATATCATATTACCAACAAAAACCGTGTTGAATCCTCGACTCTCTGACTTGGGTAAGGATAATCAGACAAAAAAAAACTAGCCAAGTCAGACACTTAGGCACCAAGTCCAATACTAATTAACATAGGCCTAAGTAGCATAATGGATCATAAAGCTTAAATGCTGAACATAAAATATAACGTGAAAATTTCTACTATAAGACTAAACTATAACTTCAGAAAAGGGAAACAGAAAATCAGAACCCTGTGAACTTACATTGCCTGTACAAAGCTCTGCCAAGATGCAACCAAGAGACCAAACATCTATCTTTTTGTCATATGGCAAGCCCAATATAACCTCTGGCGCTCTGTATGACCTCGACTGAACATATGAACAGAGATGATCTGTTTCAAAACAACTGCTCCCCAGATCAATTACTTTCACTTCACATCTGCTATAGCTTTTAACTAGAATATTCTCAGGCTTTAAATCGCAATGTATTAGGCCAAGGCCATGCAAGAACTGAAGTGACTCCAATACTTGGATTGTAATTGACTGCATAAATGAAAATATTAATTTAACTTAGAAGAGCAGAAAAACCATGTCTTAGGAAACGTAACAAAATATAGAAGACTAAAACTCTCTTAACCTGCAATCTTGGCATAGTAAAATAGACCTCCCCACCAGATTCTCTATTGAACTTGTGAAACTCATACAAGTTTGCCTTCAGAAGTTCGCAAACAATTAACAAATGTTCCTGCAACAAGGCATCAATTTTTTAGCTTGTATAAATTATTAAGCAAAAACTGGAAATATATATAGATTATGAAACAAGAAATTTTTTCCATGGGTATATAGAGATCATTTTTAAATACAGACCAACCTATATAGGATCTACTTTCCCAGGTTCCATTGAAAAAGCAACAGTTTGACTTTTGTACGAACCGTATACTAACATTGACAACACTTCATGTCAATATACAAAATACAAATATTATTATGTAAACTGAGGTTGGGTTAGTCTCGATGTACTTTGAAAACATCAAAAAATTTATGGGTATGCTTTTTATTTATAGACATAAACGGTCAAAGAAGTGCATAGGCAACTGTGAAAGTCAAAATGTTACAATTTTAAGAAACAGAGAACGTATATTTTACATATATAGTCTGGCTTTTTAAAACTAGTTCTTTACTTCTTTTATTTTCAAGCTTTGTGACTAGGTAAACTATTTCCTAGCATAAAAAGAAAAAGACCCAGCCTGTACACAACACTGCATAAATAACCAGATCAGACAAATCGTATCTCTAATTCATCTTAAATAGACAGCCGCTTTATCAATTGTAAATAAAGAAGACCAATCCAAATAGGGGAACAAACCTGGAACAGTTCATTCCTTTAAGGAGAACTGCTCCATTAAGCAAGCCTGGTAGATTTATTATATAGATTGAATTAACTACAATTGGTAAAATTTAATTTATCTAGACACAATTCACCAATTTTTTGAAAGTGCTTATTATCAAGTATTCAGTAGTGTGAGGAAAATGATGACCCTTTAAAGAGGATCAAATTTGACAAGAGCTGAAGCTACTCAACTCTAATAAGCTAAAGTAGGCAAGGCCTAAAAAGGAAGGGTTTGTTCAGTTATCGAGAGGCTCATATCTCCTGATAACATCATTTTGAGCAAGTCCTCTAGAGAAGCTTCAAAATCAACATAACCAAAGAACTTCATTAAGCCAGAGAACTGGTAAGTATGGTCTTGGTACTTGTACCTCTAGATGTTTTTGGTTTGCTTTAGAGGGCCAGTTCTAATGCTGTAAACATTAGTTACAGCCAAGCCACAGGGCTCAAGATCGCAGCTGCAACAGCCACCAAACCTAAGCTTGTACCTTTTTATTGATAAACAGGATATCTGCACAACTAGTCTACTTTTTATAATTCTTTGTAACTTATTTCTACTTACCCTAGTATCCATACACAGGATGAAAGCAAGAGAAATTACATTCACAGTTACAACTTTACAAGAATAACCTCTTGTTTGTTAACGCTGGCTCAAATCACCTCAAGGTGGGAAAAACTGTAAGTGTGCCAACCTTCTTTCTTCAACATCTCAAAATTGAGCCACCTAGTTCTGTCCTGGTTTGAGGCAGGCAAATCAAATTCAATTGATTTCTTAATTTTAGTTCTGTTTCCAATCTTTTACTCTTGGCTAGAAATAACTAAAGGCAAGACGTTCCTAACCACATAGAATAGAAAGAACATTACTCATACTGAAAAATAGTGACAGATTGGACATAAATTATGCGAAAATGGTTAGGGGTAAAACCATTTTGTGGGAAAAAAGAACAAAAGATAAAAGGAAGATTAAGTAAGAACTTACGCGGTAGTAGAAGTAGTCATACAACCGAAGTAAGTGGTACATGTCAGCAGGATCATGTTTGTTTACAAACTTGAGAAGCTTGATCTCATCAAGACTCTGATCAAAAAAATCCTTATTATTCTTGATAATCTTAACACAAACATCCATTCCTGTGTGCAGATCATGAGCTTGAATAGCTTTACTGAAAGCAGCTGATCCAAGATATTCAGTCACATGGTAGCGCCCTGCTATGACTGAATTTAATACAACATGAAAATTTTTGTCCTCTTCAAAGCCAGTTCTGGGAAAAAGAGCAAGTCCAGAAGAACCAAGGTTAAAAGCATGAAACATTGTACAAAAGTGTAAGGTTAGATAGTTATAAACACGCAGGAAAAAGAAACTGCACCTTCTCAGAAAAATGAGTATGAAGGGACAACCAAAAAAATATTTGCTTCAATAAAGATTATTTCCTTCAGTTTTATTTCAATAAATATTAAATTTATGCTATGTATGCAAGATTTAGTAACAATTGATTGCCAACATTCAGCAGTGTGAATGACAGTCCAGAAGTTAACACAAGTTTTCAACTCCAAATTACAGCAAATTTTATAAATCAAACATTAAAGAGAGCCAAACACTTATCTATTTCACATAAGTACCCCTGCATATGATATGTCCACTTTAGATTTCTTGAGTAAAGGTTTATGGACTTTGACTGCTACTATCAATAAACTTAATTTCAACTAAAACATGAGGCTTACCAATTCCATTTCTATCCTAAGAAAAATACACGAGTACTTCACACTTCACAATTCACAGGACAAGGAAAAGAAGAGGACCAAAAATCAACCAATATGCAAGGGCTTCAAGGCACAAGAAACTCAGAACTCCAATCTAGTAAAACATAGGAAAGAGACTTTTATAGACAGGAAAAATCAGAATGCATGAATATGGAAGAAGAAGAAATTTGGGGAAAGATTGACAGTTGATTGTTTTCGACACCAATATAATCACTGAACAGAACATAATTCCCAGCTTTGGAGTAGCTCCACACTCTTACTAAAAAGATAACTAAATCAAACATATCATCAATAATCAACATATCCTTCTCTGTAACTAATCTCATCTATATATGATGTACTAGCTACTCCTTTCCATACTAACTACTATTACTCATTTTCATTGTCTATAGTGCACTCCCCTAAACTGATGCATATCAAGGGCACACATTTGGAAAGACTCTCAATCTTATGCACCCTTATGCCTGCCAAAAGTCATGCATTCAATCTGCAAATGAGCTAAAAAAGTTAAGGAGTGATCCAATGAATCCAAATATTATCAAGCATCATCCAAACTTACAGATGATTTCCTGTCCCCTCACATTATTACTTTCTTTACAAAGAATAATGGGATTACTCCTTTTACCCCAGAACAGAAAGAGTAATCCATTTTCTAGCTCATCTAAAAAATCTGCAAACGAGCAATAAATTGTCTTTAGCCTTCTTGTAGACAATTAAACCTATGATTATAACTTTCCAATTAACCCATTTTTTCAATATTCTACATCAATCCAATCTATTAGCACACACGTAAAAAATTCTATGCATATGGATTGGTATGCTATTTCTGTTAGGTATCCTTAATCCACTCATCTCTTAAACCTTTTGTTTGGCAAATAGAACACACATGATGAGAAAGAGCCTTGAAAGGTGTCCAAACCTTTAGATTGTCACAAGTATTGTGTTTCTCCATAATAACGCAAACACCTTCACCCTTCTCAAGATGGTAGGGGAATAGGACATGTCTAAAATATGTTTTCAAAAATAGTAACAGAAAAAAGGTCTCGACAAACCTGAAACCATCGTAGAGTACCAGAAATAGAAACAGAATCAAGGGTACCCAAGAAATTAGTTAGACCCCTTGAATCTCTATCACAAGGCTACCTCTTAAAATGGAGATTGCGTAAAAAAAATATAACATTGTTTCTCACCCCAAAGAAAGAAATAGGAATAAGATGAGAAGAGGACATTCTGTAAAGAGAGAAATCAATGACACTAAATGCATCATAACCTGATGTCAGGAATACACTTTATGGATGGCATTGCACTTCACATTTGGAACAAACTTCGAAGGGCTAGGTTTACCTGAAACCCATTATGGCAATTGGCAGGTACTTTCTAGTAGTATATATAAAATGTAATAAACAGACGCATAAGGATGTTTAAAGAATGGAATCATTACTGCCTTCAGCCAGGCCTGACTATCTCTATTCATGAAGGCCTGACGCCATAACCTAAAACCAACATACAGACACAAACAAATTCAAAATATGGAATCACTTAAAGGCTTTCACATCCTGAAATATGTAAACAATTTCCAACCACCATTTATTTAACAAATGAACATACTTATCAGTCAATAAATAACCATGTCAACTTTTACAAGTTACAACCCATTTATCAACTCGTGATCATTCATTTCACAATACGAAAACTCTTAACTTGTATCTTAACACTAAATAAGTAGAGTTTAAAAATGATTTCCAATGATTACAAGAAGAACAATTCAAACCTAAGAACCTTATCACACAAATCAAAGATCATTAAGTTTACAACTGCAAGAAATTGATTACCTGTTCTTTCTATGCACTATTTTCAAATTGAAAGTCTCAAATTCTTCTTCCTGGGTCTTTATCTGCCTCACTTGCTCTTGAACAGCAGCTGCCTCTTCATCCTCTAAACATGCTGCATCATCATCTTCTCTCAAACTAGCCGATTTTTCATCATCTGCCCTTTTCGAATGATCCTTTTCAACATAAGCGTAATCTGACATTGTAGAAGGTGTGGATTCAGCTGTTCTAACAACAGGACCATTATTTTCATCTTCAGGACTCCGAGCAGGAGAAGAACCACTACTTTTGTGTTTCCATGAGGCAAGCATACCAGCATTCGTTATACAATCATTATGTTCATCATCAACATTATGGTTATTGTTTGACCACAAAGGTTTACTAGTGCCTGCAGACTCACCTCTCACTGGAGGAGCAAATGAAAAACCTGCATCAGAATGACTTCTGAGCTGCAAGCATGTATCATTATCAGTTACCAGCAAATATTTATCAGTGTCGTGCCTGGAAGTTTTATTCCTATCCTTGACTGTCCAAACTTGAGGATGTTTAGATGCGCCTAAACAAAACTCATGATCTCGAAAGTACTCAAAATCCCCTTCACTGCTTCCACCAATTAAACTATCACGTACTTCACTACCAAAGTCAGCAACATCACTGTTGATTCCCACACCAATTGATCGAACAGAACCATGCTGGTCATCATCAATGCACCCGTCATCCAGACCAGGCCTTCCACATTCATTCATAGCCTTGCCATCACCCAACATGATCAGATCATCTGACTGTGTGACGAAGCCTTGCCAAACAGGTTCAGAACGCATCAGGTTCAGTTCCTCCTCATTCATCAATTGCCCATCATAATGAGCTATTATATCATTACCGTTGGCTTTCTCATACACCTCTGTAACGGACAGCCCAATAGGATCAGCCAATGTCGACATAGGTTCCATGCTTTTTGAATGGATATATTGCTCACCGGAAAAATAAGAATCCTCCTCAGCAAAAGACTGATCATCCTCCTCCACTTTGGTAATAGTTCTTTCTTGAGGATCTGGAATACTCCCATGTCCATTTCCTTTTTCATTATCGCTTGGATAGTCAATTTCATGAGCTAAAAACCAAGCTTCATCCTCAATAGGTTGTCTCATGTATCCAACATCCTCATCATCATCATACTCGTCAGAGTCCCAGTAGTCATTAGGGTAGTCAATAGATTCACTTAATCCATCCCCAACAGTTGCAAAGCCAGAGACCATATCAGAAGCATCTTCAGTAATACCCCGGCTGACTGATAACCAGTTGCCTCCAGTCATTTTTTTTGCACCTTGATCGTCAAATTATACCTCAAGTTAGATCTTATAAATATCATAAAGGCTATTATGTTAAACCATGCAGGAAGATACCCAAGGGGATATAAAAAAAAACAACAATAAGAAAAAACATGAATAAATGAAAACTTGAGCACTAAACAATAACAAAGTCTAACTGCAACGATAATTCTTTGAATTGGTCAAGGAAGGACCAACTAATGTTGTTTCTTTCAAGCATCATCCGCAGCATACAGCTATACATAAAAGCATAAAAGCTGGAAAGGGTTAACACGAGCAAATACCAACAGCATGTATATCTTATGATAATATGCTTTTGATAAGAATTATAGACAATTTACGTATCCTTCTTATGCTGAGATCTACATTCACATGCAGTCCTCCCAACACCTCAAGAAGCCAAGTACCCAAGTTTTATCCCACAATCAGCTCTCCTCTTTCATATTCCAAACCACAATTGGAGAAAGAAATAGCAACATAATCAAAGAAAACCTATAAATCTCAAACCTATCAAGTTCATTTTTTATGAATAACTTCTCTCATTCAAACTAGCTATAATGCCTTTTTAGAGCAAAGTTTGACAGCAAAAGACAATGGCAAGCTGAATTCCTGAATTTCTACAGCTTGATGATCTTTAGAAGTTGTGCTTTCTTCCATGAAAAATCTTTTTTACGCGGTTTATCCCAAAATGACAAGAATATATTCTAAGATACAAAACTTGTTATTAAAATTGGACACTTCAAATCAGTACAAACCCATCAAATCTCAGAATTTAGGAAGCTCCAGCCTTTACATGTATAGCCACAGCAAAGGAGACCTCAAATGGGATACCCTTGGATACAGCCTATGTTACTCAGACTCTTCATTTCACTAAAGTAAACGTTTGCAAATGTCATTTTGGGCCAAAATCATGCAATTTTTTCACAAAAAGGCCATGATGTACACTTGAACACGTACCCATGTCAGATACTTCTGGCCAGTTCAAGTAACAGAGGATTCAACTATAACAATCAATGAGATAAAAAAAAAATAATGAATACCATCAAGATTTTGTCATTCAATTTTTTCATAAAAACGTCGTGTGGAGCACTCGGACTCCTACCCATGTCTGACACTTTTGGCCAAGTCCAAGTAACATAAGATACAACTATAACAATCAATGAGATAAAAAAAATAATGTCTACTGCCAAGATCATATTAGACCAATCCAAACACACGTAGGGTTTACAATAATTTACCCCTTTTCTTTATCTCCCCCCCCCCCCCCCCCCCCCCCCCATATTTCAATCTATTTCCAACTATGGACGTAAACAACAAGAGAGACTATAAGTGTATCCTAGCCTTGGGGATCCTATATTATTATTATAGTATAAGACAAAGACCTTTTAAGTACTAACTCAACCCTCTATAACAAACCCAATATCGTGTCCTATTAACCATAAGTCCCAAAAGTTAATGCTTACATATTTTTTTAAACTTATTTTATGTTAGGAAAGAGAGACATGGGTCAAGAATTGGAACCATTTATGGACAATAATATGGAGGAGGTGAATTGGCAACATGCAGAGGAGATAGGAACAAGAGAAGAGGGAACAATTATGTTATTACCCTAAAACTACAAGAAGCGGGAGAATCTACTATCTATATTTGAAAACTACGTACTTGACTATTTAATCCAGAATACAATTGTCGGACACTTGACACGTTGAAAAAGGTATAAAACGCTTACCTTGAGACTTCACTTAAACATTCAACATCACAATTATAATTATCTTGAACCATGTACTAATAATAAAAAATAGAACGAACAAAAGGAAAGATGAGATTGTGACGTAATATATCTTCAATTGGGCTCGGCATTTTAAATGGACTTGTTTGTCCGCTTTGTATTCCCATTTGTTCAAGGATATGAAACTCGTGATTTGAATAGATTTTGTGAATGGCAGATTTTTTAAGTTTCTTCACCAATTGTAAGTTTAAGCCTTTTAAATTGTATACAGTAAATTACAACCTACTAAGTTACACTATTTTTAGGATTGACACCATTTGTCATAATCTTATGAAAAAATAAATAACTTACATAAATAGCATCTAGTATCTTTTTCTCCTTTAATTAAGGATAATTAAATAATGAAGGTGGTGCCTAGTGTGATATAGCCGGAAACCGTCTCTTTATAAGGATAAGGGTAAGGTTGTGTAGAAATTAATCTTCCAGGGCTATGTGCACTAGGTACGACCTTAATTAAAAATAATCAAATAATTTTTTGTTGATAATTAAGATAATGACATAATTAGAATAAATGGTGTCAATTTTAAAGAGAATGTAACTTACTAGGTTGGGCTTTATCAAATAAATTTTAAAAGGCTGAATTTACAATTCAAGCACCTAAAAAGGCAATATGGAAATTGCCTCATTCCTTAGCCCATTAAGTAAACACTATCCTCATGTCCAAAATTTTAACACTAAGCCTGTCTAACACTAGGATGTGTACTCAATTACTCATATTGAATCCTATCATAGGATGGACAATTGAGACCCCAAATTAGGTTTTCAAACAGCTTCCTGTTTCTCAGTGAAAAGTTCAGAATGAAAATTATCCAATGTTCAAAACTAGACCAACACTAGCTTCATTTTTCAGTATGCTAAAAAAGGCCTCAAGTTCAAAGGTTCTTCCATCTAAAGCAAATACCTAAGAACAAAAATGCAAAATAGCAGATAACTGACAATTGATTGAGCACTAACAGGAGAAGCCTCTAAACAAGCAAAGAGATAGTACATTTAGAATGGAAAATCAATTAATATAAATTGCAATCAGCATACATATGCAACTAAGGGCTAAACAATTCACCTAAAATGCAATTAATATTAAACTAACCAGTTAATTGTCATAAACGTGCTAACCTGATGAGCTTATCTCTTGGCCAACAGGAACATCCAGATAGGAACCTAAATGATAAGTATTGTCAGCACTACTTAGCTTCAAGCTGGATCCATCATCATCATACCTCTCCTCCCAGTTAGCACTCAAAGGCTTATTTTCTGACTTGAGTCTAACAGGAGGCAACCTTGGGTAATCTTCCTTCTGACTTTCAGAAATCAGAGGGAAACCTGAATAATCAAGATCCTTTTTGTCACAGATCCCTTGAAGCTTTGCAAGATATAAAGATCTTCCAATCTCATCCACTTGCTCCTTAATAGATGCTCTAATGTCAACCATGTGTAGATTCCTAGATCCTTCCTTGGTGTCAGAAACAACAGCACTATCACTAGTGGTTGTGACGTCCACGTTAGAAAATGACAGGACAGTCTTAACTTTACATTCATTCCATTGGCCTGAGGAGGAATTAGGAGTCTCTTTGTTTCTAGACCCCATTTCATCAACAGAACTGCTTTTAGACTGCAAAATGTCATTTCGCTTTCGTTTATCAGCATCTTTAAGATCACTTGGTTGGTTAGTCTCACTGTCACTTGCTTTAGCAGGGCTAGCGACCCAGGTCAATCGTTTTTCAGGGAAAGCAATATCATTATCAGGTTGCAAATCAACTCCCCCTGTATTAGCTGACTCAGAAACATGAAAATTTGAAGGGCGGCTACTCTGCAACTCAAGAGAACCAGAATTTATATAACTAGTGCTGCTTTTATAGGGATCCACGAAACCGTTGTTTTGATCATACATCCATGGACACAGATCAAGCATAGTATCATCAGAACCTTTTGAGAAAGAGAACTTTTTATCACTTACTCCAGTAGCTTCACCAGAAGCTCTATGCTTATCAGTGAAAGTGGTTGAGTTCCACTTGTTCTTCTTACCATGACCAGTGGTCCCACACTCTATCTCTTTGACAATAAGCTCTTTAGACACCTCACAGCTATTCCAAGAACTAGACTCCAGATTTTGAACCGGCATCTTCTCCACTTCCTCTTTCAATGCCTTCTTACTCCTCTCCTCCTCAACTGCTAATGTTTGAAACCCATTATTATCTGTACGGTTACCCAACTCACTACGCAACGCAGCTTCAGCCCTTGAAAAACCATTCTTTTGCAAATATTCCAAAATGATATCAACCGAACCTGTATTCTCCATTTCAGCACTGAAAACAGGTAGCAAGATTCAACTTGAAAAAACAGAATACATCTTTGCACAGCACATAACGAAACAAAAGGCCAATCCAACCGTCACTCTTCATCCCATTGCACGGACCCTTCCGTGTCTTGGTCCATGTTACCTGTTTCCACCACATTCACTAGTCACCCGCTACTTTCACCTCTTCCCCTCTCTAACACCCACACAAAACCGAACCCAAAACGAAGAATCGATAACCCACGATAATATGAACATTTATCAGCATTGCACCAATATCACAAATTTCAGTCATTCCATACTCAATTAATCATTTAAATTAAACAAAAGAAACCCCAAATTAGGCTAATCTTTCACAAATAAGGCACAAATTTGAAAACTTAAGCACAAATTGTACAAATCTACAAGAAATGCAAACCCTAGATCAAATATAGCGCAACAAAAAATCAAACTACCTCGCCTCAGAAACAGTTGAGCTTCGTCGAACAGTTGGACATAATTTTCGACATTAGAGCTGGGAATAGGGATCAAGAAAACCCTAGAAATGAGCGTAGATCTTCGTAAATAGGGTTCCGAAAATCGAGAGGAAAAGCAAAATGCAATTGAAAATCTGGAATTTGGGGATTGTATGATATGGTATGGTAGGGTAGGGCTAAGAAATTTTAACTAACGACGCGGTAGAGAGAGGAGAGAAAATGGGGGAAACGAAAAATACTGATGACTCAAATTGGTTTGAGCCGTTTATTGGGTGTTTTTTTTTTTTGAAATTAGGAAAACATGAGCTTAGCACGTTTCCGTAAACAAAATTTAGTGTCCATGGTAAGTGTCACCCTGTGACGGCGTTAGACAAATCTAACTAGCCTACTTGCTGAATTATAACACAACCAACGAATGAGGCTCAATCTGATTTATTAATGCCAACCAACATACAATACAATTTATGTGCATACAAACTCGTAGCATACAATAATTTCTGGATCCTTTGACAAACTTCAAGGTCTTCTTATATAAACGCTCACACACAAGGGAAAGCATACATAAACAGACATGAATTCATATTACAATAATGCACTCGAGGTGGTTACATTTTCTGAACAATGTATCAGTCACTAGAGTTATGCCCCATGCATAATAACTACTCATTCAAATCTTGGCCATGCCCCTTTAGCCTCATATTCTTTGCCTTCATAAATAATTGTCCATGCATGTGCCTTGCACCTACATGCCCATTAAGTCAAAGCATAATTGTCATTCGTGTGCCGCGCACATGCACGCCTCTACATAACAGCAACCTAGTCCACGCCCAGCCAAGCTACTAGACTTAGTCCATGCTCAGCTAAGCTCCATGACTTAGTCCACTACCGAGCTAGCTTCAGTCCACCGCCAAGCTAACATCAGTCCACCCACATAGTCAACACTAGGTATCCAGCTCATTGAGCTAACGACGACTTAGTGCACCAGTTAGGCAACTCTAAGGCAACTCCATTTAGCTCGCGTAGCAATTCTAGGCTTACGAAGACATGGCTTTGGAGCCCATGCAATGTCCCATAACATTACTAGCTCACGAATGCTATGCTTTGTAGCTAGCTTTGCCTCACATGGCTCATGTCCGCCACTAAGCATCGTTATATATATGTATCGTCGTTAGTTCACTAAGGCATCAAGGTCGGTACCATGGTCTTGTGTGATGGCCCATACCATGCAACACTCCCCCAAGGCACTGCCTATGAGTGCCCATGGACCTTAGTCACCACCACCCCCTATAGAGGCATATTTAGCAAAACCTAGTTATTTGTAGTGAACCCTTAACTGACAGTAACATAATAATGGGCTCTTAGACCCCTAAAGGTGTCTAAATAACCAATCTAATAGCTCAATAAGACTTTATATTCATTCCTCAATGTATGCATACATATTCCATGATATATTACACAAGGATTGACATTCGAATACCTTAGACTATTTATGGACTGGCGCTCGCGTAACCACACCATATGGTTACTAGCTTTGCTTGACATACTTACCTCCAAACCATGAACCAAGTAGTGTTGTGCCACACAACACATTATGCCTTTGCCTTGGCACAAGGGAGTCTTACTGTAAGGATGTTGTAATACCCAATCATTTTCTCAAATAACTAACTAGATGAAGAAAATTATAATAATATTATCAATTTATCATTCTATAAAACGGTTTGATAGACTCTTCAAAGTTTACAGCGGAAAATATTTTATTCAAAATACTCAAAGTACTTATAAAAGGGAATTAGTAAAATTAAAAAAATAATATAATAAAGAAACTCTCCACTCAAGCCCCATATGAATCTTAGTAATGATTGCTCACCAACAATACAAATGGAAAATTGGGTCGTCACATAATCAATTAAGGAATATGATATAACCAATAATAAAGTGCACACAATAAGTAAAATAAAGTAAATACATGTTAAGAACAATTCATGGTTACAATAACATTTTTACATTAGAAACTGGTACAAACTCTAGACTTAATTTACTTAAACTATAATTATAGTTATTTAGCAATTAATAGGTTTATTGCTTGATTCACAGGGACTAGTGAGGAGCACTATAAAGTTGATATCCGTCCTTTTAGGTCGTTTTACTAAAAGAATAGTTATACAAACAATATTTGTAAACACCCTAATACTACTACAACTAGTGTAGTGGTAAGTCAGGGATCAAACTACAAGGACAAGGGGCGATAGTTTCTAGACTTGATGCAGAGGGTTTATTTGGAGATTTGATAGAACTATACTAATAACAGAAAAATAAGCAAGAACTAAAACGATAATATGCTATGGAAGGAAAACGGGGACAGATCAGTTCCACCCTAGGAAGGACAATCGAACTATCAATACGCTAAATTAGGAGAAATCAGTCAATAATAAATCATGACACTCAAGATGACGAGTGAAAGTTTGTGACCCTATAAATCACACGAATAACCTATAATCTCCCTATGTCTCCAAAGGAGTGGCAAGACAAGATTCGCATCAAATATCAATCAATCAATCATCAACAATCTCAAACCCTAACTCTACGCATGAAGAACGAGCCAACCTAGGGTTTCACCAATCAAACCCCTAGGGAAACTACTCACCCTAGAAAAAACCCTCGAGCGCCGGCCTAAGAAAGAACCAAGAATTCGGAAATAGGCTCCATTCGGCCGAATGGAGTGGGGATTTGGCCGAATGAGGTCCCATTCGGCCGAATAGTTGTCTCATTCGCCCATATCAGAAGCTTGACGTTTTTGGGGTCTGTCCATCATTCGGTCGAAGGAGAGCACTCATTTGGCCGAATGGGACTTGATTCGGTCGAATGAGAGTTCATTCGGCTATTTCCGAGACCTTGAGTCATGTGCTTGAATCCCTGTCTTCCATTCGACTGAATGGATGTCAGATTCGGTCGAATCTGAACCTAAACCTCGCTAAACAGTCCTTTGAAGTGTCTAATGGCTTTTAGAGTTTGTGGAATCTTTGAGATTGACTTGGAATACGTGCCCAAGCTATGATACGCACATCTAAACTCCTGATAAGAGTGTCAAAGCCTCAAAAACGTCTCATTTTACCTCGAAATCATCGAAAGTACCTGAAATAACCTAAAAACAGGTCGAGGACAAGATCAAGGTAAAACTGGATGTAATGTGCATAAAACCAATATAAAATAGCGAGACTCGACACTAAAATGGGGTTGTAAACGTGCCTTAAAATGAGTGCATCAAAAGTTCAAAGCCAATACTATTATTACTATGTCAATATATGGAAGTGACAAGATCTAAATGTTATTAGGAAGAAAGGTAACATTATCATATCATCCAATTAGAGCATTGGGGACTACCACCAAGTGCCCCATTTCAAGGTGAATTGGGCCTTGAGTTTTATTGTGAATCTCTTCCACTTTAATGTATATTCTAGTACGAGAGTACAAGTTTATACAATTTTTCAAATGGATCACTCTTAAAAGGAAAGGAATTTGTTTGGTCAAAAATGGATTTAAGCTCAAAATGAACATAGGATAATTTTAGATTTGAGATGGTTAAAGAAAATGCGTATTTTTGTGTTTAAGGAAAGGGAAAAAAAAGGTAAGTTTGCAAGGATTACTCACTTAAACAAATAGATATGTTTACAAGGATAACTCACTCAACAAACTGATTTGTAGGACTTAGGCAAGGATTTCTCGACTTAATCCAAAGAACTACCAATTTGCGTGAAAGGATTCCTCACAAAAATTTGATCTAAAGAAAATACTTTTCGTTCATCAAAATTCAACAACACTTAAACATTACAAAGGGACTACCTTTTATAGGCTTAACAAGATCAGCCAAAGAAAACCAAAAGACTAAGCTTAAAAACAAAATTAAAGACATTTAATACATGACCAATCGGCTTTATTAACTTAGAATTAAAGACAAGCTCCTAAAAGTCACACCAAGATAAAAACTCTTTAATTGACCGACTAGAATAGAAGATGAATAGCGTGACATCTTATCACTTAACTTCCTTCATGAATAAGCTTTAAATAAAAAGATGAGCAGTCATTCCTTCATTAAACACATGATCTTTAAGAAGAGTTAATAGGCAGTCTTCAAACTCCCTCATTAGATCACATCATCATCATTAAGCATTAATTAAACTCCCTTATTAATTCATGTCCATCATCACCAAGCATCAATTAAGTGATACCAAATACTTGTAACTACAAGCCTTAAAATGAAAGGACCATGGATTCCAAAGTTATCCATAACTTATTCTTCAAAGGTAGTTAGGAGCATTTCTCTCATATCAAAGCCCTAACGTGAACCCTTTTTAAGGAGAATATCAAGGTCTTGATTGGAGACTTGAAGGTCTTAATTGGAGACTTAAAGGTCTTGATTTCCATTATCCTCCTCTTCTTCAAAAGGAGTTGTCATCAACTCATCATCTTCAAAGTATGGGGACAAATCACCTACATTGAATATGTATGAAACTCTATAGTTGCAACGGAGATCCACCTTGTATGCATTATCATTGATCCTTTCCATGATTTGGAATGGACCTTCAGCATTAGCTTATGTTTCCTTTACTTAGGAAACCTCTCCTTTGGCAAGAAAACCCATACAAGATCACCAACTTTGAATTTCTTTTCACTTTTCAAGTTCTTGTTGGCTTATTTCTTGTAAGCTTCATTTATATTCTCAACATTTCTCCTCACTTCTTTGTGAACATTGATCATGAAGTCCACGTGCTGTTTTTTTGTATCATGCTCAAACTTATCTTTGGAGAGAGAAATGTAACCAACTAGTGCATATGCACGTGTTTATCTAGTTTATCTTTAACTTAATTGTTGGTTAGTTTGTTAGCTAAGTGTTTGAATTAAAGTAGGATTTGTTCTAGGCTGCTGTACATGGACATCATATACGCGTGAGTTTTAGGGCTTAGTGTTAGGGTTTTCTTAAGTATTTTATTTAGCTTAAACTCTTATATTAGTAGTATTTAAATAGGGTAGCAAGTGAATAAGAAGAGAAATTGATGATTATAAACACATTCTTTTGCTTTGAGTTTTCATGTTTCCTTGTGAGGGCTTTGAATGTTTTATTGATAGTCCATCATTGGCATGTTGCATAGAGTTCTTGGAAACCTTAGTTTATTAGGTGGTGAATCTATATCCTAAGCCCTTAAGGAGTGCCCAAAGAAGTCGATTACTTGGTAGTTTGTTGTAAGGTAATTGGATTCTTTGACTATCTTGGTT
This sequence comes from Dysphania ambrosioides, assembly GCA_026401315.1. Lineage (NCBI taxonomy): Eukaryota > Viridiplantae > Streptophyta > Magnoliopsida > Caryophyllales > Amaranthaceae > Dysphania > Dysphania ambrosioides. The sequence goes on along the minus strand of CM048665.1, from coordinate 12,821,968 downwards.
ACTGGTGTTAGTGGGTTTTAATTTATGAATGATTTGCATGATGGTTTGTAACAAGAGTTTTAGACTTTCATATGTTAATAATTCTTGAATGAAATCTTATATTTGGATTGGAACATTCGTGGTTTACAATTGGTAAATTATTGGTTCATTTCGACATATTTTCTATAAAAAAAACAACTAGTATTGCGAGGATATATGCCTAGAATAATTGTTGGATTGGTGATGACTTCCTAGGAAAATTGAAACTTTAAATAAGCGAATTATTATTGCTTAAAATCTAGAATATTTTTCTATAATTAACGGATAAAGTCTAGGAATTTGATAATATTTCATGACCTTACAAATCTGGAAGAAAGTTGGAATTGTATGAGCTTCAATTGAATGCAATTGTATTGTTACTAGTGTTGGTATTGTGTTGCTGGATTATTGGTTTGATTTTTCTATTCTTATAATTAAAATTGAGTTGGAAGTTCATGGAAAGAAACTTGGAATCTCTTAGTCTTGCTTAGAATCACGTTGAAATATCATTTAACCCATCTGCGTGCATTGATCAATTTTGGGCAAAATTGAATCTTGTTATATTTTGCGTTGTTTGGTTTATTATTTAAGAGATTAGGATTACACCTCCCTTAGATTTGGCTTTGTTGGGGCTGTGTTTGAGTGTAGAAGAGGCGAGTGAGCTTCATAGGTGGTACGTGAGTTGCTGGATAGTGCATGAGAGAGCTACTGCTTTGTGAGCATTGTTGAGCTTGGGGACTTTAATCCTTGATCCAAAAATAATCCAATAGTCAATATACCCAACTAAAAAATTCCTCTAACATATGGAATCATAGAAAGAGGTGTTTTTAAAGCCCAAAAGTTGTGTTCTTTAACCTATAGAACCTATAAGTGCTAAACCGAAGATTTGGACATATTCTGACTGAAGTTTAGAAGTGCCATAACTTCTTAATTTTTTTATCCAAATCAAGTGATTATTTTTGCGTTAGTCACTCAATTTCCTGAAGTTTATTGTCCTAAAGTTTTGTGGATTTTTATTAAGAGACGCGTTCTGTGGAGTAAGGAACATTAGAGGAGATTTGATCATACAGTGTGGGATAGTTTAGAAAGTTTTACCTATTTTTGGAGTTCTAATTAGTCTTTTTTAGTGTTTCTTTTTTCTTTGGGATCCTTATAGAGTAAGGGATTTATTTATTAAATTTCATCAAATTTTGAGATGTAATGAATTCCCTGTAAAAATAAATTAGAATGATGTATTTTGATTAGTAGGTGAAAAAGATGACTAGTAGGAGTATAAACAAATGGGCAAAAAAGATATCATGTTTGGTGAAGGAATTGAAAGACATGAAACATAGGAAGTTTTGCATGAATGTTCAGCTGGAAAAGCTATATGAAATGGCTAGGAGGCAAAGAGTAGTCTTACCTACACAATGCCAACCGATACCTAAACTTCCTCTTACCTCTATGAAGCAACCTAGAGAGATTCCCGAGAGAAGTTTTTGATGTCAAGGGTTAGGTCACTAATCTTTATAATGTCCTAATGAAAAGAAAGTGACTTTGGTAGACTTCGAGATCTTTGAGAATCCGGTGTATGATGAGAGTGATGTTGAGGAGGAATGCTTTGAGGAAGTAAAGATTGAGCCAGATGAAGGGGAATGCTTGGAATTAGTATTGGAGGAAGAGGAGGTTAAACCTTTGGCACAGGCTACTTTGAATTGGGCTGAGTGGATTGGTACAATAGAAAAGAGGCTTGGGCCATGGAAGATCATGAGTTAGGGAGGATTTGGGATGCTTGTTCTCATGGATTCGTAACACTTGATGGGCTAGAAGAGAAGAGGACCATGGGAGGGAGTCCAAATAGGCCTAGTGGCGTGGAGATTTCTCATGGGCATGGAACAGTGGGAGCAAATTGGAGTGAAACCTTACATAGGCTTCCAAATTTTTTTTCTTTCTAACTTTTGTGATTGTAGGTTATGGGGTCGTTTATGGGAGTCATAATTTCCTTTAGAAGCTTCAAAGTTTAAGGACAAACTTCCTTCAAGAAAGGGAGGATGGTGTATGTGAATTCACGAACCCATTGCTTGGAAATCCAACATGCAAGTCATGGGCCTAGGTTCCTATAAAAATGAGCCTAAAAATGGGCTTGGGCTCAAAAATAGGCTTGGGCCTGACCCATTGACTTGGGCTTAACCTTGGAGTTGACTTCCATGGGTTGGACTTTAATTTTGACTTCCATGGGTTAGACCTTGACTTTCATGGACTTAACTTGGACTTTGACTTCCATGAGGTTGGGCTATAAATATAATTAGGCTAGGTGTGGAGGTCCAAGGGCATGACAATTAAAGACATGGGCTTTGAAGGATACAAGAGTTGGAGTGGGTTAAAGACCTAATGGCGTGGAGATCCAAGACCTAAATAGCATGAAAGACGGGCTGATCTAAGAAGCAAAGTGGCATGGATTTTACTGTGTAATTAATGGGAAGAAGACTCATTTCTTCAAACATTCAAGAGTCCAAAAAGCTGTCAACTTTCTATTATTTCCTGATTTTTATTAACTTTAATAAGAGTTTGTTTTTCACTCTATGTAAAATGTATTTAGCTAGTTTGTCTTTAGCTTAATTGTTGGTCAGTTTGCTAGCTAAGTGTTTGAATTAAAGTATGATATGTTCTAGGCTATGCACATGAGTTTAAAGGCTTACTATTAGGGTTTTCTTAAGTATTTTATTTAACTTAAAGTCTCATATTAATAGTATTTAAATAGGGCAACAAGTGAATAAGAAGAGTAGTTGATGATTAAAAAAAAAACGTTCTTTTGCTTTGAGTTTTCACATTTCCTAACACTTTTTTTTAACATAGGTATCACTATTTCATCTCATCAATTAAGTTATTACAACACTTTATATACAATTATGTTCCACTTTTAATCACCTAATATAATACTTTGTTCAGTATTAGACAACACTTTTTCCTATTTAATTAACACTATATTTAACAGTTTTTAATACCTATTTACTTGCAATTAATAATCACTAGTAGAGAATTGTCTAAATGATGTGGTTTTCTAACGTTAAATGCTGCGGTTATTGATACAAAGCACATGGAAAAATAACAAATGTTGTGGTTGTTTAGATGCAGCAATAAAAACAATAAACGCTTCATCTTTTTCCAAAAAACCGCAGCACATATAACTAATAAATGCTGCATTTTTTAAAAAAAAATCGAAGCATTAATAATTTAAAAATAAAAAAATATTTTTTATTAATAAATACCACATATAATACCACATATATGTCAAGAAATAAAAAAATAAAACCCCAGCATATAATACCACATATATGTAAAGAAATAAAAAATATATTTTTTCATTAATATATGCTGTGGTTTTTCCAAAAAACCGTAGCATTTATTATTATAAGTGCACGGTTTTTTTTTTGTAAAATCGCAACATTTATTCTTTATTTGAATTTTTTTATTATGTAATTTTATATGTGCTACGGTTTTTTAAAATATCCGCAACATTTATATTTCAAATGATGCGATATTATTAAATAACCACAACATATATTCCTTTTTTTTTCTTTGATTATGGTTACCCGCTCCTCTACACATTAGGGAACTGATGTGCCAAAATATATATGGAAATGTGCTAATAAAATATTTATTTAAATTATCATAAAATTGTTATTAAATTTACAAATCTAATCTAAGCTACTTGAATTGGGCTTATAAACTAAATTAACATCTATAAGAATAGGACTAACCTAACCCAATGCTATAATATATACAGAAAAGAATGGTCTAACCTAATGTTATATACAAAAAAGAATGGCCTAACCTAATGCTATAGAATTAGATTTAACCCTAACATATTTATGTAAAAACAAATGAGAAGATTGAGCTAGCTACCTAATTATACATATTTTCTGGCCCCAATGAAGTATACCGCCCATTTTTCCTTAATCTCCATTTGCTCTTCAGGTGAGTATGACATTGTTCTTTGAATTTCCTGAGAGGGTGAGAAAAGATAGGTTTAGTATTACAATTAAAGAACATATCTACAAAACATGATACATAATTTTATGTGTAAATTTCGGTAGAGTTTCCTCTGTAATTAAGCCTATTTCCATTTTTTATAAGTACATGTTTTCACAATCATTATAGTCCAACACAATTCACCATTCATTCACAACACAATTCCAACTCCATCCATCCATCCATCCATCCATCCATCCATCCATTCACAACACAATTCAACATTCATAACACCATCCATCCATCCATTCTCAACTCGAGTTATCTATAGCCTAAATCTCAAAAATAAATTACGAAACAAAGGAATAATACATATTGTTAAATGATCCTCACAAGTAGCATGGTTGTGAGGATGTCAAATATAAAATGCATAAGAAAGTAGCCACACTCCATGTTTCTTTTTTGCTAAGGACACTGCATTTGAAAAGCAGATAAAATGTAAATCAAACAGATCTAATCCAATTCTAAGGCAATAAAATAGTCATATGATTCAAAATAGTGATACCTGAGCTGGAATTATAGTCATATGATACGTTCAACTCGTCTCCTGTGAGAAGCTGAGTGAAATCCTCTTCTACGACCATAATATCCTGATCCTCTGCATACCCGAAAGTCATATTTCTACAACGAACGGAGACGAGGCTGTCTGGCAAAAGCCTCGATAACTGAGCCCTCATTTCTCTACAATTGTCACCGAGATGACTCAAGGGAAACTCAGTGAGATCGGTTCGAGCGACGTCCTTCTTCAAGGACTCATTTTTCTCTAGACCGCTAGGACTATTGGCAAAACCTTTAATTGCGTCCTTCTTTCCACTCGTACCTCATGGCTGATTCAAACAAATTTAAGAATTCAAGAATTTAGTAGAATACATTAGTATAATATAAATTCAAGAATTCCATGAGGGGGAATGCATTTACCTTGGTTGTCAGGAGCCGAACTAAATGCTTTGGCCACTGTGTAAAGGTCCATCTGTATCTCATGCATTTGAATTATACGAATTTCATATGTGATTAGTAGTTTACAAAACATGATTAAATAAACCTGCAGATCCTAGAAATGATCTCTAACCTACAAGATGCTGCCAGATGGGAAGATTGGAATGCCAGGCCTGATGCTACGCACAGGTTCCTGCGGAGGTGGTTGCGCGATTTCGAATTACGCAGCGAACAACCTGAACTTTTCTTGGAGCATAAGATGCATCTTCTCCTCCATCTCCTTCATCTTTTGAGCTCAAACTCGCTGCTTAGCCTCTCTCTCAGCGTTCTCGATTCGAGCTTCCACGTCCTCTACCCTCTTCAGGATCGAGCTCCTCTTCTTAGACCCAAAACCAATTTTTTGGCCTACTGTCCTGTGGCTGAGAGACAAGCTCTCTCGATTCCTCTTTCCGTCTCCATTCCTCCTACGTATTTAACAAAAGAAAAGAAAATATCAATAAATAAATGACAAGTAATAGGATGAATATGGTAATATTACAAATAAACATAGCTTACAATGGAGTCTCGGACAGGAGCAGTCTGCTAGTTAGGCACCACAAGACGTCCTTTGTCGTAGGGACGAATCTTGCAAGAAGCCAAGTTGTCATCCTGTCTGGCAGACTCAAAACAATCAAAGAAAAAATGGGTGATGACGACAAAACCGAAGGAATGAAGCCCTTTTGCCTCCAAACTTCACTCATCTCAGCATATGAGTGTTGACCCATATGATGAGGATAGAAGTTCTAGGCCGCACTCCTCTTCGCCTTCTCACTTCTTTGCTTTGTATAGGAAACGAGTAAATAAATATAAGAAAATATAGTTTCGTTTAGACAATATATTATATTACTATCATATAATATGTAAGAAATGCTTACCCTAAACTCCTCTGCGGAATGAATCTTCATGAATGTGTTCCAATCTTCCTCGAATATGAATTTGTAGAGCTCCCAAGGTTGCATCCTGGTTTGGCCCTCCTTATTCCTTATACATGAGATCCAACCACTCACGAGCTTGGCCCTAAAGTCTCTCCATTTTAGGTCGCAAGAGGTGAGAACCGCCTGCTTCTTTCGTGGATCCTCCTCGATCTAGAAATCTTTCTGTATGATTTACAAACAAAAAAGAATACAATTAGATTTGTAAAAAAGAACACAGTAAAAAAGAACACAATTTAGTATATTACCTTCGCATCCTCTTAAAGCATATCCTTTACACCTTTCGGGATGGAGCTCCAGTCCGATATCAAGATCGACACTTTTGACCGACTGATCTCCCCCAAATGGTTCTTGTAGTCCTTGTAGTGTGTCCCACAGGGGCGTCCGAGTGCGTCCCACTCTAGAACTCTCTAGACACCGGGGATGGACTTAATCCCTTTCGAGGGACCTCTCCCCACTCTCTTCTTATTCGTCTGTTGGGTGTCGACAACATAAGATGGCTCGGGTCCTTTATGTTTTTCCATTTCTTTGAATCTACAAATAAAAAAACAATTAAAGTCAATATGAATCATAGAGTGAACAAGTTAAACAAAAATAATATAAAAGAATGTAGAAACTATATGCAATGAACTCATTTATGCAAATTTGCTGTTTATTAACAAGTTGTTTAGATTCTCCTAATCTATCCCTTTTCTTAATAGTACCTTCATGTTAGATTTTTAATGTTATATGCTGAATCAATTTTCTTGGCAGTTCATTATTACTTGGACTCCCTAGCAACATAGAATCCTTCATCATGGTCATTACGTCTTAGAATATCGTCAACAACTAACTTTGGGATATTCCATGTAGATGGTGGGGTTTCCTCAAACTGTTAATCATATTCATCTTCATTAACAACATCCCTAATGCCAAGAATTCATGTCTTCCCTTCAATAATAACTGACCAATTGCAATCGACAAGATCGACCATGTAAAAAACTTGCTTCGCCAGTGAAGCTTAAATGAATAGATCGGCACGATGTCCTAGGTGATTATGATTCACAAGGGTTAAATACCCGTGTTCGTCCTTCTTTACCCCACAGTTATTATCAACCCAATTACAATAGAAAAGAAGAATCTTTAAATTCATGTAGTCAAGCTCGTAAATATCCACAATAACCCTATAGTATGAACTCCATTTGTCGATTAATGTTCGATTCTTTGAACTAGCAAATTCTGGAGACATGTCAATTATCGTTGCACCACTATTTTGCATAGTCAACTTCTTATCTGGGTGCTTTATGTAAAAAGAATAACCATTGATGTCATATCCCTCATACGACATAACTTGAACTTTAGCACTATATGCCAACCATCTTAATGTATCAGAAACATCGTCGGGTGTGTCGGATAATTGAGCCATGATCCTTACTTTGAACCACTCAACTAATGTCGCATTATGCTCCTTTATAAGTTTCAAATCTCTTTTAGAAGGATATTGACCCCTCAGAGTGTTCATGTGCTCATCTTCATACGGAAGAACTTCATTCAGGTTTTGCAAAATAAACAATTCAGCCTTATATTTCAAATGAAAACTAAGTGAAATCCGTTTCCAACCAATAGTTCCATGACCCTAAAGCCTCTTTGCATGTCTTGATTTTGGCACCTCAATTTCATGTGCTCGGGCAAAATACTATGCAATCCATGATGCATCTTCTTTAGTAATTGTTCTCTATACTATATTGGCCTTTGGTTTGGCTAGATTCATGACCCTACTCTTAAAGGTACTCATCTCTCATTCAAATGGATACATATACCTCCCCCAAATTGGCCCATATAGCTTAATCTCATGAACTAAATGAATGACCAAGTGAGGCATGAGGTCAAAGAAAGAAGGTGGGAAATACATATCTAATCGACACATGGTCTCAACCACATAAGTTTGTAAGTCATCTAATATCGCTAGATCTATTACCTTGCTACAAATAACATTGAAGAAGATGCACAACCTTGTAATTGTGTATCTCACTTTTGGAGGCAATATCCCTCATATAGCAACATGAAGAAATTGTTGCATCAAAACATGACAATCATGGGATTTCATACCTACTAACTATAGATCATTCATTGAAACAAGTCTTGCAAAATTTGAAGAGAACCCAACTGGAACCTTAAGTCTATGCAAAGACTCATAAAAGTTGATATTTTCCTTCCTTGAAAGTGTGAACCAAGCTGGAGGAAGATACCATCATTTACCATGTTGTTGAGGAGCTAATTCAGTTCGCCCTATATAGCGATGTCTCTCCTAACTTTAACCCCATCCTTGATTTTACCGGGCATATTCAAGAGAGTCTCAACAATGGCATCACAAATGTTCTTCTCAATGTGCATGATATCAAGGCAATGCCGTACCTCCAAATGGCGCTAATAGGGAAGACTCCATAACACATACCTCTACTTATAACCACCGTCTGATCTACTTTTAGAGCTCTTTCCAAACACACTTTCAATGCCCTTCACCCAATCATATACTTCACTCACACATAGAGGGAGATGAGCTTCTTAAAACTCTATGGAGCCATTAAAAGCTTTCCTCTTTCTTCTGAAAGGATGATCTTTTAGAAGATACTTGCAAAAACCCATGTAAACATGCTTCCCATAATTCTGTAGGCACATAACTTATATATCTTTTTCACATACCAGGCATGCAGTCTTCCCCTTCACAGCGTAACCAGAAAGATTTCCATAAGCTGGGAAATCATTGATTGTGTAGAAGATCAAGGCATGCATAGTGAAATTTGATTTAGAGTAAGCATCAAAAACCTAGACACCTTCCTCCCACCACAATCTCAAGTCACCGATAAGAGGAGCAAGATAAACATCTATGTCATTACCAGGTTGTTTAGGTCGAGATATAAGAAGCGATAACATAATGTATTTGCAATTCATGCATAACCAAGGTGGAAAATTGTAAATAGCGAGAAGAATGGGCCAAATGATGTACTAGGTGCTTAATTTCCCGAACGGATTTATTCTATCTGTGCAAAGACCTAGCCTAAGATTTCGATCTTCCCCACCAAAATCCGTGATCATCTTATCGATGTTTCTCCATTGAGGAAAATTAGCAGGATGCCTTAAAAACCCATCTTTCTTCCTCCCCTCAACATGTCACCGCAATAATTTTGTATTTTTATCATCTGAGTAAAGTCTCTCAAACCTCGATATAATTGGAAGATACCACAGAACCTTGGCCGGTATCCTCTTCTTTCTCAAATCAAGCTCATTGTGCTTCTTCTTATAACAGGGAACTCCACACACTAGGCATTCATCTAGATTCGCATACTCATTCTGATATGAAATACAATCATTTCGACACGCATGGATCTTCACATAATCCATTCCCATAGGACATATGAGTTTCTTGACCTCGTAGGTAGAAAGTGGCAATTTATTGCCCTTAGGAAGCATACCCGATATAACTTCTAACAAGTGAGCGAAACTCTTGTTAGTCCAATTGTGACGTGCCTTTAAGTTGAAGAGCTTCATGATAGCACTCAATTTAGTGTGTGAAGTACAAGAAGGATACAAATGCTTCTATGTAACTGTAAGGATTTCATCGAAGAGATGAGGACGATCTGTGAAATAATTCTCAACATCATGCATCATTTCATCTATTCTATCCTCTTTCACTCTATCATCATCTCTAACTTCATCATATACCTCATTAACATTCAACCCATCTTCATTGCGAGTTGGCTTCTCCCTACTAGGGCACTTACTAGCGCTTGACCCAAATTCTAATATTTCACCATGCCAATTCCACGTCCTATAATCTACTCTAAAACCTCGACGAATTAGATGATCTTTGATTTCACTAATGTCATGATAACCCCTAGAGTTGTTACAATCACAACAAGGACATAATATTATCTTCGAATAATTTTTTGCTTGGTGTCTAAGTGCAACCCTAGCAAACTCCTCAATTCCTTGTATGTATTCCATTGAGGTTTGGTTACTGTACATCCAATCTCGATCCGTTTTGAACAACTTCTAAGAAATAAACAAAAAACTTGAGTTGGTAGTTCAAGGCAATGAAATTATCATCGATAACCTTATTTTTATTTAGCAAATCATTTCAATGCTATATCTAACACTTTTCACATGAAATTTCAAATATCATAGCAACTAGTACATCTAATGATTACATGTATATTAATGTTCACTAAGAAATTAGACAAAGTTTTCCCTATAATTGGACTATCTCAACATATCCTTATCATTGCATCAAACCTATTTTCACCACTTTATCAACACAAACCAATATTTCAATCATCAACAGAGTATCTAATGCAAATAAAATAATACTTATGCATAATCATAATGATCACAATCTAACACATGTATTTCATTTTCTTAGTTATATCCCAACAACATGGTACCACTTAAGAATTAACATTACTCTTTCTTACTTTTTTTAAAAAAAAAAAAACATTACCCTTCCCTTATTATTTCATATTATTCGTTTTTCCTAAACTTATACTCCGTAGAATATGCACTTAGCGTATGGGGATGGTCATTAAATCTGAATGTGGAAGGGGATTCACCCTAGTAATCAATATTTTTAGATGAGAAAGAAATAGGCCGAATTATGGAATACATGACATTCTTCATTAAGAAAAAACATATAATTCCCATGTATATTTCTATACACTCTATAGATATTAATTAGTCTAGGTGCAATACAAGATATTAAAGGGTTGGAGTTTTGTCTTAATTTAACCATGATTTAGACTTATATTAAAAAAAGGAAATATGTACCTTCGATTTCTCAAAGAAGAGTAAGAAATTCATGAAGTCCTTCAGCCCAGATGTGAATGCCAAGCTCGTTCAAAGAGAGAGAAACTTATGGAGTGGGTGTTGTGGGGTTAGGGCTAGAGAATAAAAGGGTGGGTGTTAAGTTATGGGGTTAGGGTTAGAGAAGGCAAAGGTTAGGGCTAGAGAAGAAGAGGGTAGACTTAGGGTTTTTTCTCGTGCGTTGAAGGGTTGAGAGTCTGGGAAAAAGTTTTCGTGTTTTAAAATAGCCTGGAAAAGGGAAGTATGGGGTAAATATATTAATGAATAAGTGTTGCGGTTATTCAAAATAACACAGCACTTATAACCACAAGTGTTGCAGTTAATTAAAAAATTATGGCGTTTATTACAAATGCTGCATTTTTTTAATTAACCGCAACACTTGTAGTTATAAGTGATGCGTTATTTTTAGAAAACCGCATCACTTATTCAATGATATTTTCCCCAGACTTTCTTTTTCAGGCCATTTGTTGGCATGAATAAATGCCGCGGTTTTCTAAAAATAAAGCAGCACTTATAACCACAAGTGTTGTGTTATTTTAAATAGCCGCAACATTTAAGTTAAAAGTATGTTCTCCCTATTTATGTGCTTCGAAATGTATTTAACTGCAGAATTTGAGATGAAGCAGTGGATCATAACTAATAAATATCATCATAAAACTAATATGCAAATGATAAGAAGACTAATAATAAAAATATTAATAACAATAATAATTAAAAATATGACGAAACTGATATTAAATTTATTATATTTAAGAAGTACATATATTATTCCTTTTAATGCAAATATTTGCGCAAATGTCGTTTTAAAGCTTGAACAAAAGAAATATCCTTATCTACGATTCCAATAACAAATTACACTTGTAAAGATCGAATAATCTATCAAAATAAACATATAAAATATAGTTAAAAAATAAATCTCTTTATTGATTCCTTCTTTATCATTTTGATCTACACGTGCTTGTTCTTCGTAGCCTCATCATCATTTATTTTTGTTTTCATTCTACCCTCTTATTCCTGTTTACAGAAGTACAAAATGAGAAAAGTCATACAACGTGATTAACTTCTTGTCATGAAATAAAATAGAATATAATATAAGGTGATCATACCACTTCTATAAGTACCATTAATTTAACAAGAATATTAATAAATTACACACCTACATATTCATAGTATTTAGTTAAACTGAGTTTTTACGAACTAATTCTAATTAAAGTTTCCAAAAATTTCTATTTCTATATTAAAAAATTAATCTTGAACCTATTTTTGATCACAAATAATCACAATCAACTGTAGAATGTCATGTTGAGTTAATCTTTCAATTAACGCATATTAAACAATCTCATTCTCTTTTTTTTATTGAATCGTCTAAATTGATAAACATAATCAAAATCAAATTCAACAAATACCAACAAATTATAATTATCCAACAAAAACCAAACGACTATAATTTTTTATTAGGTAGACTACAATAACAAAATACGCAGCATGAAATTTTTTCACAGATTTCAAACACTAATTTTAAATATTGAAGCAAAGCATTCCTAATGTTTCTCCAAACATACATAACCTCCATCCCACTACATGACCACAACAACCATAATAACTATGCACCGTATCATAACAAAGTATTATACTAAATCCACGCTTTTATTTGATGACCAACTTAAAGAAAACTGCAGCCAAAATGGTTACATAACAACAAATAAAAAGAAATACAAAAACTAAGCAAGCAATAACTATCATACAAACTTAAAAGAGTCAATGCACTACATAATTAAGAAACTAGAATCTGTGTTAGTTTAGGGAGCTAAGAGTACCGCTTGGCAGCTGCAGATTGGAAGGTGAACATGTGAGCTAAATTGGGGATGATGTAGACAGTGAAGATAACAAGGAGTTATTTGATGGCAGAATTAATAGGTCCAAAAAATGGGAAAACGATGGCCAAGAACCAAATTGGGATGACCATGGGAAGCCTAGTAGCTGCATGTTTACACATGCTCTTATAGTCATGAAGCACTATGGCCTTCTCCCATACAAAATACAAGGGTATACATGAAAATACAAAGGTTATAAACTGCATTACATAGTTTAAGAAATATTAGAGAATATAGTGACCAAGTATTAATCAGATATTTGAAGTTTAATAAAATTAGAAGTTAATGATAATGCATGCCTGATGGATAATCAACCGAACGAATACGAAATACTTTAAATTACTTGAAATTGTCAATGACTTTAACTCAACACAAATATACATAATTTTAAAACTCTTGAAAACATAAGAGAAATGTAAGTATTACCAGATAGTGCTCTTAAACATTAGATACTTCTAGAAGTACGACGCTATGGAATATATGACATTAGTTGGGCAAATGATTTAGCACGGTTTCATTCTTAAGATCATAAAGTGTTGGAAAATAGGTTAAAGTATGAAATAAACACTGGATTCACATTCTTAAGATCCTTAGTTTTTAATGAACAAGGTATTAGTCTTTCTAAAGAAAATCATTTTATTTACAAATTAAACTAATAAATTAAAGAATACTTATTGAGAATAATTATATACTTGATTCATGAATAATTTAGATTAAGTAAGAGGAAGAACAATGGATACTTGAAATTAACATGATTTTGCCATTCTATATGCCAAGTTATTCAATTTAGGTATGTTGTAAAGCAGAGTATTATAACTAAAACAATAATTAGGGTTTGATAGTTAAACATTGTATAAAATAATTCCAAAACAAGTACTAACCTTTTTTTTAAATAATATGAGTTTAAAACAATTTAAATAGAAAATAAGAAAATGCAATTAAAAATTAAATTAGGGTTCAATAATCAAACTTAATTTAAATCAAATCAAATCAAGGAAGAATGGAATATCTACTCACGGTGGAATGAAAGCGGCGCGAGGGCTGTTTGAATTCACTAAGGTGAGAGAGGGAGGAGGAGCGATGGTAATGGATAGCTGTGAGACTGTCGAGGCAGGGAAGTGGGGTTAAAGAGATGATAATAGTGGCAACGAGAGAGGAAAGAGAGGAGGAGATTGTGGTGCAACGAAGAGGAAAAGAGAGAGTGAGGGAACTATGTGGTGTGAAGGAAGCATGAGAAGGGAAAGACAGTGAAGGATCAAAGAAAATGTGAAATATGGCCGAATGGGAGGCAAAAAAAAGGATGGATGAGGAAGAAGAGACATAGGGAGAGGACTGGCTAGCCATAGGGAATAAGAAAGTGAATCGCTAAACATCGCCCGTGATTATCTAGATATCGCCCATATTTTATACGTATTTCATACTTTCTTTACGATATTTCCCTTATATATATTATTAACCTAATTTAACCTTATTTACTAATTATCTAACATTTTAATTTACTAACCTAATTTAATATTTACCAATTTATCTAACGTTTTAATTTACGTACTAACCTTATTTAACTTATTTACTAACCTAAATTACTATTTATCTAACGTTTGAATTTACTGACCTAATTTAATCCATTTAGTAACCTAATTTAACACTTTTTTCCTATCACTTATAACCCATTTACTACCTTCCTTTCTATACTTTTCAACATTTTACTTCTCAAACACACTCAAACTATCCCGCTTTTCTCCAAAAAAATTCACCTCTTTAAAAAAATCAAATTTTCTTCCAAAAATTAACCATGTCAAGAGCTGACAAAGAACCTAGTCGAAGCTTAAATGGAAGAATTAGTAAAGTTGTGGGTAAAACTTTAAGAGGATTAGCTGGTTCTTCATCCACAAATGTATGTAATATTTTGATTTCTAAGCAATTTTAAGTTAATTTTCATGGATTATCTTGATATTTATAAAGATTGTTGTATTTTGTGGTTTTTTTTTTTAATGTTGTTTCTTCCACCATAGATGAGTTTCGGTAGCTTAGGAAGTTTAGATCTAGGAAGATGATGGAAAATAAATTAAAAAAATAAAAGAACCATGTAACATACACGGTTCTACCTAGTATAATCATCCAAAAATGGATGGTTCTACCATGGTAGAATCGTCCATTTTGGACGGTTTTACCCAGGTAGAACTGTGTATTTTACATAGTTCTACTATGGTAGAATTTTGTTTTTTTAATTTATGCATAATTATATAAATGATAAATTATATAATTAATTAATATTATCATGTATTAAATTAGTTAATATTAATAATAATATATATATTTAAATTAATATTAAGTATTAGTTAATTAATATTTAATATTACGCATAATTACTATACTATAACATATTAATTAAAATTTGTATTAAATTAATTTATATTTAATTAATTAATAATAATATGTGTTAATTAGATAATATTAATAATAAAACATATAATTACTATACTATAATGTTTTAAGATTTTGTATTAAATTTGTTAATATTTAATTATTTAATAATAATATTATAAATTAGATAATATTAATAATAAGGCGTATAATTACTATACTATAACGTATTGATTAAGATTTCATGTTAAATTATTTAATATTTATGAGTAATACTACAACAAATCTCTTGCTTTCTCGACGCTTTGGTAAAAGAATTGGGGATAAAATTTTACCCCTTGTTTTCTCAACGCTTTTTTGTGTAGAGGAATATCTCAACAACTAAAAGCGTTGAGAATTGTGCACTTCTACCATGTTCAAGTCACGTTCTACAACGTGCTAATTAATGGTTAATCGTACATTATAATAGTTATTAGAAAAGGCTAACCGTAACCGTACCATTAAATAATGGTAACCGATAAACGGTTAACCAGTATTTAACGGTATATATAGTAAACAGTTAACCAATTATTGTTTAATTCATTCTATTTTTATGCACTTGTACACCTAATATTGTGAAATTACTCGTATAATTTATTAGCTCATTTAGGTCTTTTACAATAGTGTTATCACATATTTACACAAGGTTTGATCATACATATATATATATATATATATATATATATATATATTTATATATATATATATATATTTATATATAGAAATGGGATCATGTGAGAACCCCTTAGTTATATAAGAACCTTTCTTATATAAGAACTCATCTAATACCATTAATTTAGTTTATTTAGATGGATGTGATTTAATCTACATTAATGGCAAAGTTGTAATTATAATAAAGTCAGATTTGGTAGTTAAGGAAGTTTCTTGTTTCCGTGATTATTGGGTAGTTTTCAGTAAAAATCGTATTATTCAAAATTAGTAGTTTTCCTATTTTTCATTTTACTCTATATTCAAATGACAATATTTGAATGCTTCTTTCGCTATATTTCATATTCAAAGGATATCTTTGCTGTTTTGGCATTAAAAAAAATAAGCTAATGATTCAATAATTTTCGTAATATGATGATGATAACTGTAATAGTTGTTGTATTTTTTTTTACTTCTATCGATTTGATAAAAAAATTTCTTAATATGTATGTTTTATTTCTTAAAAAAATTGGTCGTATTATGCTGTGGAAAATTGGTCTTATTATGTTTGATGTATTAGAAAAATTTTAGAACACTAAAATGTTGTACATTAGATTAGTATATAAATTTATGCCTTAATACGAATCTTGTACATTAGAATTATTACATTAAACATTAGTTGATTTTATTAGAACATTATAATAGATTTTTAGAACATTAGAATTATAATTTAGAACAATAGGTATAATATGCTATAATATTTGAAAATATAGTTTAACACTAAGAACAATAGTGAAGACTCCACCTTGATTACTAATGTTTTTATGTTTAATGATGGAAGTCAAAATGCAAAGTCAAATAGAGTTGAAAACATGATGGAAACCAAAATGCATAGAGTTGACAATGTGTTGGAAATAATGGAAGCTATAATACAAAGCTTTATGCATTATGTCAAAGGACGAGAATAACTCTTGAGCCACGTCTTCAAAAGCTTGAGCCACGTCTCAAAACAGTCAGCAAAGTTTAAACACTTTGTCAAAGGATAAGAATATTCTAATTGCCTATCTTGTGTTTTATCCTTTCCCTATTTCACTTATTTTATGCTCTAACCTAACTTATTTATACATGATTTTACTGTCAAAGATATATCTTATTTTCAGCAAATAAGTGATGCTCATATATGTTGAAGATTGTTCAAGGTAATTTTGGTAAATACCAAAATTCAAGCATTGTGGTTATGGAAGACGAAATCTATTTTGAAGCTTCAAGGTGCAGCAAATAAAGTGGAAATATTCTTGCTGTAATATATTCAATGATATCAATCTTCTACAACCAAAATGAATTATTCTCTACAACCATATTGGAGGAAATATTGCTGAAAGTATTGAAGGCAAATCAGATTTTCAGCAGCCTATTTTGAGCCTCCTTTCAACGGCCTGAAATCAAGTTTAGTATATATTCAAAGCTTTGAAGCTGAAGAAAGGAAGAGAGACAACGTGAGACACAACGAAACAAAAAGAAAAGAGCAGAAGTTTTAATCGTGAATTTCAGTCACAAGCACATCATCAAAGCTTCATTATTTTCTCTCTAGTTCCGTAAACTTTTCTTGTATTTAGATTGAGAGAAAATCAAAGTATAATCTCTTGAGCGTTTAAAAGAATTTATTTTTAGAGAGTGTTATACTAAGAGTATACCCATAATACTCAAACGTATAGAAAAAGAGAGAGCTTTTTATTACTAGGATCTGAGATGCTAAAGTGTAGCTGAGGTGCTATGGAGTAGAAGATGGGGATTAAGATCTTCTAGGGTGCTTTAGATCTCTAAAGGAAGTAATAAAAGAGCGAGTTAAATCCTAAGGGTTAGACAACCCTTGGCGGAGACGTAGGCAAATTAGTTGCCGAACTTTGTATCAAATCTCCGTGTTTTGTCTCATCTCATTTCTGCCTTCATTGCTTAAGTTTTATGTTTGCTTTGCTCATTAATCAAAGCAGCGAACAGTCAAAGCCTGAGTAAAAGCCTTTGAAACCAATTTCAAGGCTTTGACGTCCAGTTTCAAAGATAAGCCTTAACGCTTATATTCCGCCTTTGAAAGTCAGTTCAAGACCTTGAGATCCTGAACGCGAAAATCGGTTATACTCTATTCACCCCCCCTCTAGAGTATAATTAATCATATTCCATCTCCCTATTGATTCTTCAATTGGTATCAGAGCTAGACTCACAAGGAAAAGATTTAATCATCTGTGAGGAAAAATGAATTCAATAGGTGATGGTGGTTTCGCTCAAGGAAGGTCTACTAATCGCCCTCCTCTATTTTGTGGTAATAATTTTGCCCATTGGCGTTCATTGATGCAAATGTTTGTTATTGATCAAGATTTGGAACTCTGGGATATTATCAAGAAAGGTCCTAGGGTGCCAATGAAGACTAATGAAAGTGGCACAATGGTTCCTAAAGAAGATGATGATTTTACTCAATCGGATTTGGAAAGTGTTGCTAAAAACTATCGAGCAATGAACCTTCTCTATTGTGGTTTAGATGCAAATGAATTCAATAGAGTTTCTGCTTGCAAAAGTGCTAAAGAGATATGGGATAAATTGGTGGTCACATATGAAGGAACGAGTCAAGTCAAAGAAAGCAAGATAAGCATCTTCCTTCGACAATATGAGTTGTTCAAAATGACGCCTAATGAAACCGTGAAAGAGATGTTCACAAGATTTACCCAAATAGTGAACAATCTGGATTCTCTTGGTAAGGTATTCACAAATGAAGAAAAGGTGAGAAAGATTTTACGGTGCCTTCCAAAATCAAAGTGGGGTCCGAAGGTTACCGCGATAGAAGAAGCTCAAAATTTGAGAACCTTGCCTTTGGATGATCTTCTTGGAAAATTGATCACTCATGAGATGTCTCTTAATGAAGAAGATGGTGAACCAGCATCTTAAACCAAAAATTTAGCACTCAAAGCAAAGAGAGAAGAAGCTACAATGGACAATGAAGATAGTGATGATAGTGATGATGAAGATCCATTTTCTCTCATCGCTAGAAGTCTTGCCAAGATTCTGAAAATGAAGAAGAATTACTCAAGTGGCAGAGATTATCATTCAAATAAATATAAGGGTAAGTCATCCAACTCAATGAATAAAGTTAATACACTAACATGCTATGAGTGTGGTGAAACAGATCACTTAGTGAAAGATTGCCCTCAACGAAAGAAGAAGCCTTTCCACAAAAAGGATTATAAGAAGAAAGCTATGGTTGCTTCATGGAGTGATTCAGATTCATCTAGTGACTCAGAAGATGAACAAGCAAACCTATGTCTTATGGCTAATCATGATGATGCAAAGAAAGGACATCTTGAGGTAATGGTGAAAAATTTAATCTCAAGTCCAATTGATGTTCTGTCCGAATTCTTGCAAAATATGATTATAAATGAAGAGAGTTTGATTCTTGAATCCAAGATTCTTAAGGAGAAGCTAAACCAACAGGTAAGTATTTCTGAAAGTCTCGCTAAGGAACTAACTGATTTCAAAGCCTCTCAGTCAGCTTTTAAACTCAGGGTTCAAGCCTCGGAGTCATCCTTTGACACCCAGGTCAAGACCTTGAAAACTGAAAACACTGTTTTAAAACGAAAGCTCGCCTCTTTGAGTTATTGTAATGATAACTTGGAGAAGGAAAAGAAGCTACTGGCTGGGAAGTGTAGAGAGAAACATAATTCCTTGGTTAGATTTGCTCACTCTGAATCTACTCTTGAAAAAATGCTAGGTGAGCACCAATCATCCTTGAATAAAAGCGGTCTTGGTTACAAAAAAAATTTTCCAAATAAAACCATGACCACGTTTGTAAAAGCAAAGGATAATTGGCGAACACCTACATGTTTTTACTGTTGTAAAAAGGGTCATACTAAGCTAACTTGTCCTTTTCGTAGGAATGACCCTCAAATTCTTAAAAATTCATTTCCTATTGTTCTTCGAGACCAGATCAAGCAAGTATGGGTTCCTAAAGGGACTAGACCACCTAACATGGTCCATCCCGATTATGAATCTAAATTTGCAATTTGGTCTAGTCGAAAGGTTTGATGTTTTGTTCTTTTGTAGGAAATCACCAAGAGCAAAGATTATAAATGGATTCTAGATAGTGGATGCTCACGGCACATGAGTGGGAAGTCCTCTTTATTTTCAATGATCAAAGAGCAAATTGCTGGAACAATTACACTTGGTGATAAAGGAAAGTGTAGAATAATTGGTATTGGAAAAGTTGGAGATAATGCATCAAACACCATTGATGATGTGTACCTAGTTGAAGGTCTTAAATAAACTTGCTTAGCATCTCTCAATTATGCGATAAAGGTAATAAAGTCATCTTTGATGAAGAAAAATGCGAGATACAAAGAAAGATGGACGGTAAAATTATTTTAATTGCTCCTCGTTGCAATAATGTTTATGCTTTTCATACTAACCAAGTTGCAAGTACTAGCTTAAAATGTCTTAAGGCCTTGACCAGCGACTCAAGGCTTTGGCACAGAAGGTTAGGTCATATTAATATGCATACCATGAAGAAGCTTTTCTCAAAGGACTTAGTACGTGGACTACCAAAGTTAGATTTCAAAGAAAAAGAGCTTTGCAAAGCATGTGCAAGAGGTAAACAAACAAAAGGATCCTTCAAAGCCAAAAAGGTTGTAAGTACCTCTCGCCCAATAGAGCTTCTACACATAGATTTATGTGGTCCTATGCGTGTTAAATCACCTAAAGGTAAACAATACATCCTTGTTGTTGTTGATGATTTTTCCCGTTTTACTTGGATTTCATTTTTGCGTGAAAAATCAGAGGCTTTACTAGAGTTTTCAAAAATTTGCAAAGAATTACAAACATTAAAAAACCTACCCATAGTTGCTGTGAGAAGCGATCATGGTAGAGAGTTTGATCAACTAAAGTTTGATAACTTTTGTGCTAAATATGGTATTTCTCACAATTTTTCAGCTCCTAGGACACCTCAACAAAATGGAGTTGTGGAACGAAAGAACCGCACTCTTGAGGATATGTCTAGGACAATGCTTTTGGAAAATGATTTGCCAAAATACTTTTGGGCAGAAGCCGTTAATACAGCAAACTATATTTTAAACCGTTGTTTGATTCGCCCTATTTTAAATAAAACTCCTTATGAATTGTTTAAAGGTAAAAAGCCTAATATTTCCTATTTCAAACCTTTTGGATGTATGTGCTTTGTTCATAATAATGGCAAAGATAACCTTGGTAAATTTGATGCACGTAGTGATGAAGCAATTCTGTTAGGTTACTCCTTGAATTCTAAAGCTTATAGAGTTTTCAATAAGCGTACTAAAGTTGTTGAAGAAAGTGTACATGTGATCTTTGATGACACCGAGAACGGTATCTTGAGTGATGGTTTTACAGGTTTAAACTTGAATAAGCATGAAGGATATTCATTTGAGACAGAAGGAGAAGAAAGTTCGTCAGATAATGAAATGGAGAAATCTGCCCAAAATATGCAAGAGCCAATTTTAGACGCAGATGAATTAGATCAAAGTCTTAACCAGCAGCCTCAAGATCTTGAAACTCCATCTCAAAGTCTTGAGCAGACGAACAATATTATATCAGAAGTCACTCCAGGGCCTTCAGAACCATCTCAAGGCCTTGAAAGGATACTTCAGGAAACTACATCAGTTCCTTTGATGCTGCCACGAAAGTTCAAATACTCCTCATCTCATCCAACAAACAATATAATTTCGGATCCAAAAGCTGGTATACAAACACGCTCTAATGTTAAAAATTTGTGTGCATTTCACGCTTTTGTTCCTCTTATAGAACCAAAGAATATCAATGAAGCACTTCAAGAGCCCGATTGGATTTTAGCTATGCAAAGTGAGCTAAATGAATTCGAAAGAAATAAAGTGTGGACACTTACACCAAGACCAAAGGATCATTCAATTATTGGAACAAGGTGGGTGTTCAAAAATAAGCTTGATGAAAATGGAAAGATAGTGAGGAACAAAGCAAGATTAGTAGCCCAAGGTTATAATCAAGAAGAAGGGATAAATTATGAAGAGACATTCGCTCCCGTGGCTAGAATGGAGGCTATTCGAATACTCCTTGCCTTTGCTTCCTTTATGCGAATTAAGTTATTTCAAATGGATGTTAAATGTGCATTCTTAAATGGTTATTTACAAGAAGAAGTATATGTTGCTCAACCCCCCGGTTTCGAAAATGAGAAATTTCCAAATCATGTTTTTAAACTTGACAAAGCGCTCTATGGTTTGAAACAAGCTCCAAGGGCTTGGTATGAGCGTCTTTCAAAATATCTTTTAGAAAATAATTTCAAAAGAGGGTTGATTGACAAAACTCTTTTTGTGAAAATGAAAGGTAAAGATTTATTAATAGTTCAAGTTTATGTTGATGATATTCTTTTTGGTGCTACTAACGATTCCCTTTGCAAAGAATTTTCTGAGATTATGTGTAGGGAATTTGAGATGAGTTTAATGGGTGAGTTGAACTTCTTCCTTGGATTGCAAGTTAAACAAGAGAAAGGAGGTATATTTATAAATCAAAGCAAATACGCAAGAGATCTCCTTAAGAAGTACAATATGACTCAATCTAAAGAGGCTAAGACTCCTATGAGTTCGTCATTACTTTTAGATCAAGATGAAAATGGTAAGTTAGTAAATCAAAAGGAATATCGAGGTATGATTGGATCTCTTCTCTATCTCACGGTAAGTAGGCCAGATATTATGTTTAGTGTGTGTATGTGTGCTCGTTTTCAAGCTAACCCCAAAGAATCTCATTTGAGTGCAGTTAAGAGGATTTTACGCTATCTCAATGGGACAAAGGATTTCGGTCTTTGGTACCCTTGTAATAGTAACTTTGAACTTGTTGGATATTCAGATGCTGATTTTGCAGGTTATAAAGTAGATAGAAAGAGTACTTCAGGTTGCTATCAATTCTTGGGATCATCTCTCATTAGTTGGCATTCAAAGAAACAAAATTCGGTGGCACTCTCTACTGCCAAAGCCGAATACATTGCAGCTGGTGCTTGTTGTTCACAAATTTTGTGGATATCTCAACAATTAAGAGACCTTGGGTTAGACTTCAAAGGCATACCTATTAAGTGTGACAACACGAGTGCTATATCCATAACGAAGAATCCAGTTCAGCACTCTCGCACTAAACATATTGATGTTAGACATCACTTCATACGTGATCATGTGGAGAAAGGAGAAGTATCTATATCTTTTATTTCTACTGATTTGCAACTCGCTGACATCTTCACCAAGCCTTTGAGCGAAGAACGATTTAACTTTATTCGTCTTGAGCTTGGAATGTTAAATGGGGAAGCATCCTCGTAGGGGGAGCTATTTGAGTAAGTTGTATATGTTTATTTTTGCATGTGTATGTCAAAGTCTTGACACTCTTGTCATTGCCTTGACGTACTGTCACTTTTTAATATTAATATTGGATCAAAATGTTTGGTACTTATCCTATAGATAATTATCAAATATTTATTAAATGATTTTTGAAATGTTTTGGATACATAAATTGCGGATGGATCTGTTGCTTTTGCTTTCAATGTTTTTAAAATCTTATTCCATTCATTTTAAAGATTCTCATGGCCTTGAAGCTGTTTTCAAAGTTTTCCGCGTATTTTATTTTTAGCTTTCAAAGCCTTGACTAATTGATTTTTTTTTTTAAACAACGCCTTTTTGTTTTCATGTCTTTAAAGGTTTTACTGTTTTATATCTTTTTGTTATTTTGAACAAATCTTCTTGTGATCCAACATTTATATTTTCCCACCTTATCAGAAGACAAAAAGGGGGAGAGTATTTATGTATTATCTATTTAAAGGGGAGAATATGTTTTTTATGCATTTTATTCTTTGACGTTTGCATATAATGTTTTGTCTTCCATCAAGGGGGAGATTGAAGACTCCACCTTGATTACTAATGTTTTTATGTTTAATGATGGAAGTCAAAATGCAAAGTCAAATAGAGTTGAAAACATGATGGAAACCAAAATGCATAGAGTTGACAATGTGTTGGAAATAATGGAAGCTATAATACAAAGCTTTATGCATTCCGTCAAAGGACGAGAATAACTCTTGAGCCACGTCTTCAAAAGCTTGAGCCACGTCTCAAAACAGTCAGCAAAGTTTAAACACTTTGTCAAAGGATAAGAATATTCTAATTGCCTATCTTGTGTTTTATCCTTTCCCTATTTCACTTATTTTATGCTCTAACCTAACTTATTTATACATGATTTTACTGTCAAAGATATATCTTATTTTCAGCAAATAAGTGATGCTCATATATGTTGAAGATTGTTCAAGTTAATTTTGGTAAATACCAAAATTCAAGCATTGTGGTTATGGAAGACAAAATCTGTTTTGAAGCTTCAAGGTGCAGCAAATAAAGTGGAAATATTCTTGCTGTAATATATTCAATGATATCAATCTTCTACAACCAAAATGAATTATTCTCTACAGCCATATTGGAGGAAATATTGCTGAAAGTATTGAAGGCAAATCAGATTTTCAGTAGCCTATTTTGAGCCTCCTTTCAACGGCCTGAAATCAAGTTCAGTATATATTCAAAGCTTTGAAGCTAAAGAAAGGAAGAGAGACAACGTGAGACACAACGAAACAAAAAGAAAAGAGCAGAAGCTTTAATCGTGAATTTCAGTCACAAGCACATCATCAAAGCTTCATTATTTTCTCTCTAGTTCCATAAACTTTTCTTGTATTTAGATTGAGAGAAAATCAAAGTATAATCTCTTGAGCGTTTAAAAGAATTTCTTTTTAGAGAGTGTTATACTAAGAGTATACCCATAATACTCAAACGTATAGAAAAAGAGAGAGCTTTTTATTACTAGGATCTGAGATGCTAAAGTGTAGCTGGGGTGCTATGGAGTAGAAGATGGGGATTAAGATCTTCTAGGGTGCTTTAGATCTCTAAAGGAAGTAATAAAAGAGCGAGTTAAATCCTAAGGGTTAGACAACCCTAGGCGGAGACGTAGGCAAATTAGTTGCCGAACTTCGTATCAAATCTCCGTGTTTTGTCTCATCTCATTTCTGCCTTCATTGCTTAAGTTTTATGTTTGCTTCGCTCATCAATCAAAGCAGCGAACAGTCAAAGCCTG
Source organism: Dysphania ambrosioides (assembly GCA_026401315.1). NCBI lineage: Eukaryota > Viridiplantae > Streptophyta > Magnoliopsida > Caryophyllales > Amaranthaceae > Dysphania > Dysphania ambrosioides. The sequence goes on along the minus strand of CM048665.1, from coordinate 12,797,136 downwards.
AGTAAAAGCCTTTGAAACCAATTTCAAGGCTTTGACGTCCAGTTTCAAAGATAAGCCTTAACGCTTATATTCCGCCTTTGAAAGTCAGTTCAAGACCTTGAGATCCTGAACGCGAAAATCGGTTATACTCTATTCACCCCCTCTCTAGAGTATAATTAATCATATTCCATCTCCCTATTGATTCTTCAAATAGTATGACCTCTTAGAACATTAGAATTATAATTTAGAACAATAGGTATAATATGCTATAATATTTGAAAATATAGTTTAACACTAAGAACAATAGTATGACCTTTTAGAACATTAGAAGTATAATTTAGAACAATAGGTATAATATGCTATAATATTTGAAAATATAGTTTAACACTTAGAACAATAGGATGACCTTTTAGAAGATTAGAATTATAATTTATAACAATAGGTAAATATGTTAAAATAATAGGTATAATACTTAGAACAATAGAAGAAGTTTTAGAACAATAGGTATATAATGTTAGAACAATATGTGTAACATATACCTATTGTTCTAAATTTATGATATATTGTTCTAAATTTAGGGGGTTTATTGTTTTGAATTTGAATTTATGTTATGAAGTTATTTGAATTGTTCTAAAGTTTATTGTGATTATTTTGAAACTTTGTACTATTGTTCTAAAACTTTGTACTATTGTTCTAAAATATTGTACTATTGTTCTAACTAACAGCTGCTAGTGTAATAGAACACATTGCAAAAGCAATGCAAAGAGTAGATATAATTCTCGATTTTCCATAATATTTTTCCATTGCTACTTACAACTTGTTTAAGGTTTTGTATATATGGCTTATAATTTTAATTTTTTCTGAGTAATAGTTTACTACTTGTTTAAGAGATGTTGTTAGCATGGAAGATCAAACACTGTAGACATGAGCATTAAAAAAATAGCTGGAACGTTTGTTAGAACAATAGGTATATTGCTTAAAACAATAGGCATAACAATAGGTATAACAATGCGTAGAACAATAGATGAAATACTTAGTACAGTAGAGTAATATTTTAGAACAATAGTTATATTACTTTAGAACAATTGACAAATTTGTTAGAAAAATAAGTATAGTGCTTAAAACAATAGGTATAACATATACCTATTGTTCTAAATTTATGATTTATTGTTCTAAAACATGTTGTGTTACTGTTCTAAAGTTTGTAATTATTCTAAAACTTTGTGCTATTTTTCTAAATCTTTGTACTATTATTCTTACATATTATACCTAGTGTTCTAAAATCGTTAACTATTGTTATAAGTTTTATACTAACTATTCTTATATATTATACCTGACGTTTAAGATCATTGTTTCATTCTTCACATATAATATGATTGTTTTATGTGGATGTAATGTATAAAGTTTGATATAACGTTTGAAAAAATTGTACAATTGACTACAAGATTATAGAGATTAGTGCAATTGAAAAAAAAAGTTCGTAACAATAATTATATAATACAATATGATTTAACGTAATATGATTTAACAATAATTAGTACAGTTGAAAAATTAAGAAAATCTTATTAATTGACAACTATATAATAATTTGGAAGATTTGAACCCAAAAAAAATGATTCCGGAAAATCGATTTGAACAGAATTGGAAGTGGTTGCGGAAATTACGGCATATTTTAAACAATAAAGGGAAGTTGCGTTTTTTTAGGATTGTTAGTTAATAATATTTTTCTAATAATTACATTTATACCATTTGATGACAATTGCATCTAAACCGTTGGATTTAAAAATTAGATGGCTAAAGATGGGTTCTCATATACAGGAAGTTCTTATATATTAGGGGGTTCTTACTGGAACTCGCCCCTATATATAGAACAATAGTACAATATTTTAGAACAATAGTACAAAGTTTTAGAACAATAGTACAAAGTTTCAGAATAATCACAATAAACTTTAGAACAATTCAAATAACTTCATAACATAAATTCAAATTCAAAACAATAAACCCCCTAAATTTAGAACAATATATCATAAATTTAGAACAATAGGTATATGTTACACATATTGTTCTAACATTATATACCTATTGTTCTAAAACTTCTTCTATTGTTCTAAGTATTATACCTATTATTTTAACATATTTACCTATTGTTATAAATTATAATTCTAATGTTCTAAAAGGTCATCCTATTGTTCTAAGTGTTAAACTATATTTTCAAATATTATAGCATATTATACCTATTGTTCTAAATTATAATTCTAATGTTCTAAAAGGTCATACTATTGTTCTTAGTGTTAAACTATATTTTCAAATATTATAGCATAGTATACCTATTGTTCTAAATTATAATTCTAATGTTCTAAAAATCTATTATAATGTTCTAATAAAATCAACTAATGTTTAATGTAATAATTCTAATGTACAAGATTCGTATTAAGGCATAAATTTATACACTAATCTAATGTACAACATTTTAGTGTTCTAAAATTTTTCTAATACATCAAACATAATAAGACCAATTTTCCACAGCATAATACGACCAATTTTTTTAAGAAATAAAACATACATATTAAGAAATTTTTTTATCAAATCGATAGAAGTAAAAAAAATACAACAACTATTACAGTTATCATCATCATATTACGAAAATTATTGAATCATTAGCTTATTTTTTTTAATGCCAAAACAGCAAAGATATCCTTTGAATATGAAATATAGCGAAAGAAGCATTCAAATATTGTCATTTGAATATAGAGTAAAATGAAAAATAGGAAAACTACTAATTTTGAATAATATGATTTTTACTGAAAACTTCCCAATAATCACGAAAACAAGAAAGTTCCTTAACTACCAAATCTGACTTTATTATAATTACAACTTTGCCATTAATGTAGATTAAATCACATCCATCTAAATAAACTAAATTAATGGTATTAGATGAGTTCTTATATAAGAAAGGTTCTTATATAACTAAGGGGTTCTCACATGATCCCATTTCTATATATATATATATATATATATATATATATATATATATATATATATATATATATATATATATATATATATATATATATATATATATATATATATCAAACTTGTGACATTCATTTATGTTTTAGCCATTTAGGTTAACCGTTACAAAAATTTTAATACAGTAACGTAATTGTCACTAGAAGTGAAACATTCAATTGCATAGTAAATCATTTCAATGCCTACTCATCTCTCCCATTTTTATTTAAGGAAGTCTACATACTCCAAATTTCGGAAACCCTAGTATACGCTTTTTCCAAAAATTTCCCCCAAACCGTAGCCCAAAAATAAACCTAAAAAATTACCCACCAAAACTAAACCCAAATAATTTCCCTCAAAAAATTAAACATAAAAATTTCCCCCAAAAATAAACCTACCCACCAAAACTAAACCCAAATAATTTCCCTCAAAAAATTAAACATAAAAATTTCCTCTAAAAAATTAAACCCAAACCATACCCCCAAAAATTTGACCCCCACTCCTTCCACTACACACGTATAACCTATTTTCAAGAAATTAAACCCACCCCCAAAAATAACCCACCCCCAAATTCCATCCACCACTACGTATAAACCTACCCCCTGTAATTTTTCCACAAAAAATTTCAGTTCATGTTTCTTATCCCACGCCTCCAGCCCGCTGCCACCAACTTCCCATCCTCATCTAGCTTCCCCTCCCACCAAATTTCACTTCTTTAACTCCAATTTTAGTTCGCAACTTTGATTCCCTCGCCCCCAAAGGATACTGTGTAACCCCGCCCGACATCTCCTTCCCATTTTGTGGTAAACCTATCTTATCTTTAATTCCCGTTTTTGTGGTTATTTTATTTTAATTATTTACATCTATTGTTGGAATAGTTACTTGGATACTCTTGATTGTGGATGGTCGGTTACCGCATTGATATTTTTCCAGAATTCTTGATTTCTTATTTTCGTGTTTCAAGTTATGAGCCATCTAATCAATTGAGCACAAAAGGATTAGTCAATTATCAAGTAATTAAATTTAAGTAGTATTGATTTCTTCTTCTTGTAGTGTTCATTTTTATAGCTTGATGACAATGCATGCCATAGAGCTCTAGATCTTTTCATGTCCTGATGCTTTCTTTGTTCTCCCCATATCAAAGTTCAACAGTAAAAAAATATCCTATCAAACTCATATACATAGATATATGATTTATGCTTTGCTCTAATATGAGAGGTAATCATATCATATACTATGGCTAGCATTAGTCATTAACGGAGAAGAATGACACAATATCTTCTCACTTTAATGTCATAGTGGATAATAGTGTAATTTATGTATTAATACCAACCAATACATGACCAAAAGGTTTGAAATTTATGATTTACTTGTCTCTTTGAAACTGTACAATTGAACTTTACTGACAATAGCTGCAGCCATTGTGCTTGGTATCATCCTTCATATCGGTAACCATCTGGCTTGGGATTTTGTGAGACTAGAGAGGTCAACACCACAAGTTTATGCTCTCTACTTGAGCGACTTTGGTAAAACAAAACCCTCATATAAAGACTTAATGCGAGGTGTTGAGGGTATAACAGGGATCCTAATGGTTGTTTTAATAGATATTTCTTTCACTTTAGCTACTCAATATTTTAGACGTGGTGAAATTAAGTTGCCTAAGCCATTTGATAGACTAACGGGATTCAAAGCTTTTTGGTACTTACACGACCTTCTGGTCATTGTGTGCATATGTTTGTTCACCCATGGGATAGAGCTTTATCTTCTCCATAACTGGTACAAATAGACCATAATTCTTCAATGACTAGTTTTCCCTAAATACTTATCATTTAATTTAATTTTGATTTTCTATTGTCAATATATTAAATAGCATTTGTTATCCATGGGTGCGGACATGGATGTATCTTGCTGTTCCATTTTTGCTATAAGCTGGTGAAAGGACTCTGATATTTTTTGATCTGGATTATACTTTTTCTGTCTTTTGAAGGTTAGCTTGAGTATTATTTGAGTTTCCATTAAGAAATTAGCATGTGGAATTACACATAACTTCTATTTTAGAAGTGTAAAACTTCTCTTCCTGTTCATTTTTTTCAAATGAGGTGGCAATTTATCTTGGAAATGTTCTCACAATGCAAATGACAAAGCCACCTCAATTTAGGTACAGAGTGGACAATACATGTTTCTATAGTGCCCTGCTATATCCCCCTTCGAAAGAGGCCAGTGGAAGTAGTGTCGGAGATAAGGATGGAAGAAGTGTCAAAGGAAAATGGAATGCTAAAAGCCCAACTTCAGGAGACTAAATTCATGTTTAAAACTATAATGGGACAATTTGCTGAAGTTCTAGGAAAAGTTCATAGTGGAGATGCTTCAAAAGAACTACTTGATGCTACACAATCAGTCTTAGATACCGTAAACCCTTCGGTATTTATTCTATACTCATTTTCTCTCGTAAAGGATCAGTATTTTACAAAACGTTTAATTATATGTTGGTTTAAATGAATGATTGTTTGAAATTGGAGGATGGGACTGTTTGGCCGACGTTAACCACAAGGTTAACGTGGTATGGCATTATTTAGTTGTTTGTAATTGATTTGTGGTTGCAAATAGGTTTGAAATCAATTTTTAAAATGAAAATAGTCAATAATACAAAGGAGGCTCTGTCGAAATTTTTAAAAATGTTTGTATTTGATGATAACATATTGTTTTAAAATCCAATTGGCATTATTAGGCGTATTTTTCATATATTTGATATGATATATACATTCTCTTATTTTAAATTTTTACTTATATGATCAATTCTCTTTTTATTTGTTTTGAAGGTTAAAAATGACAAGTGCGCAACGGAGAAGCAAAGATAATAAGTTTCAGCATCAAATTAGCTTTTACCATATATATGTATATATATCTATCATTAAATCTAGGGTTATCGTTTATGTCTATGGCTTTTTAGATACATTTATATTTAGTTGTAGTGAAATATATGTCAAAATTTATGATCATATTTTGGACATATATTAATGTTATTTAGGGTCTCGATTAATATATATATATATATATATATATATATATATATATATATATATATATATATATTATGTGTGTACTTGGCTACGTACTAGCTTAATTAGCTTATATTAAATTAGTATTTGAGACGTACGTATATGTATGTGTACAATGCATTTAAATAAGAATTCAAGTATATATATCATATATATATTCTCATTTTTTCGTTTTCAAATCATATCATTTAAAATAAATATCGTATTGTAAATATATATTTTTTTTAAAATAATTAGAAATCTCGACGCTTTTTAAAGTCTAGAAAGAAAGCCTGTTATATTAAATTTTTTGAAAGCATAAAAAAATCTATGGACGAAAATAAGCATCTAGAAAGTCGACACCAAAATATGTCAACAACAAAAATGGACACCAAAAAGCGTCGAGATTGTCGACGCCACAACATGTCAACAACTAAAATGGACATCGAAAAGCGTCGAGGAAGTCGACAATAAAAAGTGTCGAGAATTACTTGAATGGGACAAATGCATGAATATTTCAACAATTTGGGCAGTTTTAAGCGTCGACATTATCGGCGGAAAAAAGCGTCGAGAATTCTCGTTATTGATTTTGTCGACGCTTTTTAGGGGCGTCGAGAAATAAATTCTCGATGCTTTTTGGCGACAAAAATGTACAAAAATAGCGTCGAGAAAACAAGGGATTTGTTGTAGTGTAAATATTAGTAATAATACGTATAATTAGTTATAATATTTATGTTTGTATGTTATAGTTAAATCATGTTACATTATGTTTGTATTTTATAGTTAAATTATGTTTAATAGTTAAAATAGTTAAATCATATAATATGGTTAGTTATTATGCTTTTGATATTTATTTTTGTTAATTAGTGAATATTATCAAATGTTTATTTAAATATTAATATTTTTAAGTTAATATTATTATAGTTAAGAATTGTAATTCATTTTTTATATTAATATATGTTGGTTAGTTAATATTATAATAATAAAATATTTATTTTTTAATATTTATAATAATGTTGGTAAGTTTATATTAGGTGTTTAGCAACCACTAATGTTAAGATTATGCGTTAAATTAGATAATATTTTTAATAGAAGTTAATGTTAGTAAGTTAAATTAGTTAATTAGTTTGTAAGTTAATATTCAAGTTTATTAGCTTATTAACAAGTTTATATTCAAGTTTGATATTCAAGTTTATTAGAGTATTAATTAGCTATAATTTATATTTATTACTTATTATTTATCATTAATATAAATGGAATCAGGTACTTGAAAGGCATAGCAAGGGTGATTCAGGTCCAAGACATTCATGATCCCATGGTATCTCAGTTTCTGCACAGAGGGAGAGATATGGTGTATAGTTGCAGCAGTTACATGAGAATGAGGTAGATGAGGATTCTCATGATGATTTGGATAATTATATGATAGATGATAAGGATCAGTATGATGATGATATCCTGAACTGTGATTTGGGTGCTGCTAGTGCTATGCCGGAGGAACAATTAGAAGAACAATATGTTAGGGTGCGTAAAGGTATGGATGGTAAATTTGCTAGTGCATCGGCATCGGGTTCTTCTTTAATTGTTTCTAGCCCAAGTAATAAAATGAAGAAGGTGGATGACTCTTGGGTTGTGAGCGGTGGAGTTCCTGGCGGTCCAACTGAAGGGAGTGTGATTCCTAGCTTTTTAGGTCACATTGTAACATATATTTGGGTTGGTAAGGAGTCTGGAAATGGTTTATATATTGAAGTGTCAAAACCGTGACAAGATATGCTCTCTTCTCAGTAAATGGGCTCGTGCTAAGTTAGATGGAAGTCCAAAGCAACAACGATTGTTGAATTCTAGACTTCTCTTTCTACCGAACATTATTTTCGATCATTTAAATGCGCCACTGATATCTACTTTTGTGGAGCGTTGGCAACCAAAAACGAATTCTTTCCACTTTCCATTCGGTGAGATGACTATCTTAATGCATGACGTGGAGGCCATTCTTGGTGTTCGTGCAGAGGGTAAGCTTGTAGATGATTGTACTAATGTCTCCTCCACGACACTAAGTGAACTTTTATGTGTTGAACCTGCTATCCCCGGAGGAGAAGATCCCGAGAGCATATATCGTAACGGTGGTGTAAAACTTATGTCTGTATACAAGAGATGTCTCGTAGCTAATAGGGCAGAGGATACACAGTTATCAGCGTTGTTGTTTTTGGCACTGGATTGCACCTTATTCGTAGATAAGAATGGTGATAGGGTTAAGAAGAAATGTTTGGATGAGAAGTTGGAGCCGGATTCTACTTCTACATACTCTTGGGATCAGCATTCCTAGCAAACATGTATTGCCAGTTGGGGATCGCCAGCCGGATTGATTACTGGGAGATTGCTAGGTACTTGACATTGTTCGAAGCTTGGATTTATGAGTACTTCCCAGCTTTTTGGACCCATAGAGACCCGAAGTTTAATTTGACTGAATATCCTAAAACCAAGTTGTGGGGAAGTTAAGTCGAGAAGAAGACTTTGGAGCGACTAATTGTATTTTGGTGCCAACTTACACCATGAGTGCGTATGAGGTACACTACTTCTTAAAGGACTTCTTATATGGGAATTATTCAATATAAGGACATGATAGAACCTTATATGCCTTAGAGATGTGTTTGCCATCTTGGTTTCATTAAGTTTATCCCATCCCCTCCAATGTGGCCTGAAAATGCCTTTCGTTAAGCTAAATCAAAAAAATACAAGGTGGAATGGCCAAAATTTATATGAGCTCATTTTGTGATCAATTTCCTACAACGAGCCGTCTTGATTTGAGTTTGTTGATCCCAATAATGCCCGAGAACCATAGAGCATTTGATGTGAAACATTACATTGATTGGTACTACAAGCATTCACACCCATGTGTTATGAATATAAGTGTACGTCCGGTAGGAGACGGTTGACCGCTACAGACAGCTGGTGATGCGGTATATTCTTGAATAATTGATACTATTAATTTTTTTCGAATATATATACATTACTAACTATGCTTTTTTGGTGTGATTATGTAGTAGATGAACTTATTAATATAGGCTTCTCAAGGTGTCATCGCAAAGAAGGAAGGTCTTACCAGTGATATGTCCAAGTTTTCAATTGAACAAATGGAGGCAGTGATTAAGAAATGGAATAGTGTTTCGTAATTATTAGATTGTATGATTTCATGTTTGAACTTATGGTGGAGTTTAGGGTTTAGGATTTGATGTTTGGATTGTGTTTGGGATTGTTTTTTGTAGGAATTGTGTTTGAAATATTTCTATGTTATTCCTGGTGTATTATTGATTGTATGTCGATAACTTGGATGTCCAAATTATAGAAGAAACTCTGCTGAATTTCACACTCAAACGTAATAGAACATAGAAAACCCCATCATCACAGGAAACTCTGATGAATTGCTTACATCAATGAATTCATTAAGTACTGATCTCCTAAATATCTACCCAAAACAAACAAACAAACATGTCAAAACCATCATCACAAAAGGTTATGTATACGTAGATGCTAGTCAATTAGTCAGTACTTACTGCATCCATTTTATGCAGTCATACAGTTAGACATGTTTGGCTCTAGGTCTGGCCAAGTTTGGCTGCTTTACTCCAACTTTCTAACCTATAGAAACCTTTAGTCACAGGATTAGATTTAGAGCTCAATTTCGGAGACATTTCCCAAAACCAAGCTTGAACCAATTGGAAGGGAGCCTAAAGATTAACTCTTCAGACATTTCCATCATCTTGATCGCCTAAACTACGAATAGAAATCAATTATAAGTCATTGATTCAAAAGCCAATTATAAAGCAACCAATTATAAGTCATTGTACTCAGAAAATAAGATGTACGTACTACAACAAATCCATTCTTTTCTCAACGCTATTTGTGTACATTTTTGTCGCCAAAAAACGTCGAGAATTTATTTCTCGACGCCCCTAAAAAGCGTCGAGAAAATCAATGTCGAGAATTCTTGACGCTTTTTTGCGTCGACAATGTCAACGCCTAAAACTGCCCAAATTGTTGAAATATTCATGCATTAGTCACATTGAAGTGATTCTCGACGGGTTTTACTCTCGACTTTCTTGACGCTTTTCGATGTCCATTTTAGTTGTTGACATGTTGTAGCGTTGACAATACTTTGGGGTCCATTTTTGTTATTGACATATTTTGGCGTCGACTTTCCCGACGCCTATTTTCGTACAAATAAGTTAATATAATAGGCCTTGTTTCTAGACTTAAAAAAGCGTCGAGATTTCTAATTAATATTTTTTAAATATATATTTACAATACAATATTTATTTAAATGATAAGATTTAAAAATGGAAAATAAGAATATATATGTTATACATACTTGAACTCAAATTTAAATGTATTGTACATGTACATATATGTACGTCTTCAACAATAATTTAATATTAGCTAATTAAGCTAGTATGTAGCCACGTACACACACACACAAATATATATATATATATATATATATATATATATATATATATATATATATATATATATATATATATATATATATATATATATATATTAATCGATTGAGACCCTAAATAACATTAATAATATGTACAAAATATGATCATAAATTTTGAGATATACTTCATTACAACTAAATATAAGCCTATCTAAAAAAAGCCATAAACATTATTTCAAATCAAATCTGTGCAATTAATAACTAAAAGCCTAAAAAACATAAACGATAACCCTAGATTTAAGGATAGATATATATACATATATATATGGTGGAAACTAATTCGATGTCGAAACTTATTATCCTTACTTCTCTGTTGCACATTTGACATTTTTAACCTTCAAATTAAATAAAAAAGAAGTGATCATTTAAGTAAAAAATTTGAAAGAAAAGGAGAATGTATTGATGTGCTCGTTTAAGAGCACATTTACCACCCCGTTTTAGTGTCAAGTCTCATGGTTTTATATTGATTTTATACATATTAGCACTTGATTTCACCTTGATCTTGTCTTCGAGTTGTCTTAAGGTCATTACAAGTGTTTTTGACAATTTTGAGGTGAAATGCGACGTATTCAAGTTTTTGACATTCTTAGACACTTGTATCATAGCCTGGGCAAACATTTCAAGTCACTCATGAAGATCCCACGGAGTTCAGAAAGCATCAGAAGCTGAAAAGAGGAGAGCAAGGATTCAGATTCGACCAAATCTGAGAGTGATTCGGTCGAATGGTAGTCAGTCATGAGAGCATGTGTTCCATGGTCACTGGGAAGGTCGAATGGCACTCATTCGGGCGAATGAGCTTCCATTCAGCTGAAGGATGGTCTCCATTCGGGCGAATCATGTACAGAGAGGAATTCACCAATGCTTCTTGAATGAGCGAATGGAAGAGAATTTGGGCAAATGATGAAGCATTTGGCCAAATGGGCCTTGCATTCGATAGAATGACAATGTTTTCTCCGGAAATTTTACTTCTTTTATAGGCCAGCCCATAGACATTTTAGGGTTTCCGGACTTCTTTTACTCTTTGTTATAAATACCGCTCTCTCTGAAGAGAGGGAGGACAACTAGGTTTTATGAGTTTTATTAGTTTTAGCTTTGTTTAGCCTCCAAAATTCTCTTAGTTCTAGTTTTCATTTTCTATTTTCTCAAACACATGTACTCTAAGTTTTTGATTTTATTGATTGGATTCTGATCGCGGATATTGCCTTGAAGCTTTTGTGAGTATCAATCTATTCTTTATTTTTAAATTTGTTCGTTATATTTCATTCCATGTTTAGCCTAATGTTTATCGTTCATCTAGAATAGTTTCTGATTTGCTTTTGTTCTCGTTAATTTCTTTTCATGATCGTTGTGTTTGTTTTATTGAATATCATCATGTCGTTTATCTTGAATATGTGTGAGTAGACTCTTAGGGGTTTGATTAGTGAAACCCTAGGAAAAGCTATGTTCTTTATTTTCTAAGGTTGTAGGAATGATGACAATAAGTAGTTCTCGAAACCCGATGCGAATCTTGTCCTGCAACTCCTTTGGAGACATAGGGCGATTATAGGTTGTTTGATGTGATTTGTGGAATCACCAACTTCCTCTCGCATGCTTGGGTGTCCATGCTAGTTATTGTTTGATTTTCTCTAACCTATCATGTTCTGTTTTGAAAGCATCATTCCTAGGGTAAATCTAATCTCGTCCCCGTTTTTTTTCCATTTGATTTTTCTCTTAATTCATCGTGATCTGTATTTTCATTATTAGTTTTAGTTGTTTTTAAGTCTAAAAAGTTCAGTTGTGTTAAGAATTGAGTGTCTTGATATCCTTTATCCTTATGGTTCGACCCCCTACCCCACTATACTCGTATAGTTTGTAGGTTGTTATAAATATTGTTTGCATAACTGGTCTTTTAGTAAACGACGCTAAATACCGGTTATCAAAATGGTGCCGTTGCTGAGGAACAAGGCGTTATATTTAAACTCTTGCTGTTCTTGTTATAACTTTATTTTATTTCATTTATGTTGCTGTTTGTTTTCTTTTTGTAAGTAGTTACCTTTGAGTTTTCTGTTTGCATGCCCCATAGCACGCGTAGGTCAAACCAACCAATAACACCTTATAATCCTGAGATCCAACGCTTGAGTAGACAATGCCCATCAAAACAAACCTCACTTTTTGTCCAAAACCCTCCCATATCCTTAATGGTCGACGAACATCAGTTGTTTGGTCAGTTCGAGACTCCTGGCTCACAAGAATTCCAAGGAGGTGTAGTGCTTCCTGTTGCTACCACACCATACCAAATACACCCTCAATTCACAAGAATGGTTAAGGAAACCCTTTTTAGTGGTTTAAGAAATGAATGTCCTCTTCAACACCTCGAGGCATTTTCTGACATTTGTGGACTTATACCTCCTTGCCCCAATAGCCTAGACTATGTGCGAATGCACCAATTTCCCTTGAGTTTAGCTGGAGATGCCAAAAATTGGTATAAATGCTTAGAACCCAACTCAATTGTGAATTGGACTCAACTGAAAACGGCTTTTCTAGAGAGGTTCTATCCTACGGTTCGAACGCAAGATTGGCATAAGAAAATTGCGTCCTTCACTCAAGAGGATGATGAGAACCTTAGTGCTACTTGGAGTTAATTTAAGAGAATGATTAGAGCATGCCTCCACCACGAGAACGGGGAGAACCATCTCAACACATTTTTCTATGATGGTCTCAATGACTCTACCAAAGCACTCCTAGACTCATCAGTTGGTGGCCAACTTTCTAAAATTCCATGCACCTAGGTAAAAGCCAAAATTGAGGAAGTTGCTAAGAACAGTGCCTGCGGAGGAACAAGGAGACAGGGTTTACCAAGAGGGATGATTGACACAACCAACTTGGACATCATTAGTGCTAAAATTGAAGCAGTTATCGATAAGAAGCTGTCTAAATTAAGCCTAGCCGATAGTTCGAACACCCCTTGATAACCGTTCTTTTAGGTCGTTTAACTAAAAGAATAGTTATGCAAACTAAATTTATAAATACCCTAATACTACTACAACTAGTGTAGTGGTAAGTCAAGGATCAAACCACAAGGACAAGGGGCGATAGCTTTTAGACTTGATGCAAAGGGTTTATTTGGAGATGTGATTAGATGAATCTAATGACAGAAAAATAAAGCAAGAACTAAAACAATAATAAGCTATGGAAGGAAAACGGGGACAAATCAGTTCCACCCTAGGAAGGACAATCAAACTATCAATACGCTAAATTAGGAGAAATCAGTCAACAATGAATCATGACACTCAAGATGTCGAGAGGAAGTTTGTGACCTTATAAACCACATGAACAACCTATAATCGCCCTATGTCTCCAAAGGAGTGGCAGGACAAGATTCGCATTGAATATCAATTAATCAATCATTAACAATCTCAAACCCTAACTCTACACATGAAAAACGAGCCAACCTAGGGTTTCACCAATCAAACCCCTAAGAAAACTACTCACACATAGTAATAAAGACTAGGGCATAAACAATGAAAGAGAACATGATTGAAAGGACAAACGAATTGAATGTAATGAACAAGAGAATGAAAAACAAAGGCCTATAACAAAACCGACAACTACTCTATCAAAACTGTAAAAGAAGCAACGATAATAGCGAGAGGAATGAAATTCAGAAAAACAATACTTGAAAGCATTAAACGAAATAAAACAGAATAGAATCGATACCTTGCATAAATGAAATTGCGTGAATGAAAGAGAATCTGAATCCGAAATACAAAGCTTGAAAGCGAGAACAACGAAAGCTGTAAATGTAAACTAATGCTTAAATGAAATGAAGAGAATTAAAGGTGATGTTCTAGGTTGAGGCACAAAATCTCTCAAAGTAGGCATGAAGATTATTTACTGAGCAAGAGGGTATTTATACCCTAGGGACATAAGGGGTAAAACCCTAGAAAAATCCCTCAAGTGCCGGCTAAAGAAAGAACCGAAAACTGCGGTAAAGAAGACCATTTGGCCGAATGGAGTATGGATTCGGCCGAATGAGTGGCCATTCGGCCGAATGCGTATGTTATTCGCCTAAAAAAGGAGCAATGAGTTCGTGGGCTCTGTCCACCATTCAACCGAATGGGCCTTGATTCGGCCGAATGAGTGTTCATTCGGCTATTCCCGAGAGCTTGATTTATGTGCTTGAATCTTTGTCTTCCATTCGACGGAATGGATGTCAGATTCGGTCGAATCTGAACCTGAACCTTGTTGAACAGCTCCTTTGAAGTGTCTAATGGCTTTTGGAGTTTATGGGATCTTCGAGAGTAACTTGGAATGTATGCCCAAGCTATGATACGCGCATCCAAACTCTTGATAAAAGTGTCAAAGCCTCGAACACGTCTCATTTTACCTTGAAATCATCAAAATCACCTGAAATGACCTAAAAACAGCTCGAGGACAAGATCAAGGTAAAATTGAATGTAATGTGCATAAAACCAATATAAAAGCATGAGACTCGACACTAAAATGGGGTTGTAAACGTGCTCTAAAATAAGCACATCACCCCTTCAGTGCGTGAAAAACACTTTGCATGTGCCATATGTGGGGGGTACCAACCATGATACTCCATATTATGGTGGTTCGCACTCTGAGCATGTTGTCGCAGTTTATTTTGAAGGTTATAACCCTGAACCGCAGGTGATGAATTATGACGGTTATGGGTATAATCCTGATCATATTGCCGCCCTTAACTATGGTGGACAAGGACAAGGAGTAGGTATGGACAACAACCTTTCCCCAATCAACCATACAAACTTCCTTTCAATTCAAACCAAAACCAAGGAAACTTCCACCTGAGATATAATAGAAATGCATAGAATGGGTTCAACAACCAAGGTTTTCAAGGGAACCAATCGAACGGAAATGCACCAAGGCCAAATGTATATAGACCACTAGGGTTTAATCAAGGGCCTAGAAATGGTTCAAATATGCCTTTCCCACCTAGTCAACCTCATCATGTAGCTTCTCAACCACAACAAAGTCACACCTCAAACAATGACCATTTAGCCTCCCAAGTAACATCTCTTGCTTAGCAGAACCAGAGTCTTACTCAGATAAATCAGACTCTCATCCAACAGATGCAATAACTCTAGGCTAAGCAAAATTTGTTTGAAACTCAACTCGCCCAAATAACTAGTCCTCCTGCACCACCGCTATTCCCAACTCACCCTCAACCTAACCCCTCAACACAACCTCCACCTCAGCACCCAAACCCAAACCAACACACTGCAAAAGCTATCCACCTGAGATTAGGGACTCAGTATGACAACCCTTCATATCCGGTTGATACACCTTTGGTATAGGTGGGTGATGAGATGAGAGTGGATGTAAATGAAAAAGAAGAGGAATAAGGTAGGGGGTTGGTAGTTGAAAGTGAAAGAAGTGGGTATGACGAGGATGATAAGATAAGGAGTGAGAAGTTGGTAGAGAGTGAGGAAGAGAGGAAGAAGAGTATTGAGGAAAAAAAGAGGTTAGATCGCTTATATGCACCCCCACTTCCTTTTCCCTATAGGAAAGTCGAGAAGCAACTTGATGATAAGTTCAAGAAGTTTTTAGAATACTTACAAAAGATGGAGATGAAAATTCCATTCCTCGATGCAATGGCACAGATGCTTAAGTATGCTAAGTTCTTGAAGGACTTATTATCCAACAAGAAAAAGCTTGAGGAAGAAGTAATCAGTCTCCCCCATCAAGTTAGCTCCATTTTACAAGGGAAAATGCCTATAAAAGAGCAAGATTCCGGTCCATATAACCTCCTAGTAAAGTTGGGGAATCTTGATCCCAAAGGGGCGCTCGCCGATCTAGGGGCTTTGATTAGTCTTATGCCTCTATCAATTGCCAAGAAGCTACCCTTTAGCCTCAGACCTTCAAGGAAAATGATCCAACTGGTAGATAGGAGTATAAAAGTGCCGTGTGGAGAACTTGATGATATACCTATCTAAGTGGGAGAACTAGTGGTCCCTTGCGATTTTGTAGTAATGGAAATGGATGAGGACCCTTATACTCCACTTATCTTGGGAAGAGCCGTTCTAAAAACACTCTAGGCAGTTATTAATTATTAACTGCCATGATGACACCATAACGGTAGAAATAGCCCAAAAGAAGGTAGTATTCAAAATTTCTCCACTTTTAAAGAAACCTATGATTAAACAAGTTTATCGCCTTAAAGTGGATGATAGAGGGATTGAGGATTGTCAAAGGGAAAGAGAAATAGGGTATTCAATGAATGATGAGGATACCTATACAGGAGATGAGCAGTTGGAGAGCAGATTAGATAGGGCTCAAGAATATAAGATCGAAGAAGCAGAATATGAGCAACTGTGTGAGGTTAAGGAAAGTATTATCTATAAGGGGGAGAATCGTAAACCTTCTCCCCAAGTAAGTTTGAAACCTCTACCTCCTAGCCTTAAATTTGCCTATCTTGATGATGATGAGGGTAGTCCGGCCATAGTGAATTCTGAGCTAGATGACACTTTATTGGAAAAACTACTTATTTTATTAAGGAAATATCGAGATGTCATCGGGTACTCACTTGGTGATTTAAAAGGGATTAGTCCAACACTTGTTATGCACAAGATTTATCTTGACAATGAGCATTTCTCCTCAATTGAGCCATAAAGAAGGTTCAACCCTAACATGAAAGAGGTAGTTAAGGATGAAATTCCCAAACTCTTTAAGGCTGGCATCATCTACTCAATTTCAGATAGTAGGTGGGTTATCCCTGTTCATGTTGTTCCAAAAAAGGGAGGAATGGCCATTGTCGAGAATGACAAGAATGAAATGATCCCAACTAGAGCCACTATAGCATGGCAAGTTTACAATGATTATCGCAAACTCAACAAAGCTATAAGAAAGGATCACTTCCCTTTACCCTTCATCAACGAGATGCTTGAGAGATTAGCAAGGCACAAGTACTATTGTTTTCTAGATGGTTACTCGGGTTTCTTTCAAATCCCAATCCACCCCAAGGATCAATAGAAACAAAGTTCACTTGTCCTTTTGGGACTTTTGCCTATAGGAGAATGCCCTTCAGTTTATGTAATGCTCCATCCACTTTTCAGAGGTGCATGTCTGCTATATTTGCTGATATGCTGGAGCATTTCATGGAAGTGTTCATGGATGATTTTTCTGTTGGAGGTTCTTCTTTTGACACTTGCTTGATACATCTCGAGAAAGTTTTGTTACGGTGTTAAGA
Source organism: Dysphania ambrosioides (assembly GCA_026401315.1). Taxonomy (NCBI): domain Eukaryota; kingdom Viridiplantae; phylum Streptophyta; class Magnoliopsida; order Caryophyllales; family Amaranthaceae; genus Dysphania; species Dysphania ambrosioides. Next base: position 12,779,402 of record CM048665.1, on the reverse strand, counting down.
AACGAATCTTGTGCTGAATTGGGAGAAGTGTCACTTTTTAGTCCAAGAAGGCATTTTCCTAGGCCACAAAGTGTCTTTCAAAGGCATAGAGGTAGACCTTGCTAAGATTGATGTGATAAGGAACCTTCTTGTACCTACCTCGATTACACGAGTACGATCCTTTCTTTGACATGCAGGGTTCTATAGGCGTCTCATCTTAGGATTTTCGACTTTAGCTAAACCTTTGAATGAATTGCTTCAGAAGGATGTCGATTTTAACTTTGATGAGAGATGCCTCAATGCCTTTAACCGTCTAAAGCAAGCTCTGATTTCTGCGCCCATTGTGCAAGCTCCTGATTGGAGTTTGTCATTTGAATTATTGTGCGACACCAGTGATATCTCTGTAGGTGTTGTCTTTAGGCAAAAAAAGGAAGGAAAGCACCATGTCATATGCTATATCAGCAAAACACTGGATCCAACACAGTGCAACTACTCTACAACAGAAAAGGAGATGCTGGCGGTAGTCTATGCTTTTAAGAGAATGCACCAGTATCTAATATGTTCAAAATTTGTAGTTTTCACGGATCTCTCGCCCTTGAAATTCTTAATGATGAAGAGAGATGCAAAGCCTAGGTTGATCCGTTGGGTGCTCCTATTACAAGAGTTTGATTTTGAAATGAAAGATAGAAGGGGAGTGAAAATGTGGTAGCTGACCATTTGTCTAGGTTACCTGAGCTTAATTATGACTCCTTACCTATCAAAGATGAAATGATTGAAGAAACCTTGATGACAGCGTTAGTTGTTGAGAAAGCCCCTTGGTTTGTAGATATTGCTAATTATTTAGCTTGTGGAGAACTTCCAGAGTTTGAATCAGGGGCTATGAAAAAGGCTTTCTTTGGGAAAGTCGGGAATTTCTTTTGGGATGCCTGCGCCGACGGCATAATCCGTCGTTATATCACTGAAGAGGAAGTCCCCAAGGTCCTGACTCACTGTCACTCACATGCGTGTGGCGGCCACCATGGTATAATAAACACTACTGCTAAGGTTGCCACCGCGGGTTTCTATTGGCCAACATTGCACAAAGATGTTGAGACATTCGTGAAGAGCTGTGAGAGATGCCAAAAAGTTGGCAATATCGCAATGAGGAATGAGATGCCTCAAAATTACATCCTTGAGTGTGAAGTTTTAGATTATTGGGGTATTGACTTCATGGGAACTAATATATTTTGGTAGGGATCGATTATGTGTCTAAGTAGCTGTAGGCCATCGCCTCACCTACAAATGATCACAAAGTAGTCATGAAGCTTTTTAAACGCATAATCTTCCCTCGATTTGGTATTCCCAAAATAGTCATAAGTGATGGGGGTTCCCACTTTGCGAAACACAAACTGAACAAATCGTTAAAGAAATATAGAGTCGTGCACAAAGTCGGTTCACCCTACCATCCCCAAACTCAAGGACAGGTGGAAGTAGCCAATAGGGAGATTAAAAGAATATTAGAAAAGGTGGTTAACCCAAAAAGGAAAGATTGGTCTCTTAAGTTAGATGACGCTCTTTGGGCTCACCGTACATGTTATAAAACCCCAATTGGCACCACCCTATTTCGATTGTTGTATGGAAAACCTTGTCATTTAATGGTGGAATTGGAATGTAGGTCTTGGTGGCCGATCCAAACCCTTAATTTGGACCCTACTTTATTCTACGAGAAGCGAGCCACCCAATTAAGGGAATTGGAAGAACTAAGGCTCGGTGCATTCCATAACATGCATATCTACAAGGAACAAACTAAGCGTTGGCACGACCAACGTATCATTCAACGAGAATTCCTTGTAGGAGATAAAGTGTTGCTCTTCAATTCAAGAGCAAAGTTATTCCCCGGGAAATTAAAATCGAGGTGGTCTGGGCCATTCGAGATTTTACAAGTATTTCCTTATGGAACGGTAGAGTTGAAAGACTATCATGGAGGTAGTTTCATTGTGAATGAACATCGGTAAAACTCTTCCATGAGATTAGCCTTCATGAAATCAACACCGTCGAGCGAATAAGGTTAGATGATGTCGAAGTTGAATGATTAGTATAATCATTGGCATATAATGAGTATCTAAACTTTGAATCATCATTCTTTTGAGTTTTGTTAAGTTTTGAGTATTTAGCTTAACTCCGGTTTTTGTTTCGTGTTATTTTTAATTTATTACCCTAGCTACGTCGAGCTAAACGATGTTAAACAAGCACTTACGGGAGGTAACCTATTTTTATTTGGATTTTCTTGCTAATTTATCATTATACCATTTTTGGTTTGGAAGAGTATAAGTCATTTGATTATTTCAAGATTAGAAATTTCAAATTAACATTCCATTCGGCCGAATGATAATTCCATTTGACCGAATGAGCTTGGACCATGAACTTAAGCTAAAGATTGGAGGAGTTTCTGAAAGTGTCAAATAAGTATACAATTTGGGCGAAGGGGATTTATTCGATCGAATGGATGTCCCATTCGGTCGAATAGATCTTAGACGAAATTGAAGGAGTGCTCCTGAGAACACCGAATGGACACTCTATTCGGGCGAATGGAGGTTCATTCGGCCGAATACATAAGTGATTCGGTCGAATGGCAGCGAAGAATTCTTCGAAATTCGACCGAACAGGGCCTTTTATTTGGGCGAATGGAGGTCCATTCAGTCGAATGAATGTTCCATTTGGGCAAATGGAAGGCCAGTTCTATAAATACCCCTTCATTTTCATGAGTTTTTCTCACAATTCACTCATACCCTAACATACGCCCAAGCTTCCCTTCTCTCCCTCACTCACTCATTCTCCCTAAAATTCCTCATTTTGCTCCAAAACTTCAATCAATCATCATGGGACAAGGAAAGAGCTTGAGAAATCCTTTCAAAAGATCCAAGAAACATGGTGAAGGATCTTCTTTGGGTACAGCTCGGGAAGAACAACAAAGCGGTTCTCAACCATAACCAGAGTGCCAACAACGTCTTCCCGGTCAAGAATTGTGGTTTGACGAAGAGCATCCAACATTGGTGTTTGTATCGTTGGAGCAATTCGAATGATTTCAACGATAAAAGGTACGAAAAATTAACTCTACTCGATATTTAGATCTTTCGATTCTTCAAAGGATGGGTATATATGATCAATTTGTTGCATTGTTAAAGGCATGTGGCCTTGAGAACTAGATTACCATGTGGCACCCAACTCATAAGCTTTTAACTTATGAGTTTCTTAGTTCCTTAACCCCATGTCAACATGAAAATAGGTGACATTTGTCTTTTCGGTTAAGGAATGCAACCTATTTCCTTGACTATGCTACATTTTGTGCCGTTTTTGGTTTTACTAACGAACTTATTTTGGATAAACAACCGGATAACTCTCGAGTTTCTAAATTATGGCCTAAACTTGCCGGCCGGCTTGTCTATATAAATAGCATCCTGTTCTTCGTATGTTTTTCAAATTTGCTAGGGGGACTTTGTTCCCTTCCCCTAGCCCTCACCTAGTTAGTGCACATACTGTACTGATACATTACACCGCACAACGACACAATAATAAGCATTACAATGACACTTTGGAAATTTTTAAACACCACAGCCACCCTAGATGTAAAAACTGACCTATATGTTAGGGGGCATGTGTACAGAATCTCTAAGTTCCTTAAAGTTATGAATCCTATAGAATTTAGTGATAGATTTGCCTCTACCACCACCCTCCACGAGCAGTGTCTCGTTAGAACCGGCTTTATCTTTACTGACCCTATGCGAATGCGGTACCTTAAAGACCACGCTATTCCCCTCCCCTGTCCAAACTTGCCTCCCCTCTTGCAGTTTAGGGACTCGTACCTCTTAGACGGCGATGTGCTGAGATACGCTGTTGAGCCCCCACTTATACCCCCTCCTCGTCCTCACACTTTATCCATGCGTGACTGATCTAGGGCTTCCACTTCAGTTCTACCGAACCATGATGATTCAGATGATGGATCTGATATTATGTCCTCCCTAGGTTGTATAGAGGCTAGGCTTGACTAGGTCCTTACCACCCAGGCCCATCACACCGCCCGGCTCGATCACCTTGAGCAAAACTTCGAGCGGGCCAATTACCCATGGTATGACATGGCCTACCGCTCCCACGTGGTCGGCAAAAGCATGGCCACCCCTTCCTGGTACCCCCGCCATGACAACTATAATGAAATATCCTTAAGTCATGGGTTTGACCGGTTCAACAACTTCACCCCACCGGCTCCTAAAAGAGCCTCTGATGACTATGGGATGGATTATACGGGTGGGGAGGAGGAGGATAATGAGGATGATGACTAGGGGGATGAAGGTTTTATTGAGGATGAGTAGTTCTATTTTAGGCCTCCCTTAGCGTCGAGGACGGCTTTAGCATGGCTTGGGGGGGATATCCATTGTGCACTACTCATCATTTTGTTGCGTGTCTTTTGGTCGTTGGCCCTGTCTTGCTGGTGGTTTTATTGTTGTGTGATTTTGTGTTGTTTTGTGTTTTATTTCTTGGTGTTGTTTTGTTTTGTGTTTTGTTTCTTGGTATTGTTTTCAGGTCCTTGCAATAAGTTTCATGTGTTGGTTAACCTACATTCTGGTATGATTGCTCCTTCCTGAAAATCCAAAGTTATTTTATTTATTTATATTTTTATTTGCTTTCCTTTTTTCCTTCATATGCTCCACACTTTTTTCCATTATATGCTCCAATTCCTTTTTTCCATCATATGCTCCTCCTTTTTTTTCCATCATATGCTCCAATTCCTTTTTTCCATCATATGCTCCAACCCCTTTTTTCCATCATATGCTCCAAACCCTTCTTTTTTCTATCATATGCTACAAATCCTTTTTTCCATCATATGCTACAAACAAGCATGCAAGCTTCTGTCATGCACTTTACATTGATTATATGCAAACTCGTATTCCCCTAGCCCTGTGCCTGTTTTGGGTCTGAGTTTATCGACTGTTTTCCACTTAACTTGGGGGATCTGAGCTTGCTTGGTATGTGGTTTGGATGACTACCTATTGAGGCGCATTTCGATTAGCCTAGTGAGGATTGAGCCTTCTAGGACTTTATTACGAGTCCTACATTATTGAGTGTTAGTTAGGGAATCTTAAGAATTGTGTCTGTTCTCCTCCATCATAGTCTTCTTTTCTAAAGTTTGGGATGATAACACGTTTGTAGTAAAAGCTACATAGCCAAATTGCCTACCATGAATATGAATTTACTTTAGGTTACGCCAAGTTGTGCCTTTACCTTATTCTTTGTAGCCACACTATTTAACTCCACATGAGCCAAATGTCCCCTCTATTTACCTAGAGGATAGTCATGTGGTCGCAGTGAAGTTGGTGTTCGTTGCATTGTGATGTAGGATTTTGGTTTGAAAAGTGATTATTAGATGATAGGACTCTATACATTACTCTTAGTGTATTTCAAAGTTATTTACATGAAAAGTTCAAAAAAAGAAAAAAAAGCATGAAAAGCACAAAATGAAAAAAATGAGAAAAAGAAAAAAAAAGAAAAAAAGAATAGAAAAATTTGAGAATAAAGTTGACATAATGTATTAGAGTTCATTATTGCGGATTTTGGGAGTGACATGATTGTCGGAAGTCGTAGTTGTCCTCGGTTTTATTACCTTGGATCGCTTACTATCCTCTATTTTAACTCCACATTCCCAAATCTTACCCTACCTTGATCCTTGCCTACATTGCAACCCTTTCCAAACCTGTTCGACTTAACATGATTAGTAAGATCTGTGCTGGAGATTAGATAGGACACAATCCAAGAGATTTCTCCCTATTTAGGTGTTTAATTCCCGACTCATCTTTAGTCGGATGATTTTGAGCGAAACACATACCCTATAAACACATGAGCGTATTAGAAATTTCCCACATCTCTTGGGAAATAACCTCGGGAGCGTAGATTTGTGACCTCATTAGGTAGTGGGCAGAATGAACTATGATGTAGCTTGCTTGGTGAACCCGAGTATGTGTAAAACGTTGTTATGCTCTTCTAACCCCATTGTACTTGCACACCCATGGCTAGGGAAAAGTTTTGCACATGCACGACTTCCATTGTCTTATTTTCACTCTCCTTGTTCTTCATTCGCTTCTATAACTGTTTTTCATAAGCTTTCATGTCACCTTCCTATTTCATTTGCTAGGGACTAGCAAAGGTTTAGCTTGGGGGAAGTTGATGTGCTCATTTTAGAGCACGTTTACCACCCCATTTTAGTGTCAAGTCTCGTGGTTTTATATTGATTTTATACATATTACACTTGATTTCACCATGATCTTGTCTTTGAGTTATCTTAAGGTAATTTCAGGTGTTTTTGATGATTTCAAGGTGAAATGCGAAGTTTTGAGTCTTTAAATCTCTTAGACATGCGTATCATAGCCTAGGCAAACATTTCAAGTCACTCATGAAGATCCCACGAAGTTCAAAAAGCATCAGAAGCAGAAAAGAGGAGTGCAAGGATTCAGATTCGACCGAATTGGAGAGTGATTCGGTCGATTGGTAGTCAGTCATGAGAGCTTGTGTTCCATGGTCACTAGGAAGGTCGAATGGCACTCATTCGGGCGAATGAGCTTCTATTCGGCCGAATGATGGTCTCCATTTGGGCGAATCATGTACAAAGAGGAATTCACCAAAGCTGCTGGAATGGGCGAATGGAAGAGAATTCGAGCGAATGATGAAGCATTCTGCCGAATGGGCCTTGCATTCGGTCAAATGACAGTGTTTTCTCCAGAAATTTTACTTCTTTTATAAGCCGACCCATAGACATTTTAGGGTTTTCGGACTTCTTTTACTCTTTTTTATAAATACACCTTTCTCTGAAGAGAGGGAGGACAACTAGGTTTTATGAGTTTTATTAGTTTTAGCTTTGTTTAGCCTCCAAAATTCTCTTAGTTCTAGTTTTAATTTTCTGTTTTCTGAAACACATGTACTCTAAGTTTTCGGTTTTATTGTTTGGATTCTGATCGCGGATATTGCATTGAAACTTTTGTGAGTATCAATCTATTCTTTACTTTTGAATTCATTCGTTATATTTCATTTCATGTTTAGCCTAATGTCTATCATTCATCTAGAATAGTTTATGATTTTCTTTTGTTCTCGTTAATTTCTTTTCATGATCGTTGCGTTTGTTTTATTGAATATCATCATGTCGTTTATCTTGAATATGTGTGAGTAGACTCTTAGGGGTTTGATTAGTGAAACCCTAGGAAAAGCTATGTTCTTTATTGTCTAATGTTGTAGGAATGATAACAATAAGTAGTTCTCGGAACCCGATGCGAATATTGTCCTGCAACTCCTTTGGAGACATAGGACGATTATAAGTCGTTTAATGTGATTTGTGAAATCACCAACTTCCTCTCGCATGCTTGGGTGTCCATGCTAGTTATTGTTTGATTTTCTCTAACCTATCATGTTCTGTTTTGAAAGCATCATTCCTAGGTGAATCTAATCTCGTCCCCATTTTTCTCCATTTGATTTTTCTCTTAATTCATCTTGATCTATATTTTCGTTATTAGTTTTAATTGTTTTTAAGTCCAAAAAGTTCAATTGTGTTAAGAATTGAGTGTTTTGATATCCTTTGTCCTCGTGGTTCGACCCCGTACCCCACTATACTCGTATAGTTTGTAGGTTGTTATAAATATTGTTTGCATAACTAGTCTTTTAGTAAACGACGCTAAAAACTAGTTATCATGTATATATCATATCAAATATACATAAATTGAAAATACACCTTGAAATTCGTACATGTCTCACTACAAAAATTAAAAAGCATAACCAAAACTAGATCATAGAGAACATAGAATGTGCATGTTTAATCCTCCATTTGACTATAAAACATCGCAAAATCAACTAGAGTCCATCGAATCCATTATGAAAGCAAAAACACAATGAACAAATAGCAAAGGGGAAACATTTAAGGACTTGATCCTCTAGAGAATAAGAGCAACCTTATGAACTACTTATTAACAAGAGGTTGGAAAAGTACTCTCTTCCTCCTCCTTTTTGACTATGTTGTTAAGCAGATCCTTCACGATACTAATGAATGCTCCAATACCAAGACCAACAAGGAGTAGAACGTCATATTTATGATAGTCTTGTGTGGGAGCACCACATGGCCCATCTATCAGCAGCTTAGGAAGACTAATTAAAGAAAAAAGTTTCAAACTACATATATTTTGTTACAGGCACTAAAAGCAAAAAAAAGTAGTAGTTGAGAAAAAGACCTCTTCTTTGTAGTTTCATAATCTTTAAGAAGCCTACTTCTTCTAGGTGCTGGGGCCTCACAATGCGCTTTGAAAATTCTTTGAAGTTCCTTTGTCCAGTCACCAAGATTGCGGATATGGACACTGAGGAAATCATCTCCTGGAGCAGAAGTAATTGAAAATGGGTGCCTAGAAAATGATTCATAGTTAGCGGGGCACATTTATGTTAAAGGAGATGTCATTATATAGTTCGTCAAACCTATACTGGAGCTTTGAATTATGAAATCTAATTATACATTTTGGATAGGCTGATAACTAATGTATAAGCCAACCAAATTTTGAAACATAACTTTGGCACATTATTTGCAAAATTGGAATCTTAACATTAATACTACGAAAAATTGAGAATCCAAATGAGAATCTAAAATAAAATAAGATTCTTCTAGAAATATAGATCATAGAAACATTCACTAAACAAATGGATTTCAAGAAAAGTTATAGTTGAATACCATTCGAAGGGGGATACAACAGGGCACTGCAGAAACATGTATTTTCCACTCTTGTATCATAATTGAGGTGGCTTTGTCCTTTTCATTGTGAGAACATTTCCAGGATAAATTGGCACCTCATTTGAAAAATATGAACTGGAAGAGAAGTTTTACACTTCTAATAGAAGTTATGTGTAATTCCACATACTAATTTCTTAATGGAAACTCAAACAGTACTTAAGCTAACCTTCAAAAGACAGACAAAGTATAATGCAGATCGAAAAAATATCAGAGTCCTTTCACCAGCTTATAGCAAAACTAGCACAGCAAGATACATCCATGTCTACAACCATGGATAACAAATGCTATTTAATACATTGACAACAAAAAATCAAAATGAAATGAGAAGTATTTGGGGAAAACTAGTCACTGAAGAATTATGTTTTGTTTATATCACTTATGGACAAGATAAAGCTCTATCCCATGGGTGACCAAACATACTTACACAATGACCAAAAGGTGGTGTGAGTACCAAAAAGCATTGAATCTTGTTAGTCTATCAGTTAGCTTAGATAACTTAATTTCACCACGTCTAAAATATTGAGTAGCCAAAGTGAAAGTAATAGCCATTAAAACAACCATAAGGATCCCTGGTATACCCTCAACACACTCACATTAAGTCTCCATATGATGGTTTTGTTTTACCAAAGTCGCTCAAGTAGAGAGCATAATCATGTGGTGTTGACCTCTCTAGTCTCACAAAATCACAAGCTAGATGGTTACCGATATGAAGGATGATACCAAACACAATGGATGTAACTATTGTCTGCATAGTTAAATTATAAAGTTTCAAAGAGACAACTAAATCATAAATTTCAAACCTTTTGGTCATCTATTGGTTGGTATTTTTTTACTGCTTAACTTTGATATGGGGAGAACAAAAAAATCATCAGGGCATGAAAAGATCTAGAGCTCCATGGCATGCATTGTCATCAAGCCATAAAAATGAACTCTACAAATAGAAGAAATCAATACTACTTAAATTTAATTATTTGATAATTAACTAGTCTGTTTGTGCTCAACTGATTAGATGGCTCATAACTTGAAACATGAAAATAAGAAAACAAGAATTTTGGAAAAATATCAATGCGGTAACCGACCATCCACAATCAAGAGTATCCAAGTAACCATTCCAATAATAGATGCAAATAATTAAAATAAAATAACCACAAAATGGGAATTAAAGATGAGACAGGCTTACCACAAATTGGGAAGGAGATGCCGGGCGGGGTCACACAATTCCCTTCGGGGGTGGGGGAATTGAAGATGCGACCTGAAATTGGAATTAAATAAGTGAAATTTGGTGGGAGGGGAAGCTAGATAAGGATGGTAAGTTGGTGGCAGTGGGCTGGAGGCATGAGATGAGAAATATGAATTGAAATATTTTGTGGAGAAAATTTTAAGGGGATGGGTTTATACATAGTATGGATGGAATTTGGGGGTGGGTTTAATTTGGTGGGGTGGGTTTAATTTCTTGAAAATAGGTAATACGTATGTAGTGGATGGAGTGGGGGTAAAATTTTTGGGGGTATAGTCTGGGTTTAATTTTTTAGGGGAAAGTTTTTGGGGGAAATTTTTTAGCCGAATTTTTTTGGGTTTAATTTGGGGGGTATTTTTTAGGTTTAATTTTTGGGGGTACGGTTTCGGGGAAATTTTTGGGAAAAATGTATATTAGGGTTTCTGAAATTTGGAGTACGTAGACTTCTTTAAATAAAAATGGGAGATATGAGTAGGCTTCGAAATGCTTCACTATGCAATTGAACGTTTCTCTTCTTGTGACGGTTACATTACGGTATTAAAATTTTTGTAACGGTTAACCTAAAAGGCTAAAACATGAATGAATATATATATATATATATATATATATATATATATATATATATATATATATATATATATATATATATATATATACCTTGTGTAAATATGTGTTATCACTCTTGTAAAAGACCTAAATGAGCTAATAAATCATACGATTAGTTTCACAATATTAGCTATACAAGTGCATAAAAATGGAATGAATTAAACAGTTAGTGGTTAACCATTTACCATATATACTGTTAAATACCGGTTAACCATTTATCGGTTACCATTATTTAATGATACGATTACGATTAGCCTTTTCTAATAACTGTTATAACGTACAATTAACCATTTTTTGGCATGTTGTAGCACGTGACTTGAGCATGGTAGAAGTGCACAATTCTCGACGCTTTTAGCTGCGGAGATATTCTTTTACACAAAAAAGCGTTGAGAAAATAAAGGGTAAAATTTTATCCTCAACTCTTTCACCAAAGCGTCGAGGACAAAGCGTTAAGAAAACAAGGGATTTGTTGTAGTGGGTACATTTTAAATTGAATCAAATAAATTTGCATGAAGTTGAAGAGTCTCCTATAACATAATGCAATTTTACATTCACACATAATAGGAAATAAACAGATGTTGTTAATAATGCAACTAATAATTCAAAGTAAAATAATACAATTTCTTAGGTTAGTGTTATCATGGTATATAAATAGATAAATCATTCTAATATGCTATTCTCTGAGCGTAGAGCTGGTCCCACCCGGCAATAGTGGCATCGTGCATGTCCTCCAATAACCGGTTTATCTGAGGAACTGGAAAACCAAGGGATAGGTGTAATTGAATGAAATTCTTGTAAATCCCTAAATGTGCAATTCCCAATTCCGCAACTAGTGTAGTGTACACCGATGGAGAATGCTAAGGTAGGACTGTAGTGGATGGATAAAAGGCGCACTCATGCAATCCTACTCCAAATAGCATGATTGCACACTTGTAAATATTAGCAATTGCGAGTAACTCTGCGCTAACCTCCATCCAGTGTTCTTCCTCGCAACGTCCATCTTCCTAGTTTACGGTGAAGAGCTCATTCCACTCCATTTAAATAGACATTAGTGTATATGTTATAGTTTGCTACCACTTCATTGTATATGAGCCTACGTACCATAGGGTAGTTGTCTTCTCCATGGTGAAATGTATCAGGAACACATTGGAAGCCATAATTTTCTTCAGCCTTGACATCATTCCACCTTTCAACGTAATTCAATATAATGCATGGAATTCTGTCTTTGTATGGAAAGTTCTCCATATCTGTTCTACCTGCAGCTTACATAAAAACAAAAAGTAATTAGTATAAGGTTTTAATAACATAAAGAATTGAAAATGCTACATAATACGAAAAGTAATTGGTATAAGGTTTAATTAACTTACCTATTATTAGAGGCATGTTCACGGATTTTGACGAACGACTAGATGATTGGTCTGATTGTCTTGAATGAGTTTTTGACATATTCTCATGTCCATAAGTGTACTCTCATAAACATTGGTCACATTTTGAAGGTTGACCTTGTGTTTGTGCTAGCGACTTTAGTTCTTCAAAGTACAATTCCTAAGGCTCCAACATGCCATATAGGTAGCACGAGACATCACGTACTAGGGAAGGGCTTAAAGAAGCTACTTTATCAAACAAACCCTAAAATTGATTTAGTTCTTTCGATCAACATATTCTAAGTCTAAATACAGTGTACCAATGGTTAACATTATCTAGAATGGGTGGATATCATCTAAAAATAGTGACGAATTCCCCATAATCGTTCGATATATAGCACAGGCACATGGGAGACTGTGTGTAGCCATTAAAACACACCCGCAACTGCTCTCAATTGCATTACCAAGCCTCCTCATTTGTTCTGCCTTGTCCTTAATCAAGGAAAAACAATAATGAGAAATGCGACCATGAAGCTGGTTATATATGAACTCCTGGTACAAAGTGCCGTGATGACTTCATGACTGCTCGAAGTTATATTATATGTTATGTTGCTAGGTCTATAAATGCTTGTGGAAATGCTCAAAAAACATATCTAAAGCACTGGTAAAGGAAGCCAACTAGCTCTTTAAGGCATTGTGTGAACTCTCAACTCTACATGTCATCCTATTCTCTAAGTGAAGGAATTAGTTGTTATGGTACTTCACAAACCGCTCAGCATGAGGCAAAAATTGATTCTCCACATATTGCACCAGAGTAGGGCACCACGTATGAGCATTCTAGAAATGTATCACTGCATTAATATACTCTGCTTCTGTCTTTACATTCAAAATTCTACTCCATTTACACATTTTTACATTTACAGCGCGCCCCTTATCTTTACAAATGTTGTATGCCTTCTTCTCAATACAATTGTTGATATGCCATGTGCAAAGTCAATGGCGCAATCGAGGAAATACCTCTGTAATGGGACAAAATAGACCTCCCTCATAATCAGTCACTATCACTTTAGGGTGCACATCAAAACTAATTATATGCCTTAGTTTATCTAACACCCACTAGTAACTCTCTGATTTCTCTTCATGATTGCTTAATCAATCACGAAGTTCAAATTTGTTGGACTCATTCCAATTACCTTAGCAAACGAATATCTATGGTTGTTTGTTTTGTATGTTGAATCAACTAGAATCACATATGGCCACATATGCAACATTAAGCTAGATTTAAGATGCACCATACACACATGAGTCAGTTGAAATGTCTTAGTGTCAGCATCAAACCATAATTCATATTCATATTTCTTCACTTGGTTAAACATTTGTTGGATCATATTCGTTCCTTAAGAGTTTTCCATCCTCATCTTAAATCCCTCATTATAAATATGTTGCATATTTGGGTTGTCTTCTAGAAATTGGTCCAATATTGATGCCAAGATGTTTTTCAGTTTCACAAGTGCGTCACTCATTCCCTTTACGATTTCTTTAGTTGTTGGACTTAAGCCACTCACCTGTTGATGCCCCACTAGATACACCACCTACTTATGGTTATGAAATCCCCATTTCGAAACACACTCAGTATACGAACCATCACGCTCTAGACGCTCTAGACGCTCTAATGCCTTGACCCTGAATTTGCAACCATGCCCCTTTCTCTTCTTGTTAAACCTCTGTACATTCAAAAAATCTTGATCCTTATTTTTCCCATATCAATAGCAAAATATCCACTTATGCACACAATCACCTGATTGAGGTTTATGTGTTGCTGAAACCAACATAAATCCATATTTCATGGCTTCTTTTTGAGCTCATATTTTAGCATCCATAGATGTACCAAAATCATGTTCTTGAGCATAACCCCTGCAATAATCAATTACATCCCTTCCAAAGTCCTGAAATTTCATATTGATATCATTATATTAGAAATATAACTCTAATACATAATTAACATCAATAAGTATTGTTCATTTAAATCGGAATCACATTAGCGATGGATATTTCTAATTGATATTTCTAAAAACATTCAATTAGCAATGTATATAAAATTAAATTTATTCGTATTATTAAAATTAATGTTAATACAATGATATTAATAATTTCGGATTTTAATTGAATAGTAACAACGAATCAAAGACATACCAACTACGATGTACGAATTAGATTAGAAATGTAAGTATTCATTTATGTTAATTTAAATAAGAATTTAATTAGCAAATGTTTACCAATAATATTTAATTAGAAATGTATTTAATTATTTATTATTAACTAATATTAGAACAGAAAATTGTCCAGAAAATGCATAGGAATCGTCCAAAATTGGACAATTCCCTACCCAAGGAACCGTCCAAAATGGATGGTTATTTGGTGAATATAAGTGTCCAAATTGGATAGTTATACCCACCAAATGAACCGTCCATTTTGGACGGTTTTAATGGCATGGAAACCGTCCAATTTGGACGATTAATCGGTGTAAGTACCATCCAAATTAGCTGGTTTAACCCTCCAAGAACCGTCCATTTTGGACGTTATGTCATGGTGACGTCTATTTTTACGGTTCCTATGGGTTTGAAACCGTTCATTATGGACAATAATTGCATGGTGTAACCGTCCAAAACATATGTTTCTCTTAATTTTGTACTACGTTTGTATGTAATTCTATATTAACTAACATAATTCTACGATTAGCATATGTTTGTTAAGCCAATGCACATGTTTCTTAAGTCAAATTACGTACGTTTAGATAACTAAAAATATACAAAACGTGAACTATGGTGTGTATTTCTATAATTGATGTATATAAATGCATGTATTTAACCTAATTATATAGTTTGATATTAACATAACAAAATGAAATGAACCGCAAACATTGAAAGGGGCATAAGAACGATGTGTACCTCATCCAACATAGTTTAAGTTGAATGAAGGAAGATCATGAAAAAATATGAAATACAATTTATTCTATGGAGGTAAAATAATGAAGGAAGAAGAATAAAATGCAAGTGATTCAGTGGAGGTAAAATACTGAAGGAAGAAGAATGATAGGAAAAGTAGAAATTGTTTGAAAGGTGATAACTGAAATGTTGCATGAAGTGTAAAGTAAAACACTTAAAGTAAATCACTCAACTGAAAAAATCAAAGTAAAATAAACTTATATTGAGTGGTGAAAGTAAAAATACATTTAACATATATAAATATGAACTAAGGGCAAATTTGATAATTTATGTACTAAATATGGATGATAGCTGGAACTTTTAGGGTGATGTTTAACAATGCCCATAAGGAAACGAACTTAGGAAGGTTGAAGGACACGTGGGAGAAGGAAAAGGGGGAAAGGAGAAGGAAAGAAAGAAAAGAAAAGGGAAGGAAAAGAAATTCCGGGCCAAGTTTCTTCCGTACATTAGGTTCTTGCTTTTGGGGTTACTAAAATAAATAGAAGAAAATAAACTACAAATATATACTTATTTAACTTACTAAAAAAAATCAAAATTCCCACTAATTAATCTTACTTTGAAAACTTAATTAAGCTACTTAAATGTATTATAATAAAAGTAAGTTTTGGCCATTTACACTCTCCCCGACTTTAAGAATTTTTTCCTCGAAATTACAACAATGTACTTGGAGAATTTGAAAATTTTAGTGAAATACTTAACAAACCTTTAGCAAAAAAGAGCTCTATGGTTAAAAAATGAAGCTTGAAACACTTTTAAATGAAATACTTTTTGGTTCATATGGTTTAACATAACTTTGATAAAACTAAAGTTTTAAAAATATAAAATATAAAAGTGTTACCTTTAAGTGTTACTAATACAAAAAGTGTTATATGTGTGTTACTAAAATAAAAATTATTACATGATAGTGTTACCAATTTAAAAAGTGTTACATGTTAGTGTTACCAATTTAAAAAGTGTTACATATTAGTGTTACCAATCTAAAAAGTGTTACATGATGTTGTTACTTAAAAGCTAAAGTGTTACAAAAGAGTTACCTAAAGCCAATTATATAGTAGAAATTAGGTGGTGAATCGGAATCCTAAGCCATTATGGAGTGCCCTAAGAAGTCGATTACTCGGTGTTTTATTGTAAGGTAATTGGATTCTTTGACTATCTTGGTTACTAGTGTTAGTTTGTTCGAATTTATGAATGATTTTCTTGTTGGTTTGTAATGAGAGTTCTAGCCTTTCATATGCTAATAATTTTTGAATGAATCTGATATTTGGCATGGAATTTATGTGGTTTGCAACTAATAAATTATTGGTTTAGTTTGACACATTTTCTGTAATTTTTTTTTTATTACGAGGGTATATGCCTAGAATAATTATTAGATTATTGATGACTTGCTGGGTAAATTGAAACTTTCGATGAGTAAATAGTTGTTGCTTAAAATCAGGGATATTTGGCTATAATTTGTGGATAAAGTCTGGGAATTTGATAATAATTTATACCCATACAAATCAGGAAGATAGTTGGAATTGTTTGATCTTTAGTTGAATACAAGTGTATTGTTGCTAGTATTGGTATTGTGTTGCTGGGTTATTACTTTGATTTCATGATTCTTATCATTAACATTGAGTTGGAAATTGATGAGTGACATTAATGTCACTCATTTATGCCTTCCTAGCAGATTTTTCGTACTCTTTTGGCCCAAGGTTATCCCTTATTTGTGCTATATGGCTTTAATTTATGCCTGATTCGAACTTGAGAGCATTTGTCGTGTTTCGATCCTGTTTTCCTTTATCTCCTGTGTCTTTTATAATTTTATGCATGTTTTGTTGGCTTGATGCTAGTATCTACTTAGCATCAACACAAGAACCAAGGAATAGAGATGTGTAGTAGAAAAGCCGAGAAGATAAGCCAAGAGATCGCTCGAGAAAAAGAACCTAGAGGCCCACTAGTAGAAATTTATTAATATGCGGTGGGTTTTTTAAGATTATATGCGGCGTCAAAAGGCTAGCAGCATTTAGGATGACAGTAAATTGATTAATTTAATTTGCAGCGTCAAAAATATGCCGCAAAACTTTATATATATGCGGCGGGTATTCAAGAATACGCCCGCATATTAATCAACCAAATTGGGGCGGGTCAACAAAAATACGCCTCATATTAATCAGCAAAATTACGGCGGGTGTTAGAGATTAATTTTTTTTTAAAAAAAACTCTATTTTGGTCCCTACAATGACAATTCTCCGGTATTCATTACTAAAACACAACTTCATTTCCAAATCTTTTGTATTCATTACCAAAACTTGCTATATAATTATAGTGGTACAAAAATCATGTTATTACATTTACATACATACATACATATATATATATATCCATTGAAGGTATATCCATTGATATCATACCCCTCAAAAGATCGAATAGTTGTCTAAGGGCCATAAGCTAACCACTTGATTGTATCAGAAATGGTATGGCTTATTTTGGACAATTCATGCATAACTTGTTCATGAAACCGATCAATAATGACGTTGTTGTGTTCTTGCATCAATGGTCATTCACCTTTAGAAGAGTACTTCACCTTCAATTCATTCATATGCCTTTCTAAGTAAGGATGAACCTTTGTGATATGGTGCAAAAAAAAATGAGCTTGTCTCTCTTTCGGCATTATAATTAAGACCTACTTAGAACTCACAGTGCCCTGCCTTTCGAGCCTTTCATATTGCCTTGATTTTGGTAACTCAATTGTCTCCCCTTAGATAAAAACTTACTAAGAAACTCACATACCTCCTTTGTGGTTATACCTTGAATTATACTACCTTTAGGGTGTGCTAGGTTTCTCACCTTTTTCTTTAAAGTACCCATATATCTCTCAAAAGGATAAACTCATCTTAGGAACACTAAACCACAAAACTTTATTTCTCAAACCAAATGAACAACTAGATATACCATAATATCAAAGAACTAAGGTGGAAAATACATCTCTAGTTGACATAAGGTCATAACAACATTAGCTTGTAACTCATCCAAACATGACGGATCAAGCTCCTTGCTGCATATTGTGTTGAAAAAAGAACAAGGTCTAGTAATAGAATCCCTAACATGCTTTGGCAAAAATATGGCAGATGGCAATGGGTAGAAACACTTACATCATAACATGACAATCATGAGACTTCATACCCACTAAATTCAAATCGTTCATGGATATAAAGTTTTTCAAATTTGATGAGTACCCACTAGGAAACTTGATCCCATACAAACACTCACATAATATCCTTTTTTCTAATCAGGACAAAGTGTAACAAGCTAGAGGAAGATATGTGGATTTCCCTTTCCCATTACTAGGCGTTTTGTCTTCAAACCACAACTTAGATCGAATCTTCATTGTCTACATATTTCTCCTAACATGAGGATCATCCTTAGTCTTACCATGTATATTCAACAGCATCCCTAAGATGGCATCACAAACATTCTTTTCTATATACATAACATCAAGACAATGTCTAATAGGTAAATACTTTCAATACTTAAGTTTCTAAAAGATTGGATGTTTCTTTGATAACCCCTAAGCATCTCTGTGTTTTATAATTTTCTTGAACACATATCCATTACTTTCACAAGGTTATAAACCTCACTTCCAGTTAACGGTATAGAGGTTCTACATTGCTCAACTTTACCATCAAATAAGGTTTTTCTCTTACGGTAAGGATGAAACCTATCCACACAAATCGAGCAGGCTTTCTTTCCCTTCACCTTATACCCCGACAAGTTCCCATACGCTGGAAAGTCATTATTGGTGCAGAATAACATGGCGCGGAGTGTAAAAGTCTCTTCAGCATATGCATCGTACACAAATATACCTTCATCCCACAATAGTTGCAAATCTTCAATAAGGGGAGCAAGATAAACATCAATGTCATTCCCAAGTTGCTTGGGCCATGATATTAGAAGCGATAACATAACATATTTACGCTTCATGTACAACCAAGGAGGCAAATTATGTATCACTAACAAAACTAGCCATGTGCTATGTTGACTACTTAAGATACCAAAAGAATTCATTCCACCCGTGCAGAGACCATATCTTAGGTTCTAGTCTTCCTTGCCAAAAGCACTAAAAGATTCATCAATTGTTTTCCACTATAAATTATATGCACCTAAAGGGTTATTAATGGTTTAAGTTACTAAATTATTCTATTAATTTATGTTCTTTTCTTTGTAAATCACTTCAAATTCTACAGAAAATTTGGCGGAGTTTCCTTTGTAAACCCTACATATCCCATTTTTGAAAATCAATTTTCAAACCTATTTATATGCATTTAAATACAACCACAACTAACACACAATGCCATTTTACATCTATCTAGTTAACATAAGGAATTTCTAATAATAAGTTTAGTAATTTTACATCAAAGTTAAGGAGTATATAATGCCATACCTAGATAAAGACTGGGGCTTCCACTACTACTAGGATCGAGGCTTCAGATAATGAGAATATCACCAAAGAGAGCTGCCATGAAAGGTATACAAGCAAGAAAACAAATTTTAGTTTATTTGAACTCCGTGTATAAAATAAAAGAGCAAAATAAGCACAACATAGTATAGAAAAACGCTTATGTGGAAACTTATTAGTCTAAATTAAACTGAAAGATGCTTTAAACATAGACATATGCTCAATCTCAAATTATATTGCATGAAAGTCATGTTTGGCTACTTACCGTTATCAATTAGCATCAAATAAATATCATTTCTTCCAGATAGAGTCAGATTTGTTCAACTTCTAAGGATAAACACTTATAGAATGCCTTAGGGAGATGGGGGGAGCATAGATCAATGATTTGGAAATAATTTTCTTGTACATTTACTTATGTGATTGAACTTTAAATTATGAATTGGCTTTAACTAGTATTATAAGACTCTCCTAGTATATAGGTGACAACTAGAACAACTTCTTAAGAAGATTTATAAATTATAATGAGAAAACCAAGATATTCATCTAAATTTTGTCCTCAATAACCAGGACAAGAATATGACATGGATATAGTACAAGTATTCCCCAAACCAACTTGCTTTCGTCATTATGTAAGATCATTTAATAAAGAGTTGCACCAATTTCAAATATCGGGGGTTTAAATGATTGAATTTGAAACATGATATACACCTCTTTTGTCTAATATTAGTTATCTTATTTAATTTACCATGTTAGTGTAATTCAACGTATTAAAGTGAAAAATAAGTTTTTGACGGGGGGAGATAGCAAATTTATTCATTGGTATACAAGAATGGGAAATAACAGTAGACATTCTTCACATTAAGGATAGCTAAGCCACATTTTTATAATAAAAATGTAAGCTACTTTCAAATGTCATTCCCAAAATCTAATTATCACCAAAATAATAAAACTTTATAAGTCCAACAATTTTTTTGACAAGCAAGTTTAGACATGATCAAATTCCTTATAAGATCTATACTAGAATTACCCACTGAATATTTAGCAGTTAGAAATAGGTTATTTATTACAACCTTCATCTCATCCCAAACACATAAGCACATATATGCCTAGCATCTAGGCTTAAGACCCTTTGCGCACACTTCAAACTAATATAGACACCCCTCTATTCTCATTCATGTAGGAAAGTCACACACGGTACACATAACGGTAACTTCCCAAGTCCAACCAAATGAAACAAAACAAACGAAACCCACATACGTATTATATTGAATCAAATAAACAAAAACAAACAAACCTTTTCAATTAAACAAACAAATGCACCTATATCCACATTTACAAATAAACAAAAGAAAAAAACCAAGGAAACCCAATACCTTGAAGATGGTGGCACGACATGAAGACGGTGAGGGGGAGGAGATGACGACACGGTAAAGAAGTGGTGCAAGAACACAAAGACATGTAGTTAGGGAATTAGGGCGCAAGAATACGAATTATAGTTAGGGAATTAGGGCGCAAGAAAATGAAGGAGTACTTTAGGGAATTAGGGCACAAGAAGTATACGAGTAGTTAAAGTAGTGAAGAAATGTGAATTGAAGAGAAGTTAACGTACTAAAGAAATGCCGATGTTTTTTTTTAAATTAGGGTAACAAATATGCGGCAGGTTTACTCTAACACGCTGCATATCATTATAGGGTTTAATTAATATGCGGCGAGTTACCACTAATATGCCATAAATTATTATGGGTTTTAAATAAGAGTGGCGGTTTTACAATAATACGCCGCATATTATTGACTTCTCTAATTAAATTGCTGTTTTTTTGGTATTACGCTGCAAATCTTTAGTCGTAACTGATTATTATTTTAATAGTGCGCCTCTTAAGAAGAAGAGATCTAAGCGGTTGCTCACTTAAGCGACCACTCGATTCAAAGCAAATTGGGAAATACAAGAATACGAGCAGGTTGCAAGCAGCCATCAAGAGGGCGCTTAGAAGGAATTTTTCCCTTATGAGCACCCGCTCATAATTTGAACTGAGTGCCCACTTAGTTCACTGAAGCACCAAGATTTCTTTTCTAAGTGGGCGCTTACTACTTGACCTGAGCGCCGACTTAGGTCTATTATTTGCCACTTTCGTGCCAAAATCAAACTCTTCCACGATCTTATTGAGGGTAGCAGCTAGGGACGCATCATTCACTCATTAGATTATCATTATTCATAGTTATCAACCTAGTTTTAGAGAGTAGAGAGCATAGTTTAGGGTTTTTATTTTTCCTTCATAAAATCTCTAGTTTAGGTTAAAGATTTGTTTTTGGTATTTACTATTATCAACAAATTTGCATCGAAACTTGTTAGACATCAGATTCATCTATATAAATTAGTATTTTCTTTCCCTTTTTTTGCTTTATATTTTGTTGTTTCCTATTGGTTATTATTTTTTCTTGATTTATGCTTGTTAATTTAAGGTTTATTTCATAAAGTAGTTAATTCTTATTTGGATTTTGGTAGTATGCCTTTCTCTATAAATTTTATGATATTTATTAGTATTAAGCATGAGTAGTTAAATTAGTTAGGGGATAGGGAGAAAACCCAATCCCAAACATGGATGATGTTTAAATCTTGGAGCTATTTCATTATAGAATAATATGGTGATTTGATGTCGGGTTTTGGTTGGAGCCTAGATTTGGCCAACAGGTTTCTCCCATTCATGTTCCTAGGTCAAAAACATTGAAAAATGCAGATTTAGGCAATAACCCCATATTATATGAGAAGATGAGTGAAAGTCATCCTAAGGTTTCCAAAGACCAAAAGGGAGAAGAGGCTATTGAATATAAGAGAAAGATAGAGGAGAGCAAAAAAGAGAATAGACAAATGAATGTTGCCTCTTATTATAAGAAGCTACCTTATCTAGCTAGGTTAGGAAGGTCTAAGATAGATGAGAATTTTGCAAAATTCCTAGAGTTTATTAGGAAGCTTTATATCAACATCCATTTACTGATGCAATTAAGAAAATTCCTGCCTATGCCAAGTTCCTTAAGGATATTATGAGTAATAAATAAGAGGTAGGTGTTAAGGAGACTATTAGCATGCTAGAAACTTAAAGTGCCATAATCCAAAATAAGTTACCTACTAAGTTAAAGGTCTTGGTAGTTTTTTCGTCCTTTGTCCTATAGGTGAGATGTTGATAGATAAGGCGCTTTATGATTTGTGGGCTAGCATAAGTATCATGCCTGAATCTTTATATAAGAAGTTCAACTTAGGGGAGTTGAGTCCCACTAATATCTCTCTTTGGTTAGCAGACCGATCGGTGAAATTTCCTCTAGGGAAAGTAGAAGATGCTCCACTTAGAGTAGGAAAATTCTATATCTTAGTTGATTTTGTGGTCTTAGATATGGAGGAAGATCATGATGTGCCCATCATTTTAGAAAGACCTTTCCTAGTAACAACACGAGTCATGATTGATGTGAATAATAGTAAGTTGACTCTAAAAGTTGTTAACGATAAGGTTGAATTCAGCTTGGCACACATAATGAAATTCCCATCCAACATGGATGATTGTATGTGAATTGCTTTAATTAAGAATACTAGACATAATACTTTATATGAACATTTGCAAGTAATAAACGATCCCTTTGAGTCTATTTTATTGAATGAATATTGGATTTGTAGGGATGACGAGGAGAGGAAAATTATGAGGGAGCATTTGGATTCTACCCTCTCCCTGTCATTACTTGAAGACCTACATCTTGTGAATGGAGATGATGAGGTCAAGAAGGAGCTACATGAGACCAAGGCAGCCCCAAAAGTGGAGATAAAGTCTTTACCATCCAACCTTAGGTATGATATCCTCAAGTTTAATTTATGTGTTGAGATTACATAAAAAGATGTTAGGGTAAACTCTTGATGATATCAAGGAAATAAGCCCCACACTATGCATGCACTGTATATCATTGGAGGATGGAGCTAAGCCTTCCATTGAAAGGCAACAAAAACTCAATCTCCCAATGATGGCGGTTATAAAGAAAGAAATTCTAAAACTCCTCGCTGTAGGTGTCATCTACCCCTATCTCTAATAGTAAGTGGGTGTCACTAGTGCGTGTTATTCCTAAGAAAGGTGGAATGATTGTGGTGGTCAATGATAAATGTGAGTAGATCTCTATGAGAACTATGACTAGTTTGAGGATGTGTATAGATTATAGGAAGTTAAACACCTCCACCAAAAAGAACCATTTCTCCCTCCCCCTTATTGATCATATTTTGGCAAGGTTAGCAAGGTATAAGTATTTTTGTTATCTTGACGGGTTCTTGAGATTCTTTCAAATCCCTATCTACCCCGAGGACCAAGAAAAAACTACATTCACATTCCCCTATGGTACTTATGCTTATCGTAGGATGTCATTTGGGTTATGTAATGTCCCAACTACTCTCCAATGATGTTTGATGTCTATATTTATTGATATGATTGAAAAATAGATGGAGGTTTTCATGGATGAGTTTTCTATTAGTGGTAGCTCTTTTGATGAATGCCTAGTAAACTTAGCTCGATGTCAGAAAAAGTGTGGGGATGCCAACCTAGTTCTTAACTGGGATGGTTTAAGAAAGGATCATTCTTAGCCATAAGGTGTCGCATCGAGGCTTCAAAGTGGACCTAGCTCAAGTTGAAGTCATCCTTGGGCTTCTCCCTCCCACTATGGTGAAGGGGATGAGGTCTTTCTTGGGCCACGTAGGTTCTATCATTGATTCATTAAATCATTCTCAATGATAGTTAAGCCTCTTACCATACTACTACTTTAGAAGTAAAATGAGTTCACATTTGATGAATCTTGTTTAAGTGCTTTTAATAGGGTGAAAGAGGCGCTTACTTCCGTGGCGGTAGTGTAAGCACCAGATTATAGTTTACTATTTAAGCTTATGTGTAATGTTAGTGATATAGCTGTAGGAGCTATGTTAGGGAAAATGAAAATGGGAAGTCTCATGTCATCTACTATGCAATCAAGACATTAAATGATGTGTAGAGAAATTACACCACCATTGAAAAAGAGTTCCTTGATGTGGTTTATGCTTTTGAGAAGTCCATGCATACTGATCATTCAGTAATCAAGTACCTCATGTCTAAGAAGGATGTTAAACCAAGGTTGATTATATAGATATTTCTTCTTCAAGAATTTGATATTGAGATCAAGGACAAAAAGGGATATGATAACTTAGTTGCAGATCACTTGTCTCGGTTGAAGAAGAGATATGATAGTCTTAAACATCTACCCATAAATGATTGCCTTTGGGATGACATACTCTATGCATTGGAGTCTAAAAGCCTACCATGGTTTGCTGATTTGGTGAACTTTTTGGCTAGTGGCACGGTTCCACCTTATTTCTCACCACATGAACGCTAAAGGTTTGATGCATGAAGTTAAGATACATATATAAGGATGAGCCCATTATGTTCAAGAGGTGTGTAGATGGTTTTATCAGACAATGTGTACTAAATAAAGAGGTCCCTAGTATTATTCCTTAACTTGTGGAGGAAACATGAGTGCAAGAAAGACAACAGCAAAAGTTTTGCAATCTGGCTTATATTGGCCAACCTTGTTCAAGGATATATGGAAATATGTGAAGAGATTTGATCGATATCAAAGGACTATTGAATTCATGGGACCATTTTCATCCTCTTGAGGGAATAAGTACATATTGGTAGCAGTTGACTACGTAAGTGGGTGGAAGAAATTGCATCTCCTACAAATGATCATAAGGTAGTTGTGCGGCTTTTTAAGAAGGTTATTTTCCCAAGGTTTAGAGTCCATAGAGCCATCATAGGTGATGGTTGTTCATATTTCACTAAGGATGTCCTCTAAGGACTCCTTAGGAAGTATGGAGTTACCATAAGGTAGGGTTGGCATATCACCCTCAAACTAGTGGGTAAGCAGAAATCTAGAATCGGGAAATCAAGCTTATAATTGAGAAGAACCAAAAGAATTAGTCTCTTAAGCTTGATGATGCTTTATAGGATTTTAGGACAACTTTTAAGATAACTATAGGAACTACCCCATGTAATCTAGAGTATGGAAAGAGTTGCCATATCCCGGTGGAGATGGAACATAAAGTAATATGGGCAATAAAGCATATCAACTTCGATCCCAAGAGTGTGGGTGAAAAGAGACTTCTTGACCTTTACGAGTTTGAGGAACTTTGCATGAACTCATATGACAGTTAATCCTATTCAAATGGGAGGATCCCCATTAAGGGCCCTTGACTAGGGGTGCTTAATCAATTATCCGAGCTCGAAAATTAAGGGCTTGGCTTGGGCTCATTAAGAATTAGCTTAGCTCAACTCGGGCTTGAAGCTCGACAAGCTTTTGATTTTGGGCTCCAGCTCGAGCTCGGTAGATAAATAAAAGCTCAAAGCTCGACTCAAAGCTCTGCTCAAAACTTGGCTCTAAGTTTGACTCGAAGCTTGGCTAGAAACTAGCTTGAAGCTCAACTCGAGTGCTCGGCTCGAAGCTCGACTTGAAAAATGAAAAATATATGAATAAAGCTAAATTCAACAAAAAAAATTACAGCATGTCTATAGTTTATGCTTTCTCAAAAAAATGCTAAACATAAAAATAATTATTTATCAATGATCCATACAATACTTAAAAATTCAAAGCAACATAATAACAAATTTCATGCTTTTTGCTAGGCTCCAAGCTTTTCAAATTCCAATGCCTCCAAATAACATTTCCAAAGCAAACGATGCCATAGCTCATAAGATCGGAAGAAGGATTTCTTTTGGTTGCTCTTCTTTATCATTCTGCAAATATTTAATATACAACTAGCTAAGCATTTATTACATTTTTCGGAAACTTTTGAGTAAAAAAAGAAGGATTTTGCAAAATTTTCAGCAGCACTCCGCCTAAAATATGACCAAATATCCAAATTATGTTGAAGCAAATTCCATCTTTTTATCATAAAAATGATCCTAAGATCCCTATTATACATTCACAACATTCATAACACAATTAATATTCCTCAAAATTCAACCCATGATACAACTCCATCAATAGCATCAAAATAGAAGATAAATGCAAAAAATAGTATGCTGCTTAGGTTTTAAAAAATTTAAACATACTTAGGATACTAAATTATATTACCTTGTTCTTTCTCTTCACTCCGTGCAAGGATTGACACCAATCTCCTGTACATATCAACATTTGTACAATATTAAAGGTTAATGAAGCTCTATAAGGATCGTTCACTCGACTGCCAGCACTAAATGTAGCCTTGGATGCTACTATGGTAATGGGAACGACTCAAATATCAGTTGCTACTTTAAACAACACATGGAACTTTGTAGATCTCACTTTCCACCATTCCAAGACAACAAACCAACATTAGATGCACTTGGACAAAAGACATAAGCATGATTCTCTAAAACTAGTCTAGAAAATACCTCCTTAAACTTCATTGCACAAACCAATATGTCATTAGTTGAATTCCATCGAGTCTTACATTCAAGAACCACTCTCCTCTCTTTCAAGTTGAATTGTTGAACAAGTTTAGAAATTTTTTTTAATCGATGTTCACTTTTGTTGAGGTAGTCAACAGTGTCATGCACCTTTTGAATGATGAATTTAACTTGCTTAAGGCCATGTTGAACCATAATATTCAGAATATGCACACAACAACAAACATGGAATAATTTCCCACCACAAATCAACCTCTTTGTTAATGAAAAAGTTTCCTTCAAAATATCAATACAAGCATCATTTGATGTGGCATTATCTACAGATAATGTGAAGACCTATAAAAGTAAGAAATTTATAATTAGATCATGTATATAAATAATAGTATTAGCTTAAACATGATACAAAGTTATAAAAAAAAGTAGTTATAACTTACTTTGTTCTCAATTTCCCACTCATTTAAACATTTTAAAATGGAATTGGCAATTTCCTATTCCGATCAATAAAATGGGTTGTAAGAACCATGTACTCTATTTTTGAGGTTTTGAACGCCAAAGATTAGTAGTTTAAAATATCTTATCAACATCCTTCAACACTACTTTCAATTTCTTTTTCTCCGCCTCATAAACTTTGAAAGAATCACTTCTTATAGTGTGACGTGACAAACTAGTCCATTGCGGTATTCCCCTCTTCAACATTAAGTTAAAATCTTCTTCCTCAACAATAGAAAATGCATGTTCATGCATAAGAATCCAATGTGATATTCCCTCTCTCATAGTTAACATGTCAAATTTACCATCATTTAATGCACTAACAAATCTATTACACCCCACACTAGAATCTAAAGGTATAAAGTTAAGCATTGTTTGTTTGATGGAACACAAGCCTTTTGAGGACAAATTTCTATATGTCACTTCAAATGAGATATAGCACCGGATTTTGAAAAACTCAAATATATATAACTATGCTTAAATCTAGTTTTTAACTCTATTCCAACAAGCTTAGGCTCCTCCATGTCTAACCAAACTAGAATTTTTTTCTCTTATTCATTGTCAAAGGATTTGAGTGATCTTGATTTTGTGCTTCATTGGGAGTGGGAGCTTGACTTGTATGCTCTCGCTCACCTAAATCAACATCTTTCTCCTCAACTTCTATATTGTGGAATGGTTCAAGATCATTTGGATGTACATTGAATACTTCTACAACCGGTACAAAAGAGGTAGAGTCATGAGGTGTTAATGACATGAGTTGGGAACCATTGGAAGTATGTGAACAAGCATGCATGAATTATACAATTGAAGTAAGAAAATAACTCATAAAACAATATATGTGTATAATGGTGGTTGAATGCGACCCATCTACTACATTTGGAATTGCTTTTATTTACCTTCCACTATTACTATATTATTAACTATTGTACTTGGATGGTCGTGTGCTGAAAAAAAAAACCTCCACCAAAAAGACACCCACCTCTCTAGCCTTCTCAACAAAATTTAGTGTTTGTGTCGCTTTTCACCATCTTCATCACTATCTCTCCCTCCTACTTGTTTTCTATCTAGAGGCTAGTTGTGTAAGAGTGGAGGCTTATTTTTCACTACTATTTTTGTCTTCAAACTTTATAATACATCTTTGATTTCATCCAAAATATCCAATTCATCTTTAACTTTCACGTCATAATGTTTTATAATATGTTTTAAGTACATTTATCTAATGTTTGTTGCAATTCTTGCCAGAATTACTTTGTATAATGTCAGTTAATTTAAATTCCAGCCACTCAAACAAGCAAACACATCTACACTACGGAAAATAGCTACTTTAAATTCCACCCAAATAAGCAAACATATCTACTTTAAATTATCACCAAGTAAAAATATTGTATGCAGAGTACAAACTAAGGAAAAGTTGCAGCCTAATTTGGGGCTTGTATTTTTAGTGCAAGACATGAAGCCAAATTCGGTCAAACCTATAGGTTGGAGTGCTTCTATCCAAATGGTGTACGGGATAATAGAAAGACAAAGAGGAGAGCAATATTCACCAAGGAGCCACTAGGGACATTGAGAAGATACACTACTATGATGAAAATCTTATGACGCAACTAGATCTAGCAAATCTTAGGGACGATAAACATAAAACATCTAGATCTAGCAAATAAATACCTCTAAAAACCTTTAACAAACATCTAGACCTAACAAATATACAGAGAGGAGAGAAACATACCTCTAAAAACCTTTTCCCAAATCCACAGTGATGTGAATCTAGGTATTGAAACCTTAATCCACACAAAGGGATGGAACTAGATATCAAACCTTCTAAAGCTAAGCACCAAAGGTTTAAAATCTAGGGCAAAAGTTTGAGAATTGATTAAGGCAAAGCACCCTCAATTCCTACACTTCCTCATTTGAATCTAAATCTTTAAGCACCAATTCACGACTCTTTGTTACACCCAAAGAAAAACAACAAACTCTCTAGGTTTATTGAAGAATACAAATAAAATAATCTCCAAATTTGATTTTTCCAAGTTTGGGTGTACATCTATTTATACCCATAGCTTGAGAGTTTCAATCATATTATGACTAGGCCTCCTACTTCTTAAAAGACTCCTGATAACCAATAGGATAATGCCACCTATTTATTACATAATCCTACCAAAACTCTAATACTATCTTATCTTAATTAGAATTCTATCCTACCTAAAAAGATAAAATTACAAATTAACTACTCTAAACCTATTTTATTTAAAGTAAAACACTAAATATCCAATCACATGTGTGTAGCCATGTCCATACCCATGCCATGTCACTTAAGTTGTAATAAAGCACAGACAAGATGTGATAAGCATTGTTTAATGTAACAAGCACCTCCCCTTATCTTAAAATTTTTCCTCCTAGGTCAAAATTTTCAATCTTTGAAAATTACTCCAAGATTTTAGCTTTTGATCAAGGCCTTCCATTAATCATCACCTCCATGGCTTCCACACATTATAGAATCATAAAACCTGAAAAAGGAAAGTTTAAAAACACACCTATGCCTAAAATGAGAAAAAACCCTATAAAATGAAATAGAAGAAAACTCATAGGCAAAACCAACTTATTCCCCATGTCCACCAATCCTCATTCACATTTTCATGTTATCATGCACATGCAAATGCTCCCCTTTGATGCACCTAGAAGATTCGTGTCTCCATAATTCAATAACTCTCCCATGGTAGCATCCTTCTTTGAAGCTTCAATCAATCCTTCAAAGTTAACATCCTCTATCATATCATCCTCCTCTTCTTCAAAAGAGTTTGTCGTCAAACCTCGAAGTTGATCATCAGGCACATAAGGTACTAAGTCACCTATATTGAATGTGGCATGAACTCCATAGTCTCTAGGGAACTCAAGCTTATATGCATTGTCACCCACCTTACTGATGATTTTGAATGGACCATCACACTTAGGCATAAGCTTGTTCTTACGTTGATTAGGAAATGTTTCCTTCCTCAAGTGCAACCAAACCAAGTCTCCCTCCTTGTAAGTATGTCGAGTCTTGTGTTTGTTAGCTCTAGCCTTATAGATATCATTGACCTTCTCAATCTTGGCTCTCACTTGGGCGTCAAGCTTCTGCATATAGTCAACCTTGGCCTTCGTATCCTTGTGAACTAATTCCCCTTTGGGAATCCCTATGAAATCAATCAGTAGTCTTAGGTTCACTCCAAAGACAACCTCGAATGGTGAATGTTTTGTTACATAGGTTGGAGATATGTTATAGGCAAACTCTGCATGTGCTAACTTTAAATCCCAGTCCTTTTGTGTTTTAATCACCAAACCATGCAAGAGAACACCTAAAGTTCGATTCGTGACTTTTGTCTATCCATCTTTCTAGGGATGATAAGAAGTGCTAAATAAAAGCTTAGTCCCTATCAATCTCCATAATGATTTCCAGAAATAGCTCATGAACTTCGTGTCTCTGTCACTCACAATTGTCTTTGGAACTTCATGCAAGCGAATGATGTCTCTAAAGTACAAATCTGCAACATTCATTGCATCATCTGTTTTATGGCATGGTGTGAAGTGTGTCATCTTGGAGAACCTACCAACCACCACTATGATTAAATCCTTCCCCCTATCAGTTCTTAGCAACCCCACAATAAAGTCCATAGACACGTCCTCCCAAGGAAACTCCGAAACAGGCAATAGAGTATAAAGACCTTGGTGAAAAGTAGCCTTTGCCTTTTGACACGTTGCATATTGGGATAGGATGGCTCCAACATCTACAATCATCCTTGGCCAATAGAAGTGTTCTTAGAGCATAGCCAAAGTCTTTGTGATCCCAAAGTGTCCTGCTATTCCTCCACCATGTGCTTCTCTCACGAGAAATTCACTAATTGAGCACCTAGGAATGCATAATTGATTGCCCTTGAACAAGAAACCATCATGAAGAACATAAGAACCCATGGCCCCTTTGTTGAGTTGTTGCATGATTGGCCCAAAATTCTCATCTTGGTCATAATATTGTGTAATGAGATCCAAACCAAGTAATTTGGAGTTTAGGACACCTAGCAACGAATACCTCCTTGAAAGTGCATCTGCCACCACATTAGACTTACCGTCCTTTTACTTTGAAGAAAAGTGAAAGGATTGCAAGAATTCAACCCACTTGGCATGTCGTGGATTAAGCTTGTGTTGGCCATTGATGTGCTTTAAAGCTTCATGATCAAAATGCAATATACAGTGATTTGCCTTAGATAGTGACTCTAATGATCCAAAGCCCTTATAATTGCATAAAATTCCTTGTCATAAGTTGAGTAGTTCAATTTGGCCCCATTAAGCTTCTCACTAAAATACACAATGGGCCTCTTCCCTTGAATGAGCACAGCGCCAATTCCAACTTCACTAGCATCAGTCTCCACCTCGAAAGGTCTAGAGAAATCCGGCAAGGCTAGAATAGGTGTATGACATAGCATCTCCTTAATAGCTTCAAAGGCCTTATTTGCATCTCTAGTCCATTCAAAATTCTTGTCCTTCTTGATACATTCAGTCATAGGAGCAACAATGGATGAGAAATTCTTCACGAACCTTCGATAGAATGAGGCTAGCCCATGAAAAGCACGCACCTCTGTCATGGTTTTAGTAATACTTCATGACTTTATTGCTTCCAACTTGGATGGATCCACCGAAACCCCATCCTTGGACACAATATAGCCCAAAAATGTGACACTAGGCACCATAAAATAGCACTTTTCGAGCTTAGTATAAAATTTCTGTTTTCTCAAAACCTGAAACACACTCCTTAGATGGTTTAGATGATCATCAATAGAAGTGCTATAAATTAGAATATCATCTAAGTAAAAAACAACAAATTTACCTAGGAATGTTTTAAGACTTCATTCATCAAATACATAAAGGTATTAGGTGCATTAGTTAAGCCAAAAGGCATAACCAACCATTCATAAAGCCCAAGCTTCATTTTGAACCTGTCTTCCATTCATCACCTTCCTTCATTCATATTTGATGATATCCACTTCGAAGATCGATCTTGGAGAAGACCTGCGCACCATACAACTCATCCAATAAATCATCAAGTCTTGGAATAGGAAACCTGTATTTGATGGTGATGTTGTTTATAGCCCTCGAATCAATGCAAATCCTCCAAGTTCCATCTTTCTTTGGCACAATCAAAGTAGGCATCGCACAAGGACTCATACTCTCCCTTACATACCCACGTGCCATGAGTTCTTAGATTTGCCTTTGAATTTCCTTTGTTTCTTTCGGATTGCACCTATAAGCTGGCTTGTTAGGTATTTATGCTCTCGGAATGATATCAATTTGATGTTCAATCCCTCGAATTGGTGGTAAGCCCGGAGGCAAATCCTCAGGAAAAACATCTTCAAACTCGGTGAGTAGTGGTTTTAAAGATCTTGGAACCACGTGGGCTCCGTTCTCTACCTCCTTAGCCACCAGCACATAAACCATGCTACTTGCCTTTGCCTCCTTCTCTAATTCCCTTCCATCCACCAATAACACTCCCTTGCCATCATCTTTGTTGGAACGAGTTTTTGGAGCCATTTAAGGCTTTAAAGCAAATGCTTTGGCTTGCGCATTCTTCCTCACAACATATATGTTTGTCCTCCCATCAAACTTCACAAATCTTTCATATTGCCAAGGTCTTCCCAAGAGATTATGACACGCATCCATGGGACAAACATCACAAAGCACTTGATCTTCATAATTGCCAATTTTAAACAAAATCAAGGCTTGTTTACTAACCTTTATGTCACTTGAATTGCTAAGCCAATAGAGCTTATATGGTTGAGGATGGATTTGAGTGGGCACCTCCAACTTTTCCACCAAGAGTGTAGAAACCACGTTAGTGCAACTCCCTGAATCTATAATCACATCACATAGTCTTCCTTGAATATTGCATCTTGTGAGGAAGATTTTCTCTCTTTGGCTCTCATCTAATGGTATGGACTTGGATTGCAATGCCCTTCACAACACTAGGCTAGATCCCCTAGTTTCTTCCATCACCTCCTCCATATCCTCCTCTTAAGATGTGTTAACTTCTTCCTCTTCAAGCTCATGCTCCTCTTCTCCAAATGTTTCATCTTCCTCCCAAGTCCGAGTAGTAGATACCCTAGCATGGGGACAATCCCTTTGGATATGGACTTGTCCCTTACAATTGAAGCAAGTTCGTTGATCTCCCATAGGAGGCCTCAAACTTCCTCTCTTATCTCTCCTAAAATGTTGGGGCTTTATGGCTTTCTCAAGATTAGGCTTCACATTAGACATCTCACGTATCCCTTTAGCTTCAAATGATCAAAAGATCCCTCTAGGTTTACGTGTTTTCCTTTCAACCCTAGTTGCTATTGTACACACCTCATCAAAGCTCCAATAGGATTGTAATTCCACCTTATCCTTGATTGGGTCATTTAACGCAGCCACAAAACGAGCCATCTTATGGTCTTCTTTCTCTTGTAGCCCACACACCATGGCTAGATTTTCGAATTCCACCAAGTATTCCTCCATAGACCTCCTTTCTTGCTTCAAAGTATGCATTTTTATAAAATTGTTTTGTTTAAAGTCTTGAAGAACAAACCTTTTTTTCATGTACTTCTTTAGTTTTGTCCAAGATGAGATCTTGGAATACCCCTCCTTTCTCCTCTTCTTTTGCAAGCCTTCAAGCCACAAACTTGCATAAGAAGTGAGTTTGAGTTCAGAAACCTTAAAGGATCTATGATCATCATAGTCCTTATATCTGAAAATTCGCTCAACTCTGCGGATCCAATCTAGGAACTTGTCTGGGTCCAAACTACCATTGAACTCAGGGTTTTCAAGTCTCAAGATTTGATCCTCTTTCCCCCTTAAACTTTTTCTCCTACTCCCTTTATATGATTCCTCATCATCACTTGAAGAGGATGGGTCCCTCTTGCTAGGCCTCCTTGAGCTTCTAACACTGGATTCACCATCACTTTCGCTAGAGTTAGATTCATGGGAAGAGAATTTACCTTTGCTTGAGGACTTTTCCTTCTTCCCAACGATTTGCAACAGCTCGTTCAAATATTCCTTCAGTTTCTTCAACTCGTATTCATGCACAAGGCTTTGGCCTCTTGTAAGGTCAAACCTTTTTTGAAGCCTGGTGGCATCTCGTGTGCATCATCACCACTAGAATCCATCTTACTTGAGTATGCTTTGAATCCTCTCAATGAAAGCACCAATAGTTGATGTGAATCTAGGTATTGAAACCTTAATCCACACAAAGGGATGGAACTAGATATCAAACCCTCTAAAGCTAAGCACTAAAGGTTTAAAATCTAGGGCGAAAGTTTGAGAATTGATTAAAGAAAAGCACCCTCAATTCCTACACTTCCTCATGTGAATCTAAAGCTTTAATCGCCAATTCACAACTCTTTGTTACACCCAAAGAAAAACAACAAACTCTCTAAGTTTATTGAAGAATACAAAGAAAAGAATCTCCAAATCTAATTTTTCCAAGCTTAGGTGCACATCTATTTATACCCATAGCTTGAGAGTTTTAATCATATTATGACTAGGCCTCCTACTTCTAAAAGGAATCCTAATAAATAATAGGATAATTCCACCAATTTATACATAATCCTACCAAAACTCTAACATTATCTTAATTAGAATTCTATCCTACCTAAAAAGATAAAATTACAAATTAACTACTCTAAACCTATTTTATTTAAAATAAAACACTTAATATCCAATCACATGTGTGTAGCCACGTCCATACACATGCCATGTCACTTGTCATTTTACTTAAGTTGTAATAAAGCACTGACAAGATGTGATAAGCACTGTTCAATGTAACAAGCACCATTCAATGTAACAAGCACCTCCCCTTGTCTTAAAATTTTTCCTCCTTGGTCAAAATTTTTAATCTTCGAAAATTACTCCAATATTTTAGCTTTTGATCAAGGCCTTCCATAAATCATCACCTTCATGGCTTCCACACATTATAGAATCATAAAACCTGAAAAAGGAAAGTCCAAAAACACACCTATGCCTAAAATGAGAAAAACCCTATCAAATGAAATGGGATAAAACTCATAGGCAAAACTAACTTATTCCCCATGTCCACCAATCCTCATTCACATTTGCATGTTATCATGCACATGCAAATCTTCCAGTTTGATGCACCTAGAAGATTCGTGTCTCCATAAGCCAACAACTCTCCCATGGTAGCATCCTTCTTTGAAGCTTCAATCAATCCTTCGAAGTTGACATCATCTATCATTTCACACAGCTTTATTTCCTAACTTGAAGTACTACAAGAAGATGAGTATATGCCTCAATAGAGTTTCCCTAAAAAAATAAAAAAAAGTAAATGCTTAAAATCTCATCTGACAATTCACAAACAACATACACCAAAAACATAAATGGGAAAGGAACAGGGAGAAGAGCAGAAGAGAGGATGAATGAATTGTGTAATGGGGTCAGCACCGGCAAATCTGCAGGAGGTATTGAGGTAGAAAGGAAAGGAGGTAAGTGAGGAAAAGAGGAGAAAAGAGGAGCGGCCACACATTTGCACTATTGCACGTTTAGTAACTTAGGGTTTCTTTTTTTCTTCTTTTTATTTTTCTAAAGTTTTTTCTTTTTGTAGATTATTTAGCCTTTCGGGTACAAGTTGGGTTCAGTTCGACTAATTCAAGTT
Organism: Dysphania ambrosioides; assembly: GCA_026401315.1. Taxonomy (NCBI): domain Eukaryota; kingdom Viridiplantae; phylum Streptophyta; class Magnoliopsida; order Caryophyllales; family Amaranthaceae; genus Dysphania; species Dysphania ambrosioides. The sequence continues at coordinate 12,743,392 of CM048665.1, read as the reverse complement.
CGGTTCAATTTTGGGTTCGGGTTGTACTAAGTCGGGTTTTAGCCAAGTTTTTGGTGTGTAATTTCAAGTATAGGTCATACTTAGGTCTAATAGTACCGAGATTGACTCAATACTTGGGACGTTTAATCAACTATTTCGGGTTCAAGTCTGATATTGGTCATAAAACTAACACAATGAAACATTAAGTTTTTTAAGAAATTATATCCCTTACAAAAGTAACAAAACATTTCAAAATAGTTAATCAAAGTTAGAGAAAGCATGTACATCTAAAAATCTAAATTATACTTGAGATTTGTAACAAAAAACTTATTTCAGCAGGGTCTTTTTGAATTATGTTATTCAGTCAAAAGTCATTTAGATGTGTTATTTGATCCTTCATATATATTTTTGAAAGTCTAATTCAACAAACATATTGCAATTTCTCCAAAATCAGGTTATAACTTATTATGACTTTAACCAATAATGGATCAGATCAACAATGAATCAAAATAAAATGGGTCATGGATCACAATAGGTCGGGTTTATAACAAGTTATCTTAGGTTATAATTTGCTTTTAGGTTTTAATCAGTTCGGGTTTCATTTCGAGTTTGCTTCATTGTCAAGTCGATTTTAGTCGATTATTGGCTTATGTCAGGTCAGGTACAAGTTTAGGTTCAGGTTATTAGCTTATGTCTTTAAAAAAAATGTATATTTATTTTATCCTAATTTAAAATATAGTTTTAGTTGAAAAGATAGTTTTAGTTTAAAAACAATGGATTTTCAAAAAAATATATAACTTTATATCTCAGACTTATCATGGCCGGCTGCCATGATAAGTGTTTCAAAAAAATTATAATAATAATAAGATTTTTCTTTTTTAACTAATTTTAATTGGTTTATTTTGAATTAAATGATTTTAACTGAATAAATTATTTAATAATTTAAATATTTTAAAAAAAATATTTTTCTAAAAATTTTGGAGGATAATTATCATTTTAAATTAAAACTTATCTTTTAGCTTTTTAAATCCTAAAATTTATCCTAATTTCTACAATAAATAGACCCTTAAATCTAACCTAGTTTTTCACATAAAATCATTAAACTCTTTCTACTTCTTTCAAACTTTCTCCTTAACTCACAAGTCACTCTCTCCATCTCTTCGACCACCTTGTGCCACCAATAACTACCAGCCACTGTGAGTCTCCTCTTTTCTTAACTATTTAATTGTTTTAGAAATTATTTGATTCTTAAAACTATTTCTAAAATTAATTAAAGTTTCAATATTTTATGCATAATTATTGTGTTGCATTATATTGATTAGTTCATTTTAATTGATATGAGGATCAACTTGAAGTTTAGTAGGGAGTTGCTAGGAAATACTAGAATTTAAGATACGTATATGTGTTAAATCTTTTTATGTGCAATTAAATATTTTATTTTTTGAATTATATTATGTTAAGATATTTTGATAAATAAATTGAAATTGGAATTTTAGCCATATGCCACTTTTTTTTAATATATTTATATATATGGTTATTTGAAATTTCAATTATAAAAAAAGGATGATATACATTTACCTTATATATTTAATATATATCATGTTTCAAAAGGGCCGAATGGAATTTGAGATGTAATAATTTTCAATGAACTTTAATAATTAAAGTTAGGTTTTTGTAATAAAAGAATTTATTGAAGGAGTTATAAAGTTATTATTATACATTACCACTTGATGTTATTATTAAGAAGGGTTTATGTTTCAAAGTTCACTTATTGGCAAATAAAAAGAAAACTCCAAGGATAGATATATGATGGGATAACTAACTTGGAGGGTGTGCACACTTAAGATTAAGGGGGGTATATAAGAAGATGAATTTATTTTATTAAGTGTTTTAATAATTCCATTTATATTGGATTATTATAAAGGAAGGTATAAATTTTATTAATTATAAGAAGGTCGGCAAGTTCGAAATATAGGAATTTAAAAGTCAAAGTATATCTTTTAGCATGTATATGTACATAGTATTTTTACACTGACACGTATTTTCCTATTTGTTTTTGCTTCGCTCTACTTATCGTTTATGGTGAGTAGGTTTGTAGGAATAAATGTGCTTGGGAGCATTACATCAAGGGGCACATACTAGTTAGGAGTTTTTATAATTTTTCTTATTCAACTTTTGTACCTTTAGACAATCAAAATTCTTTTTTAATAAATAAATCAAGTTTTTCTTCCGCTGTAATATAGTAATTAGTTCGCATAGCCGAAATGTGGTGATAAGTGGTGGTAATACCCCTAAGTTACTAAAACTACAATTATTTTTATGTTAGTAATTTGGGGTGTTACATTCAATGAACGATTTGGAGGAAGTTTATCTTGGAAATTTTGGTATTTCTTACTCACTTTCTCTTTTCAATTCTTTTTTCAAATCTTCATATATTATTGTTGATTTTCTGAAAATTTTGGTAATTTGTTGTATTTGATGTATTTTGGTAGTATTATGCTTGATTGTGAATATTTTGGAGTACTTGTTAACTTTGAACATAGATAATTTAGGTTATGATGTTGGAATTGATGATGTTTAACTCCATATAGTTGGTTTTTGGTATTAAATATTTGGGATTAGGTTATTATTGTGATATTTGGGATCATATAATCATCTTGAGGAAAAATATTTTCTAGGAAGAAATCAAAGACCTCTAGATCATCTAATGCCTTCCAATCATCACAATTAACATTACCCACCCTAAAATTCATCAACCCAAATCATAAATCATACTATGACAAGATAAAACACCGAAAGCTCTTAAGTACCCAATTCTATGACTCAAACTCTATGGAGAAATTAGGAATAGATGAAGACCTCTTTGCCTTGCTCACTACCCTAGGGTGGGACGAGTTTTCCCAACTCCAAAACTTTAAATACTAGAGGCTTAACTTTGAGTTTCTAGCTTCCCTAGAAAGGACCTAGATAGGGGAAAATGATTACTATATCACTTTTCAGTTATTTAACAAATCGGAGTCCATCACCCTAGCCTAGCTAAACCAAATTTTCAAATGAGATCCCTCAAATGATATATATGCTTTAGACATGGGGTAGTTCATGAACTATAACAAAGTAGGATGGTAGCAATCACTAAGGATATGAAATACCAATCCAACACTTATCACACTCCCATATTATCCACCCTTATCTGAGGATTCTTCATAGACTATTTTGGTATTTTTAACTTTGATAAAAAGGACCTAGGGAAGACTGCGAGAGATGAGATAAAGTTGTTATGGATGACAACTGTAGAAAAAAAAGGTTAGGGAGTATGCTCAACTTTAGGCATCAATATATAATGAGGTGCCTTAAGCACAAGAGGGGTGTCCTGACTAGGGATATTCATATGGAGGTCATGTTACCATAATTACACATGCTTAGGTTTTGCAAAGCAATGCTAGTTCCTTACCCCTATTGATGTAAATGGCATTTACATTAATATCAAGGTTATGAATAGGATGGATTTCATCTTGTACATGGCTGACTAGAAGTCTATGGGTGGAAGGTGCAGAGGGTAGTAAGATTCTACCCTCCCAACCCCGAGCTGACCGACATATAGTGGGAAGGAGGCAACGTGTGGAAGATTTTCACACATGAGGTACAACAACCACGTGCCTCTAGCACCCGCACAGCCTCTCCTAGACCTGAAGGAGGTACGTCTTCCTTACATGTCCCCTCCCCCTCCTTTAACTTGGAAAAAGAATTTAGGAATATTTTTTTGATGATGCTGGCAGGCTGAGGCCCAAAGGGCTAGTATGATTTTTGAGAATCAAATTCATGACTATCATGTTAAACGTAGGGATTTTGCACCTGAAGTTAACTACCTCTACAATCCCCTTTAGCTTATATGGCCGCTCAGACAAATTCTTAAGCGGCTACTTAGTTCAAAGCAAGTTGAGAAATAGAAGAATACAAGTGGGTTGCAAGAGACCATCAAGAGGGCACTCATAAGGCATTTTTCCCTTCTTATGGAAGCTCATAAATTTGAACTAAGTGTCCGTTTAGTTCACTAAAGCACCAAGATTTCTCTTATGAGGGGGCGCTTACTACTTGACCTAAGCACCTGATGTGCTCGTTTTAGAGCACATTTATTAACTCATTTTAGTGTCAAGTCTCATAGTTTTGTATTGGTTTTATGTACATTATGCTTGATTTTACCTTGATCTTGTTTTCGAGTTGTTTTAGGTTCATTTCAGGCACTTTTGATGATTTCAAGGTGAAAGGCGATACATTCGAGCCTTTGACACATGTATCTTAGCTTAGGCAAGTGTTTTAAGTCACTCATGAAGATTTCACGGAGTTCAGAAAAGAGGGAAGTAAAAAGAGGAAAGAATGCTCTCAGATTCGACCGAATCTGATAGACATTCGACCGAATGGTTGCAGGTTCGACCGAATCTGAGACTCATTCGGTCGAATGAGAGGCAGTCTTCAGAGTTCTCGAGCCTTGCCACTGGAAAGGCCGAATGGTCATTCGGGCGAATGAGCCTCCATTCAGCCGAATCACCCTGTACATTCGGGCGAATGCTTAACAGGGATCGATTCCTCGAAGCCTCTGGAATGGGCGAATAGAAGACCATTCGGGCGAATGGGATCACATTTGCCCGAATGACACCTATATTCGGGCGAATGACAGTGTTTTCCTCCGGATCAACTACTTCTTTTTAGGGCCGGCTCCTCTGCATTTTAGGGTTTTTCGTAGGTTTTTCTTATTTTGTTATAAATACCCCCTTCCTCTGAAGAGGAGGGGGAGAGCTAGGTTTAATACTTTTAGGCACTTTTAGATTTCTTAGCCTCCAAATTCTTTTAGTTTTAGCTTTCGATTTTCAGTTTTTCTTCAACGCTTTGTAGTTCGAATTCTTTTGTGGATATCAATTTGAAGCTTTTTGTAAGTTTAATTCCTTCCTTTAATCTTAATTCATTGCTTTATTTCATTGCATGTTTAGTTCTAAGTTTATCGTTTATTAATTCTGATTTTGTTTTCATTCTCGCAATTTCATTCCATGTTCGTTTCTGCTGCATCATTTAATATCTTTATGTCTTTAAGCATGAATATGAGTGAGTAATTCCTTTAGGGGTTTTGATCGGTGAAACCCTAGGAAAGCTATGATCTTTATTGCTTAAGGTTGTAGAAACGATGTTAATAAATAGTTTCGGATTCCGATGCGAATCTTGTCCTGCCACTCCTTTGGAGACATAGGGCGATTATAGGTTGTTCGTGTGATTTATAGGGTCACAAACTTCCTCTCGTATTCTTGGATATCCATGCTAGTTATTATCAAATTTTCTCTAACCTATTATGTTCGGTTTTAAAGCTTCATTCCTAGGGTGAATCCAATCTTGTCCCCGTTTTTCTCTACTTGCTTTACTTCGTGATTTGTCATCATCTATTTTCCACCTATTAGTTTTAACTGAATTTCCAACCCCAAATAGTCCGGTTGTGTTAAAAGTCAAAGTCTTGATATACCTTGTCTTTGTGGTTCGACCCCCTACTCTGCTATACTCGTATAGTTTATAGGTTGGAATAAATATTGTTTACATAACCTGTCTTTTAGTTAACGAATTTTGATAACCGGTTTTTTAGGTAGTTAACTAAAAGACAGGTTATGCAAAATGGCGCCGTTGCCGGGGACAAGGCGTAATATTTAGACTTAACTTGTTTTAGCATAACTTTATTTATTTCATTTCTATTTTTGTTTTCCTTTCTGTGTGTGGTTGTCTTTGGCTTAGGTGTTTGCATGCCCCATAGCACGCGTAGGTCAAACCAGCCAATTACACCCTTAAATCCTGAAATCCAACGTGTTAGTAGACAACGCCCTTCAAAGTATACCGTACAATCTGTCCAAAACCCTACCATATCCATAATGGCCGAAGAACATCAATTGTTTGGCCAATTCGGAACTCCTGGCTCATAAGAGTTCCAAGGGGGTGTAGTAATTCTTGTTGCTACTACACCTTACCAAATTCACCCTCAGTTCACAAGAATGGTTAAGGAAACACCATTCAGTGGCTTAAGAAATGAATGTCCTCTTCAACACCTAGAGGCATTCTCAGATATTTGTGGACTTATCCCTCCTTGTCCTAATAGCCCTGATTATGTGCGAAAGCACCTTTTCCATCTGAGTCTAGCGGGAGATGCCAAGGATTGGTATAAATGCTTAGAACCCAATTCAATTGTTAATTGGGCTCAACTAAAAACCGCATTTCTAGAAAGGTTCTATCCTACGGTTCGAACGCAGGATTAGCGTAAGAAAATTGCGTCATTCACCCAAGAGGATGATGAGAACCTTAGTGCTATATGGAGTAGGTTTAAAAGAATGATTAGAGCATGTCCCCACCATGAGTACGGGGAGAACCATCTCAACACATTCTTTTACGATGGTCTTAATGACTCCACCAAAGCACTTCTAGACTCAGCTGTAGGTGGCCAGCTTTCCAAAATTCCTTGCACCCAGGTAAAGGCCAAAATAGAGGAAGTTGCTAAGAATAATGCCTGGGGAGGAACTAGGAGTCAGGGATTACCTAGAGGGATGATAGACACAACTAACTTGGACAACATTAGCGCCAAAATAGAAGCCGTTATTGATAAAAAAAGTTGTCCAAGCTAAGCCTAGCCGGTAGTTCGAACAACCCCCCAGTGCGTGAAAAGCACTTTGCATGTGCCATATGTGGGGGTACCAACCATGATACATCTTATTGTGGTGGTTCGCACTCCGAGCATGTAGCTGCAGTTGACTATGGAGGGTATAACCCAGAACCGCAGGTGATGAACTATGACGGTTATGGGTATAACCCTGATCATGTGGCAGCCCTCGACTATAGTGGACAGGGCCAAGGAGTAGGGTATGGGCAGCAACCTTTCCCGAACAACCAACAGTACAAACCCCCCTTTAACTCCAACCAAAACCAGGGAAACTTCCACCCGGGATACAATAGAAATGGTCAAGGTGGATTTAATAACCAAAGTTTCCAAGGGAACCAGACTAATGGGAACGTACCTAGGGCCAATGTGTATAGACCCCTAGGGTTTCACCAAGGACCTAGAAATAGTTCAAACCTACCTTTTCCCCCTAGTCAGCCTCATCATGTAACTCCTCAACCACAACATGGTCACACTTCAACCAATGACCATTTAGCCTCCCAAGTAACAACTCTTGCTCAGCAGAACCAGAGTCTGACGTAAATTAATCAGACTCTCATCCAACAAATACAGCAACTTCAAGCTCAGCAAAAGTTGTTTGAAACTCAAATGGCCCAAATGGCTAATCCTCCTGCACCACCGCTATTCCCATCTCACCCTCAACCTAACCCCTCTATACAGCCTCCACCTCAGCAACCGAACCCAAACCAGCACACTGCTAAGGCTATCCACCTGAGATCAGGGACTTAGTATAATAATCCTTCATATCCGGTTGATACACCTTTGGTGCGGGTAAGTGATGAGACGAGAGTACACAAAGATGAAAAAGAGGAGGAACATGGTAAAATGCCAGAGGTTGAGGATGAAAGAGGTAGGGAGGACGTCAATGCTAAGACAGGGAGTGGGAAGCCAGTAGAGAGTGAGGAGGAGAGGAGGAAGAAAGCTAAGGAAAGAAAGAGGTTAGAATGGTTATATGCCCCACCGCTTCCTTTTCCCTACAGAAAAGTTGAGAAGCAACTTGATGATAAGTTCAAGAAGTTTCTTGAACATCTTCAGAAGATGGAGATGAAAATCCCATTCCTCGATGCTATGGCACAAATGCCAAAGTATGCTAAGTTCTTGAAAGACTTACTGTCCAACAAGAAAAAGCTTGAGGAAGAGGTAATCAGTCTGCCCCATCAAGTTAGCTCTATACTACAGGGGAAAATGCCTATGAAGGAGCGAGATCCCGGTCCTTATAACCTCCCTGTGAAGTTGGGAAACCTTGATCCTAAAGGGGCGCTTGCCGATTTAGGGGCTTCGATCAGTCTTATGCCTCTATCGATCGCCAAAAAGCTCCCCTTTGCCCTCCGACCTTCAAGGAAAACAATCCAACTGGCTAATAGGAGCATTAAAGTGCCATGTGGAGAGCTCGACGACATACCTATACAAGTAGGAGAACTAGTGGTCCCTTGTGATTTTGTGGTAATGGAAATGGAAGAGGACCCTTATACTCCACTTATCTTGGGCAGAGCCGTTCTGAAAACGCTTCGGGCAGTTATTAATTGCCATGATGATACCATAACAGTAGAAGTTGCCCAAGTAAAGGTAGTTTTCAAAATCTCTCCCCTTTTAAAGAAGCCTATGGTTGAGCAGGTCTGTCGCCTTGAAGAAGGTGAAAGGGAGAGTGAGGTTTGTTATGGGAACAAGGAAGTAGAGGTTGGGTGTCAAATGATTGATGAGGATACCCCTACTATAAATGAGCTATTGGAAGGCCGGTTAGATACAGCCTAGGATTCTGAAAAAGAAGCAGAGTATGAGCACCTCTACGAGGTAGAGGAAAGTATTACGCACAAAAGGGAAATTCCTAAACCTTTCCCCAAAGTGACTTTGAAACCTTTGTCTCCTAGCTTAAAATATGCCTATCTCGATGAAGATGAAGGAAGCCCTGTCATAGTGAATTCTGAGCTTGATGACATTTCTTTGGAAAAATTACTTGTTTTATTAAGGAAATATCGAGATGTCATCGGGTATTCACTAGGTGATTTAAAAGGGATTAGTCCATCCCTTGTTATGCACCGGATTCATCTTGATGATGAACAATTTTCCTCCGTTGAGCCTCAAAGACGGCTGAATCCCAACATGAAAGAGGTTGTTAAGGATGAAATCCTCAAACTCCTCCAGGCCGGCATCATCTACTCAATTTCAGATAGTAGATGGGTTAGCCCAGTTCATGTTGTTCCTAAAAAGGGAGGAATAACCATCGTCGAGAATGACAGAGGAGAGATGATCCCCACAAGAGCCACCACGGGATGGCGAGTTTGCATTGACTATCGCAAACTCAATAAGGCAACCAAAAAGGATCACTTTCCCTTACCCTTCATCGATGAGATGCTTGAGAGACTGGCCAGGCACAGGTACTATTGTTTTCTAGATGGTTACTCGGTTTTCTTTCAAATCCCAATCCACCCCGAGGACCAACAGAAAACAACTTTCACCTGCCCTTTTGGGACTTTTGCCTACAGGAGAATGCCCTTCAGTTTATGCAATGCTCCATCCACCTTCCAAAGGTGCATGTCGGCTATATTTGCCGATATGTTAGAGGACTTTATGGAAGTGTTCATGGATGATTTTTCTGCTGGAGGGTCCTCTCTTGACACATGCTTGACACATCTTGAGAAAGTACTATTAAGGTGTCAAGAAATGAATCTTGTACTAAATTGGGAGAAATGTCACTTTTTAGTTCAAGAAGGCATCGTCCTAGGCCACAAAGTGTCCTACAAAGGCATAGAGGTGGATCCTGCCAAAATTCATGTGATAAGGAATCTTCCTGCTCAGTTACAAGAGTACGATCCTTTCTTGGACACGCAGGATTCTATAGGCGTCTCATCCTAGGATTTTCGACTCTAGCAAAACCCTTGAATGAACTTATTCAGAAAGATGTCGAATTTTACTTCAATGAGAGATGCATGAATGCCTTTAACAAGCTAAAAGAGGCTCTAATTTCTGCGCCCATCGTGCAAGCTCCGGATTGGAGTTTGCCATTTGAATTGATGTGCGATGCCAGTGATATTTCTGTTGGTGCTGTCCTTGGGCAAAAAAAGGAGGGAAAGCACCATGTTATATGTTATATCAGTAAAACACTGGACCCTGCACAACGTAACTACACTACAACTGAAAAAGAAATGCTGGCAGTAGTCTATGCTTTTGAGAGACTGCGCCAATATCTGATTTGTTCAAAAGTTGTAGTATTCACTGATCACTCGGCTTTGAAGTTTTCAATGACCAAGAGAGATGCAAAACCGAGGTTAATCCGTTGGGTGCTCCTATTACAGGAGTTTGACTTTGAGTTGAGAGATAGGAAAGGTAGCGAAAATGTGGTAGCTGACCATTTGTCTAGGCTACCCGAGCTTAATAACGACGCCGTACCTATCCAAGATGAAATGGTCGAAGAAACCCTAATGACAGCAATAGTAGTTGGGAAAGCCCCTTGGTTCGCAGATATTGCGAATTATTTAGCTTGTGGAGAACTTCCAGAGTTCGAATCAAGGGCTATGAAAAAGGCTTTCTTAGGTAAAGTCGGGAACTTCTTTTGGGACGATCCCTACTTATTCCATGCTTGCGCAGACGGCATAATCCGCCACTGCGTCACTGAAGAGGAAGTTCCAAAAATCCTAACTCACTGTCATTCATACGCGTGTGGCGGTCACCATGATATAATGAACACTGCTGCTAAGGTTGCCACCGCAGGTTTCTATTGGCCAACGTTACACAAGGATGTTGAAACTTTTGTGAAAAGCTATGAGAGGTGCCAAAGAGTTGGCAACATCTCAATGCGAAATAAGATGCCTCAAAACTACATCCTTGAGTGTGAAGTGTTCGAATGTTGGGGAATTGACTTTATGGGCCCATTTGTTTCATCTCATGGGAACCAATATATTTTAGTAGGAATTGATTATGTGTCTAAGTGGGTGGAAGCCATCGCCTCACCTACGAATGATCACAAAGTGGTTATTAAGCTTTTTAAAAGCATAATCTTTCCTCGATTCGGTGTTCCCAAAATAGTCATAAGTGATGGGGGATCACACTTTGCTAAGCACGAACTAAATAAATTATTGAAAAATTATGGAGTCGTGCACAAAGTCGGATCACCCTACCATCCCCAAACTCAAGGACAGGTGGAAGTAGCTAATAGGGAAATCAAGAGAATTCTCGAGAAGGTGGTAAACCCAAATAGGAAAGATTGGTCTCTAAAGTTAGATGATGCTCTTTGGGCCCACCGGACGTGTTACAAAACCCCTATTGGCACCACCCCGTTCCGGCTTTTATATGGGAAATCCTGTCAATTACCGGTGGAACTGGAATGCAAATCTTGATGGGCGATCCAAACTCTAAATTTGGACCCCACCTTATTCTGCGAGAAGCGAGCCGCCCAATTACGAGAATTGGAAGAACTACGGCTCGATGCATTCCATAACATGCACATCTACAAGGAACGTACTAAGCATTGGCACGACCAACGTATCATCCAACGAGAGTTCCTTGTAGGAGATAAAGTGCTACTCTTTAATTCAAGAGCTAAGTTATTCCCCGGAAAGTTAAAATCATGGTGGTCTGGGCCATTCGAGATTTCACAAGTTTTTCCATATAGAACGGTAGAACTGAAAGACCATCATGGAGGACGTTTCGTTGTTAATGGACATCGGTTAAAACTCTTCCATGAGAGCATCCTTCACAATGTCAACACCATTGAGCTTATAAAGTTAGATGATGTCAAAGTCGAATGATTGGTATAATCATTGACCCATATCGAATATCCCTACTTTGAATCATCGTTCTTTAGCGTTTTTTTTTTTAGGTTTTAATTGCTTAGTTTCACTTTTGTCTTTGTTTAATTACCCGAGCTACGTCGAGCTAAACGACGTTAAACAAAGCACTTACGGGAGGTAACCCGGTTTATTTGGATTTTTCAAACAACTTAATCATAGTATATTGATTGATTTTGAGAGGGCACAAGTGATTTGATCTAAAAAGAGCGAAATCACTGACCATTCGGCCGAATGATAAGTCCATTCGGCCGAATGAAATTGAAGATGGAGCTAAACCCAATTTTGGCCAAGTTCCTGATAATGTCGAATGAAGCTTCAATTCGGCCAAATGAATCTTATTCGACCGAATGGAGTGTTCCATTCAATCGAATAGATCTAATGGGAACATTTACGAGGCTGCTGATAACACCGAATGAAGCCAACATTCGGTCGAATGTAGTTACATTCGATCGAATTACAAAACCTATTCGGTCGAATGGGAGCGAAGATTTCTTCGTAACACTACTCCATTCGACCGAACAGGTTATCCATTCGGGCGAATAGGACACCATTCGACCGAATGGAAGTCAGTTCTATAAATATCAGCTCATTCCACGTAAAATCGCACCGAAACTTTTCTACCTTTCACTCGGCCGATTCCCCCCCCCCCCCCCCCCCCCCCCCCCGACACACACACTCTTGCTCTTTCTCAAATCCCTCTACTCCCCTCTAAATCATCTTCAATTACCATGGGTCCAAGGAGAACTTTAAGGAACCCCTTCAAAAGGTCCAAGAAGCATGGAGAGGGTTCCTCTTCGAGTGCGGCTCAGGAAGCTCAACAAACCGGTTCTCAACAACCGGAGGGTCAACAAAGGCTTCCCTGCCAGGAACTATGGTTCGATGAGGACCACCTTACGGTTATTTTTGTATTTTGGAGCAATATGAGCGTTTCCAAAGACTTAAGGTACGAAAAATCAACTCTACTCGTTATTTAGACCTATCAATTTTGCAACGAATGGGTATATACGAGCAATTTGTTGCATTATTAACTGCATGTGGGTTAGAAAACTGGATAAACATGTGGCACCCGAATCATAAGCTCTTAACTTATGAGTTTCTTAGTTCCCTAACCCCGTGTCAACGGGATGGTAGGTTGCATTTATCTTTTAGGCTAAGGAATGCAACCTATTTTCTTGATTATGCTGCATTTTGTGCAGTATTTGGTTTCAATAACGAGCCTATTCCAGATAAACAACTGGACAACTCTCGGGTTTCCGAGCTATGGCCTAAAATAGCTGGCCGGCTTGTTTATCCGAATAGGAACATATATGCTTCTGATGTGCAACACCCAGTTTTGCGCATGTTCTTTAAATTTGCTAGGGAGACTTTGTTCCCTTCCCCTAGCCCTCACCTAGTACGAACACACGAGGTGCACATCTTGCACCGCTATCTTGCACCACACGACGACACTGCACTAAGCCTGCCAATGACGCTGTGGAAGTTTCTAAACAACACAACCACCCTAAACGCTACTACTGACTTATGTTTAGGGGGACACGTATTCCGTATTGCTGAATTCCTGAACGTCATGAATCCTGTGGAATTCAGCGAAAGATATGCCAGTTCCACTACCCTTCACGAGCAATGTCTCGTACGGGCTGGTTTCATTTTTGCGGAACCCATGCGATGGCGGTACTTGAAAGACCGCACCATCCCCCTTCCCTGCCCTCATTTACCCCTCCTAGTCCAGTTTGGGGCCTCGTATCTCTTAGAAGGCGATGTGCCGAGATACGCTGTCGAGCCCCCACTTGTACCACCTCCTCGCCCTCACACCCTCTCTATGCATGACCGACCTAGAGCCTCTACCTCGGTTTTACCAGACCATGACGATTCAGACGATGAGTCTGAATCTGACATTATGTCCTCCCTAGGACGCATAGAGAGAAGGCTTGATCAGGTCCTCACCACCCAAGCCCACCACACCGCCCGACTCGAACACCTCGAACAAAACTTCGAGCGGGCGAACTACCCATGGTATGATATGGCCTACCGCTCCCACATGGTTGGCGAAAGCATGGCCACCCCTTCCTGGTACCCTCGCCATGACAACTATAACGAAATATCACTAAGTCATGGGTTTGACCGGTTGCGGGTGGGTAGGCATAGGTTTAATAACTTCACTCCGCCGGCTCCTAGAAGAGCCTCGGACGACTATGGGATGGACTACACGGGTGAAGAGGAAGAGGTTAATGAGGAGGATGACCAGGGGGATGATGAGGAATTTATGGGGGATGAGTAGTGGTGGACCTAACGGCCTCCCTTAGCGCCGAGGACGGCTTCATCTTGGCTTGGGGGGGATATCCATAGTCCACTACTCATTCTTTCGCGTGTCCTTTGGTCTTGGTTGTCAGTTTAGTGTTGTGTAGCGTTTCGTTGCTTCGTGTTTTATTTCTAGGTGTTATTTTGTGCTTTGCGCTTTGCTTTTTGGTGTTGTTTTCAGGTATATATACAAGAAGTTCCACATACCGTTGCATACCGCTGCACCCAGTACTGGTATGATTTCTTATGCAAAAATCCAAATTTATGTATTTAAGTTTTGTTTTTTTTATATATATATATATATATATTTTTACCCTTCTTTGCATCACATGCCCCCTTTCCCATCATATATCCCAAACAAGCATGCAAGCCTCTGTTGTACACCGACTTTATGCAAACTCGTATTCCCATAGCCCTGTGCCTATTTTGGGTATGAGTTTATCAACTGTTTTTCACTTAGCTTGGGGGGATCTGAGCTTGCTTGGTATGTGGTTTGGATGACTACCTATTGAGGCACATTTCGACTAACCTAGTAAGGATTGAGCCTTTAGGACTTTATTATGAGTCCTATATTGATGAGTGTTAGTCAGGGAATCTTAAGAATTGTGTATGTTCTCCTCCAGCATAGTCTACTTTTCTAAAGGTTAGGGATGATAACACGTTTGTAGTTAAAAGCTACATAGCCAAAGTGCCTACCATGAAAATCAATTTAATCTAGGTTGAGCCAAATTTGTGCCTTTACCTTCTTTTGTAGCCACCTTATCTAACTCCACATGAACCAGATACTCCCTCTTTTTACCTAGAGGATAGTCATGTGATCATAGTGAAGTTGATATTTGTAGCATTATAATATAGGATTTCGGTTTGGGGAAATGATCATTGGATGATTTGACTACATACACTAGTCGTAGTGCATTTCAAAGAAGTATGCACATAGAAAGTTCAGAAAAAGCTTGAAAAGCACAAAAGAAAAAAAAAAGAAAAAAAAAGAAAAAAAAAAGAAAAAGAGAAAATAAACAAAAGAAATTAGAGAAAAAGTTGAGAATAAAGTTGACATAGTGTATTAGAGTCTACTATTGGGAATTTTGGGATTGACATGGTTGTCGGAAGGCGTAATCTTCCTCGGTTTTACTTCCTTGGATCACTTACTATCCTCTATTTCAACTCCACATTCCCAAATTCTACCATACCTCGATCCAAACCTACATTACAACCCTTTTCCAAACCTGTTCGACTTAACCTGATTAGTAAGATCAGTGCTAGAGAGCAGATAAGACACGATTTACGGGATTTCTCCCTGCTTAGGTGTTTAATTCCCGACTCACCTTTAGTCGGATGACTTCGAGTGAAACACATACCCTATAAACACATGAGCGTAATGGAAATTTCCCACACCTCGTGGGAAATAACCTTGGGAGCGTAGACTTGCGACCTCATTAGGTAGTGGGCGGAATGAATTATGATGTGGCTTGCTCGGCAATCCCGAGTAGGTGTAAAAAGTTGATTATGCTCTTTAAATCCCATTGTACTTGCACACCCATGGCTAGGGAGGAGTTTCGCACGTGCACGGCTTGCATTGACTTGAGCTTCACTTCCCATGTTTTTCATTAGTCTCTTCATTCATTTCTTCATTCATATTGCCTTAAGCTGTCATTTCACCTTTCTATTTCGTTTGCTAGGGACTAGCAACGGTCTTGCTTGGGGGAAGTTGATGTGCTCGTTTTAGAGCACATTTATTAACTCATTTTAATGTCAAGTCTCATAGTTTTGTATTGGTTTTATGTACATTATGCTTGATTTTACCTTGATCTTGTTTTCGAGTTGTTTTAAGTTCATTTCAGGCACTTTTGATGATTTCAAGGTGAAAGGCGATACATTCGAGCCTTTGACACACGTATCTTAGCTTAGGCAATCGTTTTAAGTCACTCATGAAGATTTCACAGAGTTCAGAAAAGAGGGAAGTAAAAAGAGGAAAGAATGCTCTCAGATTCGACCGAATTTGATAGACATTCGACCGAATGGTTGCAGGTTTGACCGAATCTGAGACTCATTCGGTCGAATGAGAGGCAGTCTTCAGAGTTCTCGAGCCTTGCCACTGGAAAGGCCGAATGGAACTCATTCGGGCGAATGAGCCTCCATTCGGCCAAATCACCCTGTACATTCGGGCGAATGCTTAACAGGGATCGATTCCTCGAAGCCTCTGGAATGGGCGAATGGAAGACCATTCGGGCAAATGGGATCACATTCGCCCGAATGACACCTATATTCGGGCGAATGACAGTGTTTTCCTCCGGATCAACTACTTCTTTTTAGGGCCGGCTCCTATGCATTTTAGGGTTTTTCGTAGGTTTTTCTTATTTTGTTATAAATACCCCCTTCCTCTAAAGAGGAGGGGGAGAGCTAGGTTTAATACTTTTATGCACTTTTAGATTTCTTAGCCTCCAAATTCTTTTAGTTTTAGCTTTTGATTTTCAGTTTTTCTTCAACGCTTTGTAGTTCGAATTCTTTTCGTGGATATCAATTTGAAGCTTTTTGTAAGTTTAATTCCTTCCTTTAATCTTAATTCATTGCTTTATTTCATTGCATGTTTAGTTTTAAGTTTATCGTTTATTAATTCTTATTTTGTTTTGATTCTCGCGATTTCATTCCATGTTCATTTCTGCTGCATCTTTTAATATCTTTATGTCTTTAAGCATGAATATGAGTGAGTAATTCCTTTAGGGGTTTTGATCGGTGAAACCCTAGGAAAGCTATGATCTTTATTGCTTAAGGTTGTAGAAACGATGTTAATAAATAGTTTCGGATTCCGATGCGAATGTCCTGCCACTCCTTTGGAGACATAGGACGATTATAGGTTGTTCGTGTGATTTATAGGGTCACAAACTTCCTCTCGTATTCTTGGATATCCATGCTAGTTATTATCAGATTTTCTCTAACCTATTATGTTCGGTTTTAAAGCTTCATTCCTAGGGTGAATCCAATCTTGTCCCCGTTTTTCTCTACTTGCTTTACTTCGTGATTTGTCGTCATCTATTTTCCACCTATTAGTTTTAACTGAATTTCCAACCCCAAATAGTCCGGTTGTGTTAAAAGTCAAAGTCTTGATATACCTTGTCTTCGTGGTTCGACCCCCTACTCCGCTATACTCGTATAGTTTGTAGGTTGGAATAAATATTGTTTGCATAACCTGTCTTTTAGTTAACGACCTAAAAAACCGGTTATCAGCACCCATTTAGGTCTATTCTAGGCAAATTTCATGCTAAAATCAAACTCTTCCATAGGCTTAATGAAGGCAGCAACTAGGGATGCATCATTCATTCATTAGATTATCATTATTCATAGTTATTAGCCTAGTTTTAGTGAGTAGAGAACATTTAGGGTTTTATTTTTCCTTCACAAAATCTCTTGTTTAGTTTAAAGATTTGTTCTCAGTATTTGCTGTTATCAACGAATTTGCATCGAAACTTGTTAGACATTAGATTAATCTATATAAATCAGTATTTTCTTTCCCATCTCTTGCTTTATATTTCGTTGTTTTCTATTGTTTTCTATTTTTGCTTGATTTATACTTGTTAATTCTAGGTTTATTTCATAAAGTAGTTAGTTCTTATTTGCTTTTTAGCAGTATGTATTTCTTTATCAATTTTATGTTGTTTATTAGTATTAAGCATGAGTAGTTAAATTAGTTAGGGGATAGGGTGAAAACCCAATCCCGAGTATGGATGATGTATAAATCTTGGAGTTGGTTCATTGATGTATAATATGGTGATTTGATGTCGGGTTTTGGTTGGAACCTAAATTTGGCTATGTAGGTTTTTCTCATTCATGTTCTTTGGTCCAAGATATTGAAAAATGCAAATTTAGGTTGTGACTTGATATTAGATTTGTTGAATTTTGAGCTATTAGTTTATTGTGTAGTTGCTATTGTGTTTCTTGGGTTGCTTTAGATAATAATCAGGCCTGAAATTCCAATAATAGTGCTTGTTTCCTTGAAGATAACCGAGAGATTGGTTCCTAGATAAAACCTCTTCCCTACAACATGTTTTAGGTTAAGTGCATATATCGGTAGAGAGTTTGTGAACCATATGTTATCTCATTTTATGTCCATTTTCTAGCTTTAGCTCATTTATGTAAGGAATTCGTGTTGAATCCCAAAACCCCTAGCGTTTTCTTGCATATAAACAAGTTTGTGAACCTCATGTTATCTCATTTTGTATTCATTTTGTAGCTTTAGCTTTATTTATGTTAGGAATTCGTGTTGAATCTTGAAATCCCTAGTACTTTCTCCCATATAGAACCATTCTTCAAAACCTCGTATTTAGCATTTCGAGTTAAACTTAAATCCTCTTTCATTTTAGTTAAAACTAGCTTGTAGTTAGATTGCTAGAATTTGGTATCTATTAGAAGCCATTCTCTATGGATCACGACCCTTACTTGCCATTACTTATAATAGGTGAAGTCAAAGTTTTTTTATAGTAAGTGTCATATAGACCAATTCCGATCCCTATCAGAAATTCATAGGAAAAAAACTTGGAATGTCTTATTGTTGCTTAGAAACACGTTGAAATATCATTTAACCCATATGTGTGCACTGATCAGTTTTAGGCTTAATTGGATATTATTTTGTTTTGCATTGTTTGGTTTATTATTTGAGAGAGTGGGATTACCCCTCCCTCAGATTTGGCTTCAATGGATTATATTGGAGTGTTAAAGAGGTGAGTGAGCTTCATAGGTGGTGCATGAGTTATTGGGTAGTGTGTGAGAGAGCTACTACTTTGTGTGAGCATTGTTGGGCTTGGGGGCTTTAATCCTTTATCCTAAATCACCCATTAGTAAGAATACCCAACAAGAACATTCTGCTAACAATTCACGGCATTAGTTTGACTATCCGTTTGTCGGTGATGGCTTGTTGTAAACAGCAACTTAGTGCCCATAAGTCTCCACAATGATTTCCAAAAGTGACTTAAGAATTTGGTGTCACAATCCGAATCAATGGTTATAGGCTAACTGATCGGGCTGTTGCTACCTTATCAAAAGTAACCTATTCACCTAAACTATTGTAGCTTGGGTAAGTAAGGTTGAAATCCCAAGAGACTATCGTATTCTAATGTTTCCTAAGCTAGTACTAAACTTTATTTGGAATGTCACAAACAATACGAAGAAGGGGTAAATTTGGGATTTTGCACCATTTGAGGTATTCTGGATTAATTTCGTGATTTTACCGAATGGGAGGTTTAGGGGTAAACTCGAGTTTTTGCCGATTAGGGAATTAAGGGGTAAGTTCGAGATTTTACCAATTAGGGAGTTCAGGGGTAGTTTCTAGATTTTACATAATACGAGCTTTAAGGATAAACTCGGGTTTTTACCAAATAAGGATTTTAAAGGTAAACTCGAGATTTTGCCACATTCGGCTTTCAAGGATAAACTCGGGATTTTACTAGATACGACTTTCAGGGGTAAATTAAAGATGTTACCATATAGGAGGTCCGGGACTATAAATTTGGGATATTACTGATTAGGGAAATTTAGTGGTAAAATTTGGGATTTCATTAGATAAGAGGTTTAGGGATAAATTTGGAATTTTATCGAATGCGTGTTTTAAGGGTAACTAGGGTAAGCTTTATACCTAGTTGGGACTTTTGTAGCTAAGGTTTGGTTTATGAGAGGAAATACATGATTCTCACTAGTTTTTTGGAAATTTTTAAGGGGTAAATGCGAGGATTTTTACCGAGGCGGGGTTTTCGGGACTTTTACCTAGGCAAGGTTTTTTCAAGATTTTTTCTGGTGGTAAAGTTAGTTTTTGCAAAATCAGAAAATTGAGTCTTTTGGAGGTTTTTGAGTGGAAGCAAGGTTTTCACCATACTTGGAATTTTTTGAGAGGCGAGGTTTGATTTTTTCGTGATCGAGAGATTTGAGAGGTAGGGTTTGGCTTTACCGTGTTTGGGAAATTTGAGAGGTAAGGTTAGATATTACCGTGTTTAGGATTTTTATGGAGTTTGTTTTTGGGTGACATGGTGATAGAGGCACAGGAATTATGACAACATGACGGGGATATAACAAGGGTTAACGTAGTTTTAAAGCGTTTTTAACATGCAGGGGATGACCTATTGATCATGGACCAAGGATTTAGGAGACATGTCATGATTTTTTTAGGGTTTTAGTCTTTCCTTATGGTGTTGCAAAGCTAGATTCCCAATGTTATTACAAATAACTTAGTCACACTAGCATGATAGCATGAATGCAAGATGTAAAGTTTCCAACTAGCCAAGGATCTAACTTTCATGGATGCAACTAAGGTTGGCGTAGCATGGTCAAAGGGTCCATAATTAAGAGGAAGATCCATTCAATTAGAACCATTACTTGAAAGAGGTTAAGGTAAGAGGACAACCTCCATGACTTAGCATGAGGAGCGCATGCCAAATGCCATAGTTTGGAAAATTTTGGAAAAGTCAAGGTTGAGCTTTGAGCCTTACTCGGTTTTTTGCTAGACCTCAACTCCAAATTTGTCTTGAATGTAAAACACATTCATATGAGACGGTGCTGAAGGTGTAATTTTCCATAGGCAAAAAATTACATATGTGACACAAAGAATGCCTAAGCATAATCTTAAAAAATTGCAAGTACACCATATTTTATTAATTGCTCATTTGTGCATAGTTAAGTATGATTTAGGTCATATCACCCAAGTGGAGTCTCCATTTTGTAGGGACAAAAGATGTGCTAAGGCTTGGTGAAATAAAGTACATTTCGGGTGGACAACTCAATGAGTGAGTTGCCACAAGAATGCCTAGCTTTTTACAATCCAACACTTCCCCCTTTGCGAAGAGAAAGGGAAGGGGTCTTCCCCCATTAGAGTCCTACTAATTTTGCGAGTCTTTTAGGTCAACTATCTCGTATAAGTTGGGTCTGAACGGTCAATATGAGTCTCCACCAAACTATTTATTTGGGTATCCAATTGGGTTTGAATCCCAAAATTGACTCATTTAAATGGTCATTAAAATAAACAAAGATGGGTTGAAGATGAGCAATCTATGCCAATTCATAAATTATGTGTGATGAGTGACATTTTTCTAACTCAGATCTTTTTACCAGAGTTTCACACTCTTTTTGGCCCAAGTTCCTCCTATATTGTTCCATTATGCATCATATTGAGCATGGTCTAGGCTCAAGAGCATTCTTTTTGTTTTTTTGGTACTATTTTCCTTGATTTCCCATGTCTTTTCTATTTTTATTCATGTTTTTGTGGCTTGATGCAGGTATCTAGTTAGCACAAACACGAGAACTAAGGAATAGAGATGCATAGTAGAAAAGCCGAGAAGAGAAGCAAAGAGATTGCTTGAGAATTGAACCAAGAGGCCTCTCAAGAGAAAAAGACCTAAGTGGTCTTTTAGGAGAAACTCAAACGGCCACTCAGTTCAATGGAAGTTGATAGACATAACTTAACGAGCGGGTAGCAAGCTATTGAAAAGCAAGCGCTCATAGCTGAACTCAATGGTTGCTCAACTCACTAAAAAGCCAAAATTTCTCTTATGAGCGGGCGCTTACCACTTTAACTGAGTGCAGTTCCATTTTGGTGAATTGTGTGTTCTTTTAAAAGTCTTTTACAGGCATTTAAGGAGGCAAAAGAGGGCACGAGTGGTCTGCAGGCGCCCGTTCAGTGAAAATTTTGGGCATATAACCTGACCTAAGTGGCCGCTCAAAATCCTTCTAAGCGGCCACTCAGAAGAAAAATATGGAGAGACAAAAGTTTATGAGTGGGCATTGAGCAAGGAGTAAGCACCCGTTCAGAAAGAAAAACCAAGCAAAAATGCCCATCTGTTAGCTTATGAGCGGGCGCTCAACTTCTTTCTAAGCGCCCGCTCAACATGCTTTTTGGCAAAAAAACTAGCTTTCTTTAAACACGGACTTGGCTCTTTTTCCTCCATTTAATCTCATTCATCTTCCTCAACCTTTCCAAACCTCTTTCTCTCTCTAAAAACCCCATAACTCCCTCTCACAAATCCCTCCATAACTCACTTAATTTCCCACCTTTTTTACTCTAAATTACCACTATTCTCCTCCTCTCTTCCTGATCTACAACTTGGTATAAATTTTTTTTTTTAGAAAATACCTACTCTCATAAAAAAAAAACCTAAATTTTAAAACTAATTTTTTGGTTGAATTTTTGGTGATTTTGGGTTTCTAGCTTGGAATTTTGGCCTCAAGAACAATTAGAAGCATTTTTTGTTTGAGATTTTCAGTATTTTCTACATCCTTACTCTTTTTAAACTCTTGGTTGATTTTTTTTCATGAATTTTATGTTAAATTTTCTGAAATTTGTTGATAACTTGTTGTGATTACTATATTGTTGCAATTTTAGGCTTGATTGTTAATATATTTTGGAGTATTTTGTTTAGGAGAATATAGTGATATTTAGGTTGAACCCTGAAAACAATAGGATAGACACATTAGTTAGGTGATCTTGATATTTGCATTAGAATTGTGGTGTTGATCTTTTGTAGTTGGATTCTAAACTTGAATTTTGGGAATTAGGCTATTGTTGAATACTTAGGATAGCATAATCTTTTGAGGAAAAATGTTTGCGAGGAAGAAATCTAAGACCTCAAAAATCCACTAGTGCTTCCCAATCCTCACAACCAACTGTGCCTGCCTTGAAATTCATAAACTCTAACCACAAGTCCTTTTATGATAAGATTAAGAGTTGCAAGATTTTGAGTACTTGATTCTATGAGCCCGATTCTTTGGAGAAATTAGGAGTAAAAGACCTCTACAGAATGCTTCATGCTTTGGGGAGGGCCGAGTTCTCTGAACTCCACAATTACACCTACAAGAGTCTCACATTCAAATTCCTAGCCTCCCTAGAACGAACTCAAATTGGGGACAACGATTTTCAAATCACCTTTCAATTGTTCAACCAACCTCAATCCATCACCCTTGCTCAGTTGAACCTTTCAAATCACCTTTCAATTGTGGTGATTGTTAATTGGCCTTTTCCATATCATACTCCCGCATGCATCTTTTTGTTTTCTTTTTCTTTGTTTTTCTTCTAAAAAATCCAAAAATATTTGATTTTTATTTTGCAAGGCAAGTAGTTTATTTTCTTTTAATTTGTTTTTTTGCATTGAGTTGGACGTAAATAGAACACACATCTTGTTGAATATTCTCCTTCATAAACCATAAGGGTTTACATAGTTTAGACTTAAAATGCATTAAACAGAGTTTAGGATGGACTTTTGTTAAGGTATATGGAACTATCATGATTATGACCCTTGGCTAAGCACCCAACCTTTTCCCTAACTAAGTGAAATCCTTATGATTAGTATTTACAACCCCATGGTGAGGAAATCTTTTAAAGCCTTCAACATGATTTGCATTGAGCGGAAATGATCCTTAATTTGTTGTGCTTTGATCAAGAACTTATCCTATACCTACCCAAGACCGCGACTGAACTTCTTAGGGAAAGACAAATGCATTCTTAAACCCTTTTCCTTCTTCCTTAACCATAGACATTTCCTCCTTTCTTGTACATTCTATCTTTCCTATTAAATTGTTTCCTTCTTAAGCTTATATTTCTCTAAAAATTAGTCAATTGATAGTCATTGACCCAATATGTACCTTCACCATCTTATTTTTGATGGGATTTCTTTGGCAAGAAAGTTGTTATGAATGTATTGATGGTAATGTAGGAGTTATGAAGCTTAAAAGGGAAGCAATTGTTTCTTTTCAAATAACATTTCCTAAGAGCTACTCCTCTTTCGTATAGAAAAAAAAGAAGAAAGAAAATGTATAGAAAGAAAATGTATAGAAAAAAAAATAAAAAAATGTATATAAAAAAAGAAGAAAGAAAAAAAGGAAAGAAATAACGCAAAGAGGAAATGAGATGAGAAGGATTTTGTAGGTTTATTGGAAATATAAGAACAAAAAACTCATGTATGTTCTTTAACAAGCTTGGGGGAGGAGAGTAGATAGTATTCCATTAAATATGAGGGATCAAGGCCTTGAAATGAGGTGAAGGTCACGATCATAAGAATTTCATTGTTCATGAAGCTAAGCCTCACACCATTACCCAAGCCTTTTCCCTATTTATTTCTAATTCTTTTCCTATTTTACCTATATTCTACCCCAAAGTCCTTTCGACTGAGTCATTGTTGGTGTAGGGAGGTAAAGGTCAAGCATACTGAGTGAGCATGGCAATTAAGACGTTGAGTCATATGTCATTACCCATATTGTGTTATTTGTTCAACTTCCTCAAGGAGTAATAAGAAACTAAATCTTTAAGGATGGAAATGAGGCTTGGGAAGAGTAGTTGTGTTTCAGTTTAGGTGCATGAGAGATATAGTTTCCTACTTTTTCTTGGTTATCCTTTATTCATTCTTATGTATTCTTTAGCATGTCTTCTCTTACAATTTAGAAAGTTGAATATCCATCATGATGTTGTCCCATGAATTCCCACTCATTATATCTTCTTTTTATTTCTTTTATTTTTCTCTTTTTAGTCTTTGAAATGCTTGCCTTGATATTTATTTGTTTTGAGAGTTATGGGTTACCTCCCAGGAAACCTTATGAGAGCACTCTCGTCCTTCTAAGCGATTAGGAGGTTTAAAGGGCTTGTTGATTGTTACTAAAATCAATCGTGATTCTTACGAAAGTGAGTTAGGTTTTCTTTGTTTTTCTTAGTTTGAATTGTTAGTGCTTTGATGTTTTCTCTCCTTTGTCCTAGAGTCTTACTCAAGGACGAGCAAGAGCCAAGCTTGAGGAAATTTGATGAGTGACATTTATATCACTCATCTGTACCTCCTTAGCAAAGTTTCACACTCATTTTGGCCCAAGTTCATCTCGTCTAGTTCCATTTTGCATCACTTTTGTGCATGGTCTAGGTTTAGGAGCATTCTTCGTGTTTTTTTGGTCTTGTGTTCCTTGATTTTCTGTGACTTTTCTACTTTTATGCTTGTTTTTGTGGCTTGATGTAGGTATCTAGGTAGCAAGAGCACAAGAAACGAGGAATAGAGATACATAGTAGAAAAGCCGAAAAGTGAAGCCAATAGATCGCTTGAGAATTGAACCAAGAGGCCTCTCAAGAGAATTGAAAAAGGTTGCTGAAGAGAAACTCAAGCGGGTGCTTAGTTCAATGGAAGTTGATAGACAAAACTTAACGAGCGGGTAGCAAGCGGTTGAAAAGTGGGTGCTTTGAAGGCTGAGCGACTGCTTAGTTCACTAAAAACCCGGAGTTTCTCTTATGAGCGGGGCTTACCACTTGAACTAACACTTAAACTAAGTGCCCACGCAGTTCTATTTTGGCGAATTTCGTGTTCTTTTCAAACTCTTCTACGGGCATTAGAGGAGGAAAAAGAGGGCACGAAGGTGGAAGCAGTCATAAAGCATTATTCTTAGCCTAGTTTAGAGTAGAGAAGAGAGTTCTGGGGTTTTTCTTTTCCATCATAATTTTCCTTAGATTAGATGAAAATTTTGTTCTCAATTTCTGCTGTATTTAATGGGATTGTATCAAGGCTTGTTAGACATCAATTTCTATGTATAAAATTTAGTATTTTCTTTCCCTTCTCTTGCTTATATTTAGTATTTTTTGTTGTTTATGCTTTTGCTTGATTTATACTTGTTAATTCTAGGTTTATTTCATAATAGTAGTTAATCTTTGTTCGTGATTTGGTAGTGTGTCTTGCTTATTCAATTTCGCGATGTTTGTTAATTCTAAATATGAGTAGTTAGATTAGTTAAGGGATAGGGTTAAAGCCCGATCCCAAGCATGGATGATGATGAAAGCTAGGAGTTGGTTCCTTGATGAATAATATGTGATTTGATGTTGGGTTTTGGTTAGAGCTTAGCATTTGTGGTTTTTTCATGTGCTTCGGCTATATGTGCTGCGTCATAATAACTGCAGCAAATAAGGTTAAATAACTGCAGCAAATAGACATTTTTCTACCAGTGATTAGCCATATCGGTATCGTCCATTTGCATTCTTAGGTCAAAGACATTGAAAAATGTTGATTTAGGTAATTACCCGGTGTTAAATATTGTTGACTTTTGAGCTATGGCTTGTTACGTTGATCTTATTATGTTGCTTGGGATGGTTTAGAATATGAGTAGGCGAGAAATCCCAGTTTTAGTGCTTGCTTCCTTGAAGATGACCGAGATATTGGTTTCCTGAAACCCCTTCCTTGCAGCATGTTTTAGGTTCAATGCATAGTTTGGTAGTGAGTTTTTGAGCCTCATATTATCTCATTTTGAATCCAATTTCCAGTTTTAGCTCATATGTGTTAGGAATCAGCATTGAATCCCTAACCCCTAGCGTTTTTACCTTGTAGAACAAACCTTTAGATTCTCGCGATTTGCATTCTTAGTTAGATTTGACCATTTTCTTACCTTAGTTAGAACTAGCTTGTAGTCGAATTGTTGAAGTTCGGTAGCTATTAAGAGCCATTCCCTATGGATTTGACCCTTACTTACTCGTTACTAGTAATAGGTGAAGTCAAGGTTCTTTGATAGTAGGTGTCGTGACGATCGATCACTGATCCTATCAATGTGCAAGAAATTTTCATTAAGATGGAACAAAGTTAGATTTGATAGTTTCTAAGGGTATTTAAAAAGCAATAGAAGAATACTTTAGATTTAGTGGGTTTGGAAGTTAAGAATTATGAAAAAAAATCTAGATTGGGTGATCACTTATTTAAGAGTCCACAAATTAAAGGGTCCTAAAATTGATTGTCCAAATTTATCTTATTTAGCCATAGTTGCACTTTAATGGGTGTTGAATTAGGTGCAAAAGATAAAGTGATTAAGCAATTACAACAAAAGAAGGATTACGTGTAAACGAAGGTGCCAAATTGAAATTGTGGAATTTAAATAAGCAAGTAAAGGTGCAATATTTAAATATATAATGTATGATTTATGCATGTAAATAGTTAAAAATTTACTCATAAAATGAAGAATTAAACTAAAGAAGGCTATCCTTTATGACATACTTCAATTAAAGGAAAGTATTCTAGTTAAGAGGACTTTTGTATGATTTAGCCCAAAACACCATGGACTTGGAAATCGAAATAACACCAGAATATGCTTCATGATGTTAATAATTGAGCCTTAGAACAATTCGTAAATGTTTTATTCAAGCATGATGAACACCTAAGGTTTTGCTCATGTAAAGGAGGAGATTATTTAAGGGAGTTTAGGGAGGTTGAAGATATTCAAACCTCCTCATCATAGACTAAGTAAAAGGAAATTGTAAAGAAGTGCATAAGTAAATGCATTACAAATGCAAGGTAAGGGGTTTACATTTAAACATAAGAGGAGTTCATTATATGAGAATGGATCCTTGATGGTGGTGATGATCAAAGTAAGAACTTTGAGACTTGACCTAGTGAGAGAAGAAGGTTGTAATCACATTATAGGTTGATGAAACATAGATAAAGCTTAGAATTTTGGAGTTGATGATCAAAGAGCATGAAAATAAATAAGGTGTTCATGTAGAAGGAGGTTTGCATCCTCTACAATTATAAAATAATGGAAGACTCAATTTGAATCATTGAGTGGATATAAGCCACTAGAGATCAAGAGGAGTAGAGAATGGAGTAGAAGTAGTCTAAAACAAAGTAAAAGAAGCTCAATGTCAAACGCCTACAAGCCTAGCGTCCAATGTCCAGTTCCAACGTTGGACGCCCATTTCTATCGTTCAATGCCCTAAATCCCAATGTCCCCTTAAAAGCGTTTCCGGTCCCTTGCAACCCCTTCTTCAATTGAGCAAAAGATGTTATTTTGGGTGTTTGACGCACAAAGTTACCGCTTCATGCTTGTGCCTTGCGTTTAACGCCCGAACTCAGCATTTGGCGCTCAAAAAATGGTCTTTTTTGCTTAAAAATACCTTGAATTTTTAAAAGCAAAGTGTCCACAAATTTTCAAAGCTCAAGCACTATTACTCTGCCAAAATTACTTCTCAAACACACTCAAATACCCTTTAACCTCTTACCAAGGATCAACCTAAGGCCACCCTTGCCTCTTAAATAAAGGAAAGATAACTCCTTTTAACACTCAACCAAGACTCAGGCAAATTACTCATCCTCAATGGTAACTAATTGAATTGAGTTTTAGCGTCAATGCTCCGAATATTTTTGTTGAGGATTATTTTAGGGGTTTGCTTAATGAGTAAGGAGGTGTTTAGAGAATTTGTAAGTTTTGTGTCTGGACAATGTGAGGTGCTTGTGCCTTTTGAGATTTTATATTCTTTAAAATCTTTTCGAATTTTCACACACCCAACGTGAAATTTAATATTAAAATATATAATTTTATAACTTTTTACAAAACATAATTATAAATATTAATGGTCAATGTGGTATAAAGATCCTATTCTAAGCATCCTCATCCCATCTCATCGAGCCCTATATATATGCACCCAATGTGAAATTAATATCCACATCCCCCCTACTCAAAACTGCATCTTCCTCACTCCAAAGAAACCCCCACAATTGAGCAAATCAGGGCCGCCGACAATGAAAGTGGTTGTATTTCACGGCGACACGAGCCTAGGCGAATTAGACCTGAAACCATTATCAAAGGACTCAAAATTTCAGTTCCCAAACAACGAAATCCGGATCCACCACATCTCACCGCTTAGCGAAAGATGCCACCCACTCTCTCTCCTCCACACCGTCTCCCCATATTCCCTGCTCTGCAAGCTCGAACCCTTCGATCAACAACAGCAGCAGCAACCCCAATTACTCAGCCTCCACGCCTCTTGCTTCTACGAGCTCAAATCCGCTGTCGTTTTGATTAATAACAACACCAACGAGGAGATTCATTTAATTGCGATGCCGAGTAAGCAGAAGAAGTTCCCGTGCTTTTGGGTCTACGCGGCCCCGGCGGGGCTGTATGAGTCGTGTTTAGGGATGCTGAATCTGAGGTGCCTGTCGATTGTGTTTGATTTAGATGAGACACTTATTGTGGCGAACACGATGAAGTCGTTCGAGGACCGGATCGATGCGTTGAAGGGGTGGATTGCTCGGGAGGGAGATTTGGTTAGGGTTTCTGGGATGAATGGGGAGTTGAAGAGGTACGCAGAGGATAGGGCGTTGCTTAAGCAGTACGCGGAGAATGATTGTGTTGTGGAAGGTGGGAAGATGTATAAGGCACAACTTGAGGAGGTTGCAAAGTTGTCGGAGAATCATGAGACGGTTGTGAGACCTGTTGTGAGGTTGCCTGAGAAGCATCTTGTTCTAACGAGGATTAATCCCGAGGTTATTCATGATAACTCTGTTGTCTTAGTTCTTGCATTGTTTGGTTGGTAGTTTTGTTTTGCTTATTACTTTTGTAAGATATTTCAATTATAAGAATATTTTCATTTACTTCTGAAAACTTAGAGTTTATATTGAATTAGCGGATAAAATTAAAAGGTAGAGATGAAATATGAAACAAAAGGAAGAAATAAATATGTTATTATAGTCACACAATTATCTATGTATTATATTTTTTAATCTAATACTAATGTAAAGTAGAAAAAAAGTAGATAACATCGTCTTTTAAAAAAACGGGAAATTTTTTAATAATAGCATGACACGAGTTAAATATGACATCAGGAAGGGTTGGGTTTTGCTTTAGTAATAGTTATAGATGGTGTATAGTGGTGGTGGAATACCTTTAGATTGCTTATCTTGTTTTGGTTGACTCACTCAAGGTGTTTTGGGTGTTTGACATTATATTGTAACACATTGTCTTTCTTTGTGCATTTATTATTAGTTTTGTTGTACAGAAGTGCATTCTTGCGGTACAATACCTTTGCGTTGTTTATCTTGTGTTGGTTGGAGTGGTTTTCGTGCAGGTAGTTGTTATTAATGTTGTTTTGGATGGCATGCTACTTGTTATAAACACATTGTTTGTTATATGTATTGAGCAAACATAAATAGTTTTGTTTGTTGTTAACGTTATTTTGGATGGTGTGCTATTATTTAAACACAATGTTTGTTATATGCATTGAGTAAACATAAAGAGTTTGGTTTGTGGCTAATGCTATTTTGGGTGAGGTGCTACAATTTTATTTATAGATTGATATATCCTTCAGCCCTACTATTGTTGAATATTGTTTGGGTGGGGTGCTACTATTTTAACAATTTCTCACATTGTGTATGGCTATTGATGAATATAGGATTGCTTGGGTTTCCTTGTGTTTTAGTATTTCCAATTTGTTCTAAACAAACTATTGGCTTCTAATGTAGAACATAAAAGGAATCCTCACGTGTAAGAGTAACATTGAATTTCGAGTAGTTTATCTCTGAACTATTCACTTTCGAGAGTAAGATTATTCTAGAGATGTCAAATTTAGGTTTGGTGCTAGGATGTCATGGATTTATCTTAACATAAGAAAAAAATAAGAGGGTTTTGATGAGGTCATTAGATACAATAATGGGTGTGGTTGAGACCTATGTTGCACCGATACGAATCCGCATACGGATACGGGTACAGATACGGAAAACGGCAAAATCAAAATTTCTATATACAGGTACGGCATAGGTACAACAATTAAATAAAAATTATAAAAAATTAAAAAATTTAAATGTAACTCATACAATTAAAATAAAACATAATTTAAATAAAAAATAGAAATATTAAAATAATTGGATCAATTAATTGCCATAAAAAAAATTGGGTCCAAGGCCCAACCTAAAAACCCATCTTACCAAAACTAAAACCAGCCGACAGGCCGACACCCATTTCATTTCTTCTCCATCTTGTCTCCTTCAGTTCATTTCTTCTTCATCTTGTCTCCTTTATTTCATTTCTTCTTCATCTTGTCTCCTTTATTTCATTTCTTCTCCATCCTTCAATTTCATGTTGTCCATGACCCAATCATCATCTTTCTCGTTGAGCCCACCTCGGGGTTGGATTCTACAAGTGCCTTTATGGTGGTGAAAGTCTACAGTTGACACTCAACAATGGCGGTAGCCATACCCTAGTTGTACCCATTTCAGCTTAGCTATATGTGATGATTTGGGGTATGTATCCAGTGTGAACGCGTACCCTTACCCGGCCGTACCCGTACGCAGTACGCGAAACGGTGCTCTCTAGGCGTATCCATGCTTCACATGTTGAGACTGGTCATGACGTCCTATGATATTCCTATTTATGGAGGATGTTGATCTAAGAACAAAATTGGATGGACAAGAGTGGTCTTGTGCAACATACTTCCCTATATCTAATGATGACCGTACTTGTTTTAATTGCAATTTATATTTATTGATTGATATATCCCTGAAGTTAACTAAAGGACATGCCCTATACATGAAAGTTGTAATTGAAGGATTTTATACCCGGCATCATGAGATGCACATTATAGGCTGTTATATTACTAAGCAAGCCGTTCCATTTTGTGAATCATGCTCTGATTAACCACAAACCATATACTTTGTATTCTCTCTTTTCCTTCTAAAAAAACACGGTACCGGTGAGTATAGTTTTAAAGTACAATGAAAATAACTTATTTTGAATCACTTGAATTACAATGACAATGATAAAGGTTTCTAAGTGTTAATTGAAGTTGCAATAACTGATGTATGCCGGTAACTTATGTGCGCTACTGCGACTCTACAACTGTTTGTGTAATTATGACTGCTAGCACCTTTATTCTTATGGACAAAATTTCTGACTTTACCGCAGCTATTTTAGCGTACACTGACTTTTCTTTTCTCTTTGTCGAATGGGTTTATTGGTAAACGTATAGGCCTGACTTTTCTTACTATCACCCTAGAGAAGAATTTGCCTCTGTAGTCACTGAATATTGCCTCTTTACTGGTTTATAAAAGATCACTTTTAAGGTTTTTCTTAGTTTTGGGGGTGAAGTCTTCTTTTGAATGATAGACAGGCTTTCAATACTGCTTTTAGTGGTTGGTGATGTTATGTCAAGGGATTGTGGCATTGTTGCTTTCAGTTTGACTTTTGAGACATTGAGAAAGGCTATGACTGCGTTAATTTTGGTAATTTGGATTGGTGATAGAATACATAAGCTTTGAGGTCCATCCCGGTGGTGGAAGTGCACAGTGGGTGTTTTTCCCATCTTGTTTCTTTGTTCTAGTGAATGGATGACCTGTTAAATATTTTGGGTTGACATAGCGAAGATGGTATTCTCTTTACTTTTCCTTTTTATTTTGATTGTAGAACTGTTATACCATTTTAAGTTCTTGTGCTTGGTTTGTGGGTTCTGGGTTTCAATGATAATTTTAGGTAAGCTTAGAAGGTCATAAATTCTTTGTGATTGTTGATGCCATTCCTTTTCTCCTATAAGACCTGCATTTGTTTATATTTTCTCTATCTTTAGGTCTTTAATGGTGGTATTGTGGATGTGGTAAATTCTGTAGAAGCGTATTTTAAAATAAAATATATCCTTATTAAGTTTAAATTGAGATTAAAAATAAAGATGTGGTTGTTGCTGTTGATTCATGTGATAGATTTTGATCGTAGATATGCAGGTCCTTATAAGGAACAAGGAAGAACTGCTATTTGGGGTTCTCTCTAACGAAATTTACATCCTAACTTGTATAAATTATTGTCTTTGGAGAGAAGTTGTTCAACAAACTTTTTGGTGCTTCGGTGTGGTTTAAAAGAATCCAGCACTTATTGGCATAACAACAATTTTACATCTATTAGTTCAACGCTCTCTTGTATTGGGTTTTTTCCTTGTAGTTCTCCCTTCAAAATTATTGACACTAAGTCGCAAACTGTATATAGAGTAGGCAAATCACAGTGGAAACGGCTGTCAGCAGCTGCAATATGATTTTCTTGTTCTCCTCAATAAGTTACAAAACAACATATCTGTCATGGAATATTTTCTGGCACAGGGACCCTCTCTAACACTACCAGTTATGGGTGTTTTATGGATTTTATACCATAACTATTTTTACTTACTTGAAAGGCTGAAATTCACTGTTTATTTGTTAAAGGCCTTTTCTTTTCAAAATGATGTTCACTGCCTCTAAGTTTGATCTATTATTGAAGTGATTTTTCTTGGAATTTGATGCTCGTAAAAGTTTCATATACATTTAATTGATGAGGTTGCGCTACTCTGGTTTATTCTTCCTTTTTCAGCATTCTGTTGCATATCATTGCTTTTTTTGGGTCTAAAGATTTTGCTTAGGGTTAAGAAATGTATAACAAAAGACTTCTTGGTAAGGAATGGAGGATGAGGAGTAATGAGGTCTTGCCTATAAGTTCAGGGATGAGGGAGGCTTAATCAAATAGGGATTTTCTCTTGAATCGGATTTATTTGGCGCATGGAGTTATAAAGGTATGGACTCTAGCATTAATATAGCAATCTAGCGAAAAGCATTTTGTGGGATCAGTTTGGTTGGTTGACTATTCTTCAGATTTTGAAATAGAGGGGTTTTGGAGGCTTTGTGGGATTTGTTCATCTTGCTTTTGTTTTTCGGAAATTTGGACTATTTTATGGTGTTAATTGGGGTTCTTTTGGTTATAAAGTACCTGGACACTATTTTCTTTTTGTCTTTATAAAACTATTCACTTTCTGATCTGTTCCTTTAGTTTTTCAATTTAGCTTTTCTTATATAAAAAGAAAAATAATTCTCGTTGATGTTAATCCTTTTCAAACTACTAGTTCTAGGGAGTGCACATTCATTATTGATATGGTGAATGTGCTTTGACATCTGCTTTGATTTGCAAACATACAATTGTTGTTTACCTTTCAGCCAATAGGTATGACTGAAATGAAGAACAAATGTGCATCTACCTTAGAGACAGTGGCCCTTTATTTTCAGTTTCATTACTTTTTTTTGGATGTATTGCTTAACTTTATAGATTAAACAGAAGCCTATACACACTATACTACATTCCTATTGTAAACCACATTCAGCGTTCTTACTTTAGTTCAGTCTCCAAAGTGACTGATTTTCCATCACCACTCTGCATCTATCATTTGAAAATTGTATGGCTCTTTTGATCCTAGCTGTTATCATGCCATGAGGGCATTTCTCCATGGATTCAATTCTAATGTAAAGTGTCATGTTAGTGGGGCATCTTCTCATAGTTTTCAAATTGATCAGACCCTTTTCTGTCAATGGCTTTGCAGAAATCCATTGGGCATGCTTATTGTTTTTTTTGGTTTAGACTTTTACAAAGTATTTCATTTCCTTTAAGAGTTGTGTGCCGAGGTATAATGTCATCATATGGGTAGTTGAATAATGCTTCTTAAGTATTTTCTCCCTTCTACTTTGTCCGTGTAAGTGCTGTTAGTAATTGAGTTGGGCTTCTTGTCAAAGGTTAATACTTGAAGCCTTTTTCTAATCTAAATTACTCTCTTCATCCCAGATTACTTGACATGTTTGACTTTTGCATCATTCACAAATTCCATTTGGCCACTTTTTTGGCTAATATGTGAAAACAAATGTTAGTATGTAAGATAAATTTGGGTTTATCTTAATGTGTATTTTCATATACAAACTTTTTTGAACTTCTTACTATTAGAATTAAAGTATAGAAGGTCAAAGTTGTGCCTTGGCGTGTATGTTTGGTCAAACTTTATCAAGCAATCTTGGAAAGAGGGTATAGCTTTTTTGCCAAAAATCTTTTTAATGTGTCCATAAAAAATAACTGTTGATTCAAAAGCAGTTTAGTTCTCTTTTTATTTGGTCTGATTGGAGAGAGCAGATGTTATACTGTGTGTATGTGGTATTTCTTTCATTATAATTTGACATTTTGTTTCGAGTCTCTCTAGATTTCTAGATCCGTTGGTATTTGTATGATATCATATATATAGGCGTCTTTAGTGATCATAGGTTTCACAGCTGCTCAATTACTTTGCATGTAGTTAGGGTTTTAACCAACTTTATACTTAATTGTTTTGTCCTTCTTACTGTATAAAGATTACTGCAGCTCCTAAGTTTTAGCTAGTCATTTTTCAGCATCAAAACATTGGCCTTTGGTTGTGAGCGGAACAATTAATCCATTATTTTCTATGGGCAGAATCGTGATACCAGTGTTCTTGTAAGGTTACGACCTGCTTGGGAGGACTTGAGAAGTTACTTGACAGCAAAAGGGCGCAAAAGATTTGAAGTGTTTGTGTGTACCATGGCTGAGAGAGATTATGCTTTAGAGATGTGGAGGCTTCTTGACCCTGAGGCACACTTAATAAATTCAAAGCAACTTTTGAACCGGGTTGTATGCGTTAAATCAGGTAAGTCAATTGATTTTTATTCTCTTGGAGTTTCAGATATCCAAGTTGATAATCCTTAAATTTTTGCTTAAGCAACTGCATGTAGACTCAAATTAGTTATACCTGATGGGGTTGAGGTCTCTGATACTCTCTGACTCTCCTAATGGGGTATGGATCTGAGAGTCAGATTCAGAAATTCAAAAATCAAGGACCCATGGTACCAGGGAAACGTTTTTGAGTTGTCCAACTTTTATATGTACTCTAGGAAATGGGCAACTGACTTAACAAGTGTAATTTTGTTTATATTTATTTATTTGTCTTTTTGTTTTAAAGTAACAAGAATAATATGTAATTAAAATTTTCTTTCCAAATTCTGCCAACAATGGAAGGGTTGGTTTCTTCGATAGGAAGGAAAGTGGATCCCTTTCCTTGATGTAGACCGCTCCTTGTTCAGATCCATTGAATAGTTCTCGTGATTTGTATTTTTAGTTGACCTATATTTATACATATTTTTATTTGGTATTCTAGTGAATTATAAAAAATATTCTATTAAAGAAGACACCTAGCATCTAAGGAAGTTACTTTCCATTTTTCTTCAAAAGAAAAGGCCCTTGTCGTAGTAGGATCATTGTAAAGTCATGTGTTGAATGTCTACAATCATTGTGGATTCTATTTTAGATATACTTCCTCCGATTCTTTTTCAATTGCAGTGAATGGAATTTTTCACTATCCACACACTCCCCTTTAACCAATTTTTTGTATTTATGCATAAGGAAAAATGTAATAATGTGGGATATGGTTAGATTTGACTCGACATAATACTTTCAAAATATCATGTTTTTATATTTTTTACTAAAATATAATTAAAAGATATCATGGTGTGAAGTTGTGCATTGGCAAGGGTGAAATCTTATATAGGTGGAAATTTTGGCATTTACATCTATATTGATATTGATCTTCATTGTTGGAACGGTTTGAAACTTGAGAAATATATCCAAATATACTTGTGATTATCAGCACTTGTCTGAAAATGCCATCTATTGTTGTTTAAAACTGGCATGTGGAGATTATTTAAAACAACTTGGGAGGAGAATAAAATTTAAAACTTTGTTATATTTGACTTCTATAAAGATAGAGCCTGCAATTTTATTGTTGATCCTGATTGAAATTTTGGGACATCCAGTTCTGAAATTGATGGGCATTTAACTGTTTATAACAAATCTTGTTCATGCAAGTCAAAGTTTTTGTTTCTCAGCAATTAGAGGCTGGGAGGCTATCTGAAGGTGTACCATTTTGGCTGCATCTTCTTGCTGCTTTGAAGTTTCTAAAAAACCTATTATCTTGGAGATTTGATGAAAATCTATTATATTTTTCCTGTAGGCATGATATGCCTACCCTAAGGAAAAAAAAAGTTCCTCAAACCCATTAACCTTTTTTCAGAATTTGTTCGACAGTGAACTCTAGGCTTTTTTTTTTTTTTTTTTTATTTTTTTTTTATTTTATTGAAATACATTCCTTAGTCTGAGGCTATTAGAAAACATTGCTTGATAGCTGAAACAACAAATCCTAACACGTATTCCTTGCACGTTTCTTTATATAAGAAAATGTTCATATATTGATCACCAAACAAATTAGTATAAAAGAAAGCTGTCCTCAAACAGAATAAGTGAACAAATTTCCAAATTTTCCCAATATATTTGAATCCTCCCCCAAGAATATATTTGGAACCATGTGAACAAGACTCATAGGTTTCTTGGTAAAGTTGGTAAAGTGTGCAGATGATAAGATTGCCATTCTCGGATTACGCTTTTGTAGTATATTATCAGTATAAATTCATCCCAAAGATACCATTTGCACAAAAACTCTCACCTTGAGGGGAACCTTTGCCTTCTATATGAGATTAGATTCTGAAAATGACATATATGATGGGGGTCTTTATAAGCAACAATGAAAGATTTACATGAATTTATCTCTGTAGAACCTGAAATCCACACTTGCCACATCAGTTGATTGAATAACCATAGAGTCACCCATAGAAGCAAACTCCTTTAACTCTCTAGCAAGCAGTGGTCTTTGGAGATAAATATCCTAAGTATTGCCACACCAAAAACAACACTCTGGATGATTATTACCATTTTGTAGAATTGACAAATAGAATAAACCTAGATAAAGGCGTAATAAGCATGCTCTTCTCCCTTGACATCCTCTCAAACATAAATGTGCGGACCATTCCATGATTTCAATCTAGAGGAGGAAAAGGAATAGGAAACTTGTGGAGTGTATTTCTTATACATAATGATTCAATTGAAACATGGCAAGGGCAAGTGACGTGGCTGCACATATGTGATTGGATGTTTTAGTGTTTTACTTTAAATAAAATAGGTTATATGCATCCTTGATCTTAGGAGTTTATCTAGGAGTGTTCTAATGTGTTCTAATTAGGAGTAGAGTATAAGTAGGAGTAGCACTCGTGTTAATCTTATTCTTTGTAAAATTAGCCCTAATAGAAGTGTGTAATAGCTAGATGTCATATTTCTATTGGCTATTAGGTAGTTATTTGGAGTCTTTTTAGAAGTAGGAGTCCTAATCTCAATGTGATTCAAACTCTCAAGCTATGGGTATAAATAGATGTGCACCCAAAGCGTGGAAAAATCAGATTTTGAGTTTATTTTTCTTGTTTTAAGCAATAAATATATGAAAGTTTATTATTCTCTTGTGTGTGAGCTGGTGCTTTGCCTTGAGTTCACGTGAGGAAGTGAGAAAAATTGAGGGTGTTTCTTTAATCAATTCTCCCAACTTTCGTCCTAGATTGTAACCTTTGGTGCGTTGCTTTATACGGTTTATAGTCTAGTTTCTATCCCTTGTGTGGATTTAGGTTTTCATACATAGATTCACATCAACTTTTGGTGCTTTCATTGAGAGAATTCAAAGTATACTCAAGCAAGATGGATTCGAGTGTTAGGACTTTTGGTGCGTTGCTTTCGTTGATGAAATTCCTGAGATGCCAACCGGCTTTAAACAAGGTTTAACCTTGCAAGAGGCTAAAGCGTTGAGCATGGAACTTGAATTGAAAGAACTCAAGGAACGGATGGATGAGCTACTGCAAATCATGGGGAAGAAGAAGTCCTCAAGCAAAGGTAAACTTTCTCTCTAGCAATTTTGATGGTGAATCAAGTGTTAGGAGTTCTAGGAGACCTAGCACGAGAGACCCATCATCTTCAAGTGACAAGGAGTCCAATGAAGGGCAAAGGAGGAGGAGTTTAAGGGCACAAGAAGATCAAAGCTTGAGACTTAGAGATTCTCGAGTTCAATGGTAGCATGTGATAGCATGGATCTAAACAAGTTCTTGGATTGGATTAGAATTGTAGAGAGGATTTTCAAGTACAAGGATTATGACAATCATAGATCCTTCGAGGTGGCCGAACTAAAGCTCACTTTTTATGTAAGCTTATGGTTTGAAGGTTTGCAAAAGAAGAGGAGAAAGGAAGGAAGATTCAAGATTGCATCTTGGTGCAAATTAAAGAGGTACATGAGAAAACGCTTTGTTCCACAAGAATTCGAGCAATATAACTTCATTAGGGCACATACATTGAAAGAAGATAAAAAATATATCGAAGATTATATTGTGGGATTAAAAACCCCCATCATGACTTGTGAATTAGAAAAGAAAGAAGTCATATTGGTGAATAAAAAGGAGATTTTGCAGGAAAAGGAACAAGAAGGACAAGGATATGTTATGATGGCTTTAAATGATGATGATGATGATGATGAACCACCTACTGTTTTGAATTATTCATTGGACGAAGTCAAGGATGTACTTCATAATGATCTACCACCTGGACTAACACTAATGTTTGATGAAGAGCCATCACAAGAGTCAAATGGTATAAGTTTTTTTTCTTAATTTTGGGCTATGCTATAACATGAAAAAGAAGTGTGAGAAGAAAAACTTGGTACTATTATTGATTCCACTCCAACTTGGCCAGTCAATTCTTTTATGATTGGTAATTATCCATCTTTCAATGTTCTTGGTGATGAAAAGAGAAATATTGAATCTTTGCAGTATTACAATCAAATGATTTTAATCTCCAATAGTCAACATGCTATTGGTACATTTTTACGAGGAAATTAAAAGGACCATCAGGGTTACAATTGAAATCTTGTAATTTGGGTGAAGTCATGGTATGAGTATCTCTCATCTTATGTTTGATGGTTGGCAATATTGAAGATCAAGAGAAAGAGAGCAACACTGGTATTTCATTTGTTGTAATATCTTCATGTTTAGTTCGAAAGATTTGGATGATCTTCTGGTCATAACAGAACTTGAGGGCAAGCTTTTCTTTAGAGGGAGGGCATGATGTGAATTCATGTATGGAAGCCATGGAAAAGAGCATTAGAAAAGTTTTCTTGATTAAAAGATTCAATCTTGAAGAGTTTTTTAAAGATTGAAAATTTTGAACAAGGGGGAAAAATTTTAAGACAAAGGGAGGTGCTTATTACAATAGACAGTGCTTATTACATCTTGTCGGTGCTTTATTACAACTTTACTGACATGACAAGTGTCATGGCATGGACATGGACGTGGCTATGGCATGGCAAGGGCAAGTGACATGGCTGCACACACGTGATCTGATATTTTAGTGTTTTACTTTAAATAAAATAGGTTATATACATATTTGATTTTAGGAGTTTATCTAGGAGTGTTCTAATGTGTTCTAATTAGGAGTAGAGTATAAGTAGGAGTAGTACTCTAGTTAATCTTATCCTTTGTAAAATTAGAGTCCTAATAGAAGTGTGTAATGGCTTGGTGTCATATTTCTATGGGCTATTAGGTAGTTATTAGGAGTCATAATCTCAATGTGATTTAAACTCTCAAGCTATGGGTATAAATAGATGTGCACCCAAAGCTTGGAAAAATCAGATTTTGAGTTTGTTTTTCTTGTTTTAAGCAGTAAACTATGAAAGTTTATTATTCTCTTGTGCGTAGCAAGATTTGTGAGCGGGTGCTTTGCTTTAAGTTCACGTGAGGAAGTGAGAAGAATTGAGGGTGTTTCTTTAATCAATTCTCCAAACTTTCGCCCTAGATTGTAGCCTTTGGTGCGTTGCTTTTATAAGGTTTATAGTCTAGTTTCTATCCCTTGTGTGGATTAAGGTTTTCATACCTAGATTCACATCATATGCTATTCATGAGATTGAGGAAGAATTTATTTCAATTTAGGACTAGAACTTTTTTGTTATTCTGCCTATAAAAAGCCATCAACACATTCCTAAGTTCACAAAATCTAATATCTTGAAAATATTCAGTACCAACCTGTGCACAATCACTCTTACATCTTCAAGAGAACTAAAATGCATCTCTTTATTCCTATTATTGTTAACTTTGCAGGATCAAGAAAATCGTTGCTGCATGTATTTCAAGATGGTGTTTGTCATCCTAACATGGCAATGGTGATTGATGACCGGTTGAAGGTATGGGAATATAAGGATCAGCCACGTGTTCATGTGGTTCCAGCTTTCACCCCATACTATGCTCCCCTAGCTGAGGTACAAAATATATTTTGTGGCATTCTATCGTCCTACCATTACACGAGACTAACTGCATGTGAAACTTTTTCCTTGTTCAATAGACAGCAAATGCTGTTCCAGTTCTTTGTGTAGCCAGAAATGTTGCATGCAATGTGAGGGGTGGCTTTTTCAAGTAAGTGCATAACCAGAATGAATATTAGTTGTGTTTTCAAGGAGTGCTTCATATTTTGTGAACCTCATTGCGGTCCCTGAATTTTTTATTATTTTTTTTCCTCTTTGATTTGAGATCTGATTTGTGCTAGAGAATTTGATGAGAACTTACTAAGGAAAATCTTTGAGCTATTTTATGAAGATGAGATGTCAAATATACCTTCTCCACCGGATGTGAGCAATTATTTAATTTCAGAGGTATAATGTTAGTTGCTTATTTCAAGCTAATTGACAAGGATTACCTATGCTTGTGGCTGAAGTTGGGTTTGCATACTTTCAGGAGATAGGATTTATACCAAATGGAAACATAAATGCTCCCATGAGTGAAGGTATTTCTGGTGCAGAAGTTGAACAGAGATTACCGCAGTTGGTAAGTCTTTTATTTCCTGTTTGAGAAGCAGAGGAGATTATTGTTGGATTCCTTTTGTTGACATATGGTTAAAAGCTGCCATTCAGTTTGTTTTCTAAGATGATTTGTTTTGTCCATTTTACAACTCCTCATATAACTGTGCCATGCCTATTTTTGTGACCAGTTTTTCTTTACTTTCTCTCAGGACGAGAAAGTTGCTATGGAATTGGATATTGATTCAACAAATAGTATTTCTGACTTGCGATCTGAAACACCACAGCAGTCAATCCCATCTGTTGCAGGTGTTTTTAATCCTTTGAGAATGAATGTGCCTTCACAGAGTATTATAGCCTTTTCCCACTTCAAATTGGTTTTCTACTATGTACTTTCAATTTATCTCTCATCACTCTGTTGTTTACCATTCTAGAAGGTTTGCTTGGGGTACCGGCTAAAAGAGATGTGAGAAATTCGGCAGGTGATCCTTGTTTTCTTAAAGCACCTGCTCAAACATCACAAGGTAACTGGTTTGTAGAAGAAGATGGGAATAAGGGGCTCTTAAGCAGCCGAGGAATTGTGCCTGTCCACGAGTCTGATATGTCTAAAGTTGATAGCCAAAGAACGTACACAACTTTTCCTGGTCATAGCACAACCCAACCTGTTTCTGTGGCCCAGCTTTCCAGGGGGAGGGCTGATGAGGTTTATCTCAAGTGTATTTATTTTTAAGAGTGGTTATTATTAACTTGCATTATCAATTCTACTAAGTTTTCTATGTATGTATGTCTTATGCTTCAATTCTTACTGATTGCAGACTAGTCTTGGACTGGAATTACCAAAAAAACATCAACCTATTACTGAGATAGCTGGTATGCATATATTATCTTTTTAGAAAATTTTGTGTGTGTGTGAGCTTTTAAACTGTATAAACTGGAGACAGTGAAGTCTGTTTTCCACCTTGGAAGATATGTTTGAATGAACTAGTTCAGACATAAAGGTTCCCCCAACTTCAGTTCACAATCAAAATAAGTTAAGATTATAAGTTCAACTAAGGCTTTCAGGTGAAAAGACTGAATCCGTATTATTGATTTAGTTCAGGCTGAAGTATGCAAATGTTGTCTTTGATCCCACATAGTGATGTCTAGCTTGCACCAGATGGGCAGGCCATGCTTCCCTTGAAATTTTTTCTTTTTGAATGTTTTAATTTTTTTTTTGTTTTCTGCTAGTATCGTAATTATATTATCTTCTCTTTTTATATGTTTGCTTATTAAGAAAAAAAATATTCGAAGAAGAGTAGAATTTCATATGTGAAATTATAAAATGAAAACTTGAGGTGGTTTTCCTGTAGTACAACATTTAGCATTCATTAATTTCTGATCATAAATGTCTTTTTATGATCTGAGCAGCAAGTGTTACTGAAATTACTAGCTCCCAGAGTCCAGTTTCTAGCCTTAACAAAGATACACCAGTTGATGCTGTAAAAGTAAATGCACCCTCCAGCTTATCTATCAGTGTGCTACAAGAAATTGGTCGAAGGTGTTGTTCAAAGGTTTGTGAAAAAAATCCTGTTTTTAGAAAACTTGATTAGGTTGGTCTCTGGTTATGATAAACAAACCTCATGTAATCTCTTCAATGCAGGTTGAATTTAAGCCAATTCTAAGCACAAGTAAGGATTTACAGTTTTCAGTTGAGGTGAGTAATAATATTTTGGTGGTACAATAATACGAATGATATCAACCAGTTACATAAAAATTGATGTAAATATGTTATATGAACTGATGACAGTTGTGAAGCTCTCATGTCTAAACTTCATCTAAGACCTTGTAATCATCAACTTAAATATATGTTCTGATCTTAAGGTTAAATCACCAAAAATTATTTTTCATATCATTTTATTTTACATTAAATACTACTGGTGCTGCTGCTGCTTAAATTTAGATTTAGCAAAAAAGATGGGTCTTATTCCCAAAAAGATAGAGTCGGCTTATTTCACGTGGATTTATTCCCAAAAAGATAAAGTGAAGTTTGGGGTAATGGAAACCTCTAGAATTTATTTCGCGTGATCATCCATAAAAGTGATTTTCCTCCATTCTCTCTTATATAGAGTCATGTTTTCTTCTAAACCTAATTTTCATATCTTTCTTAACTCTCTTCATCTAAGTCATCTTTGATTTACCTTGACTGTTTTTAAGGTCTCCATTACCCCAACCTTCACTTTCCTCACTGGTACATGCATTGTTCAATATCTAACATTCCAAAATCAAATCAACTTATTCTTCTTTAGTTATCCTCAATATTCGCTACTCTGACTTTCTTTCGGATAAACACATTATAATTTTATCTCTTAGGGTGTTTCCACACATCCATCTTAACATACACGTCTTTTCTATACTCATCTTTTTAATGTGCTTCTTTTTGAAAGCCTGCTGGTGGTCCTATTCAGCTCCAAAGAAATCAATGATGTTACAATCAGCTATCATTAAAAATAGATTTTAGTTCATATTAATCAATCCAGTTCAGATGGAATCAGTTAAATTGAACAGTACCTTGAATCTATCAGCAGCATCAATTTCTCAATTGTAAGGCTGGTAAATTTTTGGTGGGTGTCATTGTTCCACATAGGTAGGATTTCAGGTTTCCCAGAACTTGTCTTTTTAATATGTTCTATTTGGGAATTTTAAAAAATCCGTATTTACTGTCTTAGCTTCAGAAATTTAATGTCTACTGTACTCCTTGGTTAAGGTATTGTTCACTGGTGAGAAGATAGGTGTTGGAATGGGTAAGACCAGAAAGGATGCACAACAGCAAGCTGCTGAAAATGCTCTGCGGTGTTTAGCTGGTATGTAAATTAGATATGCAAATGAGACATTTTATATTCTTTCTGTTAAATTATAGAAAATATCACTAGTCTTCGTTTTTGGAGAACCTTAGTAATTTGAGTTAAATTGTGGTAAGGATTTTACTTAGTGCAAAGCTCATTTTGAATTTAGCAACCTCATCATCAGTAGTGATGAATGGTTTTGGGTTGAGGGATGCTTTCTAATAACCAGGACTTCTGAATTTGTTAACTACCTGATCAGTGGTTCCCTGTTTTAGATTTTGTAATCGATTCTGTTCAAGAAATAGAATTTAAGCAAAAAAAATGAGGACTAAGCTAAAGATGAGTCACAAACAACAACGAGGAAATTTAAAGTAGATAATTAGAGAGGGAAAGTATTGTGTTGAATATTAAGCATTTTTATTAATTTATATTGATTCCTATAGTATATTTTATAAATTCTTTTTGTGATCTTTAATTCCTGAATGTTTGAGTTGAGACATTCCTTTGTTTTAAATTTATTTTCCTTTTGTCATAAGTTTAAACCCAAAGAATTTGACTGGGTTGCTGAAGTTAATTGGTTGTCTGCTTTTATATGTGATAATGTGATACTATGTTTCTGTTGGTTAGGATATCCTAAATTTTCTTGTCATAGAATGTCAAAAAGTGTGGTGTTTCTTTGTTTTTTAG
This sequence comes from Dysphania ambrosioides, assembly GCA_026401315.1. Lineage (NCBI taxonomy): Eukaryota > Viridiplantae > Streptophyta > Magnoliopsida > Caryophyllales > Amaranthaceae > Dysphania > Dysphania ambrosioides. Next base: position 12,698,881 of record CM048665.1, on the reverse strand, counting down.
AATTCAAATCAGATGAAGCTGCAGGGCTTGTCACACAGAAAAATCTGCTGGAAGTGCCTTATATGTATGTGCATTGTGAAGCATTGAGGAATGGCCTTGTGCTGTTGTGAGCAAGGAGATTAATTTGAATTTTATGTTACTTGGTAATTGAGGATTGCATAAATCTTGTTCTTCTTTACGAGGGGACTGTTTAGGAATTACTAATCCAAAAGAGAGCATCCTTGTTTGTTTAAGGAGCAAGGGATTACCTGAAGGGATTTGGATGGAGATTGAAACCGCCTTTATCCCACCAAAATTATACCTAGGAGGGCACACATGTAAGGTCTTAGTAGGTGGGATTTCTCCTTTCAATAAGTTCCAATTTATTCCCATAACATGTGTTACAATATATTAATGAATCATCAAGTCCTCTTCTCTTCCCACCTTTCATTATCATCCAAACCCCCCTAAACTAACAACCCATTGCATACATTTGACGCACTTGAACTTTAGACTGGAGACTGAATTTGGCTCTACTTCGTTACTTAAGATTGCACGAGTCCCATTTACACTTGTATACCATATGGTGAAGGAGACTTTGCTAGCTGTGATTGTACTTGTATGAACTACTACTTTTCATCCATCTTAGTCCCACTCATGCTTCACCATGGTACCTATCTTTGATGTATAGCTGGTGATGATTCATTGTCTAACATTTTTTTTGTTTTGTAGGTGGTAATGGAAATGAGTTTTATTGTAAATTCACAGTGAAAGTCCTATGGATTTGCCTAGATAATGCTATTTTGTTTCCCCAAACTTCATAAAAGTTGAATTCCAACCTTAACTCCTTGAGGGGGTAGTTATGGAAATTCATGAAGAAAATGCATGTATTGGGATGGAATTGCATTACCATGAACCTGCCTGCTATGTGAAGTTATTTACTAACTAAATGCTCTGTTCAATGTGATGATGTTCTATTAACTATATTAGTGACTATTTTTAGTTTCTGTGGTGTACTTTGGTTGGTGGTTTCGAATGAAATTTATTTATGGTAATTTGCATGATAATTAATCAAGTAGGTTGTTTGCATATCTTGCTAATCTGAACACATGCCTTTGACATTTACACACTGACTTGTAATTTGACTCTTTGATTCCCAGAAAAGTACTTGGCTTATGTGACGCGTTCTGGGTTAATTGACCGGGATGAGAAACTTCAAGGTCAGAATGACAATGGATTCGTATGGGATGACATGAATCTTCAATCTGATGAATTATCTGCTGATGAGAAGCTACAGAGAGAAAATGCTTTTGAGGTGAGCAATGGTTTAGACTGTTCTAGTTTTTTTGCACTTCATATCATTAGTCTAGGATGATAAACAGAAAGGAAGAAGATTGGAGGTTTTATTGGTCACGCTGGCCAAAACCTTGAGATATTTTGCAATTCAATTACTTAGATCAACTCATCTTAGATGTGTTTGATAGATGGTGCCTTGGTGGTGGCTACTAAACACTTGGTGGATTGGGGCTATTAAGTCTGTAACCCCAAAGTTGGAAGGCATTTATTAGGAAATGTAGGCCAAGGTTACAAGCTATGATGTGCAGATTCGTCTAAACCATGCCATATCCCGTACTGGATACTGATACAGCATGATATGTCCCAAAACCCCAGAAACGGGATGGATATGGATGGTTAGGGTTGGGTACTGATGGACATGGGATAGATACGTATCGGGTACAGCTGGGCCGTATTCAGACCGTACCCCATACTCCTTAGCGCAGAAAATAGGAATAAAAAAGCTTTGTAAAAGAAATAAAGAATGTTACAGTCCTTATCGTTTCCAGTCCATATTGTATTCCCTTAATTAAAAGAAAACATTTCCAGCCCAAAAGAATTAAAAGGAAAGATGAATTAAAAGAAAACATTCTGAGAAGCAGACATTCTGTCCCAGACACATTCCCAGGAAGCCCTTTCTTCTTCTCTAGTTCTCTGTACTCTCTTTAGTTGCTTGGTTGCTCGATTCTTCTTATCTCCTGCTTGGAAGTGCTGACTTATTGCTGACCTGCTGTGGTGGAGCTGCTGACCTGCTGGATGCTGCGGTGGAGCTACTGAGTGCTGACTTACTGGCTGCTGTGGTGGAGGTTCTCAAAGTTACTGACTTGCTGGCTGAGCCCAAATGATTTCTTATTTCTATAATTTCTATTTTTTTAGAAATTTTGATTTTGCCATTTTCTGTACCCGTATCCAGATTGTATCTGGGCCACATAGGTTACAAGGGGCATGAAGAGTATTTGTTGAGAAAATTGTACTCCCTCTGGTTTCTTTGTTTGCCCTTTTTCCATTTTGTAGTGTTTATTTTGTTCTTCCTACTTCTACGTTATTCTATTTTTGGGCAAACACATATTAACCCCCCCCCCCCCCCCCCCCCCCAATAATGGGGAGGGAGATTTCATCTATTGTTGAGAGATTCACGTTGGCAACCAGTTGAGGAGACATTTTGGTTCATCTGGACACAATTGAACCTTGGGCATTGCATGGTTGTATCTTGTGGGCTTGTGGCTATCACAGATTTGAGAATAGTTCCCCTGCCTCTTTCATTCTGGTATTTGGTGTACAGCTAATGGCACTTATATATTTCATGTCTATATTTCTCTTCCTGTCTCTGGTTTTGTCTATAACTGATTATGCCTCTGGATCGTATTCACTATTCTTCTACGATGCACTTGCTCATCACAGTGGGATACGATACTTTTATATCAATGTTAAATATCCATGCTCTCACCTTGCACTTCCTTCTCACCCTTATACCCTTTCTTAGTGCTGTATCTGGGTGGGTTATATAAATGATTGTTTGGCTGTGCTGTTCCTCCGAGTATTAATATTATCATTTTATTGACACAGTAACAACAGAGCATCTTTGAGATTGTACGTTCTCAAATGCATATCTAAGCTTGAGGTACTTGCAGCATCTGTAAAAAGAGGTTTGCATTCGATTTTGTACATAACTTTATATAACAATGCTTTGCAGGCTGCAGAAGTGGCCTCTGTAAGTACTTCCTCGATGATTATAAGTCAACAGGCACCGAAGCCTGCAAACTCACCCAGGTAGGGGGGTGTGGACTCATCTGATATTCTTTTTTCTTATACATATAATTGTGTTATTAGTAAGTTGTGCCTATTTCATCAGTGAGAGTTGCACACTTGTATATTTTTGGATTAAACTTCTATATTTTTGGATTGTATGTTTATTAGGCTTTGTTGAGTTATAATTGGTGTACTTTGATTTTTATCCTATTACTTCCAGTCTCTATTTGGCTTTGTTGAGTCAAACATTATTTTTAGTCATCCAGATTTCACATTCAATAGATATGCATGTATGTCACTATTTTGTTCTGGTATGATCTACACTTACCTGATACATGTGTGCTTAATAATTAAACTGGGTAACTCCTGGATGACCAACTTTGGGCAACTAATTTTCTTGTTCTTAGTGTTTGCATTGAATGGAAAAACCTAGAAACATTTGATCAATGTACAAAGTTACAATGAGATGGGATGGTATGATGTGCATCTATAATTGTGTTTAAAGTTACTCACTTGTTCTGAACTTGATTCTTGCTGGCATTTTTCTGAGTCATTGCTGTCTGTAGTATAAAAGTAAGGTATGCAATGTGCTGACTTTCTTCTTGTTTCCGTCTCCCTGCAAATTCTAGGTTACAGCATTCCTTATCTAGCAAACGGTCAAAAGAAGAAACAGCACGTGGTCTGCAAAGTTCCACATCTTTCCGGCAACACAGGAATGGTCATCCTATGTTATAAGCTGACCAGAATCGACAAGAATTTATCAGTTGTATTGCAAGATAGGGCTGGAAAGATAGGGCTGGAAACACCTTCTCTACTAGATAGGACTAACTTTCTATGCAATATGCTGGAAACACCTTCTATACAAGATAGGGCTAACTTTTTCCACAGCAATGCAAATGGTTTGCAAAACTAGTTAACCATGAATGTGATAGGTTACTGCATCTCTATCAAGGTGAGAGAATGCTCTCCAAGTCTTGAACATACACGATACAATAGATACACCATGTGCCAATTATAGGGACCACGTTTTAAGATATTTTAATTTGAGATGGTTAAGCGAGGTCCCGAATCGGCTCTTCAGGCTTAGTACATTTGCTAAGTTTCAACAGCCAGTTCAAGAAGTGTATAGGGGGCTTTTGTAAGTCTGCTGGCATTTTAATTTAGCTGTCATTTTTCGTATAGAGATATGTTAAGAAGACTGCTGACAGTTACACTGCTTTGCTGTGATTTCCATAGCATGTTGCTGATACCTAGCTAACTTTTTCTCTTTTTTTTTTTTAATTTTTATTTTTATTTTAATCTTGGTTGATAAGAATGTTCAGCTCTGTATTGCCTGTATAGTTGGAATGATTATGGACCAGCTCCATTATGATTGCATGCACTCTTCTGGTTATTTGTTTTATTTTCTCTTTTGCCTGATTTAATTTACTTGTATTGTAAGTGTCATTAGTTTCATTTTTACTGATTTTGTATTGATCTGTAATTCTGGTACATATAGTTGCATGACTTAGATCAGGTTTGATTTGGTAAGGTGATTTAACAAGTGGAGCGTTAAACACTGCCCCAAAATTGATCAAACTACTTTACTTCAATTCTTTTTTTACACTTCAATTCTTATTTTCCACTTCACTTTCCCGTAAAGATGATTCTTAATACAATTTCCGACTACCAAGCCGTTGACCATCAAGCCTGTCGGAAACTCGTAAACCACGATAAGAAAATCGGTTTTCTTGATGCCAGAAACATCGAAATTATGGACTGAGTTGTCAACCATAAAGTTGTAGGTAAAATAAGCTAATCTGAAAAAAATTCGGGCTGTTGGAGGGCTTGTTGTTTTTTTTAGACGGCAATTTTTTTTTAAATTGTTAAGTAATTTTGTTTTTTGTTATAATAGGTTTCGACATAAGATTTTGGCGGCGATGTATTAATTTTGTGGACGGTAAATAACAAGTCCCTTTAACAATAATTGAAGGGAAGGGAAGGGATTATTCTTGATGCACTGTTTTGTCGTTTAAGGGCACTTACAGTTACAGGGTTGGCCAAAATTAAATTTTAAAATTGTTCGACTAAGATCCCCACATTAAGTGTTTCTGGAATCTCTTTACTACTGTTAAAAGTTCCAAGGAAATGCGTGTGATCTCTTCATATGAGACCTTGATTTGGCTAGTGACATGGCGATGCAACTGTCATGTGTCCACACTAACCAGTATTTTCTTGAAACAAAAATATTCTGACTAGTGTTTTGTCCTCACATTTAACCATGACCCCAATGAAATGACTTATGACTTAAAGGAAATCATAATAGAGAAAATGCATTTTCAAAAACTATCAAAATTTTAATGCCTAAAATGTATATTTGACCAAATATCTATGATAAAAAATTATTTATCATTTTTACTGATTCATTTTTTTTGTCATACTTAATTTGTATAAATATATTAATAGCATGGATGATGATTGAGGATATGAAGTTGGTTCATTTTTAAATTGCACGGTGATTTGATGTCTGGTTTTGGTTGGAGCTTAGATTTGGCTATATAAGTTTCTCCCATTTATGTTCCCAGGTCGAAAACATTGAAAAATGTAAATTTAGTGACCTGATGTTAGATTTGTTGACTTTTGAGCCATTGGCTTATTGAGTTGTTCCTATTGTGTTGTTCGGGTTGCTTTAGATAACAATTAGGCAAGAAATCCCAAGTGCTCGTTTCCTTGAAGATGACGGAGAGGTTGGTTCTTGGATGAAATCCCTTCCCTACAACATGTTTTAAGTTTCGTGCATAGGTCGATAGTGAGTTTGTGAGCCCCATGTTATCTCATTTTGTGTCCAATTTTCTGCTTTAGCTAATTTGTGTTCGGTGTTGGTGTTGAATCCCAAAACCCCTAACACTTTTCCCATAGAGAATTAATCCTTATAACCTCGCAATAACTTTTTAGTTAGACTTAGAAACTTCTCTCATTTTATTTAGAACTAGCTTATAGTTAGATTGTTAGAATTCAGTAGATATTAAGAGCCATTCTTTGTGGATCACGATCCTTATATGCCAGTTACTTGTAATAAGTTAAGTCAAGGTTTTTTGATACCGATTTCTAACCCTATCAAATGGCGTTGTTGCCGAGGAATGATGTTTAGTTTTGAGTCTTTAGCAGTTTTTACGGTTCTAGTTCATCTTTATTTCATTTCTTTTCACTTTTTTTGTTTAGTTTTTATATTGTGATTGCCATTGCTAACCTTCTACTTAGCTTTCATTTTGTATGCCATTAGGAAGAAGTAGTAGAGCCTATCCACTAGCCCCACAAAATCCTGAGATCGAGCATACCATTAGAGCTATTAGAAGAGGCTTGAGAGCAGGAGATAACTCATTCCAAGTAAAGGGAGAAGAAATTAATCCAAATCCTTCTAGCCCTACTTTAACTGAGGTAGTTTTTAGTCCCACTTTGTTTTTCAATAGCTCTAACTATTGGGGATTAGGGAGCTAAGCAATTGAAAATTACAAAAGATCCCTTAATGGTCAAAGAGGTAGCCCAATACATTGTAAACATGGTGGAAAGTCAACAAGAGAAACATACTTATTTTAGTATGGTATTCTAAGGACTTGACTTGGGATGACTTTTCCTGAGTTTTGGAAACTTTCTACTTTGGAAAAGTGGTAGCTTAGGGAGAAATGGATTATGCTTAAAATAGAAGTAGGGAGTAAATAAATTGTTTTAAAATCATAAAGGTTCAAACTTTAGGATTAGGGCTTGAATCCGGGCTTGATCAAAGTTGTTTTAAAGTTGGTCAAAGCTATGTTAACGTGAGAGTCAAAGGTTGACCAAGGAAGTTGGTCCATGTTCCTACATTCCAAGTTGGCATGGGAAATGAAAATTTTTTGCTGATTCTTGATGACTTGAAGAGTTGGGTATGATAAGAAGACTTGAAGAGTTTGATGGACGATAAAGACTTGAAGATAAACACGTCTAGCATGGATAAGAGAGCATATTGATTCAACTTCTTAAAAGATAAGGCATATAGTGTTTTAGCTTGTTAGCAAGTTTTATCTTTTGAGTCTTTTTCAAGTATTATGCAACTATAATTAGCCTATCATAGGAATTTTTGGATTTCTATGCATAGTTATCTTAGGATTAACTAGCCAAAGTCGGTTTTATCTTTGTTCCTAGGGATTCATGTGTAAATAAAGTTATTAGTGCTCTAAAATTCTTGTAATTCACATGTAACTAGAGTTATTAGTGCTCTAAACTTCTTGTAAACCCTAGGGAGCTCCTACTATATAAAGGAGTTGAATTGCATTGAATGAAAATCAGATATTGATGAATTAAACCCTTGTCTTTATGACTTTCTGAATTCCCTAAGCTTTTGGATTAAAGTTTGTATATTCGTCCTTTGTTAGCCTATTTCGATCGTTGATGAAATTCGTGGTGTTCTAAGGAAAACTTTTTGGATTATTTGGTGGTGCAACTGTATCTAATTTATTCCTAAAGCTGTTCAACGAATCTATCCCTTTGTTATTTCAAATTCACGTACTAAAACATCAAAAAATACGTCCAAACACATTCCTTGACAAAACTGTTTGAAGTGAGTATTCTTCGAAGAATTCTTCAATTATTCAAGCTTGTATTTTTCGATTTGAGTATCCAAAAATACAACATTTGGTATCAGAGCCAAACAAAAGTTTTGAGGCTTTAAAACCAATGCAAATACATGGATTTTTCAAGTAGTTATCATCACCAAAGTGAGAATGATGATTACATGTCTTTGGTGAGAGGAATGCACGTTTGGAGGGTGAAGTTGAGCTATTGAGGGCGCAACTCAAGTATTCAACAAAGAGGAGATGAACCACCATCACACCATTTAGGAAAGGAGATTCCAACGTCTCTTATGCATGATCGATTTGGTAATTCGAATTCTAGCTCTTCCTTTTTTGATATTAAAGTTGATATACCTGAGTATGATGGGAGATTAGATGCTGATGAGTTTGTAGAATGGTTGAGAGTAGTGGAGAGGGTGTTTGATTATAAAAAATACCTAATGAAATGAAGTTAAAGGTGATTGCTTTGAAGTTACACAATTATGCCTCCAGTTGGTGGGAAAACGTGTGTAACAAGAGGGAAAGAATGGGAAAAGATAAGGTAAGGACGTGAGAAAAGATGAAAAAACTGTTAAAAGAGAAGTTCCTACCTTCCTACTATGTTCAAGAGAATTTCATGAGATTTCATCATCTTGAACAAGGTGGAAAAACGGTAGAGGAGTATGCCCGTGAGTTTGAGGGGTATTTGGTGAAGTGTGGTGTTGATGAGGATGAGCCGCAGATGGTGGTGTGTTTTCTAGGAGGTTTGGAGGATAGAATCTCTAGGGTGGTGGAGTTACACCCATATTCAACCTTAGAAGAATTAATCCTTTTAGCGCATAAGGTGGAAAACCAACAAAAAACCAAACCTGAAAACACAAGAACCTATTCTAAATCCACTCAAAACCAATGAACCTACCCTACTCAAACATGTCCAAATCTTCCTAACCCATCAAACACGAACCCTACCCCACAAAAAAACCCCATCCAAAACCAACGCAACTCCATAAGATGTTTTAGATGTCAAGGCTAAGGGCATATTGCATTTGATTTCCCTAACAAGAAGATTATATCATTAGCTGAATACTCCATGCATAGCAATCCCTATTTTGAGGAGGAAGAAGTATTTAGAGACGAGGAGTTTGTAGGAGAGAATAATGAAGATTAATCAAGGAATTTTGGCCTAGAGGAAGGAGAGTATCTAGTAGTGTGAAGGGCGTTGAGTAGTGTGGCCTAAACAGAAGATCAAATGCAATGAAAAGCCATCTTCTTCACGAAATGCACTATCAAGGGAAAGGTTTGCTCTTTGATCATTGATGGAGGAAGTTGTACTAATGTTCCATCTCACATATTAGTAGAGAAACTCAAATTGCCTACCTCACCACATCCACATCCATATGTGATTCAATGGATCAATCATGGCAAGGGAATTAAAGTAAGTTCTTGTGTTTTACTCAATATCAATATTGGTAACTATAAGGAATAACTATGGTGTGATGTTATACCTATGGATGCATGTCATGTATTGTTGAGAAGACCTTGGTTGTTTGATAGGAAGGTGGTACATAATGGATAAAAAAACACAAGAGCAGTGACACATATGCCTTTAACAAAAACAATCATAAAATCACCCTAACCCTAATGACACAAAAAAAGCCTAACACCACAAAAACAAACCCTAGCCTAACCAAAAATAAAACACATACCCTTACCACCATTCTAAAAGCTGAAGAACAAGAACATCAGTGTATTACACCCTTTATATTGGCGAGTTTGGAGGAAGAGGAGGACTTAGTCAAGGAGAAACCTGGCCACCCTTTACTCATCCCCTTACTCGAAGCCTATGATCACATGTTCCCAAAGAAGATCCCACCTAGGCTTCCTCTTAAATATGACATCCAACACAAAATAGATCTTATCCCAAGATTGGTTTTACCTAATAAGCCTGCCTATAGAACAAACCCTAAAGAAATTGAGGAGATCAGGAGGCAAGTAAAGGGATTGTTGGAGAAAGGGATGATAAGGGAGTCGTTGAGCCCATGTGCTGTACCTACATTATTGGTACCAAAGAAGAACGGAGAGTGGTGCATGTGTGTGGATAGAGCTATCAATAAGATCACCATCAATTATTGTTTTTCCATTCCTAGATTAAAAAATCTATTGGATGATATTTATAGAGAAAAGGTGTTTTCAAAAGTGGATTTGAGGAGTGTATATCATCAGATTAGAATCCATGAAGGAGATGAATGGAAAACCGCATTCAAAACTAAAGAAGGGTTGTATGAATGGCTTGTGATGCCCTTAGGTCTTTCAATCGCACCTAGCACTTTTATGAGGCTTATGAACACGTGTCTTAAGCCATTTCTTGGTGCCTTTGTTGTGGTTTACTTTGATGATATTATGATCTACAACAAATCTAAAGAAGAATATCAAGAGCATTTGCAAAGGGTATTTGAAGTACTTTCTTGTGAAAAGCTCTATGGAAACTTGGAAAAAAGTGATTTCTTTACTTCACAAGTTGTGTTTCTAGGCTTTATTATTTCTTCTCAAGGTAGGTGAAAGAAAAGTGGAAGTAATTTGAAGTTGGCCTGTTCCCACAAGTAATCAACAAGTTCAAAGCTTTCATTGTCTTGCATTATTCTATAGAAGGTTTGTTCGTGATTTCAGTACTATTATGGCTCCTCTCACAGAAATCACAAAAGTGAAAAAGTTTGAGTGGAACCCTCTAGCTTAGAAGGCATTTGAAGAGGTAAAGCATCAGTTGACTTCAACACCAATTCTAGCACTTCCAAAATTTAAAGATATCTTTTAAGTAGGGTAGAATGCATCTGGGGTCGGTATTGGTGTCGTGCTATCTCAAAATGGAAGGCCTTTAGCCTATTTCAGTGAAAAGCTCAATAAAGTCAAGTGCAAGTACTGAACCTATGACAAGGAATTATATGCTCTAGTACGTGCTCTTGACCATTGGCATCACTATATGGTTCCAAAGGAGTTTATCCTTCATTATGATCATGAGACCTTAAAGTATTTTCAAAGCAAACAAAAGCTACAACCTTGACATGCTCAGTGGGTTGAGTTTCTTCAAGCCTTCCACTTCATGATCAAACATAAGTCTGGAAAACTCAACAAGGGGGCGGATGCTCTTTCAAGAAGGTATCTTCTTTTTAATTCTTTACATACTAATGTTGTTGGCCTTGAGATCTTGAAAGAATTCTATAAAGGATATGTTGACTTTGGAAAACTCTATGAAAAATGCTCAAAGAAAGCAATAGGGGAGTATTATCTGTTTGAAGGGTTTCTATTCAAAGGAAGCCAAGTCTGTATCCCCAAACACAATTTGAGAGAGTTCTTCATCACGGAGGTTCATGAAGGAGGCATATCTAGACACTTTGGTATTGAAAAGACCAAATTTCTTCTAGCTAAACATTTCTTTTATCCCAAGATAGCACATGACGTGGAGTTTATTGTCAAGAGGTATCCCACGTGCCAAAAGGCTAAAAGTCACACTCTTCCCGAAGGACTCCATATACCCTTACCAATTCCTCAAGCTCCTTGGGAAGATATCAGTCTAGACTTCATTACTAGAATGCCTCAAACTTAATGCAACATAGACTCAATCGGCGTGGTTGTGGACAAATTCTCTAAAATGGCGCATTTCATTCCATGTCACACTACTTATGATGCAGTTCATGTTGCTAATCTGTACTTTAAAGAGGTGGTTTGTCTGCATGGGATCCCTAAGTATATGGTGAGTGATCGTGATTCAAATTTTCTTAGTCATTTATGGCTAACATTGTGGAAGAAGATGGGTACCAAGTTAAAATTCAGTACTTTTAGTCATCCTTAAATGGAGGGGCAAACCAAAGTGACTAATTGTACATTAAGGACTCTTTTAAGATCATTGATCACGAAGAATCTTAGGGAATGGGAAGAAGTGCTATCCCATACAGAGTTTGCATACAATAGGGTTCTAAGTAAGACAACATGCCTTAGTCCCTTCGAAGGGGTCAATGGGTTCAATCCTTGTACACCTATTGATTTAGCACTGTTTGTAGTAAAGGCTAATTTTAGCCTAGAGGTAGAGGACATAACTAAAGAGATCAAAAAGATTCATCAACAAGTTCGTTCCAAGATTGAAAAGGTACATTAAAAAGTCAAGGCACAAATTAACAAAAAGAAGAGGGATTCCAGATTCAAAGTGGGTGATTACGTATGGATTTATTTAAGGAAAAAACGTTTTCCTTCAAAAAGACGTTTTAAACTTAGCCCTAGATCTGACGGTCCATTTAGAATCTTGGAGAAGATCAACAACAATGCTTATAAGGTAGAGCAACTTCTTGGAAATTAAGGAGTATCTGCTACCTTCAATATTGCTGATCTTAGTCATTTCTATGAAGCTCTTGAAGATTTGCCAAGTTTGAGGGCAAATCTTTCTGAAGAAGGGAAGGATGTTGAGTATCAAGGAGCTATGCAATTGAAGATTACAAAAGATCTCTTAATTGTCAAAGAGGTAGCCGTTTGTATTGTAAACATGGTGAAAAAGTCAACAGGAGAAACATACTTATTTTAGTATGGTATTTAAAGGCATTGACTTGGGTGGAATTTTCCTGAGTTTTGGAAACTTTCTACTTTGGGAAAGTGGTAGCTTGGGGAGAAATGAATTCTTCTTAAAATAGAAGTAGGGAGTAAATAAAACGTTTTGAACCCATAAAGATTCGAACATTAGGAGTAGAGCTTATATCCGGGCTTGGTCAAAGTTGCTCTAAAGTTGGTCAAAGCTAGGTCAACATGAGAGTCAAAGGTTGACCAAGAAAGTTGGTCCATGTTTGTACATTCCAAGTTGGCATGGGAAATTGAAGAGTTTTGTTGATTCTTGATGACTTGAAGAGTTTGGTATGATAAGAAAACATAAAGAGTTTGATGGAGGATGAAGACTAGAAGATAAACATGTCTAGCATGGATAAGAGAGCGAATTGATTCCACTTCTTCAAAGATAAGGCAGATAGAGTTTTAGCTTGTTATCAAGTCTTATCTTTTGAGTCATATCGAGTATTATGCAACTATAAATAGCCTATCATAGGAATTTTGAAGTTCTATGCATAGCTATCTTAGGACGTTGATTCTTTAATGTTTCTAGTTAAGTTTATCTTAAGGTTAATTAGACAAAGTCAGCTCTATCTTTGTTACTAGAAATTCACGTGTAATTTGAGTTATTAATGCTCTAAACATCTTGTAATTCATGTGTAACTAGAGATATTAGTGCTCTAAACTTCTTATAAACCCTTGAGAGCTCCTACTATATAAAGGAGTTGAATTGCATTGAATGAAAATTAGATTTTGCTGAATTAAATCCTTGTCTTTGTGACTTTCTGAATTCCCTAAGCTTTTGGATTAAATTTTAGTGTTTTCGTCCTTTGCTAGCCTATTTCAATCATTGATGAAACTAGTGGTGTTTTGAAGAAAACTTTTTGGATTCTTTGGTGGTGCAACTATATCTAATTAATCCCTAAAGCTGTTCAACAGATCTATCCCTTTGTTCTTTCAAATTCATGTACAAAAAATCCAAAAACACGTCCAAACACATTCCTTGACAAAACCGTTTGAGGTGAGTATTCATCGATGCATTCGTCAATCATTCAAGCTTGTATTTTTTGATTTGAGTATCCAAAAATACAACACTAAACCTCTTTTCTCTATGGTATAAGGTATTGATAGGCCTTTAAGGTAGTATGGAGCTCCTGAAACTTTCTAGGCACAAAGTGGTATAATGCAACCCACTACGGAGGTTAATAACTTTGAGTTGAAGTCCACACTAATCACTTTGGTTGAAATCCATCCCTTCGGAGGAGAGAAACATGAGCCACAACACTCTAATTTGAAGTAGTTTATAAGATACCATGACACCATTAAAGCAAATGGGGGTGACTCAGGATTATGTTAGGTTAAGCTTGTTTAAATTCTCTCTCACGGGCAAGGCTAGTGAATGGCTTGGGAAGATGGAGCCAAACTCTTTGAGGACATTAGAAGAGTTCATAGGAGCATTTATATATAAGTTCTTCCCACCATCAAAGACTGTCGAAATGAGGACAAAAATTACAATGTTCGGTGAAAGGATGATCAAACATTGTTTGAAGCATGGAAACAATTTAAAGGGTTGATAAAATCGTGCTCACATCATCGAATGGAGAAGTGACTTCTTCTTTAGAGCTTCTGTAATAGATTGTGTTAACATAAAAAAAAAAGCCTTGATGTAGGAGTTAGTGGAGCTATCAGGAGACTAAACCCACTGAAGCATTCAAAGTGATAGATCAAGTAGTTGAAAATTTTGTTGACTGGAACAAGGGTGAGGGGGTGCATCCCAAACGAGGAGGAAGGTATGAATTAGATTCCATTAGTGTGTTTTCTTCTAAGTTAGATACACTCACCAATAATTTTAATGAAGTCGTGTTTATAGTCCGATGCGAGGCATTCATTCCCCACATGCATCTTGTTCTAATACTCCTATGTTTGTTTTATTTTGTGATATTTGTGGTGATTATGATCATAAACCTTTGCTTTAGTTTTATGTTGTGATATTTGTGGTGATTATGATCATAAACCTTTGCATCATCACTTACTAACATTAATAGGAAATATATCATCTGGTATGGAATAGGTTAATACCATGAATAACATGGCATCAAACCCTAAATTTGACCCTTACTCTAACACCTACAATCCAAGGTGGAGAGCTCACCCAAACATTGGTTAGAGAAATGTGCATAACTAGGCGTAAGGGAACTTTAATGGGAATAATGAGGAGAACTTTAAAAACTAGGGATCAAGAAATTTTAGTGGCTAAAACTAAGAAAATTTCCAAGGTAATAGAGGCTATGAGAACAAGGGGCAGGATTATTTTGGAGGGAAAGGATATGGAAATATGGGCCTAATTAAAATTATAATTGGTTTTAAAACCCAAACCAAGGCCAATTGTAACATCCTAACCAACAAAACCCACCCGGTTTCAATGCAAGTCCTAGGCCAAATACTTCCCCTCCTCAGCTACCCCCTCAGAAGTCTAACTTAGAATCATTGACGAAGAGTTTTAGCCACCCAAACCAAAAAGAACAATGATATTAAAGAAATCTTGAGGCAAATACAAACCCATACTAAAATGCTTGAAAACCAAATTGCCTAGTTGCCATAGTGACTAGGAGTGAAAAGGCTCTTAGTGAAGCACCTAAGACAGTGGTTAAGAAGATAGATGAAAGTCAACTTAAGGTTTCCAAAGACCAAAATAGAGATGAGGCTAATGAAGGTAAGAGTGAGATAAAGGAGAGTGAAAAGGAGAATAGGCAAATAAGTGTTACCCCCTCCCATGAGAAGCTACCCTATCCAGGTAGGTTTGCAAGGTCTAAGATATGAGAAATTTGTAAAATTACTAGAGATTATTAGTAAGCTTTATATCAACATCCCTTTTACTAATGCAATCAAGCAAATGCTTACCTATGCCAAGTTCCTTAAGGATATTCTAAGTAATAAACGAGAGGTAGGTGTTGTGGAGACTATTAGATTGCTAGAATCTTATAAATCCATCATCCAAAATAATTTGCCTACTAAGTTAGTGAGGGAACATCTTGATTCTACCTCCTCTCTGTCATTGCAGCAAGACCTACATCATCTGATTGGAGATACTAAGGTCAAGAAAGAGCTAGATGAGACCAAGGCATCCCTAAAAGTGGAGATGAAGCCTCTACCATCCAACCTCAGGTATGAATTTCTTGGTCCCTCATTCACTTACCCAGTCATTGTCAGTTCTTCCTTAGAAAAAGAGGAAACATCAAGTTTACTTGATGTATTGAGATTACATAAAAAGGCTATGGGGGTACACTATTGATGATACAGGGGAATAAGCTCCACCCTATGCATGCACCATATATCATTGGAGGATGATGCTAAGCCTTCCATTAAAAGGTAACGAAAAGTCAATCCCCTTGACAATGGAGGTCATAAAGATAGAAATTCTCAAACTCCTTGATGTAGGTGTCATCTACCCTATCTCTATCAATAAGTGGGTGGCGCTAGTGCATGTTGTTCCTAAGAAAGGTAGAACGACTATGGTGATGAACAAAAAAGGGGAGAAGATCTCTACAAGAACTGTAATCGATTGAAAGATGTGTATAGATTATAGGAAATTGAACACCTCCACCAAAAAGGATTACTTTCCCCTCCCCTTCATAGATCAGATTTTGTAAAGGTTAACAAGGCATAAATATTTTTGTTATCTTGACGGATTATTGATATTCTTTCAAATCTGTAGATGGCCTTATCAGATGATGTGTGCCTGAATGAAGAGGTCCCTAGTGTCCTAATTATGTGTCATTCCTGAGGAGAACAACTAAGGTTTCGCAATTTGGCTTATAATGGCCAACCTTGTTCATGAATGCTTAGGAATATGTCAATAAATGTGATCGATGTCAAAAGACCAAAAATATCTAAAAAAGGGATGAAATGCCTCAAAACTCGATCCTAAAGCTTGAGATTTTTGATGTGTGGGCTGTTGACTTCATGGGACCATTCCTATTATAACACCCCCAAATTACTAACACAATAATAATAATAATAATAATAATAATAATAATAATAAAAATAAAAATAAAAATTTTAGTAACTTAGGGGTATTACCGACACCTGTCACCACGCTTCGGTTGTGCTAACTAATTACTATATTGCAACGGAAGAAAAATATGATTTATTTATTAAAAAGGAATTTTGAATATTCAAAGGTATCAAAAGTTGAATAAGAAAATTATGAAAACTCTTAGCTACTATGTGCCCTTTGATGTAATGCTCCCATGCACATTTATTACTGCAAACTTACTCATCATAAATGATAGGTAGGGAGAACAAAAAACAAATAGGAAAATGCACGTCAGTGTATAAACACTATGTATATATACATGATAAAAGAAATACTTTGACTTTTAAATTCCTTTATTTCGAACTTGTCTTCTTATAATCAATAAACTTTAAATCTTATCTTTCTTTATAATAATCCAATACAAATAGAATTATTAAAACACTTAATAAAATAATTTTATTTTCTTATATTCCCTTCTTGATCCTAAGTGTGTACACCCCCCATGTTAGTTATCCTATTACAAATTTATTAATAATAACTCTCCTCTTATAACTACTTTAATAAATTCTTTAAATACAAATAC
Source organism: Dysphania ambrosioides (assembly GCA_026401315.1). Lineage (NCBI taxonomy): Eukaryota > Viridiplantae > Streptophyta > Magnoliopsida > Caryophyllales > Amaranthaceae > Dysphania > Dysphania ambrosioides. The sequence goes on along the minus strand of CM048665.1, from coordinate 12,682,050 downwards.
CTTGGTTTAATTATTAAAACTCATTGCAAATTAGTAAATCTCAAATGCCAATTAACCCTTTTGAAACATAATACATATTAAATAAATAAGGTAAATGTATATCATCCTTTTTTTTATAATTGGAATTTTAAATAAATAACCATATATATATTTTTAAAAGTGGCGCATGGCTAAAATTTCAATTTCTATTAATTAAGCAAATTATGTATATAATATATATATTAAAATTTTTGAAATTTTCTAAAATTAATATTGTAGCTTAGCATAATATAATTCACAAAATTTCACAACAAAACATTCAATATCACATAAAAAGATTTTATAAATATATGTACCTTAAATTCTAGTACTTCCTACCAACTTTTACAAAACTTCAAGTTGATCCTCCTATCAATTAAAATAAACTAATTAACATAGTATAACACAATAATTATGCATAAAATATTGAAATGTTGATTAAATTTAGAAATAGTTTTAAGAATTAAACAATTTGTAAAACAATTAAAATAATTAAATAGTTACGGGAAAGAGGAGGCTCACGGTGACCGATGGTTGTTGGTTGCGCAAAGTGGCCGGAGAGATGGAGAGAGTGGCTAGAGAGAGAGGGAAACTTTTTGAGAGAAGTAGAAAGTATTTGATGATTTTGTTTAAAGAATGAGGTGAGGTATAAGGTCCATTTATAGTGAAAATTAGGGTAAATTATTAGGGTTTAAAAACTAAAAACTAAAAGATAAATATAAATTTAAAATGATACTTATCTTTAAAATTATTTGAAAAATCTTTTTTTTTTCAAAATAATTTAATTATTAGATAGTTTAACCAATTAAAATCAATTAATTCAAAACAAACCAATTAGAATTAGTTAACAAGGATAAATTATATATATATATATATATATATATATATATATATATATATATATATAGCAGCTGATCGTGATTAGATAAGTTTGGGAATTTTTTTATTTGTAAATATATAAAATTTTTAACAAACATCAATTTTAAATGAAAATAACCTTTATTAATATCTTAATATGATTTTTTTTGAAACACTAATCATGGCAGCTGTCCATGATTAGATAAGATTGATATTTTTTTTTGTAAATATATCTAATTTTTAATAAAATTCATTTTAAACTAATACAATTTTTATAAATATCTTAAACTGAATTTTTTTCTAAGAATAATTTCTTAAAAATTTGTAGAATATTCTAGAATAAAAGTGATACTTGGGATATTTTAAGAGCTTTTTGTAAACTTAATGGAATAGTTAAGAAATTAAATATTTATTAAATGATTTTTTTAATAAATTTATTTAAATAAATATGTAAATTGCGGTCAATAATTATGATTAGCGCCAAAAGAATTTTAAAATTATTTAATTGTACAAAAATGTTCTTAAAATAGTTTTATTTTAAAATGCTAAAATATAATGTACATATAATTTTCAATAAAACTTAGCATATAAATGTTTCAATATAATGTCTAAAATACGGGGTATTACATCCATCCTCTAGCGGGAATAAGAACATATTGGTAGCGGTTGACTACGTGAGTAAGTGGGTGGAAGCAATTGCCTCTCCCACAAATGATCGTAAGGTAGTTATATTGCTCTTTGAGAAGGTTGTTTTTCCGAGGTTTGGAGCCCCTAGAGCCATCATAAGTGATGGTGGTTCAAATTTTACTAAGGATGTCCTCCAAAGACTCCTTAGGAAGCATGGAGTCCACTACAAGATATAGTTGGCATATCACCCTCAAACTAGTGGGCAAGTAAAAATCTTGAATTGGGAAATCAAGATTATACTTGAGAAGAGCATTAAGAGGATCCAAAAGGACAGGTTTCTTAAGCTTAATGATGTTCTTTGGGCTTATAGGGTAACTTTCTAGACACCTATAGGCACTACCCCATATAAGATGGAGTATGAAAAGAGTTGCCATCTCCTAGTAAAGTTGAAACACAAAGCATTGTGGGCAATAAAGCATATCAAATTCAATCTCAAGAGTGCAGGTGAAAAGAGGCTCGTAGACCTCCACGAATCAAAGGAACTCTACATGAACCCATATGACAGTTCCAATATCTACAAGGCCCGAGCTAAGGAGTGGCACGATAAACACATTATAAAGAAGGAGTTTTGAGTGATTGACCAGGTGTTACTATACAATTTGAGGTTAAACTTGTTCCTCGGGTAGTTGAAGTAGACATGGAGTGGCACATTTGAAGTATTGAAGGTGTTTCCTTATGTTTTAGTAGAATTATGGAGTGAATCATCGAGGGCATTTAAGGTCAATGTCCAACACGTCACGATTTACTACCAAGGAGACAAGATTGGGAACATCTAAACAATAACAGTACTGGAGTTTTAGGCCAACCCAACCGAATGAGAATCATGAATAATGTCAAGCTATTTACTATAAAAAATCACTTGCGGTAGGCAACCCAAATTTTCTAACTTTCCTTTTCATTTCTTTGTTTTAATTTTTTGTTTTTTATCTTAGATTTTGATTCTCAATGAATTTGTGTATTTCAGGTACAGTGCACTGAGGATCTGGAGCCAAATAAGAGGGAGTATTAGAGAAAAAGGGATTAAAAGGATTGAAGAAAAGATGGGTTGAAAATGATGGCAAATAAGCATTCAACATTTAGCCGCATAAAAAATAAGAAGTCTACAAAAATTGACCTAAATGGCCGCTTAAGAATTGCACTGAGCGGGCTCTTACTTCAATATTTTGGAGCAAATAGAAGAATGCGAGTGGTCTCTAAGTGGGCATCAAGCACCCCCTTAAAAGGATTTAAGGGTAGAAATCTTAAACTGAGCGGGTGCTCATCATTCCTTCTGAGCGGCCTCTTAGAAAGGAAATAGCTGCAGGTTAGAAGAATGCGAGCACACAATAAGCAAGGAGCAAGCTCCCGCTTATAAGAACTTATCAAAGTAGAAAATGACCTGAACAGGCGCTCATACACCTTTCTGAAGCTTGCTCAAAAGGAAAATTTTCCCCAGATCTGCTTATAAGCGGGTGCTCATAAATTGTTCTAAGCGCCCACTCAGGCCTTACTCTTGATGAGCTCAGGATTCTTTTTATGCAAGAATAACTCTTTTTCTCTCCCAATATCTACATAATTCACCTTCAACCTTCAAACTCACTTTCTCTCTCTAAAAACCTCCCATTGTCCTCATAATCTTTCGCCCATATCTCATCCATTTATCAACCTTTTCATTCCAAATTATAACTATTCTTTTCCCCTCTGCTTGTTCTACACTTTGGTACCAGTTTTTTTTTTTTTTTTTTTTTTTTTTTTTTTTTTTTTTTAGAAATAACCACTTGTGAGATAAACCCCAATTTGAAACTCTAAGCATTTTTAGGTGGATTCTCAAGGTTTTTTTGCTTGAAATTTTTGGAATTTCTTACTCACTTTCTCTTTTCAATTCTTGTTTCAATCTTTATATATTATTGTTGGTTTTTTGAAAATTTTTGGTGATGTTTTTACTTGATTAGGTTAAACCTAGAGAAATTAGGTTGTGAACATAGATTTGGTGATTTGGTTGATCTTGAATATTGTGATCTTAGAATTGATGGTGTTGAACTCTTTATAGTTGTATTTTGGTGTTAAATATTTGGGTTTAGGCTATTGTTATGACATTTTGGGATAATTTAATTATATTTAGGAAATATGTTTTCTAGGAAGAAATCAAAGATCTCTAAATCATCAAGTGCCTCCCAATCATCAAAACCAATAGTACCAACCTTTAAATTCATTAGCCCTAACCATAAATCCTACTATAATAAGATAAAACTCCAAAAGCTCCTAAGTACCCGATTCTATGAGAAAGACTCTACGGAGAAATTAGGAATCCTAGAGGACCTCTTTACCTTGATTTCTAACTTGGGGTGGGAAGAGTTTTGCCTCCTCCATAATTATACATATAAGAGGCTCAACTTTGAATTTCTAGCTCCTTAAGAGAGGAACAAATCGGGGAGTATGATTACTAGATTACCTTTCAGCTATTTAACCAACCATAATGTATTACCTTGCCGAACTTAACCAAATTTTCAAATGGGATCCCACTTATGCTTTAGACATAGGCCAGTTCAAAAATTATAATAAAGTAGGATGTGGAGGACAATCACTGAGGATATGGAATACCAATCCAACACCTACTATGCCTCCTACAATATCCACTTTTGTCTAAGGACCCTTCATAGGCTATTTAGGTAATCAATTTTTGTAAGGAAGGACCTAGGGAAGACTGCGAGAGATGAAATAGAACTACTATGGATGATATCTATAGGGAAAGAGAGGTTGGGAAGTATGCTTAACTTTGGGCATTAGTTTTTGGTGAGGTACCTTGACCACAAAAGGGGTTGCCTGACTAGGAATATTCATAAGGGGGGCATGGTTACCATTATTGCACATGCTTTAGGTTTTGCAAAGCAGTGCTAGATACTTACCCTCGTCGATGTACAGGGACATTTACCTCAACATCGAGGTTATGAAGAGGATATGGGTGGAAGGTGTAGAGGGTAGTCATCTTCTACCTTCCAAACCCAAATTAAACAAGCATAATGCGAGAATGGGGCAATGTGTGGAAGATCCCCACACATGATTTACAACAGCCACATGCCTCTAACGCCCACACAACCCCACCTAGACCTACAGGAGGTACATCTTCCTCCCATGTTCCCGTCCACTCCTTTAATTTAGAAGAAGAATTTAGGAAGCTTAGTATGTTGATGTAGGGCCAGGCTGAGGCCCAAAGGGGTAATATGATTCGCGAGAATTAAATTTATGACTATCATGTTAACCTTGGGGATTTTTTACCTTGCATTAACTACCCCTATGATCCCCCTCAGCTTGGTCCCGTCCTCTCATGGTCCTAGGACAGCACACCCACCTACCCATATTAAATGGGTCCTCTGTCCCTAATGTCACACCCCCTTCTTTTCCCCCAATGATTATACTAAGCATAGGCCAGAGATGTGACTACTAAGGTGATACGGGTGGGTGGGATGGCCTAGCAGGTGTGCCACCCTATGAGAATTATCTTGATCATGTGCGGTATGACTGGCCGCCCTATATAGATACATCGGGTCTTGATGTTGACCCTACCTGAAAATTCTTCTCTCATAATGATAAGGAGAGGTGTAGGAAGGGTAAGGGCCCCAGTTCCATCTAGTTATACCCTTAATTATTTACCTACCCTTTTATTTATCAATTTTTGCGCTGAGGATTGTGCTTCACTTGAGCTTAAAGGGGTTATTTCAAAAAGGGTTGGGTCTTAGCTTCCTCCACTTATCCTCCATTGTAGAATCCATGTATAATTTTCTCTTCTTTATTTTTGAGTGTTTAGAGCTAGAGTAGGAACTATTATTCTTGTGATTCTTGTGGTTATGTTGTTTTTTGCCTTTAAGTGACCATTGGTCAACTCTCTGTTAGGTATTATTTTTTCATGAGTATTAGCAAATGAGAAAAAGCAAGAGGGTAAGGTATAATCTTTTCTACTCTCCTTTTATTGCTTTCATTGGTGTGTTTTTTTTTTTTTAGTCTAGAGGAAGTCAATTATTTGAGGATGTATGACACTTCATTGTTGAAGGCATTTAGCATGTTTTGAAGGATTAGTTAACCATTGGTTTTGATGACCATGGTTAGTTGTTGTTTGTATTGTTAGATAGCCTTTCCCATATCTTACTCCCATGCATTGTTCTACTTGTTTTCTTTTCTTCTCTTGTCTTTTGCAAAAAATATAGAAAAGCCAAAAACATTTGAGTTTTACTTTGAAAGGCAAGTAGTTTATTTTCCTGAATGATTTTTTTTTCATTGAGCCAGGCATAAATAGGACATATACCCTGTTGAATATTTTCCTTTCTAAAATTTAAGAGTTTACATGGTTTAGACTTAAATTTAATTGGAAAGAGTTTATAATGGACTTTTTTTTAGGTAGCCAAGAAACTATTTGGATTATGACCCATAGCTAAGTACCCCTCCTTTTCCCTTACTAAGTGAAATACTTATGATTAGCATATGCACCCCATGTTGAGGAAATATTTTAAAGCCATCAACATGATTTGAATTGAGTAGTAAGGATCCTTAAATTGTCATTCTTTGATCAAGAACTTTTCTTATGCTTACCTAAGACCATGCGAAACATCTTAGGGAAAGACAAAGACACTGTTGAACCCTATTCCTTATTCCTTAACAATTAACCTTTCTTTATATCTTGTATATTCTATCTTTCCTACCATTTGTTTCCTACTTGAGCTTAAATATCTCCCAAATTATCCATATTGGTAGGTATTGACTGATAGGGATAGATATCGGTCATCACAACATCTACTATTAATGAAACCTTGACTTAACCTATTACAAGTAATGGGCAAGTAAGGGTGTTGAATCCACAGGGAAAGGCTTTAAATAGCTACCAAACTCTAGCAATTCAACTACAAGCTAGATCAAACAAAGGTAACTAAAACTTAATGCGAGGTTCTAAAAGGTTTATTATATGGGGTAAAAGCGCTTGGGGTTTGGGATTTAACACCAATTTCTAACATAAACAAGATAAAGTTGGAAAATGGATTCAAAAATGAGATAACACAAGACTCACAGACTCACTACCGATCTATGTATTGAACTTAAAATATGTTGCGGGGAAGGGGTTTCAACTAGAAACCAACCTCTCGGTCATCTTCAAGGAAGAAAGAATTAAAATTAAGATTATTCACCTAATTGTATTCTAAATCATCCAAGCAACAAAATAGATTCAAAACAATAACCAATAGCTCAAAAGTCAACAACATTTAACATCAGGTCACTACCTAAATCAACATTTCATAATGTCTTTGACCTAAGAACACAAACTGGAGAAACCTATATGGCTAGTCTAGGTTCCAACCAAAACCTAATTTCAAATCACACATTATTCATAAAGAAACAAACTCCAAACTTTAAACAACATCCATGCTCGGGATCAAGTTTTCACCATATTCCACAACTAATCTAAATAACTCATGTCTAATACTAGAAAACATTGCAAAATTAAATATACTAGAAATACTACCAAATCACAAAATACATTATAATATTATGCCAAAAATAGAAAAAATAATCAAACATAAATAAACAAAAAAGAAAATAAACGAAAACTACAAAATATAAAGCAAGAGAGAGTAATATAATGACTGATATATTGACAAAGGACTGATGTCTGATAAGCATTGATTGCAATCTCGATGAGAATAACAAAAATTGATAACAAATCTACCAATAATCCAAGAGTTTTTGTGAATGGAAAATAAGTGACCTTTGAACTATGCTCTCTACTCTAAACTATGATAAACTATGCTTAATGTCTGCTCATGAATGAATGAATCCCCTTATGCTTTTTTCTGCTGCTCCTTTTCCTATAGAAGAGTTTGATCAGAATACGCAACTCGCCAAAAATAGACCTAAGTGCGCGCCTAATTCAAGAGCAAGCGCCCACTCATTGAGTGGCCACTAAGTTCAACCTTGAGCGCCCGCTCAAGCCTCAAAGCGCCCTCTTGGAATCCGCTCACTGTCCGCTCATTATTCTCAGCCTATCAATTTCCATTGAACTAATCAGCTTCTTGGATTCTTTTGAGCGAACGCTCAAGCCTTTTACTCTTGAGAGGCCTCTTGGTTCCATTCTTGAGCGATCTCTTAGCTTCCCTTCTTGGCTTTTCTACAATGCACCTCTATTCCTCGGTTCTTATGCTCATGCTAACTATCCTATATTAAGCCACGAAAACATGCATAAAAGTAGAAATGATATGGGAAATCAAGTAAAATAAGGCAAAAACACAAATAATGCATCTAAGCCTAGACCTTGCAAAAAACTGATGCAAAATGGAATAAAACGGGAAGAACTTGGGCAAAAATGACTACAAAACCCTATCAGGAAGATACAAACGAGTGAGAAAAATATCACTCATCAAATTCCCCTAAGCTTGGCTCTTCCTCGTCCTCAAGTAAGACTCTAGAATAAAGGATAAAAGACATCAAAGCACTAACCATAATAACTAAGGAAAACAAATAAACCTAACTCACTTTCATTAGAATCAAGGTTGATTTTTGCAATAATCAACAAGCCCTTTAAACCCCTTAATTTCTTGGGAGGATGAGTGTGCTCTCATAAGGGTTTCTTAGGAGGTAACCCATAACTCTCAAAATGAAATAAAACCAAGGAAAGAATTTTAATTACTAAAAAGAGAGAAACTAAAAGAAATGAAAAGAAGTAAAAGGAATTAAAAAGGAGATGCAACAAGTTGGCATTCATGGGACAACATTGTGGTGGATGTTTAACTTTCTAAATAGTGAGAGAATGCATAAGACTATATAAAGGATAATAAAGAAAGAATAGGAAACTATAGCTTTTATGCACCTAAATTAAAACACATAGACATTCTTCCAATGTTTTATTTCCATCCTTAAAGAATTAGCTTCTCATTACTCCTTGAGGAAGTTGAACAAATAAGAAAATATGGGTAATGACATATGACTTAACATCTTAATTGCCTTGCTTGTTTAATATGCTGGACCTTTACCTCCCTCCATTGAAAATAACTCAACTTCCTAAATTCAAAAGGACTTTAGGATATAATCTAGGTAAAAAAAGGAAAGGAATAGAACAAAATAAGGAAAGGCTTGGGTAATGGTGTGAAACTTAGCTTCATGAACAATGGAATTCTTATAATCTTGACCTTCACCTTATTTCAAGGCCTTGAGCCCATATATTCAGTGGAATACTAACTACTCTCCTCCACCAATCTTATTAAAGAATACATGAGTTTTTCGTTCTCAAATTCCCAAAAGACCCACAAATTTTTCTCATCTCATTTCTTCTTTTTCTTTATTTCTTCCCCTTTTTTTTCTTTTTTTTTTCTTATTTTTCTTTTGATTACTAAAAGATTCTACAAAAGATGAGTAGCTCATAAGAAGTGTTATACTAAAAGAAACAATTTCTGCCTCTTTTAAGCTTCATAACTCTTAAATCACCAATAATCCATCCATGAAACTTTCTTGCCAAAGAAATCCCATAAAAAATAAGGCGGTGAAGGTACATATTGGGTCAATGACTATCAATTGGATAATTTTGGAGAAATATAAGCTCAAAAAGGTAACAATTTATAGTGAAGATAGAATGTACAAGAAGTAGGGAAATGTTAATGGTTAAAGAAGAAGGAATAGGGTTCAAGAGTGCCTTTATCACTCCCTAAGAAGTTTGGTCACATTTTTGCTAGGTGTAGGACAAGTTCTTGATCAAAACATGACAAATTAAGGATCCTTTCCACTCAATGAAAATCTTGTTGAAGGCTTCAAAATATTTCCTCACCATGGGTTTGCAAATACCAATCCTAAGGATTTCACTCAGCTAAGGAAAAGGTGGTACGCTTAGCTAAGGGTCAAAATCACAATAGTTTCATCTAGCTTAACAAAAGTCCATCCTAAACTCTTTCAATTGCAATTTAAGTCTAAACTATATAAGCTCTAAAGGTTTAGGAAGGAAAATATTCAACAAGAAGAGTGTTCTATTCATGCCCAACTTAATACAAGAAAGACAAATTGAAAGAAATAAAACTGATTGCCTTGCAAAATAAAACTCAAAATCCTCTTGGATTTTTGGATTTTGTAAATGGAAATCAAATAGAAAGCAAAACAGGAAGAACCATGCATGTGAGAATGATATGGGAAAGGCTATCTAAATAATTTAACACAATCAACAACTAACCATGGTTATCAAAACCAATGGTTTCCAGCAAACTAATCCTCAAAAATAAGCTAAACACCTTGAATAATAAAATGCCATAGATCCTCGAACAATAAACTTCTCTAGACTATGAAAGGAAAAACATACTAATGAAAAAGCAATAAAAATGGGAGTAGGAAAGATTATACCTTGTCCTCTTGCCTTGTATTTTTGCTAATACTTATGAACATAAGAATAATAGTTCTTACTCTAGCTAAAAAGACACTAAAATAAAGAAAAGAAACTATACATAGATTCTATAGAGGATGGGGAATGAAGGAATCTAGAGCCCAATTCTTTTGGAAACCCCCTTCCCTAATCTTAAGTAAAGTACAATCCTTGGTGCGAAAAATGTGAAATAAAATGGGAGGGTTGATCAATCATGGTAGGACTAGCGGGTTCAAGGGCCCTTGCCCTTCCTACGCTTCTCCTCATCATTATGGGAGGAAAAGTTGTAGGTTGGGTTAATATCAAGACCCAATACATATCATCGTTTTAGAGCACGTTTACAACCCCATTTTAGTGTCGAGTCTCATGCTTTTATATTGGTTTTATGCACATTACATTCAATTTTACCTTGATCTTGTCCTCAAGCTGTTGTTAGGTCATTTCAGGTGATTTCGATAATTTTGAGGTAAAATGAGACGTTTTTGAGGCTTTGACACCTTTATCAAGAGTTTGGATGCATATATCATAGCTTGGGCATGCGTTCCAAGTCACTCTCAACGATCCCACAAACTCCAGAAGCCACTAGACACTTTAAAGGAGCTGTTCAGCAAGGTTATGGTTCAAATTCGACCGAATCTGACATCCATTCGGTCGAATGGAAGACAGGGATTCAAGCACATAAATCAAGCTCTCGGGAATAGCTGAATGAACACTCATTCGTCCGAATCAAGGCCCATTCGGCCGAATGGAAGCCCTCCTTCGGTCGAATGGAAGCCCTCCTTCGGTCGAATGGTGGACAGGGTGAGAAAAGTTGAGGTTTCTGTTTTAGGAGAATGGCCATCCTATTCGGCCAAATGGCCACCCATTCGGCCGAATCCCTTATTCATTCGGCCGAATGGAGCCTATCTCCGACTTTATTAGTTCTTTCTTAGGTCGGCGCTCGAGAGTTTTTCCTAGGGTTTCACCCCTTATGTCCCTAGGGTATAAATACCCTCTTACTTTGTAAATAACCCTCATGCCTACTTTGAGAGCTTTTGTGCCTAAACCTAGAACATCACTTTAAAGCTTTTCATTTCTTTCATGCATTATTTTAGATTTATAGCTTTCATTGCACTTCCTTTCAAGCTTTGTTTTTCGGATTCGGATTCCTTTTCGTCCAGGCAATTTCATTTATGCAGGGTATTGATTCTTTTCTGTTTTACTTCGTTTAATGCTTTCAAGTATTGTTTTTCTGAATTTCATTCCTCTTGCTATTATCATTGCTTTGTTTACGATTTTGATAGGATAGTTTTCGTTCTCTTATTCATTTCCATTCAGTTTGCTCATGCTTTCAATCATGTCTTTTATCATTGTGTATGTCCTAGTATTTATTACTATGTGTGAGTAGTTTTCTTAGGGGTTTGATTGGTGAAACCCTAGGTTGGCTCATTCTTCATGCGTAGAGTTAGGATTTGAGATTGTTAATGATTAATTGATTGATATTCGATGCGAATCTTATCCTGCCACTCCTTTGGAGACATAGAGCGATTATAGGTTGTTCGTGTGATTTATAGGGTCACAAACTTCCTCTCGTCATCTTGAGTGTCGTGATTCATTGTTGATTGATTTCTCCTAATTTAGCGTATTGATAGTTTGATTGTCCTGCCTAGGGTGGAACTAATCTGTCCCTGTTTTCCTTCCATAGCATATTATTGTTTTAGTTCTTTCTTTACTTTTCTATTATTAGTATAATTCTTTCAAATCTCCATATAAACCCTTTGCACCAAGTCTAGAAACTATTCCCCTTGTCCTTGTGGTTCGATCCCCGACTTATCACTACACTAGTTGTAGTAGTATTAGGGTGTTTATAAATTTAGTTTGCATAACTAATCTTTTAGTTAAACGACCTAAAAGAACGGTTATCATTAATCAAGGTAGTTCCCATAGGGCGACACACCCGCTGAGCCATCCCATCCACCCTTATAACCCAAAGGCCAAACCGGTCCATCACATGGATAAGCGAGATCACCTTGGTAATCACTCCCCCTATCTAAGTGTAATCATATGGGGATAAAGAAAGGGGAGTGACACTAGGGATGGTAAGACCCGTCTAATAAGGGTAAGTAGGGTTGTCATCCTTAGACCAAGAAAGGACAGGGCCGAGTTGAGGTGGATCGTAGGGGTAGTTAACGTAGGGTGAAAAATCCCTATGCTAGATATGATAGTCTAAAATTTGATTCTCATAAATCATACTACCCCTTTAAGCCTTAACCTGGCCATGCATCATCATAGTTGGTTTCCAAAATTCCTCTTCTAAGTAAAAAGAGGGGGAAGGGACTTGAGAGGAAAAGGTACCTCTATAGGTTAGAGGTGCCGCTACTTGGGTTCTAGGGACGTGTGGCTGTGGCCCCTAACTCGTAGGCATCTTCCATATGTTGACTCCATATCAGTAAGTTTGGGGTTTGGAAGGTAGCAGTGCACTACCCTTATCACCTTCTACCCATATACCTCGGGGTTGGTGTGAATTGGATGAAATCCATCCTTTTCATTACATCAATATCAATGTAAATATTGTTTACGTTAGCAGGGTACAGAAGCTTGTACTGCTTTACATAATCCAAAGCATGTGCTATAATAGTTACCATCCCCCCCCCCCCCCCCCCCCCATGTGGATGTCTTCAATTACCCCACCCCTCTTGTGCTGAATGCATTGAGCTAGAAACTGATGCCCAAAGTTAAGCATACTCCCAAACACTACCATCCATAGCAGCTCAATCTCATCCCTAACCTCCTTACCTAAATCCTTCTTATAAAAAATGGTGTACCCAAATAGTCTATGTAAGATCCTCAGACATGGGTGAATAATATAGGAGACATGGTAGGTGTTAGATTGGTATTCTACATTATTAGTTATTTTAATCTACTAACGGATCTCACCATACTCCATAAATCTCCCTATGTCCAATGCATGAATGTCCTTAGATGGATCGCATTTGAAAATTTGGTTCAACTTAGCTAGGGTGATAGATTGGGGTTGGTTGAAAAGTTGAAAGGTGATTTGGTAGTCATTGTCCTTGATCAGAGTTCGCTCCTGGGAAGCTAGGTATTCTAAGGTTAATCTCTCGTAGGTGTATTCACGGAGTTCAGTGAACTTGACCCACCTCAAAGAAGTTAGTACCATAGAGGTCTACCTACATTCATAGTTTCTCCAAATTAGTAGGTTCATAAAGCCAAGTACTTAAATCTTGCAGTTTTTAATCTTATCGTAATAAGGTTTATGAGTAGGGTTGAAAAATTTCAAAGCTGGAATAGTTTGTTGTGAAGATTGGGAAGAGCTAGTAGTTTTGGAAGTCTTGGATTTCTTCCTTGCAAACATTTTCCTCAATAAGTGTATAATCCTAAATCAATCTATAACCTATTTCCTCAAAATTTCAATTCAAAAACCAACTACAACAAATCAACACCATAACTCAATCTAGTAACCAAATCACCTAACTACAATGTCTATCCTATAGTTCTCTATGTTAAACCCAAATTCATTAAGTTCTCTTAAGAAAAACTCCAAAATATGTCATTAATTAAGAATAAACCTACCACAATTCAATAATAACCATAAATTATCAATAGTTTTTCAAAAAATTCACATAAAATTCATGAAAAATCAAACATGAACTTGAAAAGGAGTGAGGGTAAAGAGAATACCAAAAATCTCCAACGAAATTTTCTCCAAATCGTCCGTTAGTCCAAAATTCTCAATTAAGAACCCAAAATCATAAAACTCTTCAACAAAAACTAAGGTTTTTAGCAATGGGTTTTTTGCAAAAGTGGGTATTTTCTAAAAAGTTTATGTGAAATTGTAGATTAAGAGGAAAGGAAGAGAATGGTGGTAATTTCTAGTGAAAAGAAGGAGAAATGAGTGAGTTTGGTGATGGGGTTTTAGAGAGAGAAAATAAGGGTTTGAAAGGTTGAAGAAGGTGAATGGAGCAAATGAAGGGAAAAGGGGTCGGATTTGGTTTAAAGAAATCATGAGTTGCCACAAAAGGCGGGTTAAACGAGCTCTTAGAATTATTATGAGTGACCACCCATAAGCCTCAGACCCCCACTTTTTTTTCTAAGCGCCTGCTCAGAAGGATTTTGAGCGGCCTCTTAGTTCACTTATATTTCACTCCTCGCTCATGATTCTCTAGATCCCATAATTTTTCATCTAAGCGGTTGTTCAGAAGGATTTTGAGTGGACGCTTAGGTCATGTGACAAGAAGATTGCTTAGGCTTAAATGTCCAGGCCCCAAATTTTTTTTCCTACTTTTTCTTGCTGAGTGCTCTGTTTCCTATTCTCAACCTAATCCATCTTAACCCCTCTTAAGCACTTCTATCCCAACATTCTCCCATACAAAGCTCCATTTCCTCGGTACATTGTACTTGAAACTCGCAAATCCATGCAAAGTCAATTTTAAAGCTAAAATAATAAAAATAAAGGAAAGAAAATAAAGCATTAAAAGAAAACTCGGGTTGCCTACCACAAGCACTTTTTTAATGTCACTAGCTTGACATTACACATGAATTTTAGTTGGTTGAGGTGGCTTTAAACTCCCATACCCTTGTTGATGAGATATTCTCTATTTTATCTCCTTGGTAGTAAATCTTGAGCCTTTGGCCATTGACATTGAATGCTCAGAGTATTCACTCCATATTTCCATTGAACCATATAGAAACACCTTCAATACCTCAAATGGGCCACTCCATCTCAATTTCAGCTTCCCAACTTCAACCTTGAATTGTATAGTAACACCTTGTCACCCCCCTGAAATTCCTTTTTCACAATATGCCTATCGTGCCACTCTTTAGCTCTTACTTTGTAGATGATTGCATTGTTTTATGAGTTCATATGGAGTTCCTTTAGCTTGTGAAGGTCAAGGAGTCTATTTTTACCTACACTTTTGAGATCGAAGTTGATATGATTAATATCCTACATTACTTTGTGTTACATCTCCACTGGGAGATGACAACTATTTCCATAAACCTAATTATATAGGATGGTGCCTATAGGGGTCTTAAAAGATGTCCTATAGGCCTACAAAACATCATCAAGCTTTAGAGAGCAATCTTTTCTGTTTCTTTTAATGCTCTTTTCTAGGATAAGCTTGATTTCCCTATTTGAGATTTTTTCTTGGCCACTTGTTTGAGGGTGATATGCTAACCCTACCTTGTGGTGAACTTCATACTTCCCTAAGGAGTCTTTGAAGGACTTCCTTGGCAAAACACAAACCACCATCACTAATGATGGCTCGAGGGACTCCAAACCTCTAGAAAATCACTTTCTTAAAAAGCTGAATAAGTACCTTATGATCATTCGTGGGAGATGCAATTGCTTTTACCCACTTATTAACATAGTTGAATGCCACCTAGATATACTTATTCTTGTAAGAGGATGGGAATGGTCCCGTGAAGTCAATATCCCACACATCAATGATTTCCAGCTCTAGGATTGGGTTTTGAGGCATTTTATCCCTTTTTGAGATATTTCTTATTCTTTGACATCGGTCACATCTCCTCATAAATTCCCATGCATTCGTGAATAAGGTTGGCTAATAGAAGCCAAATTGCAACACCTTTGTCATTGTCTTCCTTGCACTTATGTGTCCTATAGAAGGTGTGGAATGTCACATGCTCAAGACACTAGGAACTTCTTTATTTGGCACACACCATCTTACTAAGCCATAAACACACCTCTTGAATAAAATTAGCTCATCTAAAATGCACCTCTTATCTTCATTCATCAACCTTTGTCATTCTTGTGGTGTGAAATAAGGTGGAACCATGGTCCCACCAAAATAATTAACCAAATCAGTGAACCATGGTAAGCTCTTAGACTCAAATGCATAAAGAATGTTGTCCATAAGGCCATCATCAAAGGGTAGTTCTCCATGACTATCATACTTCTTCTCTAAATGGGACAAATGATCTGCAACCAAGTTCTTAGACCCCTTTTTGCCCTTGATCTCAATATCAAACTCTTGAAGAAGGGAAATCTACTTGATCAAGCTCGATTTGGCATCCTTCTTAGATATTAGGTACTTAATAGCTAAATAAGTAGTATACACAACTTTCCTTGATGCAATCAGGTATACGCAAAAGTTCTCAAAAGTGTCTACCATAGCTAGGAGCTCCTTTTCAGTAGTGGTTTAGTTCCTTTATGCCTTATTCAATATCTTTCTTACATAGTAAATGACATGAGACTTTCTATTTTTTCTCTGCCCAAATATAACTCCCAAAGCTATATCATGAGTTCAAATAGTAAACTCCAATCTGGTGGCTACACTATCAAAGCTAAAGTAAGTGCTTTTTTCACCCTATTAAAAGCACTCAAGAAATATTCATCAAATATGAACTCGCTCTCTTTTTTAACAGTGTGGTGAAAAGCTTAACTATCATCGAAAATTATTCAATAAATCAATAATAGAAACCAGCATGGCCCAAGAAAGACCTCACCCCCTTCACTGTAGTGGGAGGGAGAAGCCTAAGGATGACTTCAACCTTAGCTGGGTCCACTTCAATGCCTTAATGTGACACCTTATGGCCAAGAACGATCTCTTTTTTCACCATAAAGTGGCACTTCTCCCAGTTAAGAACTAGGTTTGCATCCTCACATCTTTTTAGACATCGAGCTAAGTTCACAAGACATTCATCAAAATTAATACCACTTACAGAAAAGTCATTTGTAAAACCTCTATTTCTTTTTCAATGATATATGTGAAAGTGGACATCATATAACGCTGGAAAGTAGCTAGGGAATTACATAACCCAAATATCATCAAGTGTGTATCCCAACACCTTTTTATGTAGTCTCAACACATCAAGGAAGAACACACTATGATCGGGTAGGTGGATGAAGGACCAAGAAATTCATACCTGATGTTTGATGGTAGGGGCTTTATTTATACTTTCGGGGCTGCCTCAGTCTCATCTAGCTCCTTCTTGACTTCATCATCTCCAATTACTAGATGTAGGTCGTCCTGCACAAATAGTGAGGGGACAGAATCAAAGTGCTTCCTTATTTTCTTCATCTCTTCTTCATCCCTGTATATCATGTCTTCATTCAACAAAACACACACACAAGGATCATTAGTTACATGCAAATGTTCATGCAAAGTGTCAAGTATGACATTCTCAATAAGATCAATTTGCATGCAATCTCCCATGTTAGATGGATATTTCATTACCTGTGCCAAACTAAATTCAACCTTAAGAGTCAACTTACTGTTCTTCATATCAATCACAACTCATGTAGTCGCTAGGAAAGTTCTTCCTAAGAGGCTAGGCACATCAAGGTTTTCTTCCTTATCTCAAACAATAAAGTCAACTTGGATATAGAATTTGCCTACTCTAAGAGGGACATCTTCTACCTTCCCAAGAGGAAACTTTGTCAAATAGTCTGCTAACTAAAGAGATATATTGGTAGGTCTTAACTCCTTTAAGTTTAGCTTCTTACAGAAGGAATGTCGCATAACACTTATAATATCCCCCTAATCACATAATGCTTTATCAATCAACATATCACCAATCGCACAAGGGATGGAAAAGCTACCAGGATCCTTTAACTTAGTAGGTAACTTATTTTGGATGATAATACTACAAGTCTCTGGCAAGTTAATAGACTCCACAATACCTATCTCATTCTCATTACTCAGGATATCCTTAGGGAACTTGGAATAGGCAGGCATTTTCTTGATTACATAAGTAAATGGGATGTTGATTTACAACTTCCTAACGACCTCTAGGAATTTTACAAACTAGTCATCTATCTTTTACTTTGTGTAAACCTAGTAGGATAGGAAAGCTTCTCATAAGAGGGGGTAACACTCATTTTCTTATTATCTTCCTTGCTCTCTTCCACACCCTTACTTCCACTAACTCCTGTACATTTTGGTCCTACAAACCCTTGGGTTGACTTTTCTCAATCTTCTTAACCACTATCTTAGGTGATTTACTCAAAGCCTTTCCACTCCTAGTAATAATGGCATTATCATGCTTAGTGGGATATATGCCTTGGCTAGGGATTGAAGCTCTCAGGCCATCCTTAAGGCATTTCCAAGCTAGGCAATTTGATTCTCAAGAATTTTATTGTGGGTTTGCATTTTCCTTTGGCTTTCCTTAATGTCATTGTTCTTTTAAGTCTGGGTGGCCATTAAAATCTCTATCAAATACTTTATATTAGACTTTTGAGGGGGTGGCTGAGTTGAAGGGACATTAGGCCTAGGTACTAAATTGAAACTAGGTGGGTTTTATTGGTTAGGATTTTAGAATTGGCCTTGATTGGGGTTTTGAAACCTATTCTAATTCTAATTTGGCCCATAGTTCCCATATCCTTGTCCTCTAAAACTTCCTTGTCCTTGGTTCTCATAGTTCCTATTACCTTGGAAATTTCCTTGCTTTTGAAAGTTTCCCTAGTTAAGCCCACTAAAGTTTCCTTGCCCCTGGTTCTGCCTATTTATCCAACCAAATTTAGGGTGAGACCTCCATCCTAGATTATAAGGGTTAGAGTAAGGATCAAACTTGGGGTTAGAAAACATATTGTTAATGGCATTACAATGGGTTATGATCACAATCACCACAAACATCACAAAACAACACCTGTATAGGAGCATTAGAACTAGATGTCTATAGGGATTGCATGCCACACATTAGACTATTCAAAACAACCTCATTAAGCTTGTTAGTAAGTGCATCCAACTTAGAAGAGAGTATATTAATATAATCTACTTGATACCTTCCTCCTTGTTTGGGTTGTACTCTTTCACCTTCATTTCAATCAGCGAAATTCTTAATCACTTGCTTAATCACTTTGAATGACTCAGTTGGACTCAATCTCATTATGGCTCTACTAGCTCCAACATTAAGGATAGTCTTATTTAAATGAGATAGTCCATTATATAAGCTATGAAGAAGTAACCAATTCTCTATTCTATTATGTTGACATGCTTCAATCAACCCCTTGAATCATTCCCATGCTTTAATAAGGTTTTATCACCAATTTTGCGGAATGTTGCAATCTTGGTTCTTATTTCAACTATCTTTGATGGTGCGAAGAACTTAAGTAAGAATTCTCTAGTTAAATCTTCCCATGTTCTCATAGAATTAAGCTTCATCTTCTTAATCTATTCACTAGCTTTACCTGTTAGAGAGAACTTGAATAGATTTAGTCTGATGTAATCTTGAGTCATGCCATTTTGCGTTGACTGTATCACAATATCTTATGAATTACTTAAGATGGGCATATGGTGACTCATGTTTCTCTCCTCCAAAGGGATGGCTCTCCATCAAAGTAATTAGTGCTAGCTTTAAATCAAAGTTTTTAGCCTCTATAGTGGGCTGTATAATACCACTCTGGACTTGGTAAGCTCTAGGAGCTCCATACTGCCTCAATAGTCTAGTTGTACCATCTTCTATAGTAAATAATGGATTTGTACTAGTGAAAAATAGATTATGGCTGAACTCTACTTCTATAGAATAGGGCTAGATAAATCTAGATAAGCTTCTTTGCCCTCTACTTGGAATGAGCTACTTCCTGCTCTTAACCCTATTCTTATAACTTGAATTATATGCTCTATTTTAGGATTAGTGGAGTTAATGGTTGTGTACTACTGCTTCTACTTGATGGCATACAAAATCAAAGCAAAATAGAAGGTTAGTACTGACAATCACAATGAAAAAGTAAAGAAAATCAATAAAATAAAATAAAAATGAACTAGACTCGTAAAAACCACAAAAAACTCAATACTAAACTCCAATCCCTTGTAATGGCGCCATTTGATAGGGTTAAATATCAGTCGTCATGACACCTAATATTGACAAAATCTCGACTTAAACTATTACAAGTAATGGCCAAGTAAGGATCGAATCTACAGGGCTAGGCTTCTAATAGCTACCGAACTCTAGCAATTTAACTACAAGCTAGCTCAAACTAAGGTAAGAAAAGGGTTTAAATCTAACTAAGAGGTAATGCAAGGATCTAAAAGATTTGTTCAATAGGATAAAAGTTCTAGGGGTTTGGAATTCCACATTGACTCCTAATATAAATGAGCTAAAGCTGGTAAATGGATTAAAAAATGAGATAACACGAGGCTCATTGACTCACTATAGATCTATGTATGAAACCTAAAACATGTTGTACGGGAGGGGTTTCAACCAGGAACAAACCTCTTGGTCATCATCAAGGAAGCAAGTATTACAATCGAGATTTCTCACCTAATCATATTTTAAAGAATCCAAGCAACACAATAAATTCAAAATAACAACTAAATGCTCGATAGTCAATAACATTTAACATTGGGTCACTACCTAAATTGGCATTTTTGAATGTCTTTGACTTAGGTACGCAAATAGGAGAAACCTATATGGACAATCTAGGCTCCAACCAAAACCTGACATCAAATCACACATTATTCATTAAGAAACCAACTATAAACTTTAAACAACATCCATGCTCATGATCGGGTTTTCACCCTATCCCCTAACTAATCTAACTACTCATATCTAATACTAGAAAACATCACAAAATTAGATATACTAGACATACTACCAAATCACGATATTCATTTAAAAATATTATGCAAAAAATTAAAATAATCAAACATGAACCAACAAAATAGAAAGTAAATGAAAAATACAAAATATGAAGCAGGAGAAAGTAACAAGAATCCTAATATATTGATGAATAACTGATGTTTAACAAGCGTTGATTGCAATCCCGATGAGAATAATGAAAATCGATAACAAATCTACCAATAATCTAAGAGTTTTTTGTGAATGGAAAATAAGAAACCCTAATATTATTCTCTCTACTCTAAACTATGCTAAATTATGCTTAATGTATGCTCATGAATGAATCAACCCCCTTGAGCTTTTTTTGCCTGCTCCTTTTCCCATAAAAGAGTTTGATTAGAATACATAACTTGCCAAAATAGGCTAGAGTGGGCGCTTAGTTTTAGAGAAAGCGTCCGCTCATATGGTAATATCCGGGATTCTAGTGAATTGAGCGACTGCTCAGTTCAACCTTGAGTGCCATCCCAAGCCTCAAAGTGCCCTCTTAGAATCATCTCACTACCTGCTTATGTTTTCATACCTGTCAATTTCCATTGAACTGAGTGGCCACTTGGATTCTTTTGAGCGATCGCTCAAGCCTTTTTCTCTTGGTTCCATTCATGAGTGATCTCTTGGTTTCTCTTCTCGGCTTTTCTACTAGGCACTTCTATTCCTCGGTTCTTGTCCTCATGCTAACTAGCTTCCTGTATCAAGTAATGAAAATACACATAAAAGTAGAAAAGATACAGGAAATCAAGTCTAATAAGGAAAAAACATGAAGAATGCTTCTAAGCCTAGACCATACAAAAAAATGATGGAAAATGGAACAAAATAGGATAAATATGAGCAAAAAAGAGTACAAAACTCTCCTAGGAAGATACAAATGAGTGACATAAATGTCACGCATCATTGATCCAACATATGCTTTCTTTACTTACATCTTAATGAGATTTCTATGGCAAGAATATTGATATGAGTATATGAATGGTGATTAGGGAGTCATGAAGCTTAAGGGGACAACAATTGTGTGTTTTTAAATAATATCTGTTTAGAGTTACTCTTATTTTTAGAGCCTCTTTCAAGGAAGAAAATTTAGAAAAAAGAAAAAAAACCATAACAAAATAAGAAATGCACACATATATATATAAAGAAAATATATATATTAAAAAGAGAAAAAGAAAAATAACGAGGAAAGTAAAATGATAAAGAAGGATATAGTAGGTTTTATGGGGATCTAAGAACAAAAAACTTAGATATCTTCATCAATAAGCTCGGGGGAAGAGAATAAATGGTATTTTATTGAAGTATAAGGGCCCAAGATCTTGGAATAAGGTGAAGGTCAAGATCATAATAAATCCTATTATTCATAAAGCTAAGCCTAGCACCACTACCAAAGCCTTCCCTTATTTTGTTCCAAATCCTTTCCCTATTTAACTCTTATTCTACCCTAAAGTCCTTTTGACTCTAGGAATTTGAGTTATATTCAGTATAAGGAGGCAAAGGTCAAGCATGTTAAGATGTCAAGTCATATTTCATTACCCTTATTGTGTTATTTGTTCAACTCTCTCAAGGAGTAATGAGAAGCTATATCCATTCGTACGGAAACGAGGCTTGGGAAGAGCGTGGTTGTGCTTTAGTTTAGGTGCATGAGATCTATAGTTCCCTCCTATTTCTTGGTTATAATTTATTCATTCTTATTCATTCTTTAGCATGTTCTCTCTTATTGTTTAGAAATTTGGATATCCATTATGATGTTGTCTCGTGATTGCCCACTTGTTCATGTTTAAATTTTTTTTTTTCATATTTCTTATTTTCTTTATTTAGTTTTCAAAATGCTTACCTTGGTTTTTTTTTTTTTTTTTTTGGATTTATGGGTCACCTCCAAGGAAACCCTTATGAGAACACTCGTCCCCTTAAGCAATAAGGAGGTTTAAAAGGCTTGTTGATTGATGTTAAAATAATTTGTTATTCCTACAAAAATTAGTTAGGTTTTAGATTTGTATTTGTAGTGTTATTTCATTTGATTATCTCTCTTCTTTGTCCTAATTTCTTTCTCAAGGACGAGCAAGGGCCAAGCTTGGAGGAATTTGATGAGTGACATATATGTCACTCATTTGTGCCTTCCTAGCAGAGTTTTCATACTCTTTTGGCCCGAGTTTTCCCCGTTTTGTGCTATATTACACCATTTTACGTATGACTTGAAATTAGGAGCATTTTTCATGGTTCTATCTTGTTTCCCTTTTTTTCTCGTGTCTTTTTTACTTTTGTGCGTGTTTTTGTTGGTATGTATATAGTTGGTATAACTGTATAAGCATGAGAACCAAGGAATACAGATGTGTAGTAGAAAACCCAAGAAGAGAAACCAAGAGATTACTCGAAAAAGATATAAGAAGCCTCTTAAGCCAAAAATACTTGAGTCGCCGTTCAAAAGGATTCTTAAGTGGTCGTTCAGTTCAAAGTGAGTCAAGAAATAAAAGAATGCCAATGGGATGCAAGCGGCAATCAAGAGGGCACTTATAGGAATTTTTCCCTTTTGAGCAGGCGTCCATAGTGAACTAAGCGTGTGCTCATATCTGGGTCCATGACATAAGCAACTTGATTAAGGTAGACATCCAAATCATTGTTGTCCCAAATGCCATTCACTAAGCCTTCTGCCAATATCGTTATTTTAGGGGATGGAACCCCAATTGGAGTGATGAGCGATGATGGGTCAAAGGAGAGCCTATCATAATAAATGCATAGGATGGCTAGGGGAAGTGTTTGATTGTTAGTCTTTACCCAGGAGGGAGTGGTAGCCTTCCACCTTCCAATATATCCGAACAAAGGTGCTTAAGTCTAATGCACCCTTTGATGTCATAACCCTTGCCTAGATAGTATTTTCCTTTTGAACTTCTCTTGTCTTGTGGAAGGTGAGCCTCTATTAGACCAATGGGTTTGATGTGACCACTACTAGCAAGGCATTATAGTAGGTCATCCTGAGAATTATGAAGACCGCATGAGGATGATTCTAGAAATCGCCTCTGTTCCCATTATTATTACGAGTGTTTTTTTGGGACCTTAGAGCCTCAAGGGAGTTTAATTCATTAGTGGATTTATAGGTAGAGCAATTATCAGTTTTCTTACCTTTCCATCCTTGATTGTTGTGAGGAGCTGGATTTTTTATCAAGTAATCCTCAATGTCCATGCCAATGCTAGAGGCACGTTCAAAAGATTCAAGGCCCAAGTTCTTAACATGATTATTGTACTTGGGAAGGAGATTGGAGATGAAATTTTTGGCAAGCTCTTTCTCAGGTACCCTCAAGACAACTTCCTGAAAGTTTTTAAAGTTTTACATTAGGGCCATACTAGTTTATGAACGTGTTGGTCAGGTCCTCCTAGGTTTCGGTCTTCTCATCCTTGAGAGATTAGAACCATTTCTTGTAAATTGGTTCTAGAGACATTGAAAAGATTATAGGGAATAATTCTAGTTCTAACCCCGAGATGGCCATGGTGGCCTTAAAGTAGCATAGGTGATAGAAAGGATCATCTATGGACTTAAACTTTAAGTTATCATTAGACAAAAATATTTCTAGGAGGATTCCCTTAAGCTCGTCATCATTTGTTGTATCAAAGTATTTCCCACTATTAGTAAAGTGGTCGACCATCCCTTTGATTTTTCGTGCCAAGTTAGTAAGGGCATTGTCACTTTTGACTTTCCGGAGACGAGTATTCATTTCTTGGAGGGACTTAGTGATGTCGTTAACCGTAAATAGGAGCTGGGCCATCTTCTTTGGAACAAACATGGTTTGGTGATGAGTATAGGGAGAATCGGGAGGTGGCTAGCTTAGAAACTAGTAAAAGCTGTTATGCAGATTTCCTTGTCAAACTTTGGCTAAGCCTTCTACCTAAACAAAAAACTCTTAAAAAAGAAAGAATCTTTAGGACTTTGCATATGGGACACTAGGACTCGACTCAGTTAAGGGATAAGTGTTTTGGGTCTGCGTCAAGAGAGATGATACATGCATAATTCAATTACAATTATGATGTAACTATATGATCACCTTTAATGCATATGAATTCATGTCCCAATTTAGGGAGTTGGCCTTTGTTACAAAATGATTATGGAAACATGGGACTAACTTGATATGCATGGACTCAGTAAACAATGGCCATGTTAGGGTTTTACGCTTTTTATGGTGTTAATGCGAAACTTTAGGTTTTTGCTAATAAGAGGTAGTTTCGGGATTCTTCCCCATATGAGGTTTTGATGGAAAGCTTAGATTTTTACCTATTGGATAGGGCAATTTTGAATTTTCACCCCAATAGGATTTTGATAGGAAGGTCAAGGCCTTACCGGTTAAAGGGACCATTTCTGGCTTTTACCCCAATAGGGTTTCAGTGAAAAAATCAGGGTCTTACCGATCAAAGAGGCAATTTTAGGCTTTTACGCCAATAGTTTTTCGGTAAAAAGATTAGGGTCTTACTATTTAAAGGGGCAGTTATAAGTTTTTACCCCAATATGGTATCGGTAGGAATTAGGGTCTTACCGGTGAAGCGAATGAGGAGTA
Source organism: Dysphania ambrosioides (assembly GCA_026401315.1). Lineage (NCBI taxonomy): Eukaryota > Viridiplantae > Streptophyta > Magnoliopsida > Caryophyllales > Amaranthaceae > Dysphania > Dysphania ambrosioides. The sequence continues at coordinate 12,657,018 of CM048665.1, read as the reverse complement.
AATTCTGGTTTTTACCAAGCGACGATTAAGGGGTAAATTGAGGTTTTTACTGGGGCCAAGAGGCATTTTAGAGATAAACTCAGGGTTTTATCGGAGTCAAGATGCATTTTAGGGGTAAACTCGGGGTTTTACCGGGGATAAGATGCCTTTTAGAGGTAAACTCAGGGTTTTATCGGGGATATGGCTCCTTTTGGAGGTAGATTTAATGGTTTTATCAGGGACATAGGTCATTTCAGAGGTAAATTGGGGGTTTTACCAAGGACATGGGACATATTCGAAGGTAAGCTCAGATTTTCACCGGGAACAAGAGACATTTCAGAGGTATGGTAGGCTTTTTACTAATATGTTGAGGCATTTCGGTAGTAAGGCATGCTTTTTACTATTGCTAGGGATATTTTGGTGGTAAGGTTGGCTATTTATCATTGCTATAGACATCTTGAGAGGAGAGGTATGATTTTCCCCGGGTGTATAAGACATAAGGCATTTAGGAGGAGACGTATGATTTTCCCCGGTGGCTTGATGAATGAGGTTAGGTTTTCAATTTGTTTGAGGAAATTTGAGTCTTGAGTCATTTTGTGAGGCAAGGTTAGAATTTTACCATGTTTGAACCATTTTTGAGAATTAAGGTTAGGCTTTTACTATGTTTGGGTCATTTTGCAATGCCAGGATAGGATTTCGAGCGACACGGTTTGACGAGATGAGGGAATAATGAGACTTGGGATAGTTTAGATGTAGTTTTGATGCATGACATGATTCAAATCAGCCTACTTCATGACTGTGATAAAGGATGCATGTAATTCATTTTTTATGGGTTTATGATCCCTAGGGTTTTGCATAGCTAGATCCAACATTAGTGTAAAAAACATAGCCATAGCACACAAGATCACGTAGTCATGCTTAAATGCTTTGATGAATGTAACAAATTAAAGTCTCCACCTAGACAAGGTTCCATGGCATTGAGGAAGATCCTTTTACCCAGAGTCACTACTTAAAAGAGGGCAAGATAAGAGAATAACCCCCCTAACACAACGCCAAGCGCGTGTGCTAGACGCCACAATTTTGTAAGCTTCAAAAGGCCAATGGTCGCCTAAGAGCCTTAATCGGTTATTGGATAATCTTTCACTCCCAAGGTGTCTTGAATGTAGAACACATTCGTAGGAGATGGAGACTTAGGGTTTAACTTCCACGCACGGAGAGTTACATGCATTAATGTAAGTATGCCTAACAAAATCTCTAGCTAACTGTAAACACACAAACCAGATTTCTTTGGTCACTCATTCGGACGCATAGCCAAGTAAACTTTAGGCTTACATCTCCCTGGTGGATTTGCCAAATTATTGGGGGTGATTTGTTCAAAAGGTGTAAGAATGACCCAACTAGGTTTTGGGTGAGAAATTTAATGAGTGAATTTCCACTAGAGCGCTCGGTTTTGCAACCCAACCTCCCCTTTTTGGTAACGAAAAGAGGGAGGAGCTCTCCCCTACTAGTACCCTATAAGTTTCCACATCAGTAAGGAATGACTATGTATCCTTAGAGACATCGATAGGGTCAAGGAGTCTCCACCAAACATTTAATGGAATGTTTGGAAACCTTGGGGTTGGAATCCCTAAATTACTCATGTAAGTAGTCTGCAATCAATGAGAAGGTTTGGGAATGAGCGACTTATTTTAATCTGAGAGTTTGTGCATACAACTGAATGAAAGAACAAATCAGGATTAGTTTCAAAGCAAACATGCACAAATAAGAGATGGCACACTCTAATTTAGTGGGTTGAGCAACTTAAGATTTATGCACATAGTCTAATTTAGGTGACCACTTCCATTAATGTTCATAGTTTAGCGTTCCTATAGCTGGTTTTCAAAGATTATCTTATTAAGCATGATTATAAACAATAGTTCTTGTTTATAAATATAAGATAAAGGGTGGACATGCAATTACAAAGTAAGAATTTTGTAATGAAGGTGCATGCATAATTGAAAAGAGGCAAAAGGCATGAGACAAGACACAAGTAAATATTAGGGTTAGGATTCGGGTTAGAGACAATGCAAAGTAAGAGTAATGCATGATGAGTTAGAGGAGATTTCTTGATTAAATGAACAAATGAGTCTAGAGAGAATATTCTCCATGATAATACTCAAACTTGAGGAAATAGTCTAGTTCAAATGACAAGTATGATTTAGTCATAAAACATTATTGACATTACATAAGCTAATAGAAATCAAGATAAGAATTATGAAATCCTAAGTAAGAAATGAGCATTAAATTTAAATCTTAAATATGTATATGAGGATGATACATATTTAAGTTTTTCTCATATAAATGGGTCAAATATGACAAGTCTAGCTAGATTAGAGATGTCCTAATCTAGGCATCAAAGACTAAATGCAAAAGAGGGAAAAAGAGATAAAAGAGACATAACTTTCCATTGATGAAAGATGCAAGGGAAAGGGGGGTTACTTTGAGTTAAAAGAGACCAATCTATGAAGATGGTTCCTTGATTAATATGATTAAATTTAGAATCTTGACACTTGACCTAGTGATAAAGGAGTTGCCCCTTACTCTTCACATCATAGGTAGGGTAAGACAATAAAAATATAAGGTGTGAGTTGATTAAAAGAGGACATTAATGGTGAGGCCTCTTTGCTAGATCAAATCACATCAAAGTTGCAAGATTAAAATAATGGTTCATGTGAGAGGGGTTTACGTCTCACACAATCGTCATGAAATAAACCTAATTAAAAGACCTTGAGTAGATGAAAACCACTAGATCCCAAGATTAGGATATGAAGGGAGCAGACTTAGACAAAGAGTGGATTAAAAGGTGTCCTCGGTGTTTACCATTGAGGATAGTTCCTTTGCTTGAGTCTTGATTAAGTTCTTGAGGAAAGAGGTATGGTTGCTCCTAGGGTTTATGCTTGAAGGTTTCTTAGAAGAGTAATAATTGTGTTTGATTTATTTTTCTGAGGATTTAGGAGAAAATTCCATTGGAATAAGAGTGCTCTAGGACTTCTGATTTGCTGACCTATTGGTCTAGGAAATAAGGGGGTATTTATAGGCCAAAAAGCCAGATTCTTGGGAGTTGGACACCAAGACAGAGCATTAGGCGCACAGCTCATGCAATAAGCGATGGGCTTGGGTATCGAGCGCTAGAGAGGGAATCTTTTGCTTAAGGGCTCAAAAGCTTGAGGCAAGGTAGGAACTCTTTTGATGTGGCGCATAAGGCTTGGATGCTAGCTTTTGGTGCTGAGCGCTAGCTTTGGGTGTCTGGCACCTGATTTACGTCGAGCGTTGGAAGCATATACTTGGCGCTTGATGCTGGTGCTAACGCTTGAAGTTATGGAAGATTCTTCTTGCAATCTTGGCGCTAAGCTTCTAGCATCAACCAAAATCGCTTTGAGCTTCAGGGTTTACACGGTGTTAAGCTTGGTTTTTGGATTGATTTTGGGTCATGTGTTTGGGCGTATTTGTGTTTAGCCTAAGCTATGTGTTTGGGCCTTTTTAGGGTCTGGATTTTGAGATGTTTTTGGGGTTACACGCAATCAACTTAACCTAAGCAAAGTCCTACCTGTAAGGGTTGGTTCGTCATAGGACCGCTACGCGGGGAGACACGATTTCGTGTCTACAAAAGCAAATCAGTCATTTTCTAGTACTGCTTTTCACTTCTCTTTCTTTAGTCCATGATGAAAATAACTAGTTGAGAATAGTCTCTTTATTCTGGGTTTTTAACTTTAGTTGCTACGGTTCATAGTGCAAAACACTTATTGGCAAAGCAATAGAATAATATACAAGTGCTGCGATTTTTAAGCGAAGAAATAAATAGTACAATTACTATGGTTTTTTTTTTAAAAAAACACAAGGATTATACTCCTTATTTGCTGTGATTTTTTAATAAACTCCAGCAAATAAGGAGTACAATTACTGTAGTTTTTTTTTAAAAAAAAACAAAAGCAAATAAGTTTTTTTTTATAAAAAAGTTGTTTTTGTTGGGCACAAAACTGAGAATTATGTGAATAGAAAAGAAAAAAGCTTGTATGATGGACACAAAAATAATAGCTGATTCCTTTAGCCGCCATGCCTTAAGTGTTATACTCAGCAACCCAACATTATAAGACAATACTAGCATTTAGCATCCACCAACATAAGTGGGGATAACATGAAAAGAGGAGGTAGAAGAAGCAACATGATTTTCTCAAGGAGACAACATATAAGAATCTCTAACACCCATAAACTTCTTGTGGAGCCAATGGAGTTCCAAACTACTAGCAACCTACATTTATTTTACAACAGCACATACTTTTTCTAAGGGTAGCAATAACAAATCTAATCTTACCTAATCTAAACTACTTAAACTCTAGCCCCTTTTGACATTGGTTATTGTTTCTTCGTTCAAGTATTTTATAAAGGCAACTGTTGACTGTGTTGAGGGGCTGAACATGATGAAATATGCCTTTATACCTCATCCTTCTTTCCAAAATATGCTAACATACCCAAAGAATTGACCAAAAACTTTTTTTATTTGGAGTTTCATAATGTTATGACCTTAGGAAACGACAACTAGTTGGCTATCAATGCAATACAAGTATGATGTTCTCATTTCAAGGTAAACATTATCAGATCGTCATTCGTTATCATGAATGAGAAGATGATACCCATTCAAATCTAGGTTTTCTTAGTAGCAAGGAAAATTTCCACTTCAAAATTGTTTATCGAAGGTAGAAAGAAAAAAAAACTTGAACAAAAATAGATCTAGTTTCATACATAGCACATAAATTATAATCAAAACTAACCACAAGCCATAATTCCATGCATTGTGAATCTTATGGCCATAACATGAACCGATACCAACAACAGAATAACCAAACAAAATACAATAAGGGAAGTAAAATTTGGCCAGCAGAATAACCATATAAACTATATTTAGCAATTTTTAGGAGGTGAGACGGTACCCAGGCAACCAAATCTCTTGCTTTGCATAGCTAGATCACTACACTATGAAAGAAAATAATGAAGTCCCTTCCCCAAAATACAAATAAATAGTGCTTGGTGCTCTACGTCGGTGTCTCACGCTTGGAAACCTTTATCATTTTGATCTACAAATTCCCCTAATTTTTATGAGAAAAGGTTATGAAATTTCACAATAGTTAAGCATAGTTATTCAGCCCAAATATCTCCGCAAAACCACTAAGTATCCTTCAATCAAATTAAGGACCTTCTAAGGAAATCAAGTTTTTCCTAAACAAGGAACTATTCTAAATAGTGAGTAAAACAAGAACCCTTTAAATTCAATCTTTAATTGTTTTATCTATTTCTACACCATTCTTCCCTTGCTTTAATATTTAGTGATTATATTTACTCAAAAGGTTAAAGTTAAGACCCTTTTAGATCAATGATTATATTAGGATGTAAACCTCCCTTTACATGAGAGCTAGCTTTTGTTTATTTTATTCTTTTCTTTTGAGTTGTGATCAACTAGATGAATCACCCATGATGCATAATAAGTCCCAATTATATTTATAAATGTATGGTATTTTAGGTCTTTTTTCATAAAGTTATTCATATTTTAGTTCAGCCCCAATTAATATATGATATAATCACGGGTATTTATAGTATTCGTTTTATTTTCAAGATTCCTAAGGATTTAGTGTCATGGCATGATTTCAAGATCTACAAAAGGATCCTGCAAGGCTCAATCTAGACGAAGAACATGAAGCTACGAGATCCTGAACAATGATGAAATAAAAGCCTAAAATAAGAGTAAAAATCAAGAGGACTTGGGTGAGTGGACAGAGGATTCGACCAAGTGGAAGAGTCAAAACAAGTAGAAAGTGGCTTCTAGACAAAAAAGTGAAGAAAGGAAGGACACTCAATCGAGTGTGAAGAGCATCAATCGAATCTCTTCCCCAGCGATCAATTTTGACCTGATTAAAAATCTGAAGAAAGAGTACACACTCAATTGAGTCCCCCCCCCCCCCCCCCCCCCGGTACTTAATTAAGTGCCTTAGTTTTGGGCTGATTTTCTGCGCGTATTCTATTGAAGCCCAAACTCTTTGTATATATATCTTATGCTTTTCTTGATTATTAAGGACAATTAGCAGAGGCTAGATAGCAGTATTACTTTAGGTTTTCATAAGTTTTCATTATATTCTCTCAAAAATCTCTATAGATTTGGTATTGTTCTCTTGTTTTCCATTGAGGTTTGGAATTACAACATTCTAGCCTTTTGGAAAACAACTTGATTTGTTTTATATTCAGTAATATTAGTACTTTATTCTCTCAATTTCTTTAGTAATGTTTCTGGTATTGACTATGTTTATTAATATTATTTTTGTTGATTTTACATTCTATATGTGTGAGTAACTCCTTAATCTAGGATCTCAATAAACCCTAGTATGGGTTAGGTATAAACGAATCCTAAAATCCAAATCTAAATGCATAAAAACATATCATTTAATATTTGATTATCTTTAACACCATTAAAAGGCTAGACGTAGTTGATTAATCGCATGGATTAGGTTCACGACGAGAGTTGGTTCTTAATCTACATTAGGGTCATAGGATAAGGTATGATTGATGATAAAAAAAAGTAGACATCACGACCATTAGGACTTTTATAATATTATGGTTAATGTCTTTCTATTGCATGAATCCACCAAAATAGGTATGATTGCTTTAGGGAGAAGTTATTGATACTTGAGAGAGATCCCTAGTATTGTATAGAGCGTATTCATTTTAGGAATTTCTTTATAATTTAAATTAGAGGGATTGGGATAAAAATCTATGTTTAAGTCATATTAATGGGATTCGTTGTCCTTGATATTTTTCTTGTGTTGATATCAATTCTAGTTATAATTCATGTCCTAGTTTAGTTGAGCCTAGTACTAAGTTAAAATATAAACCTCCCTAGTTTGTGAAATTCCAGTAGAAATTAGAACTACCATAGACAACATTAAACCCCAATAGTCTCTTGGGATTTCAACCCTAGTTACCCAAACATAATTATTTTTATGCTTCATGTTATTTCAACCACATTCCCGTCACTGCACTCTTGTGATCAACTCCTAAATTTTTATCCTTCATGTTCTTTATGTCCAATGTAATCTATGATGTCTTTGTTATGGAGCCATTTTCTTTCTTCACTAAATTTAAGCTCAATATTGAAAGTATGAGTACCAATAATGTTAAAGAATCACTTTTGTAAAATGATCTCGTAACTAATTAATAAAATTTTTTTTCCATTGCATCTATGGTTTTGTCTTGTATATTACCTTATGCAATTTGTCAATGGTTTAAAAGATGAATATCTTCACTTCTACTAGACTCATTTTATAATTAATGATGTTATATTGTTAGACTATACCAAAGTGATTTTTTAGACTCTCGTTTTATTTGATAATTAAATAAATCTTTAACCTTTTATGCATGAATTATACATTCATATGTAGATATTGCAGCATTATTACTTACCTAGATATCTACATTTTTTGCGAAAATCTTATATTGTTGTAGAAGCTTTGATAACATTTAATTTTTGTACCTAAAAAGATTAAACTTTAGCCCAATCGATTTTAGTTACTCTTCAATTTGAGGACTTTAAATAACCGATAATCTAATTTAGATTCTTTACATGAATATTTAATTTTCTTAATCCACTTCATCTTCATTTTGTTTTATTGATTTTGCATGTTTCTTGAAAACTATTAATCTACAATTATTCCATCTTAAATTTAAACAAACATATAAATTTTGAATTGACATAGATCGCTCATATTCAAACTCTTCTTTGGTAAAATGAGATCAATTACATGGGTTAAAACTTGAGACTCAAATCTAAGTATTCAAATCAAAGTATGCGTCTACACTAGTGACTCCTAAAAGACTATTTCGGACCCAAATCATACAAGGATAGCTAAGATGTGTACCAATCCTTAGTGATCACGCAAACCAAAACACACGGACATACACATAAAATATAGGCAAATTTACATGTCAGTATAGACAATGAACATCTGGGTGTGAGGCAATGAACATAGGTAGTTTTAAAAATTTCCCCCATAAACCTTTAGTTATGAAATGATTACAGTTTCCTTTTTCACGCAACACGACTATTTGTACTCCCCATGCAACTTTCCCAATATTAATCATCATTTCCCATTTTCTAAAAAAAAACCCTTCATCTTCTCTCCCGGTAACCGAAATGAAACCCCCTCACTATCACTGCCATTACCATTTAATCTTCATTGCCTTTCAACATAATATTCATTGCCTTTAAACTTAATGTTCATTGCCTTTGACCTTAATATTCAGTGCCTTTGAATGTAGTGTTCATTGCCTTTGACCTTAATGTTCAATGCCTTTGAATGTAGTGTTCATTGCCTTTGATCTTAGTGTTCAGTGGTTATGTATATAATCTTCTATGTCTATGAGAGTAATGTTTATTGCCTTTGAAAATAATGTTCAGTGCCTTTGAAGGTAATGTTAATTTCCTTTGAACTTATGTATGTAATCTTCATTGTTTGTGAAAGTAATGTTCATTGCCTTTAGAAGTAATGTTCATTGCCTTTAAATGTAATGTTCATTGCCTTTGAAAGTAATGTTCATTGCCTTTAAACGTAATGCTCAGTGCCTTTGAACTTAATGTTCATTGCCTTTGAACTTAATGTTCAGTGGTTATGATGTTCAGTGTCTGTGAGAGTAATCTTCATTGCCTTTCGACCTAATGTTTAGTGTTTATACACGTAATGTTCATTGCCTTTGAACTTCATGTTCAGTACCTTTGACCTTAATGTTCATTGCCTTTCAATATAATGTTTTGTTTTTGAACATAATGTTCAATGGTTATGTATGTAATGTTCAGTGTCATTGAGAGTAATGTTCATTGCCTTTAGACTTAATGTTTAGTTTCCATGAACGTAATGTTCAGTGCCTTTGAACATAATGTAAAGTGTTTTTAAACTTAATGTTCATTCTAATAATACATATTGTTCGTTGAAATAATACGTAATGTTTATTTCTTTAAAGCACAATGTTCATTAAACTAATAAGTGTACGGTGAGTATTACCAATGCAAAAGTTCAAATTTAAAAAAAAAATATTACAAATTCCTCTTTTCTACACGATCAATCATTTCAATATTAAATAAAAATAATAGAATCTCAATGCATTGCCAATGCATCATAATTGCAAATTAATGCTCCATCCCAATGCATTATTTTTGAACTAATCGTTAACATCTAGTTTATTCAATTGATATATTATGTTAAATCATTGTGGTAATACTAAATGTTTATTGTAGTAGTACATCATGTTCATTATCAAAAAATTTCTTCACGAATGTTCCGGCTTCATTTCTTGATATAACATGTTCATTGTTCTAATATACGATATTTAGTGAGATAATATATGATGGTTAGTTGAATAATATATAATGTTCATTTCATTGTTTGTGTACAATACGTGAACTATTCCCAATGCAAAAAAATCAAGATATTTAAGGAACCTTGGTACCTATTTTACACCCACTGCAAAAATAATTATACTTTTCCTAGTGTTCACTGTCTAGTAAAATTATATTCAATCATTTCGTTTTTCTATGACTTTGCCTGCGTTTTATATGTAATATACACGCATTTTGGCCCGGGTGCACGATGTTCACTGTGCACCCGGGTCCATAGTCTTATTTGCGTAGTGGGTACATGGTACCTTCCTTTTTCACTTCATTGAGAAAGGAAGATTAGGTTGTAAAATTATACCATAAAACTAAACCTTTAAGTAATAATTCTCTCGCCAAATTATATGGGTAAAACTACGTTTTACCCATCTAAAATCCCCTATATATAGTCATGTTTTTAAATAGTTATTTCTTATTGTTTATAGTAATGTACTCGACATTAGTTGACTTGATCTTTGTTTGTTTTGAACTTGTCTCTTTTCTTATGATGGTCCTGTAGTGATCCATAATTCCATTTGCTAATTATAGCAAGTCCATAATTTCTAAGTTTATCGAGTTTTTCGTGCATGGGATTAGATTTGCTAATTATGACTTTTGTTTTAATAAACTATTCCATGGATTTTTTTCAGTTGTTTTAGTTTTTTTTTTATTTTTTTTAATCGAACTAAGTTTGTTTTGAGCAAAGTTTGAAAGTTTGGGTTTTCAATAATGGGTCGTAGTAGGTTTCCAACTTGTTACTTTATAAAATAATGAATAATTATTGCATTATACGTTCCGTTGTGGCATTAACACCCTTTGTTTCCTCTATTTTCCTAATGAAAATGAGTTTATAAATAAAGAGGAGATTGATGTAGGTCCTGCAATGTAAATACACGTCTTTATACATTTTGTTTAATTTTCACATGAATTAAAATAAAATATAATAATTAATTAATTTTATAAAATAAAATATTTTTAATAATCCCATACATCTCATATCTATTCAAGTATGATTCTACAGCTTATTGTGAGTACATACCAAGATATAATTAGTTTTTATTTTAATCACTATTTTTTGATATTCGTCAAATCTTCTCTTAATCCATATTAGTGTTAACCACCTATATATTTATCTCTAATTCCTCTCTTTCCTTTTCTTTAAGTCATAACACTAATTAATTAATTAGATTAAGAGCTATGTTTAAGTTGGTCACCTACTAAGTTTGTTCCTTCTATAGCCGTTGCCTGTCAATCACTTTGTCGCTTGCTTAACACTTAGATTTGATTATCGTTGAAAAACAATTTTATTAAGCTAAACGATAATATCAAATCTACTCTTTCATACTAATTGCTTTTCATTATTTGCTCATTAAGGGAGTTTACTGTCTATGAACATGTTGGAACATAGTTTTTTAAATTTTGACTAATTAATTGTCAAAGTAAAGAAATAAGTAATTTAACGGTGTATAGTTTTAGTTTGGACGGATTTAGATCCATGTCACAAACTTTTATAACTATGTAACATGTAAGTATTTTCTATATAATTTTTTATGATTATGAAAAAGGTAACTCATTCACTATATGAATCAATATAGTTACAAATTATAATCAACAATATTTATCCCTTTTATCTAATAATGCAATAATTATTTCAAATAAATCTTTATCACTTTGATTCTAACCCACTTTATCCCTTTTATCTAATAATGCAATAATTATTTATCACTTTAATTCTAACCCACTTTATCATTATTGTGGAGACCATCTAAATAATCCTCCTAGACCCATGTTAATTAATCTAGCAACTCTTAACCTTTATTATTAATAAGAGCCCATGCATGCAAATGAGAATTAACACAGTCTCAATCCAAAGTCTCATTCAACCTTTTCTTTATCTCGTCTTGGACATGTCTCAGATAAAGTTTGACTAGAAAAATATAATTATACAATTATATCATCATGTATCTCTGTATTTTCATAATACTGATAAACAGCTCCGACTTTGAACTATTCAAGAGCACGTCATTTTTATCAAAGCAAGTCTTGCAGACTTTGAACAAATTCACTGATGTAGGATTCCTCAAACCCTTCACTTGATATGAGATTTCTCCATTTAGTATGGTTAGCTCTCACCTCTCTTCCTACTGAGCTATCTGGCTCCATTACCATATCTATTGCTTTAAAGACAGCTTCCTTGGAGAAGAAGCCATCATCTTCTCCCTTTAGAACTTCAACACCTACTTTCAAGTCTAGGCTCATCATTCTTGCATTGATAAATTGATCTGCTGCTTGAGGCATGAAGACTAATTGACACTCAGTCAACATTCCTTCTGATAATGAGCCAGCCCCACAATGAGTCACGAAACACCCAACGGAAGGATGATGCAAAATTAATGGTTGTTGTACCCAACCATCATGAATGATTCCTCGACCTTTGATCCTTTCGATAAACCCTTCTGGCAAGGCTTGCTCAACTTTTTCGAAACCACTAGGTGTCCGTAAAGCTGCTAAAAATGGCAGACCTGCAGGCATAAGACAGGTAGAACATTTGACATAGAAAGTGGAGGCACTAACCAGTTTGGTTGGAAAATTTTAATGAGTCGTGTCTAGCATGCCTGATATGTTCATCATAAGATAAACTATAATATATTGTACTTCATATATGCAAATCTTTGATATGTTAGCAACGGAGAAACATACTTTCAATAGGTCATTGAAAATTCTAACTTTGAGATCGAAGGAATCATCCCTCTAGAATGATCTCTGCTTAATCAATTGACCCCTTCTCCTCGCTCTTTTTATTTATGTTTTGTTAATATTATTTTTCTATTACTTTGATTAATGACGTGTTATGAAAAATTTTCATGCACTAGATTCTTTAAAGTCTCAAATTTTTTTATGATCGCACATACAAAAATCATCATTCCCCATTGACTATCTAATTGCACTCAAGTGTCATTTTTGTGTATGCATATGATAATTCATACTATGGTACTCTACTCTTGTCCTTCTTATTTTAATTTTACTTTCATAAATAAATAATGTTTTAAAGGCCACTCCAAATATGTCTTTGTAACTTGATTATTTTTTACTACATAGTCAATGCTGAAGTATGTCACGGGGAGGAACAAGTGTATGTTTCTTTTCATTTGATAAGCTAAATGTTCAACATTTACATGCATAAATAATATATATTATATTTTAAAAATTAAAAATTTCATATTTATTACTTTATATAAAGTTATGCACTATTTAATGCAAGATTTTTACATTGTTGTAGCATTGTTGTTTTCCTCCTTTATTTATAGTAATTCAAAACCTATTGAAGTTTAACACAACAAATAAGATAGTTCGTGAAAAACTAGTTTTAGGACAATTTAATATTAAGGACATTAAGAATTAATCACCTAAATTTTGATTTTACATAACTCTTATTTTGTAAACCCACTAAGTCTTGTAATTTCTTCTTTGATTGTGCATGTACCATCATATTAAATTTTACAATATATCATCTTTATATCAATATAAAATGCTTATTCTAAACCTTTCTTCCATTACCAAGACACATTTTTGAGTTATTTTAGGTTTCATCCAAAATAGGTGTCCAAACTATCATAAGTGTTTAGTTGCAACTTTTCAATTGATCCTTCGGCCTCAACTCGTACAATTGATCCTTCAGCCTCAACTCATAGGGCTTGTGAAAATACTCCTCTTCTTCTCCCTTCATTAGGGCAGGGAGAGGGTTGGTTGCAAAAAATGAAGCTTTTTAATAGTAGTTCAATCATCAAGTTAACCACTCATTCCAAACTAGTTAAAAGATCTCCCTTACACTTAGCGTCTAGAGTTTTGTGTTCATGTTCCGACCCATGCCTCTGCTTTTGAGGAGAGGCGCCTTTGATCTCACTATGGCTCTTTTGAAATGTTTGTCTTGACTAGGGTTTTCTTAGCCTAACCGCCTCCCTATGCCTAATAGAAGCACCTTGTTGCTAGGAATTGCATAGAGTTGCCTAAGTGGTATTTCTTATGTGATTTAGTTTTGGTAGGGTAATGTGTTCACCATTATTAAAAGATTCAAAAGACGTTGCCTTTATTTAGGATGCCCACATTCTTGTGCCGAAGTGTTCCTATCTGAAAGTGAGTGCCAATTGAGTGTTATGAAAATTTATTATTCGTTTAGATTTTGTAAAGAGCTTCTTTGAATCTTCAATGGTGAAAGGTAACTACAAGAATATAGTTACTAACCTCGGGATAGTGATCGGTATAACCCTCTCTGATACTTAAGTTAGAACAAGCCTCAAAATCTTAGGGAATCCTATAAGACTAGCATTTTGTATATTTAAAATAATTTACTATTATGTAGATCATAAATGAGGTATTTTAGTTTAAGGAATACGTCAAAAGGAGAGTAAAATTATTAGAGATCATAACCATTATTCCAAATCATCGTGTCTTATGTGAGTTATACACTTGGGGAAAGAAGCTAGAAAAAACAGGGTGCTTGGTGCTCGAATATGTAGAGGTGACCTAAGAGTATCCCATCTTTTCTTTGTCAATAACAGTTATTGGAGTAATGCAAGAGAATGCTCAATTATATATTGCTAACATCAAAACAATTATGAGATATTACCGGGTTAGAAAGTCAATCATTGCAAATCAGAAGTTGTCTTTAGAAAATCTATGTCTAATGAACAAAGGAGTAGACTAGTAGATGTTCTTAGAGGTAAAGAAGTTGAATGGCTCAAAAATATCTCAGAATTCTCACAATTATTGGAAGGGAAAAATGGTCTTTATGAAAATAAAGGAAAGGCTGTGGAAGAAGTTACAGGGATGGAAGGAAAAATGATTATCAAAATTGGGGAAGGAAGTCCTCATAAAATTTATGGCTCAAGCTAACAATTACCACATACTTGATAAGTGTTTTCAGAATCCCAGTAACATAATAGATGAAATCCATTGCGTAATTAACCCATTTTGGTGGGGGAGATGGTGTAACAAGGAAAATCCACTAGGTGGCAAGGGAATAAAGCTATATCTCTTAAAAGAACAAGGTGGATTAGGCATTCGAAATCTTAAAGTTTTTAACCAAGCTCTCATGTTCAAACATGTATGGCGACTATACTACAACTAAGATTAATTGGTTGCAAAAACTTTGAAAGCCAAATACTCTAAGTGTGGAGTGCTACCGGCATATAGAGGATTTGATCCTAGCTACACTTGGAGAAGCTTTTAGGGGGGCAAAGAGTCTACTACTAGAAGGTGTGAGATGGAGAGTGGGAGACAGCTCAAATATCAGAGTTAGGAAGGATCAATGGCTTCCTACTTTAGCAAATGCTGGTTACCTGCAGAGAACTGACGAGGTTGACTTAAACTTCAAAGTTAATGCACCAATTGATCAAGGCATGGGGTATGGATTGGGGAATAGATTAGAAGATTGTGTTTAAAAAGCCAAAACAATATATAACATCCCTTTGTCATCAAGAGTAAAGAGGGATACTATATACTAGTATGGGAATATAAAGGGAGCTTTCTCGGTAAAATCGTGCTATTGGTTAGGATTGTTAGGGAGAGAAAGTAATATACATCATGACCATAAAATTTTGATAATGATATGGAAAGTGGATGTCAGACCAAAGCAGAAGCACTTCTTATGGAGGGCATGTAGAGGAAGCCTAGCCTCGTATAGAATGCTAACACTAGTGAGAATACATCAGATTATGCAAGAGATGCCACCAAGAACAAGAGAGCATTGTACATGCGATCTTTAAGTGCCCGAATAATATGCCTATATGGGGTTCTAGCAAAACCTGGCAAGATCTAAATGTAGTATTGTCAACGAGATCCTTCAAGGAAATATGGAATTGGTTAATGGATAAATGCAAAGGGGATGACTTAATCCATTTAAGTACACTTTCATGAGCAGCCTGGACGTTTAGAAACTTGAGGCTACTCAAAAATACTACCACTGATCCCATTAGTTTGACAGCGGGCTTCATGAAGCTAGTGGCTGAATACAGAAGCTATGCTAAGAAAGTGAATAATATAAGCCCCTAGTGTTGGATGGGTCAAAGTTAGTGTAGATGCACACATAGTAACTGGAAACTATTTTAGTTTGGGGGCTGTAATTCGAAACGAGCATGGTCAAATGGCCCTCTGTGCCACTCGAAGAGAGGAGGTAAGCTGGGTGATGCGTAATAGGAGGGGGTTTCACGTTTCTTTAAGTTTCTTTAATTGAATATGACTTAGGATCGAAGGATATGGCTTGAACAAGAACCAATCTCTGGAAATTGTGAAAGTCTCGTTAACAACCTTCAACCAATCTCTGGAAGAAGATCACTAACCCTCTCACTTTGAACGATTCACTCGGGACAAAGCTTAAGACTTCTTAACCTTTGAATGATTCACTCGAAACAAAGAATTAAGGTTGAACAAGAATCTCTCAAGTTCTAATTGAATTCTCACGAATACAAGGTTTATTTTCTGAAAAGCTTGAATGAATTACAAACGCATAAGACCCTCTATTTATAACAAAAGAAACCTAAACTAACTAGGACTAGGACTCTAATGACCGACTTGGGCAGCAAGCAAAAGACTTGGTCAAAGCAAAGACTTGGTCAAAGCAAAGACTTAGTCAAAGCAAAGACTTGGTCAGCAAGCAAGTTGAGTTTGACTCAATCTCAACTTCTAACAACACTAATACACACGGCCAAGTCATATCAACTAACAAACTCTTAGCTAATTAACTGAAAATTTCAAGAAAACGCATAACTAACAAACCCTAATCAAGAAACTCAAGAATCTTCAAGAAACTTTATTTCATTGCCAAATCCACTTGATCTTGATCCATTTTAATCAACGTGACCCAAGTTTGACCCTTTTGCAAATCAAATCTACTCGGACACACCATCAAGTTAATTGGATCCGAATATGAATTGCCCTTCTTCTTGATATCCATATCACTGGGATGCTCAATTGGAAGAAGTTGCAGCAATGAGTTTTGGGGTCAAAGATGCTGCTAGAAGGAGATGTAATTAATGTAAGGAAAGATCCTTGAGAAGAATACACAGGGAAATATCATATTTTTCACTTTTATTGAAGAAATTAGGATAGTGAAGCAATATTTTGAGGCCTTTAGTATTCCTCATGTAGGAAGGGTTGGGAATACACCAACCCACTTAGTTGTAAGGTTAGATACTAGAGGTGCTATGGAATATATTTGCAATGGTCCCTTTTCACATGGGGTTTTCTCCCTATGGGAGGTCGATTTGACTTAAGTTGAATAATATTTCCGCCTTTATAAAATAATTAGCTTTCGAATAATACCATATAATAGGACTAGATGGAATAAAAGGTTATTTAGGGATCACACAAAACACAAATACAAAATCAGTAATCTGAGTCATAGCAATATTGATTATAGTAACTTAACATACAAATAAATTATTCAAGAACTATCTAAATTAGGTGATCATATATTAAATAGGCAAGGGGTAGAAATTTATAGTAAGAGAAAAATAGGTATTGACAAAGAGAGAAGTGAGACAGTTAACAATTCTAACTTATCTAGCCAAATCAGGATGGTACCATTTGCTAATGATGCCTTATTCTTCTTTAAAGGAACCCCACTGAGTTTTAAGATTTTAAAGAAGGCACTAAATGCCATATGTGCTCTTTTAGGGAGATGGTATGCCCTAAAAATCATTTGTGATCTTCAACCCCAACATCCTAAGGAAATTTGTTAAATTTCTTCAAAAAGAACTATTGGGATATAAGGATAAACCAAACATGGGAGTCTACCTCGGTGTACTAATCGAGGTGGAAGGATGCTCCTTGTCCAATCTAGGATTCATCCATAAATGCATCCTCAAAAAGCTTAACTCATGAAACTTTTGCAAATTAAGCTATCCTTGATAAATTATCCTCATCAATACAATCCTCGTGGCTTTAACTTTATATGTTTTATACATGTACATGTTGCCAAAAAATGTTACTCTTAAACATTAACTATACCCTCATTAAGTTTTATTGGAGCACCTTGTGTAAAAAAGACTGATTTTCTAGAATAAAAAAAGAAGTCCTTTTCATACCAAAGGATGAAGGAGGGCTTCGATTACATAACATATCTTTCTTAACTATGACCTCCACTTTAAGAAAGCTTAGAGTTTTCAATGACAACTGGAACTCTTGGTTACTAAGGTGCTTAAAAATAGTTAGTTATAAGAAACTTCCACTTTTTCATAGCGCAAGCCAATCCATGAACGACAAATATGCCTTAGCTTAGAAGTCTTCTTGCAAATTTTATGAAAATAAGAGAATGGCTAGGGAAGAGAATTGGTAATGGTAAGAAAATGCAAGTAGAAGAGGATAAGTGGTTCCCTAAGGGCCCTCCTAAGATCTTGTATCAAAAGCTAGGGGAGAATGAACAAAAATCTTTATAGGTGTCTGATCTCATCATAGTAAAAAAATAATAGAAGTCTAGTATGGTTTGGAGGTTATTTGAAATACTACAAAAGATATCTAGGCTACCTACATAAGCAAAGGAGATTAAAAGGATACAATACTCTAGAAGCCTTCCTCTATAGGTAACTACACCGTAATGAGTGGATATGAATTCCTTAGAAATTCTAATCAACTCCTACTTTTGGACAGCAGCAAGGATGACCATGACAACAAGGTCTAGTTTTAAAGTTTCTCTAAAAGGTGAAAGGTTAAGCACCATTTGCCAGATCAAACTTTTGGGAAGAGCCTTCAACTATTTTTTGGATAAGATAGTTAGCCTCTCAAAGTTTTTAGGTTTAGGCGTAAGCATTACCAATCGCCAAAATAAACCTTTGGGTAGGGCATGTGTCTCAATTTCGTATGAAATGGTTAGCCTCTCAAGCTTTCTAGGCCTAGGCTTAACTATCATTAATAAGTATCAATTATATATTCAAAATAAGGGTATATTGAGGTCATTGGCATCTATTTAATTGCATTTTAGTCTAGTTTTAGTTAAATTCTTCTTATTTGCTTTCATATGATGTGTACGGGTTTTTATAGTGTTTGTTGTGTTTTTCAGGATTTTTGAGTTTCCATGTCAAAGGGCGAGTTTAAGATCTCATGGGATGTGTTTAAGATGTCAAAGGATGTGTTAAAGATCCAATGGAATGATTTCATCAAGATATAACTAAAGGATCTTACAAAGTCTGGGGAGTCCAAATGAAGCAACACGAAGCTACGAGAAATGGTTAGTCGCTAGCCTAATCACGAATGAAGCAAAGAAGTAGAATAAGAGTTGCACCAGTCCAAAACAGAGACACTCAGTCAAGTATAGCATAGGACTTGACCGAGTGTAAGCTTCAAATCAGGCAAAAAGTGGCATCTAGGCAAAAAAGTGAAGAATGGGAAGACACTCAATCTAGTGTGCAGAGAACTTAATTGAGTCCCTGCTAGATTAGCTACTTTTGAATTTGAATGTGTTTTAGCTTAACGAGAAGACACTTGATCAAGGGTACAGAGAACTTGATCAAATCCCCTATGCTTGAACTACCTAGCTTAGAGAGTGCCCTTTGACTGGGTGTTCTACACTCATGGGAGTAGTTCAATCTAAAAAATTTCTAGGTTTACTTTTAGGCCTCTAAGATTTTCTGAATAAGTGATTATTGATGACTCCCATGCCTCATAATCACCTTGAAATTGTTGACTTGTGAATCAGTGCACTATTAACATGGAAAACTCAAGTGAATTGCAAAAATATAACCCTATTCTAGCCAATATACAACTCATATTCTACTTCATTATTAGTAGTCTAGAACAAAAAATTGAGGGTGTAGTTAATCACTTTAGGGTGGCCTGCCACCTTCTTGCAGTCATATTGAGATTCCTTGTATATAACATGTATAAACGATTCTTAAAAGTACTAGGAACTCATCCTCTTCTGAGCAGTGGTGTTCCATTTAAATTCCTGCCAAGTTGTTTGAAGGTAGGTGAAGGTGTGCTAACTGCATGGTTATATTTTAGGGTGGCCATTCTCCTTCTAGTTCTCTAAGTGAAGGATAAGCCTCCTCAAGGCCTTTGCAACAATCCCTTTATTGAATTCAAAAGGCCTTCTTTGTGAATGGTACCTTGCAGGCTCATGTTATTATGGGCCTGCCAGGCCCTTTATTGCATTTAAAATCTCATTAGCCTTCACTAAATTCCTTATTTCTATATCAACTCCTTTTAAGGTTAGCTCCTTTTCCCTTAACTAATGGGTTTGACTAGAGCTACATCCACTAGTATCCCTGTGACTAGGAGGATGGTGGTGTGCCCTTCCACGATTTACCCTACATAAAGTCTCCCTAGCTTGGTGAGGGTGGGATTCATCAAAAGGGGAGTGATTTTTGGCAATGCCAACTATGATTGGGCTTCCAATGGCTTTTCTGGGTGATCCCTATGTGCTTTCTAAGTTGGCAGAATATAAGATGCTTAACAACTTTTTTAATGAGTACAAAGAAGCAATGGCTTAATTTTATGCCCTCCTTTTAGCATCAAATTTTTCGTGTTAAGAGACTAATGCTGGTTACTTAGTGAACAAGCCAGGGTTCATTTATCTATTGCGTGGGAATATTACGGGTAGACTAATAGGAGAACTTATTCCTAAGCTTAAGTGGTAAATATTCAATAAAAGAGACATGTTAACTGGCCTTAGGGGTTTGTTTCGAGGAAATCTAGTTCATTGTTTAAGTTAATAAATGAACATATGATCTTGTGTTTCTATGTTTTATTAATCTTAATAAATGCAAAATGCTTTTTTTATTTTTATTTTGGAGAACATTAGACTGATTGGGTTTGATCCCTCACCTTGAGCCTTAAATTTTTGATATATAGGACTAACCTGGTAGAGGATATTGAATTTTGTGTGCCAGATACCATACCTAATGAGTTTGATCTAATTAACTAAAAGATCCATTTTGTAATGGGCAAGAGAGGCCCACTAGATAGTCATCCCACTATAACCATACATAAAATATTTTATTTAACTTGAACTGATCTAGCATAATCATGGTTTAAAAGTTTGCTATTACTTTAATTTATAACTTCTTGTAGTTAAATTCATTATTCTTTATACACTATGTGAGTAATGCTAGATGAAAAATACTACTAGAGAATAATATCCTTAAAGAAAGACCCATAATTTATCTCGCTTCTAGAGGATCCAATAAAAAACTATATCATGATAGCAATTGCAAATTTATTGGATTCATTGAAATGATTGCAGACTTTGATTCCATAATACAAGATCATATGAAGCGTATTTTAGATTGTTATTTTCATTACCATTATCTTCGGCATTAAATTTAAATATATTTATTTCTCTTTGTCTCAAAGTGGTAAAAAGTCCATCATCAAGATTATCAAAAATGGAAAATATTTTTTAATTATTCTTGATTATACCCCTGATGTGAGCGTAAAAAACAAATGACTTAGGTTATTCGTTAAGTGAAAATTTCAAGTAATGAAATAAAATTGAGGAGTTCTTTTTGGATTTTTAACTATGAATAATATTACTAGAATAGGACATATTAATGAATTTCTTGAAGTTTTGAGAGCTCTTAATCTTGATTTTGGTGAACTAAGGGGTCAAGGTTGCGATAATGGCTCTAATATGAAGGGAAAGCACCATTCAAAAGAGATTTCTTAAATTTAATCCTAGAGAATTATATGTGACATGTGCTTGTCATAGTCTAAATCTTGTTCTTAGTGATATGCCATATTCTAGTGAGAAGGTTTTTTTTTATCTTAAAATTCATAATTTATGGGATTTACTAGGAGTTGAAAAAATTTCACTAATAATGTTCCTGGATTACATAAGAAATATTTGTCTAATATACGTTACGAGAGTCAAACAAAGGGTGTAAAACCTATTAGAATTCAATGTCGTCAAATAATTAAAATTTTATGGGATTTATTTGACTCTAATGATAATGACATAAAGATAAAGAAGGAAGCTGAAAACTTGATTACAAAAGTTGAAAATTTTTAGTTTTTCTTTCCAAGGTCATTTAATATGATATATGTTTGCTATTAATAAGGTGAGCAAAAATTGCAATCAAAGTCTATGTTCATATATGCTATAGTAATTCATTTGGTAAGTGGAATGTCATCTTTTGAAAGTAATTTTTAGTTTTTCTTACCAGGAGTTGAATGCTTTTAAAAATGTGTTAACTTAGTAAAAATTTTTGCTCAATGTTGTTCTTATCTGTGCAAGAAACTATTTTACGATAAGAAAAAATGTTATTTGAGAGAATAATAAATATCAAGGAAGACTTCGGTCACCAAAAGAGTCATTTATAATAGGCTATTTTAATTTATTGAAGTTATTGATGCGACAAACTCTTCTTTGAAAAACAGAATTATGGAAGTGAACACATTTAAAAGTATTTTTGGGTTGAATTTCTTAGATGATAATGAGTTGAAAGAATATTATATTAAATTTCACTCTACCTTTTCTTATTGCTCTTTGTTTGATGATGTAGATGATTTTTACTTAGCATTAAGAGTGTTGTAATTTACTTTTTCTCTTGAGTTAATGTCAACTTTTGATATTGCTAAATTTGTTAAATCTGCAAATTATTATCCAAATGAGTTGATTGAGTATAGGATATTGGTGACATTGATATTTATGAGACTATTAATTATTTTGCATCTCGAAATGGCCGAAAAGGTTGCTTCTTTTGAATTTTTAGATATACATTTTTATGCTATCATTTTCGTATTAATAATTTGAGTTAATTAATGCGCTTCGCATTTTGATTTTGCAAAATTATATTACATTATAAGTTTTCTATAATAAGATATGTTACATTAATCAAAAAAAAAATTTTAGCCATGAAATTAAAATTTATATTTATTGGTCAAGAAAGAGGGACTTTTTCTCTTGCTTTGCCTAGGGCCCTAAATTTCTCAAGAACGGGGCTAAAGTTAACAAAGGATACTATGCCCATCCCAAACTTGAGTCAGGAAATTAAAGCGCTATGTTTATGCATATGGTTAAAGGGGAACATTCCTTTCTGTTATTATCTAGATAGGAAGGATTTGAGAACCCAACCAGAAGTGTTAAGGAAGGCCAATATGTTCATAAGAAAGGATAAAATGGACAAAGTCATAACAATAAAGAATCCTAAAAAAAGGAAGGAGAAATGATGACAAGAATATATACCATAGTGTATGACTAAAGAATGCACTTACTTGAAACATAACATTTTAGACATGAAAAGAAGGGGGTCCGTTCAACATTTCTAGGCAAGGTTTGAAAGAAATAGGTAGGAGAACAATCGTGAGATGCCAAGATGCCAAGATCTTTAGAGGACTAAGGGAGAATTATAGGGAGGACTACAATCTAAGGGCACCTTATATTCATCTCTCGATCACAAGTCCATGCACACACTAACCAAAGCCTGTAAATACCTTTAACATTCACTAGGTACATTTATCTTGACCGTATAGTACTAGCTATATAAATCTTTATACATACACTTTATTTTTCATATTAGAGGGAGTTTTCATAATGTGATCCCTTTCACAAGTACCTACTGGAGATATGGCTATCCATCACATTATGTGTTAGTGTTTGAAAAATCTAAGCTTAGTTGATTATGCATGGAGACGAGAAAAAATGGGTAGGAGAAGAAGAAGCTCTTTACATATATGCTTTTGCAATGACATACATCAGATATATATTCATGCTCTGCTAACAACTTTTAACATCATTAAAAATTTTCTAACAAACTTATAACCTTATAACTAATATTATGATATTTTGTTTTAACTATTTCTCCTATATTATACCCTCTCTCTTCAAGTAGACTTGTCCTCAAGGCTAAGGCAAAGGAAAGCGCGAGAAAGATTCTTTGAACTCATGCTTTGGAAATTAATTACTTTCATGCTAAAGAAGGTCAGCCCATTAGATCAATAGCTACTCTTAAGTTTTCTCATTGATTTGCATAATTCTTTTGTCAATTATTGCAACATGCCTCAAACTTGACTTTTCTTGTGTTGGTGAATCTTTAGGAATTGAAGCAATTAGTGGTAGTACTCTGTGAAAAGCTTTAAGTTGTGAGACATGGAAAACATTGGATATTTTGTCTCTTGAAGTTGGATGAAGTTCATACACAACCTTTCTAATGGTAGAAATAACTTTGAAAGGACCAAACTACTTAGCACCAAGTTTATTGTTGCTCCTATATTACACAAATTATCGTTTGTAATGTTATAGCTTTAACTAGACCCAATCATTCACCTTAATGGCTCTCTTAAAACTTCTTTTATCATGTTTTATCTTAATTTTATTTAGAGCTTTAGCAAGGTTTCTTTTAAGAACTATTATCATCTCATCCCTTTGCTAAATAATTCTAACTGATGAGGCATTGGAGGATTCACTAGGAAGATATGGCAAGTGCAAAAGAGGTGGTTAATTATACATAATTTTATAAGGAGTCTTCAGTTTGCTTGAATGTAAGTAAGTATTATACCACCATTCAGTCATGGAAAGATATTGTTTCTACTCCTTAGGACTGTCACTGGTAATGCATCTTAAATAAAACTCAAAGCACCTACTAACTACCTTAATTTCTCCATCATTTTTAGGATAGTAGGTTGAAGAAAACAAAAACTTGGTACCATGGAAAGAGAACAACCCTTTCCAAAATTGACTTAGAATGATCGGGTCCCTATCACTTACTATGCTTCTAGGCCATCCATGTAACTTGAAAACATAGTCAAGAAAGGCTTGAGAAATATCCGGTGAACTAAAGGTACGCTTGAGAGCCATGAAATGTGCATATTTACTCAATCCATCCACCACCACAAATATCACATTTTTTCATAGAGAAAGGCAACCCAATTATGAAATCCATTAATATGTTAGCCCTTACCTTCTAAGGGATGGAAAGAGGTTGGAGAGTGCATGGCTTGGCTACTCTATCATATTTAGAAGCTTGATAAGTGATGTAATGTCGAACAAAGTGACTAACATCCTTTGTTATCCCTTTTCCAATAAAAGATTCCTTGCAATCATTTTCATGTTTGATTACCGCTAGAGTGCCATGCTTCTATAGAAGCATGCAGCTAGTTGAAGAATTTTTTTTTCTACGATTCATATTAGGGCCAACCACAATTCTACCATGTCTTTTTAATAAATTATCTTGCAAACAAAAGCCCTGAACTAGGTTCTTATCTTAGAGTCTCTGTATTAATCTGGTTGTATATTAGTCCATATAGTAACTAGCCTTGATTAATTGAGTTATGTTTTAGTCAATGACAGACAAGGCTAACAAGCACAACTCTATGCAAGGTATCCTTGACAAAGCATCAGCCACAAGGTTTTTTTTTACCAGCCTTGTATTGGATTTCATAGTCAAAACCCATAAGCTAATAAAGCCACAAGTGTTGAAATAAGGTGGATATTTTCTGTTGCAGTGACCATTTTAAACTCTTTTGATTAATTTTTTGACGAAATGTGCACCCATCAAGTACTACTCCCTCTTCTAGATAGCAAGCAGCATTTCTATTAGCTCTTTGTCATAAATAAAGAGTTTTTCCCAATTGGGACCCAATGCTCTATTGATGAAGGCAATATGATCTTTCTCCTACTTAAGGAATGCTCTAATACCAGCCATTGAAGAATTTGTCTCTACCACAAAATTTTTTAAGAAGTTTAGGATAGCTAGAATAGGAGCTTTGCTGAGGGATTTCTTTAATTATCAAAGGCATCTTGAGCTCCCTCACTCCATAAGAATGCCCCCTTATTGAGTAAGTTAGTCAAAGGTTTGTTGATTATTACAAAACCATGCACAAATTTTTAGTAATACGCTGCAAGGCCAAGGAAACTTTCTAGATCTTTGAGAGTCGAGGGTAAGGCCAAGAGTTGATTGCATTAATTTTTCTAGGATCTGTTTCAACCCTAGAGGTTGAAATACAAGTGCCTAAATACTCTACCCTCTTAGTTACAAAGGAATATTTTTTCATTTTAGGGTATAAGGAATGTTGAAGCATCATTAGAAAGACCTGAGCCAAATGTTTCCTATGATCCTTAAAAGACTTCCTTTAAATTAATATGTCATTAAAGAACACCAAAACACACTTCCTTAGGAGAAGCTGAAAATTCAATTCATCCAACTTTGAAAAGATGAAGGAAAACTAGTAAGGCCAAGGGCATTACAAGAAACTCATAATGTCCTTCATGTGTTTTAAAGGCTATCGAAAAAACATCCTGATGATGGATCCTTAATTGATGATATCCATCCCTAAGATCTAGTTTACTAAACATAAAAGCCCTTGATAATTCATCTATTAACTCCTCTAGCAATGGAATTAGGAACTTATTCATTAGTATTCTTGTTCGTCTCTTTAATCCACATATAACCTCAAACTCCCCTCCTTCTTGCCTACTAACACCACTTGTGAAGCAAAGGACTTGAACTATTTCTTAAGATTCCTCTACTCAACATTTCTTGGATCAATTGCTCAATGACTTTTTTTTCCTTAAGGAGTATCTGTAAGGTCAAAGATTAACTACCTTACAATCATGCTCCAGATTATTCCTATGACAAAAAACCTATCCTAGGAGGTAACTCTTTAGCCTCTTTGAAAATTGTAGTTAACTTCACCTTCAACTCTTTTAGCTCATCAGATTCCTCAACATGGTTAGATAAATGAATTAAGTATATTGGAGTTGTGTTATCCATTTGTCTCATCTCTTTTAACATAAACATCTCAATAGAGGAATCCATCAATTTAAGAGTAGGTCTTATATCACTAACCTTTAGCTTCTTTGAAGGGGCCCCTCTTAAGGTTATGTCACAACCTCTCACACAAAATTTTATAATAAAGTTGTTGAAATCACATAAAATTTTCCCTAAGGTGATGAGCCATTTTACCCCTAATACCATATCATAGCTCCCTAGAGGTATAAGCACTATATCCATCAAAAATTTATGCCCCTTGAGGGTCCACATGAACCCCTAGTGCTTACTTGACTTATTGATTAATTTCCATCAGAAATTGTTACAACTTGCCCCTTAATTTTCTAAATTTTGCATCCCAACGTCATAGTTAGTTGTGAAGTCTATAAAGTTATGTGTTCTCATTAAATAAATGAGAGCATGAATCAAATGGTCAAGTGGAGTCACTTAGAATCTCAAAGTGTTGAAGTTTTGGCTCCTAGTTAAAGCACTCAAAGAAATATGTGGCACTTGAACATCCATGGTGTCCCCAAACCTCTCTTGAGAAGCCACTCCATCATCAACATCATCAACTCCTTGAATTTTAATGGTAAATAGTTGAGTCACTCTAAATTGATTCTTATTTTAAAGGGCATCATAGTATTAGCACAAACCCTTGGCTATCTTCTCAGCTCACACCTTAGTTAGAACATATTTAGTGGGTCTATTGGTTGTCAGCACAGGTTTAGATGGGATGGTGGGTTTTAAAAATGGTGTAGGCAATAGGGGTGGCTTAAGTGAATTAACATAAGCCCTAGAAACACTCTGGTATGGTCTGGGTGTGGTTGGACTCACTCTTGCTGAACTGGTAGCATTAAATCTAAGAAACTTATCTTGTAATCTTGCATACTCTATAGTTTTCCCTATTGTTTGAGGCTTAAAGGCTTTCACAAAGGGACGAATAGAGGGCCTTAACTCCCCACCCCCACAAAGCTCTTTATGAGGTACTTCTAAAGTAGAATATAGTTGTATTGCATTATTATTATTCTCAAATTCTCTAGTGCATTACCCTAATCCTTAAGACTATTAGCTTGTTACAACTTATTAAACTCCTCAACTACATTATTCTCATTAATATATATGAACCTTTTTTATTGACATCAATAACAAAATCATGCCACTTAACCATGACTCTATTAATTAGGTAGCTAGACACCAAAATTTTGGCTCCATCAGTCATATTCAAGGTGGCTAGATATACTATGTGATCATCTGGAATTTTCAAAGAGTGAAGTACTTATGACACTCTTAATCCATTAATTAGATAGAGTGCCATCAAACTTTGGAAAATCTAACTTGGGTACATACCCTAACTTTGGGGGTCGAGTTTTGTCATCACCTTGAGGTGATCTGTTCTCCATCATTGCTTATGAATTCTCCTTGAAGAAATACCTCATTTTTAATAGCTCTTCAACCTTGTGATTAATTGATGAATTCAGCTCTTCCTCTTTCCGTTTAAGTGCAGCTAATTGCCCTTTGATTTCAGTTATGTTGTGTGGGGTTGGTGCCAGCCTACCTTGAATTTTTTCATACCAATAATGATAGCTTCTCAGATACTCAATAAGTTCTAATTACACTTATAAATATATTATATTTTAGGTCTTTTTGCATAAAATTGTTTTCATTTTAGTTCAATTTTAGCCAAATTCTATTCATCGGTTATCATATGATGCGTTCATAGGTTTTTGTAGTGTTTATATAGTTTTTCAGGATCCCGAGGACTCACTATCATGGGACGAGCTCAATATCTACGAAAGGGAAGGATCCTAGAAGGCTTAATCTGGATGAAGAACATGAAAACACGAGAACTCGAATAAAGAATGAAGGAAAGGAACAAATAGGAGTAAAAATAAAGAGGACCCGGTCAAGTATATAGAGGACTCCACAGAGTGAAAGTGGCAAAACAGGCAAAAAGTAGCTTCTAGACGAAAAAGTGAAGAAATAAAGGACATTCAATCAAGTGTGTAGAGCACTTAATTGAGTCCTCTTTTGTTCATCCAATTCTGACCTACTTCAAAATCTAAAGAAAGAGCTAGCACACACTAAACCGAGTGCTCCTCACACTCGATCGAGTGCCTTAGTTATGGGCTTATTTTCTACACGTATTCTATTATAGCTCAAACACTATGCAAATATTTCTTATGCTTTTTTAGGTTACTAAGGATGATTATTATAGGTTAGATAACAATATTGCTTTAGGTTTTCATTAGATTTTCACAAATATATTATCTCTAAATCTCGTATTGTTCTTTTTTTCCAGTGAGGCTTTGGATTTGCAGCATATAGCCTTGTGAACATCAGATATTCGTTTTTTTGTATTCAGTAATATTAGGTCTTTATTCTCTCAATTGATTTAGTATATTTTTGTCATTAATCATGTTTATAATTATTCTTCGTGTTGATTTTACATTCAATATGCGTCAGTAGTTCCTTAATCTATGATCCCGATGAAACTTAGTATGGGTTAGTATAGATGAATCCTTAAATCCGAATCCAAATGCATAAAAACAATTCCTTTAATCTAGGATTAGATTTAACACCATTAAAAGGCTAGACATAGTTGATTAATGGTATGAATTAGGTTCGCAGCAAGAGTTGGCTCATAATTTGAATTAGAATCATAGGTTTAGTGTGATTGATGATCACAAAATTAAAGTAGACATCATGACCATTAGGACTTTTAGAATGTTGTGTCTAATGTATTTCTATTGCATAAATCCATGAGAGTACGTAGGATTGCTGTAGAAGGAATCTATTAATACTCGAGAGAGATTCTTAGTATTATATAGGGCGCATTTGTCTTAAGAATTGCTATTGAGATAGAAATCTATATCAAAGTTAGTGGGGATTCGTTGTCCTAAATGTTCATCTCATATTGATATCAATCTAGTTATTATTCATGTTCGAGTTGAGTATAGCTTAGTTCCTAGTTTACAATAGAAATCTATTTAGTTTTTGACATTCCTTAGTAGAGATTAGAATATAGTTGACAACATTAGACCCCCAATAGTCTCTTAAGATTTTGACCCTACTTACCCGGACTATATTAGTTTAGATGGATAGTTTATTTTTGATGGGGGGGAGAGAGAGAGAGAGAAGGATAGCTTTTGCAATGACATACATCACGTATATATTCATCCTCTGCTAACAACTTCTACCAAACTTGTAACTATGTAACTAACTAATAATTTGATTTTCTCTTTTAACTATTTCTCCTATGTCATTCTGACAATTAGAACACTAATCGTTATGTGCTTGATTAATTCGATAGTAGTTACGGCCGAGTCTTATATGTGAATTTCTGAACCTTTACAGATCACTAAGGGTAGACAAATGTCTACCTCCGTAAACAAGCTAATACGAAATTGTTTATCGTATTCCAAAAAAACATGAAATTATTTATCAAAATAAGACTTTGGCTAGTTGGTATTTTCTTATAATTAGCATTGTTTTGCTAAAATTTGCAGGTTAGGGGTTCTAAACCTCCTTGCAATATTACAATTATTTTTACTAATTTTACTCATATTATTAACGGGATTAGTATAATTGAGTTCACCCTATACCACAGTTCTGGATCTGTCACTTCCCAACTGTCCCAAGTTTAGAACTTTAGGATCTTCCTTATGCTGAAATTTAAGATTGGTAGAGGCTTTTCTAATTTATACCAGGTGTAAATCACAATGAATATATATCGAGGGTTATTTTTATAATTTTATTTCTATACCTGGTATAATTAATTGTACTTTTGATATCGTTATTTCTGTACATGATATCGCTATTTTTGTACTTGAAATGGTTATTTCTATATTTGATATGATTATTACTATATCTTAGATCATTATTTCTATCCTAATATTATATTTCTATACCCAAAATCATTATATATATACCTGAGATAATGTCTCATATATATGAGATAATACCACTTATATCTAAGATGATACATCCATACCATAGATAATACTATCTAAGGGTGAGATCTCAATAAAATATTTTTTTCTTTTATGTTTTTTAATGTCATATAAATTATAAAATTTAAATAAGAAATAAATTAGGATTTTCTCATATAAGATACAGTAGAACGTAACATACCTTATCATGCATCACTTGAAAGTCATGAAACATAGCGAGATTGTCATGCCAAATATGAAATAATAATAGGATACAGAAATGTACATACCAGAGAGTTCTAGCCCAAGAACAAGCTCTTGAAACTGATTCACATGAAGGACACATTCACTCCCAAGTGCACAATACACGACGCTTCCCTGACCAAAACCCTTTAGCCAACCATCAAAATAGTTATCGAGACTAGAAGTGGGTAGCTCAGGCACTCTTGGTCCCACTAATAGAAGTGGCTTATTCCAATACTTGTTAACAAAGGAATAATAACCCCCTTCCATCTCCCTACAAGTCTTGATCCCTATAACATCACATTCTTCAAAGCATATTGCATGTCTTTCTTTCAATTTCATCCCTCCGAACTCCATCTCGCACGCGTACGCCAAGTGGCGGGCCTCTTGGGCCTGCAACCTGATCGAGGGACATGGAAAACCAGGAGGCGGGCTAGCCAAGTCAGCCTCCATAATATAATGAGTACGAGGGAGATTTCGAGCCTGGGTCATACAATAGGCCATGTTTACCATGTATGAAACAGAATAGTATAAAGATTTGACAGAGTATTTCCGGGCCAATCTAGGAAGCCATTCGGTGTAGTCGAAGAAGATGTAGTCAGGCCTGAGAAGAGCTAGATGGGAATCGATAATGGGCAGTGTGAGATCCATTGCAACCATTATAAAGGGATGCAATGAGGAGGAGACGTCATTGGTTGTCTCGGCCCCGAGAGGCAACCCATGGACAGGCGGGACGGTAATGGGAATGAAGGTAATGAGGTTGGGATAGTGGTTGTGGGCGGCTAGTTTGGACTGAGTTTTTGTAGGGAGAAAAAATGACACTTTGTGACCTCTCTGGGCAAGCCTGTTGGCCAATTGTAGGAAAGAGGTAAGGTGCCCAAAGGCAAACCATGGGTACATTGCTATGTGCAAACACTTGCCTTCGTTATTATTTGACATTTTTATTTGGTGATTTTGGTCAAAATCTGTAATTTGAAGGATGTTTAGAACTCTTGCAAGTCTAGAGCTCGATTGTTTCTGAACTTGAAATTTTGTGTGTGTTCGTGACTGATAGAAATTAGGAAGGACGGGGTGGAGGAGAACATAGAAGAGATGAGACGAAGAGGAGAGTAGTTAATAAATTAAGCTAATGCATTCATTCCACTAAACACATAAAATATTATTACTTTTGTTCTTAATTTTTATTTATTTATTTGACATTTCACGATTTTCAACATAGGATTTAAAAAACTTTTATATATAGATTTATAAGATAAAAAATTATGAAATTTTTGATATATTTTAAAAATTTATATTAATATTCACCAATATGAGATCATTTGAATATATTATATCTTATAACACAATGAGAAATTAAGGTTAAAGTTTATCAACTTTGATTATATAAATAAAAATGAGACAAAACAAAAGGGCGAAGGGAGTACAATTTAATAGAAAAATAAATAACAAACATAAGACAATCTAATGATAAACTAATCATATTTCATGAGTATTATGCTCTCCACTAACAACATCATCTTAACAAGTGTAGGAATTGATCTAATGTGGGAAGTAGTTCGCCATTTCTAATTGGGTATTAAACCATGATTTTGAAATTATACCTATATGTATCAATGAAAACCCAAATGGAATTGCACCACAGAAGATTACGGAAAAAGAAGATTAAGCCGATGAATTAGTATTAGAAAATACTAAAGAAATACGGAGTAATATAATTGAATTGAATTGGTGATAGTTGATCTAAGAGAGCTAACAGTGAAAGTGACCAATCATTATATTACTTGGTACCTAGAAGGTGATTTGTTGCATTAGCAGGTTGTATTAAATGAAATGATAAGCTAATTGTGTTAATACATGATTTATTAATTTTATAGATATAAGTGTTTATTAGTTATTTTATAAATGGTAATTGTTTGATTAGGTAAATTGTTAATGCTTGAATGAAATTTTTTGTTATCATAAAGACAAGCGTGTCATTTTACAAGATTTTTTCAATCGCCTCTGTTTTTTTTTTTTTTTTTTTTGTTATCATAAAGACAAGCGTGACATAGGCGTCTAGGCATGAAACTTTCGACTTTGCAATGTATTAACTTTATTAATTCCCTCTTGGACTAACTCTAGAATTCTCATGGGGTTCGGTTGAGTATTGTAGAATACAACCTCTTTACTATAAATCCAGATATTTCAGAACCACACTAATAGTGTCTCGGCTCGATTGCTACCTTCTTCTCTTATAGGATTAGATATTGGTTATCACGACACCTATTGTCAACAAAACCTTATTTAACTTATTACAAGTAATGAGCAAGTAAGGGTCAAATCCACAAGGAATGGCTTCTAATAGTTTCCGAACTCTAGCAGTTTAACTACAAGCTAGCTCAAACTAAAGCAAAGATTAAGGCTAAATCTAACTAAAATCTATTGCGAGGTTTTTAAAAACTTGTTCTATGAAGGTAAAACACTAGGGGATTGAGATTCAACACCGTTTCCTAACACGAATGAGCTAGCTAACTTTCTATCAACCTATGAATCGAACCTAAACATGATGCAAGGAAGGGATTTCAACCAAGAACCAACCTCTCGATCATCTTTAGGGAAGGGAATTACAATTGAGATTTCTTGCCTAATCGTATTCTAAAGCATCCAAGCAACACAATATATTCAAATCAACAATTAATAACTTGCAAGTCTACAACATTTAATATCGAGTCACTACCTAAGTCTGTATTTCTCAATGTCTTAGACCTAGGAACCAACATAGAAGAAATTTATATGGCCAATCTAAACTCTAACCAAAACCCGCAATCAAATATCACATAAATCATTAAGAAACCAACTCCATATTTTACACATCATCCATGCTCGGGATCATATTTTCACCCTATCCCCTAACTAATCTAACTACTCATGACTAATACTAGAAAATATCACAACATGAATAAAGATGAACGTACTACCGAATCACAAACAAAGATTAACAAAACTTTTGTGAAAAACTAATAATAATCAAACATAAATTAATGAAAGAAGCAAATAAATTAAAACTATGAAATATAAAGCATGAGAAAGTGAAGGAATTATTGATATACTGATTGACAACTGATGTCCAATAATTGATGAATGCAAATCTGATCCAAGTACTAAAAACTAGTGACAAATCTACTAATAATCTAAAATTTTGTGGAAGAAAAATGAAGAAACTCTAAGCTATCTCTCTATGTTTAAAACTAGGCTAAAACTAATGACTAATCAATCTGCCCCTCTACCGTGTCGTGTTGTCCCTTGTACATCCCTGTAGAAAGGATTTGAGTGAAGCACAAAATCACCAAAATAGAGCTGAGCGGGCGCTCAATTTAAAGTCAAGAGCCCGCTCATAGGCCCAACACCCGGTTTCAAGTGAATTGAGCGGCCGTTAAGTAGAACCGTGAGTGGCCGATTAGGCCAATAAGTGCCCTCTTAGAGACCGCTCGTCGTCCGCTCGTAACTCTCTGCCTATCCACTTCCATTAAACTAAGAGATCGCTTGTGATAGAGCAAGCGCCCGCTCAGGCCTTTTTTCTCTGGAGAGGCATATTGGTTCAATTTTAAGCTACCTATTGGCTTCTCTTCTCCACTTTTCTACTTTGCATCTCCATTCTTTGGTTCTCATACTCGAACTCATTAGATACTTGCATCAAGCCATAAAAACACATAGAAAAGTAGAAAAGATATGGAAAATTAAGGAAAACAAGAAAAAAATACGAGAAATACTTCTAAACCTATACTATGCACAAAGTGATGAAAAATATAATAAAATAAGACAATCTCATGACAAAAAGAGTAAGAAACTCTGCTAATAAGATACAAATGAGTAACATAAATGTCACTCATCATGCTCCCTTCTTCCACAAAAGGTAAAGTAATCTATTAACCATTTAGCAAGACATGGCTTTAACCCATTTACATATGGTTCTAATCCAATCGCTTCTTCAAAAGTTGGATCCATGAGTTTTTTCGAATCAAAATTTGAAACCCAATAAACTATACAAATTAGTCTTTATTAAAATTCTAAAATTAAGTTATTGAATGACCATATCCATTAATATACTCCAATAAACAAAAAACGCAGCAAAATTAACTTACAAGGCGGACCCATAGTTGTGTTTTTGTTCATCCACAATTAGTGGATTCCAGTGTAACATTTGCTAAAAACAAAACAACAAACAAACAAAAATAGCAACTTCGATTTACCACTCTTCTTTATGTGGGCCCTACGCCTTTTTTTTTTAACTTATTATTCTACGTCGTCCCCTACTCCGGTTGGACTAGTCGTGAATCATGTGTTTTATACTTTTTGTGATTAATATTAATTGATGTGATTAATAGTGGGAATCACTTTTTGTTGAAGCAATACAATTACTCCCAAATGCTGTGATTTTTAGACAAACCAATTAAAAGTACATGTGCAGTGATTTTTTAAATAAATGTAGCATTTGACCTCAATATTTTAAAATTTTTTAAGGATATTTTTTGCAGTTATTTATAAACCACAAGTAATGTTACATTTTTTAATTTTTTCATTTCAAATCACATGACTTGTAAATTAAATGCCCATATCTCTATTGGGATTTCTTAAAGATTATAGTAAACCTAATTCTAAGTCTATATATAATTAGAAACAACAATTATAATTATATTAAAATTAGTTATATTAAAAATATACAATTACAAAATTGTGCCATGCATGTTCAAATAAATATATGTGTACATGGCTAGTGTTAGAAATCTATCTAAGGCTATACATAAAAAATATAAGTGACCCAAGATTGCGGAGAATCTAAAAAGTACTCTACCCAGATGTAGACACGAAATCGTATCTCCTCATTTAGGGGTTCGATGACGAACCATCCCTTACGGATGTACTTAACTTAGGTTGAGATAGAGTGTACGAGAATCCGAAATTGCCTCAAAACCGAACCATCTAAAGAACCTAAACAAAAACTAAGCCCAAAACACTTATCTTGGCCCAAACACATAACCCGATGTAACAAAAATCCCAATCTTAAACACTAATCAAACCCCTATAATTCGTGCAAAAACCAAGTTGCTCGGAGCTTTAATACTTAATGCTCAAAGTTAGCGTTAAATGTAAGAACTATAACACACTCAAGTTTAAATGTTCAATGCCAAGTTATGGCGTCTAAAACTAAGGGCCAGCGTCCAACGCCCCATGGGGGTTCAAAATCACAAGCATGCATCCAACACCCAACTTATGAGCATCAAGCCTTCAACGAACAACCATGAGTGCTACCTTAAAAGCGCTCCCGTCTCCATAAAAGACTCACTTCAACCGAGCAAAAGATTTTCTCTTTGAGCGTTTGACGCCCAAACTAAGCATGTGATGCCGTAAGTTGGCGCTCAACATTTTAACTTAGCGTCTAATGCTCATGAAACCAACTTCTTTTACCCTATAAATACCCTAATAATTTATGAGAAAAGGGTTGGCATTTTACACACCGTTACATTGCTAAAATGCATTCCTAAACATTCTAAAAACCTCTCAAACATCCTTTAACACTTACCAGGGATCATTTAAAGCACATCTTTCCTCAATCAAACAAGGAAACCTAACTCCTTCAAGAAACACTCAATTAAGACTTAAGCAAAAGGACTCTCCTTAACAGTATACACGAAGGATCCTTCTCAATTTCATTTTTTTCTTTTATATTTTTCTACTTTTATGCCATTCACTTTTATTCCTTGGTTCTAGTGGTTCTTCATCCACTCCAGAGCCTTAGATTGGGCATTTTCTAGTGATTATTATGGAAGATGCAACCCTCTTTTACATGAAATTTAATTTTA
This sequence comes from Dysphania ambrosioides, assembly GCA_026401315.1. Classification (NCBI taxonomy): domain Eukaryota; kingdom Viridiplantae; phylum Streptophyta; class Magnoliopsida; order Caryophyllales; family Amaranthaceae; genus Dysphania; species Dysphania ambrosioides. The sequence goes on along the minus strand of CM048665.1, from coordinate 12,620,879 downwards.
AGTTTTATAAATGCTTTAGTGTGCCTTAATCAACTAAAGAGTAATCACTCTAGATGATAACTTTTGATCAACTCCTAATCTTTATATCTTTGTGTCTCTTTAGGGGATTTATTGTATGTTTTAAGGCTTGAACCCGATAAGGTTTTGAGTGGATGATTTGATAAGAAAATAACCACTAGAGAGCTCATTTTTTCACAAACCAACCTTCCTTTTTCTATAGAGAGGAAGGGCTCTCCCCTACTAGTGTCTTATTTAATTTGTGCATCATTAAGGATCGGCTATGCGTCTTTGCAAAGTTGAATAGGTCAAGGAGTTCCCACTAAACATTAAAGGGTTGTTAGGACACCTAGTGGGTTTAAATTAAGGGACAAAACGTGTAAACTACTTCGTACCAAGTTCTGTGAGGAAGATGCCATGACTAAGCATATGGGCTTTTTCATGCGTAGTTTAAATGGTCTAGAACCCAACTAGGTTTTAGATGGACAATTCAATAAGTGAATTGCCACTAGAGATCCCGATTTTTATAACCTAACCTTCCTTTTTTTGGTGAAGAAAATAGGAAGGGACTGACCCCCATTAGTGCCCTACGATTGTCCGCATCAATGAGGATTGACGATGTGGATTTAGAGACATCGAATGGGTCAAGGAGTCTCCACCAAACATTTAATGGGCTTATTGGAACCCTAGGGCCTGATTTCTCATATGAATCATGTAAGTGGTTTAAAAACCATGAGAAGATCCGGGAATGAGCAATTTAAGCTTTATGCTTATAAGTCTAAATTAGGTGATCACTTGTATTGGTTGTCTGTAAGTTTTAGGATCTCTATGGACGATTTTCCAAAGTTTATCTTATTAATCATTATTATAAGTAACATGTCTTCATTATAAGCATAAGATAAAAGTGGTCATGGAAATACAATATAAGGATTTTGTAATAAAAGGTGCATAATTGAAATAAGGCTAGAGACATGTAACTAAAATGTTAGGGTTAGAGCCAATAAAAAATAAGAATTATGCATGATGAGTTGGAGAATATAACTTGATCAAATGAAGATTAAGACCTAGAGAGACCTTTCCTTATGATATATTCCAACTTGAAGAGATAGATCTAGTTCAAAAGACAAGTATAATTTAGCCATATAACATCATTGACATTGAGAATGCAAATAGAAATTAAAGTATAGATTAAGATCTAAAGAAAGAAATAAACTCTTAGAATAACTCCCAAACATGTATTCAACAGTGATACACATTTAGGGTGTACTCATGAAAATGGGTCAAAGATACAAGTCTAATTAGATTAGAGATGTCCAAATCTTATCAACTTTGACTAAGTTTAAAAGAGATAAAGAGGCAAATATAACTTGTAATAAATGAAAATACAAGGTAGAGGGGTTTCTTAAATGGTTGAGAGGAGATTAATCTATGAAGATGGTTCCTTTAATAGGACGCTCAAGGATATGATTTTGAGGCTTAATCTAGTAAAGTACGAGTTTCTCCTAACACTTCATATCATAGGCAAAATGAGACAATGAAAATAAAAGGTGTATTAGTTGATCACAAGAGAGCATCAAGGGTTAGGTCTCTTTACTAGATCTAGGCTCATCAAGGTTATAAGAAGTAATGAAATAAGTGTTACTGTGAGAGGTGTTTTCACATCACACAATCATCAAAAATGGGTCTAATCTAAGGGTATTATATGGATGGAAATCATTAGAAACAAAAACTAGAGAGTGAATGAAGTAGAAGTAGAAAAAGAATAAAATGTATTAAAAGAGATTAAGGGGTCCTTGGTGTTTATAGTTGAAGATAGTTCCTTTCCTTGAGTCATTATTGAGTGCTTGAAGAAGAAGTTATGGTTTCTCCTTAGATTGGGACTTGAGGGTTTCCTTGAGAGTTACTAATTCTGTTTTGCATGTGTTTGTGAGTATATGAGAGAGAATTCTAGAAACGTAACAGTGCTTAGGATCTCCAAAATTACCGACCCTTTGCTCATTAAATGAGTGGGTATTTATACTCAAAAAGTGTCAGTTCCTAAGAGTCAAACACTGGGTTTAAGAGTCAAATGTAGGTAGAGGGTCAAGCGCTAGGTCTATGCATCGAGTGCTCGTGAATAAAATATTTCACTTGATTGAAACGAAGCATGAAATTAGTTAGGAGTGCTTTTGACTGACGCTTAAAAGTTGTGTGTCAGACCTTGGAACTAAAAATATATCAGATTCCTTTTTAGTTCAGGTGTTTAGAGCTAGCTAAGCACTGAACATTTGATGCTAAAATTTGGTCCCTTGGCTTTGCTGGCTTGAAGTTTGTCTGTATTTTTGTGCTAAGAAAAAGAGCTTTGACTTTTAAGGTTTGTACTGATTGAGGTTTGTTTTAGAGCATTTAGATAAGGTAATTTTATGACTTTGGATTTGTGTTTAGGCCAATGTAAGGGTCTAGAACTTAGTTTTGTGTTTGAGGATTTTTGGGGGTTCGGTTTGAGGTGTTTTTTGGATTTACACATACTAAAACTCGACCTAAGCTAAGTTTTATCTCAAGGTTTTTTCGTCATTTGACCGCTACATAGGGAGACATGATTTCTTATCTACAAAAGCCCCCACTTTAGGAGGGTGCTACCCTACTCCACTAAGGAGTTTGCATTTTTATTGGTCTCTAAAATCAGGCTAATTCACTACTCCGGACAGTTTAGCTTGGTTTTTACCATTGATATCATCAATTTTGAAGGGTTAGTTAACTTCAGCCTTGCTCGGATAGATGAACTCTGTTGGTGAATGTTTTTAGTTTGCTTTTCGCTAAGAAGGTCCCACTTTATGCTCTAAATAATTTATAAGGGTATATTTCCCCTTTTTATCATGGCTTAGGATGATTTTGTATTAGGGATGTTAATAGGCTAGGATTTTCATTCCTTGGGGAAGAGTTTGGGTTACAGGGCAACTCCATGGGGAGTATAATTTTAGTTGGTTCTACTAGGGATTTAATCCCTGAAAGGATCCATTGGGGATTTTTGATTGGCCCAATGGTTGCCTTGATTTGCTTAGCGTATTATTAGGATGCCTCCTGGGCCTTAATGTATTTTAGGGATGCCTACCAAGCCATTGTGTATTATAGGGATGCCTCTCGAGTCATTGCATATTATAGGGATACCTCCTGCCTTGAGATAGAGTCATTTGGTCTTTGAAGTGCTTATGAGTAGGATCAACTAGGCTTTTTGATGGACATCGGGGATGTCACTTTTTTATTTTAGACGCAAAATGGTCTTTTTCCTATTAATTTGAAAGAGCACGGGTATTAGTGGTGAGCCCCCAAATTTGATGTGTTTATAGAATGCGTTTGAGTGGTAAGCTCCTGGTTTGTTATTTGTCTATAGAATAGGTTTGATTAGCAAGCCCTTGGTTTTGAAAGTGTTAGAGTCTTGGAATCTTTGGTTATTTATGTAAGTCAGAAGGATTTCCTTCTTGATTTTTTTGGTCATCATGTTTTCTGAAGGTTCAATGGGCACTCAAGAGGGGGGGGGGGGGGGGGGGGGGGTGAATTGAGTGTTAAGTAATCGTTGGCAATTTTTCGCTTCTTTTCGGATTATGTGTAAGGAACCAGTTGTGCTGGTTCCCTTATGCAGCGGAATAAAACAAGGCAATAAAGAACACCACAAACTTAACGAGGTTCAGCCAACTCTGGCCTACGTCCTCCTACCCTAAGTACTTTATTAATCTACTCCGAAAAATAAAGATACAATTCACTCTACTGTTTCCCTACTCCGGGAACCAGTAACCCCACACTCGACTCCGAATGTGCTTTGAACTTACCCTCGTAAGTTCCTAGTGTGTTTGAACTCACAAACACTCACCAAGTCTTCAACCCCTTTGTCAAAGACTGAATACAAGATCAAGAACTCTCTAATAATTTAACTCTCAAAAGTCAAATAGAGAAAAACATTAAAACACTATTATGCTCTTGTGTATCACTCAATAATTGAATTAGTGCTTTTAGCTCTCAAGGATCAAACTCTGTTAAAATTGCGTAAGAGCTATATCTTGATTATTCAGATCAAGACGTATTTATAGGTTAGTCGGCTAAACCCTCAAATCATACGTATAAGATATACATGCGATTCTCAAATCATGCGTATAAGATATACATACGATTTTAGGATAAGTATTTATCCTAAATGATTTGATCAAAAGATAAGATCATCTTAGGATAAAATACTTCCCTGTTTTTAGCTAACCAAAACATCATCTTATCTTTTAGCTGCTTAAATATATCTTAAAACCATAAATTTCGGAAAATATCCTTTTTTTGTAAAATCTTTGTAAAAACCGCAGCTTGAATAATTTGTTCAGTTAACCTGGTTCCCTGACCTGGTTCCCTGAACTGAATATGTTATGAGATTTGTTCCAATCCTTGTACCAAATTTCATAACGATATTTAATATACTAAAAGCACTTTATATACTCAATTATATAAGTTGTACTACGGAGCATTTACATGAAGATCCTAAATAACTCTTCGAGTGTAGTCTTTCTTCATGCATTCGTTAAGTCTTGAAAGCTTCCATGAATGAACTCAATTAATGACCAAGGACCTTCCTTTAAGTTGATCGAAAGTCCTTTCAAGCTTCCAAACTTAGAAATCAACTTAGATGCATAACTCATTTATCATCTAGTTGTTCCCTGTATAAAGACAAGTTAGTTCAACGGATATCTCATATAAGTAATAACTTATCTAGAGAAACAGTGTTCTATGTTAGCTGGTTCCCCAACTGTATTGAACACTTTCAAAGACCTGTTTCCCTTAGCTGTTTGTCATCATTCAAAACTATCAATCAGAACCTAAGGGACTCAACAAATTCCCCCTTTTTGATGATGACAAACACTTGAAGTTTCTGCACCTGTGAACATACTCAAAAACGAATAATCAAAAACTTCAAGAATTCAAAACTCAATGGAACAAGTCAGTAAGGCCAACTGGTTCCCTAAACAGAAACAGAGAATAAAATAAAGTAGGTAACAAACTCAACCACAAACTTGATCTAAACTAGTAAAGACTCTAAGCTTCAACTTCAACTATTTTCCCCCTTTTGGCATCATTAAAAAGATATGCAAAAGTAGCAACTTATGCATAAAGTAACGTGCTAAACCATCCAATGGCATTAACCATTATACAAATAAAGTGCTGCAAAAGAAGGTCAGAATAGTCAAAGTTAAGTCATGCCACCAACAGAGATCATAGTTTAGTACAGACCAGCAAAAGTGAACGATAAAGCCCAAATCCATATCAAAACAAGTTCATGGATTGGGAGGAATAAAAACAGTCCAACAAAATCAATTATTCAGAAAGTTATGATAAAGGTAGGCTAAATGAAAAAGAGGACAGATTCAATCATCATCATCATTTCCATCATCTCCTTCCTCTTCTTCAGTGGCAGCCTCCTCAGCTGTTTCTTCCTGATTCTCCTCCTCTTCACTGTCATCTTCTTGCTGGTCTTCTTGCTGGTCCTCCTCAATTTGTTTCTTCTCAGTTCCAGAACTTCCAGCAATCTGTTTCTCTAACTTGATCATCCTCATAATAAATGAAGTGGATAGACCTTCAACCAAGTTCACTAACTTGCTGAGCTGATCCCCTACAACATTTATCTTCTCTTCCTGACTCTCCAGCCTTTTAAGGATAACCTGCTGACCAGCTGGTTCCTCTACCTTCTGTTTCTTCTTGACCGGCTTAGGAGTCTCTACTGGTTCCTCCTCCCTAAACTTCAATACCCCAGCACTTATGATCAACCCCTTTTGCTTCAGAATACCTTTGGTAAACACCATTACAGGAGCAGTTGATCCACTAAGAGAAACATTATTCTCTTTAAGAAGCTTAGTTATGTAGGACCCATAAGGAAGAGAGTGGTGGGATGAATTATAGCAATTCATCATATGGTTTATCATTAGAGAAGGAAGATTTATCTTAATCCTTTTCAGCAACAAATAAATAAGCACCATTTCCATGATGCGCACAAAACCCCTACCTTGTGCTCGAGGGATAATCATCTTGTTGCACACAGAGTGAAGGACCAGCATCACTGGTTCCTTCAAGCCACCAGTTTTAAAAGTTCCAGCTTTCTTTGGAACTTTCCCTCCAAACACAAAATCATGCACTTCATCTGGACTGACCCATATAAGTGTGGGCCATCCATCTCCAGAATACTCCTCAAAGCCATCTCTGGGTATATTCAACAACCCAGCCAAGCTTGCAACAGACACATTTACCTCAACATTATTCACATTTGAGCTCAACGATCTATCCAGCATTTGTTTTAAATTAACATAAAACTTTCTAACACCATCAATATTAGCATCACAGACATCAAACAAAGGCATCCAACCCTGAAATTCTAACAGCTCTTTCACATCACTTAAAGCAACTTCATCAAAATACCCAACTTCTGTTCTACACCCAGATACCACAACCCTAAAACTTAAATCAGTCATACCAACAGATGGAGATTCTACTGACATACCTCTTGCAGACTTCCGTGCTGTTCTCTTTCGCTTGGAACCAGCAGAGTCCATTGACTGTTCCTCTATTACTACTTCGCTAACCCTTTTCAGAGATGACCTGGTCACTCTGCTGCGAACCAAGGGTTCTGTAGTCCACTTACTATGCCCAATGATCTGTAGATCATCCTCCTCACTACGAACTTCCTCCTCTTCTCCTTCTCCAACAGTGTTGAAGAGTTCTTCAGTGTTTTTAGGCTGTTCCCCCTGAGATGAGACAGGTTCCTTGATGATGGAATCATCAGCCTCAGGGGTCTTGGGTAAAGGAGCATTTTTGGGAGGTGGAGGTGAGGGAGATTTAGAAGATGGGGATAGAGTTGGTGATGGGTTTTTTGTGGTGGTAGGAGGTGAGTTGCTCGATGAAGTTGGAGCAGGGTTTGCTTCACTGATGGAAGCCTCCTTCAATTGAGTTGACTCACTTGCTTGAGTCTTCTCCTTTCTTTTCTTAGCTGGAGCCTTGGTTGATTTCCTACCCATTGTTGCTAGTGAGCTTCACAGATTTGAGTGAGATAGGAGCGAGTGAACAGTGATCAGGGCACCACTTTTGAACGAGAGAGAGAGATGAGTAGAGTGATGATGTGATGTAAGACTGTATCAAGGTGTTAATGTGTATTTATATCAATTGCTCAAATATAGGATTTCCAATAACTAGCTGGTTGAAAGTCAAAGTAAATGAGAGAAGGAATTTTAGAAATTGAAAATTTCAAAATTGTAGTTATCTTTTTACAAAAGATTCAACCGTCTATAAATTAGGCAATTAGATATATTTGCCTCTTTGTAGGATAGGAATAACTGAAATAAGATAATTCTTTCCAAAAAGAAATTATCTTATAGTAATCTTCCGAAAATAAGATATTTTCGGATGACATATCAGAGCTGAACTGCTGTTTCCTCTTGCTGGTACCTGTACTGAACCAGTCATTCTATTTTCAGCATGTTTCACAATGACTTCTCCTGTTTCTAAGTAACAATAATCCTCTTGGGGTTATTTACACAATATTTGCAAGTAAGCAGCATAGTTATATACATAATCGATACAAAAGCATACTTATTTTAACCAATCATTGAAGGAAATAATTGAAGCCATCGCCTAAAGCCTAACTAGACCTAAAAGGACTCTTAACCTACAAAAAGACTCTCTACATAAAGGCTTTGTGAAGATATCAGCTATTTGATCTTCACTTTTACAGAACAACATCTCCACCAATCCTTTTTCCACATTGTCTCTTAGAAAATGGTGTCTTATCTCAATGTGTTTGGTCTTGGAGTGTTGCACGGGGTTCTTTGAAATATTGATTGCACTAGTGTTATCACAAAAGATAGGAACACTTTTATAAATAACACCAAAATCTTTCAGCTGGTTCCTTATCCACAGTAGCTGGGAACAGCATGAAGCTGCAGCTATATATTCTGACTCTGCTGTGGATAGGGCCACTGAATTTTGCTTCTTAGAGCCCCATGATATAAGACAAGAGCCAAGAAAGTGTGCCATACCTGATGTGCTCTTTCTGTCAACTAGGAAACCAGCATAATCTGCATCTGTATATCCAATGAGATCGATGGTACTGCCTTTGGGGTACCACAAAAACAGATCTGCTGTTCCCACAAGATACCTGAGTATCCTTCTAACAGCCTTCAAATGAGACTCCTTTGGATTGCTTTGAAACCTAGCACACAAACCAACAGAAAACACAATGTCAGGTCTACTAGCTGTTAGGTAGAGTAGAGAACCAATCATTCCTCTATAAAGCGTAGCTTCAACATCTTTTCCTTTAGGATCAGCATCCAACTTTGTGGATGTGGGAACAGGTGTATCATAAGCTTTGCTGTTCTCCATGCCAAACTTTTTCAGCAGCTCTTTTAAGTACTTTTGTTGATGGATCATTATACCATCATTTGTTTGCTTAATCTGCAGACCTAGGAAGAATCCTAGTTCTCCCATCATACTCATTTCAAATTCACTCTGCATAAGATTTGCAAATTCATCACACAAGGTTTGATTAGTAGCACCAAATAAGATGTCATCAACATAGATTTGTACGACAATCAAGTGTTTCCCCTGGTTCTTATGAACAAGGTCTTGTCTATTGTTCCTCTCTTGTAGTCATTAGCCATCAAGAAATTGGACAGTCTTTCATACCAAGCCCTTGGAGCTTGTTTCAAGCCATATAATGCTTTATCCAATTTATATACATGTTGGGGAAACATTGCATCTTCAAAACCAGGTGGTTGCTCCACATATACTTCTTCCTTCAAATAGCCATTAAGGAAGGCAGTCTTTACATCCATCTGAAACAGCTTAAAATTCATGTGAGCAGCATAAGCAATTAAAATCCTAATAGCCTCTAGTCTAGCTACTGGTGCAAACGTCTCATCATAGTCAATTCCTTCTTGTTGATTGTACCCTTGCACCACTAGCCTTGCTTTGTTTCTGACTATAGTACCGAGGTCATCTAACTTGTTTCTAAAGACCCATCTAGTACCAATGACTGATCTTTCCTTTGGACGGGGAACCAGGTGCCAGACCTGGTTTTTCTGAAATTGATTTAATTCATCTTGCATAGCTAGTATCCAATCAGGATCAGTCAATGCCATTTTATAGTCAGTAGGCTCTATGTTAGACAGGAAAGAGTAGAAAGCACAGAAATTTTGAAAAACACTTCTTCTCGTTTGAATCCCCTTATTTATATCACTAATTATTTGATCAGTGGGATGAGAGGCCTTATATCTAAAACTTTTGACATTAATACTGTTTTGTGCTTCCTCATTAAGTTGGGAACTAGCATGTTCATGAATCTCTTCTCTTTCTGAAGAGCCAGGAGAATTTACATTCATACTGTTTCCTCTATCATTACTTACCTCAGGTTCAGGGGTAATACCTTCTTCTGTTCCCCCTGAGTTCATTACCTGTCTATTGTGTGTGGAACCATCAGGATTTGGTTCCCCTTCAGAATCCTTATTTTCTCCATTTTCTTCTCTAGGCGCTTCATCATTATTATCTGGTGGAGTATCTGGTATGCCTAGTTCTGCTTGCACTTCATCTGAGGGACCAGTATACTGGTTCCCCGTGAAATCCATCAAACCAATCACTTCATCAGGTTGTACCTGTGCAATCTCAGAGGACATGTTAAATTCATCAAAAATGACATGGACACTCTCCTCAACACAGAGGGTCCTCTTATTGAAGACTCTATATGCTTTGCTGTGAGAGGAGTATCCAAGAAAGATTCCCTCATCGCTTCTGGGATCAAATTTATCAAGCTGGTCCTTCCCATTATTATGCACATAACATTTACATCCAAAGACACGAAAGTATGTGATGTTGGGCTTTCAACCTTTAAGAAGTTCGTAGGGAGTCTTATTTAACTTTGGTCTAATGAGACCTCTATTCAATATATAGCAAGCAGTGTCAACAGCTTCACCCCAAAAACTCTTTGGGAGACCACTCTCAATGAGCATCGTCCTCGCCATCTCCTCAAGAGTTCTGTTCTTCCTTTCTACAACACCATTTTGTTGAGGTGTTCTAGGGGCTGAGAAGTTGTGATTAACTCCATGTTCCCTACAATAATCAATAAAGTTAGCATTATCAAATTCAGTACCATGGTCTGATCTTATCGAGACCAGCTTCTGGGTGAGCTGGTTCTCCACTTGTTTCACCAATGTTACCCATTCTTCAAACGTTTCATCCTTTGTGTGTAACATCATTACCCAAGTGTACCTGGAATAATCATCAACCATAACACAGACATATCTATGACTTCTTCGACTTTGTACTCTCATGGGACCACATAAGTCAATGTGTACAAGTTCGAAGGGTCTGCTAGTACTCAAAACAGTTTTAGGCTTAAAGGAGATTTTGACCTGTTTCCCCCTTACACATTCAGAACAAACTTTATCAACTTCGTACTTAATGTTAGGAAGACCTATCACTAAGTCACGTGCTTTAAGCTTGTTTAGAAGTGTTAGGCTAGCATGTCCAAACCTTTTATGCCAAATCCATTGATTATTTTCAGAAACAGCTCTCAAGCAAGTGGACTTGTCTTGAGGGATCTTATCTAAGAAGGTGATGTAGACATCATGCTTCCTAATTCCCTCACATACCAGTTCTCCTGTTTGTGAGTTAACTATGTGACATAGGTTGGCTTGAAACTCAACTCTATTTCCTTTGTCACATAATTGAGAAATACTCAAGAGATTATGTTGCAAGCCTTCAACATAATAAACATCATCTATTGTATTGGAAAGTGTCTTACCAACCTTACCTAAACCAGTGATGGTTCCCTTGCTGTTATCCCCAAAGGTGACACTTCCTCCATCAAAGGCCACTAGTGAAAGGAATTGATCTTTATCCCCGGACATGTGTCTTGAGCAACCACTGTCCAAATACCAATAGGTATCTCCCTTCACTCTAGCCTGTAAGATTGAATCAAACATTAGTTTTAGGAACCCAAGCATACTTGGGTCCCTTTTCAACAACATTAACATCATGTTTATCCTTTCTTCTCCATACATAAATTTGACTCTTGCTGTTCTTATTAGCACTATTTTTCTTAGCTGGACATTCATGTATCTTATGTCCATTCTTACCACAATGAAAACACACGTGCATTTCTTTAGTCATGACATACTTACCTTGCTGATATTCTGTGATCCAGGGGGTTTCTCTGGGAGACCAGTTAGTCCTGGTTCTCTTTCTAGTATAACCAAGACCAAAGTTACTTTGTACGTTCAGTAGCTTATCCAAATGTCTATGACTGTCATGCAATTCCCTTTCTTTTGTTTCAAGTGTTTTAACTAACAGCTCGTTTTTCTCTTTCAAAAACTCAAAGTTACTTTCTAAAGTTGCAAGTTGTAAGTTAAGATCTAAAATCATAGGGTCATTAGACATGTCAATAACTACTGATTGCTTTTTATTTTTTAGTTCATTAAGTTCAGCATGTAATTTACAGATAGTGCTTTCATATTCATTAATCATACTGCTGACTTCAACACTGGTTCCAGTGGAAAAACTAGGGGACTGAGCAGCTTTAAGTGAAGCGATTTCTTTGTAAGAATTTTCTAAGTTGAGGGTCAATGCTTTAAAAGCTTTCAGCAGAGATGTTCTATTACAAGAATTTGCTTTACTTATGACTGTAGAGAAATCAGGGATTTTACTAGTAGTTGATAAGTCTCTGGGGAACCAGGAGATCAGATCTTCTTCACCATCACTTGGATAGTCTAGTTCAGAAGATCTTGCCCTTTCTAGTTCTACCTTGCACTTGTCCAATTCAATTTCTAGTTCAGCATTTTGATTTTTCAAGTTATGGCAAACCATTTCTAGGTGATCACAACTAGCAATAGCAATTTCACATTCATTTCGTTTTTCTTTTAGTTCTCTTTTGCCAGTTATATAAGTTTCACCTAATTTATAACATTCATCTAATAAAGAATCTATGCAAGCAAGCATATTTTCTCTATCATATTCATGCATATCTACTCTAATTTGTTCAAGGTTTACCTTATGTCTTTGTAGTACATCCTTCTTAGCCATTAAGCATTTCTTGAATGTACTGGTTCCCCCTCTGGTTCCCTGACCAGTGCTGTTCTCCTTGATGTTTGTGAAAGCAGTTAGACAAACATCAGAATCAGTTGTATTTTCTTCTTCATCAGATCCTGAGTCAGATTCTCCCCACATGGATGCTATCATGGCATTCTTGAAAGCTCTTTTATCTCCAGATTGAGATTGTTTGTCTTTCCATTTTGGACAATCACGAATGATGTGTCCTTTCTCACCACACTTGAAGCAACCTGAAGATGAGTTAGATTTTTTAGTGTTTTTGAAATTCCTACCTTTGAAATTCCTCTTTTGAACACGAAGAGATCTTTCAAATCTTTTTGCAATCAGGCTGATCTCATCTTCTTCTTCCTCTACTGTTCCCTTTAGTGCCATGCCTCTGGCTGGTTCCTTCTCAGACTTAGAGTCAATCAGCATCTCATGAGTCATAAGGGAACCAATCAGCTGTTCCAAGGACAGGGTAGATAGATCCTTTGCTTCGTACACTGTTGTTACCTTAGCTGTCCATGTATCTGTTAAGCTATGCAAAATTTTTCTCACAAGATCCTCATTAGAAAACATTTTACCAAGTGATCTAAGATCATTAACAATAGTCATAAACCTACGAAAGCAATCATTGATTTTTTCATTTTTATTCATGGCAAACAATTCGTATTTAGACATGATTAAATCAATTTTAGACCTTTTTACCTCACTGGTTCCCTCAAACGCAAGTTCAAGGGTGTCCCATATCTCCTTAGCACTACTACAACCAGAGATCCGATTTGTTTCATTCTCACCTATTGCTTGTTGTAGGATTGACATTGCCTTAGCATTTTTCTCCAGCAACTTGTAATCAGCAGTGACCAATTCGCCATCCTTTTTGGGAACCTATTTCCCATCAGCTTCTGCCTTGAGAATGATATTAGGACCATTTTTAACTACAAGCCAGCATTCATAATCAATACCCATGATCACATTCTGGATCCTATTCTTCCACCAGGCATAATTATTTCCATTAAACTTTGGTGTCTTGTTGTCATGACCGATTGCACTTAATTCTTGAGTACTCATTCTTAACTCCTCTAGATAATACTCTTTCGAGAAGCTTAGGCTCTGACACCAATTGAAGGTTCAATGGGCACTCAAGAGGGGGGGGTGAATTGAGTGTTAAGTAATCGTTGGCAATTTTTCGCTTCTTTTCGGATTATGTGTAAGGAACCAGTTGTGCTGGTTCCCTTATGCAGCAGAATAAAACAAGGCAATAAAGAACACCACAAACTTAACGAGGTTCAGCCAACTCTGGCCTACGTCCTCCTACCCTAAGTACTTTATTAATCTACTCCGAAAAATAAAGATACAATTCACTCTACTGTTTCCCTACTCCGGGAACCAATAACCCCACACTCGACTCCGAATGTGCTTTGAACTTACCCTCGTAAGTTCCTAGTGTGTTTGAACTCACAAACACTCACCAAGTCTTCAACCCCTTTGTCAAAGACTGAATACAAGATCAAGAACTCTCTAATAATTTAACTCTCAAAAGTCAAATAGAGAAAAACATTAAAACACTATTATGCTCTTGTGTATCACTCAATTATTAGTGCTTTTAGCTCTCAAGGATCAAACTCTGTTAAAATTGCGTAAGAGCTATATCTTGATTATTCAAATCAAGACGTATTTATAGGTTAGTCGGCTAAACCCTCAAATCATACGTATAAGATATACATGCGATTCTCAAATCATGCGTATAAGATATACATACGATTTTAGGATAAGTATTTATCCTAAATGATTTGATCAAAAGATAAGATCATCTTAGGATAAAATACTTCCCGGTTTTTAGCTAACCAAAACATCATCTTATCTTTTAGCTGCATAAATATATCTTAAAACCATAAATTTCGGAAAATATCCTTTTTTTGTAAAATCTTTGTAAAAACCGCAGCTTGAATAATTTATTCAGTTAACCTGGTTCCCTGACCTGGTTCCCTGAACTGAATATGTTATGAGATTTGTTCCAATCCTTGTACCAAATTTCATAACGATATTTAATATACTAAAAGCACTTTATATACTCAATTATATAAGTTGTACTACGGAGCATTTACATGAAGATCCTAAATAACTCTTCGAGTGTAGTCTTTCTTCATGCATTCGTTAAGTCTTGAAAGCTTCCATGAATGAACTCAATTAATGACCAAGGACCTTCCTTTAAGTTGATCGAAAGTCCTTTCAAGCTTCCAAACTTAGAAATCAACTTAGATGCATAACTCATTTATCATCTAGTTGTTCCCTGTATAAAGACAAGTTAGTTCAACGGATATCTCATATAAGTAATAACTTATCTAGAGAAACAGTGTTCTATGTTAGCTGGTTCCCCAACTGTATTGAACACTTTCAAAGACCTGTTTCCCTTAGCTGTTTGTCATCATTCAAAACTATCAATCAGAACCTAAGGGACTCAACATTTTCCGAAGGGTACCACCTTGCAAGAGATTTCTGGCTCTGTGCATTAGCTTTGAAATTTTTAGGTTTTTATTTTGTTTGTCAGGGTCAAAGACAAGTATGGTTTTGAAAACCTAGAGTTTTCTTGGTGTTTTTCTATGGGAGCCTTTAGCTTACTTGCGTAGGTTTTTGACTCTATAGTGATAACTCATCAGGGAGATGTTAGGGGACCTAAAGAGGAGCCCTTAGAGGCCTTCCAATGGGATTCTTAGACCCCAACGTCATGTTTGCTAGTTTGTGATTATCTGCTTGCCAATTTTCAAGATGATGGCTTGACTGCAAATTAATATTTTGATGAATGATTGTCATGCAAGGTCAGGATTCTAGCTTTGCATAGGATTCAAATTTGTGGCAGATTTGATCATAGCTCAAATTTAAATAGATTTCGAAACTTTGGTGGCTTTCTTAAGTGTGAATGTGAAATGGTTTGAATTATGATGTATAAGTCTAATGCAAATAGGGTTTAGTGTGACTCAAAATGCATATGCCTAATATTTACAATGCTTAACATGACTTATGATGCATTTACAATTTTGCATGAACCTGAACACGGATACAATATTGGTTATCTCCGAACTAGAAGGAAAAGAAAGGAGGGATTGTTTTTGGGAGGCTTTTAAGGAAATTTTGTAAAGAGGCTTTGCCAATTTTTTTTTAGCTAAGGGAGGCAGGAATCATCATGGTATAACTAGATTGATGCGTGAGATTACGAGAGGCTTTAGGAGTTTCCATGAGTTAGAGGCATTCCTTTTTTAGTTTAAAGGAGAGACAATGATTTTTGAAACTTATGAGACTTTTGCACATGTGAGGTACCCTAGTTTACTATTTAAGAAAGTCGAATGATTCGAAGACTTTGTCTTTATCAATATCAGGCCAAGCCTAAATGATTAGAACCTAGGAGGCATAGGTTGTGTCATCAATGGAGAGATTTGGGAAGAAGGTAAAGTCGGTCAAAGACTCGCTAACCAAAGGCAAGAAAAATAGTTAACTAATTGAGGTTTAGGTTAGAGGCTTTAATTGTAAAATGAATGGAAAAGGTTTTTATTAGGTTTAAAACCGCTTGCTTTGTCTCTCTAATTTTAAATTTATCATTCCTTCAGGCTTTGAAATTAAATTGTTTGAATTTTTAGGTGCCATTAAATGTTTTAATTATTACATTTAATTACAAACTTAAAACTGATTACCAAGACCAAGAGCCAAAGTAATCATGGAAGAACAAGTTATAACTTAGCACAAAGTTACATAATATCTTGCGGCTGAAGAAACTAGAGAGCTTGAGATAAGAGCTCTTTTGTTTAGGCGCTGAAAATGCTCTTCGAGGTTCAAAGCTTGATTATTGATGTGACCAAGCTTTATGGGAGGTTGCCTACATAATCTTTTGTACGAATATGGTCAAACCATAACTCTACTGCTTTTAAAAGTCTTGCTTTAATATTCGAAACTCATTTTTGTACGCTTCATAGGTTTTTGTTTCGAGTCATTAAACCATGACTACGGTGAGACTGAATATGTTGCTTTTCAGAAGTTACTTTTAGATTTGAGACTCAGAATGATGCATTTCAAAGGTTTTCTTTTAGATTTAGAAACATAAATGGCTATCGGGCCTCAGCTGAGGTTGCCTACGCATTTATGCCCTTCATAGACATTACTAAATCATTGACTGCAACCAAGAGCTGAGTCATTTGTCCTATGGTTGCCATTAGGTAAAGGAGTTAATGATCTCTTTCAACTTTATATGCAGTCTTTATACCCAACCATATACGCAGTCTTTGTACCCAACTTGACTCGGTTAGGTGATGTGCTCGTTTTAGAGCCCATTTATTATCATTTTAGTGTCAAGTCTCGTAGTTTTGTATTGGTTTTATGTATATTATGCTTGATTTTACCTTGATCTTGTTTTCGAGTTGTCTTAAGTTCATTCCAGGTACTTTTGGTGATTTCAAGGTGACAGGCGATACATTCGAGCCTTTAACACACGTATCTTAGCTTGGGCAAGTGTTTGAAGTCACTCATGAAGATTTTACGGAGTTCAGAAAAGAGGAAAGTGAAAAGAGGAAAGAATGGTCTCAGATTCGACCGAATCTGAGAGACATTCAACCAAATGGTTGCAGATTCGACCGAATCTGAGACTCATTCGGTCGAATGGATGACTGTCTTCAGAGACCTTGAGCCTTGCCACTGGAAAGGCCGAATGGAACTCATTCGGGCGAATGAGCTTCCATTCGGGCAAATCAACCTGTATATTCGGGCGAATGTTTGACAGGGATCGATTCCTCGAAGCCTCTGGAATGGGCGAATGGAAGACCATTCGGGCGAATTGGATCACATTCGGCCGAATGAGACCTATATTTGGGCGAATGATAGTGTTTTCCTCCGGATCAACTACTTCTTTTTAGGGCCGGCTCCTATGCATTTTAGGGTTTTCCTAGGTTTTTCTTATTTTGTTATAAATACCCCCTTCCTCTGATGAGAGGAGGGGGAGCTAGGTTTTATACTTTTATGCACTTTTAGATTTCTTAGCCTCCAAATTCTTTTAGTTTTAGCTTTCGGTTTTTAGTTTTTCTTCAACGCTTTGTAGTTCGATTTATTTTCGTGGGTATCAAATTGAAGCTTTTGTAAGTTTAATTCCTTCCTTTAATCTTAATTCGTCGCTTTATTTCATTGCATGCTTAGTTCTAATTTATCGTTTATTAGTATAATTTCTGATTTTGTTTTCATTCTCGTAAATTCCTCCCATGTTCGTTTCTTTTAATATCTTTATGTCTTTAACCATGAATATGAGTGAGTAATTCCTTTAGGGGTTTTGATTGGTGAAACCATAGGAAAGCTATGATCTTTATTGCCTAAGATTGTAGAAACGATGTTAATAAGTAGTTTCGGATTCCGATGCGAATCTTGTCCTGCCACTCCTTTGGAGACATAGGGCGTTTATAGGTCGTTCGTGTGATTTATAGGGTCACAAACTTCCTCTCGTATTCTTGGATGTCCATGCTAGTTATTAACAGATTTTTTGTAATCTATCATGTTCGGTTTTGAAAGCTTCATTCCTAGGGTGAATCCAATCTTGTCCCCGGTTTTCTCTACTTGCTTTACGTCGTGATTTATTGTCATCTATTTTCTGCTTATTAGTTTTAATTAGATTTCCAACTCCAACTAGTCCGGTTGTGTTAAAAGTTGAAGTCTTGATATACCTTGTCTTCGTGGTTCGACCCCCTACTCCACTATACTCGTATAGTTTGTAGGTTGGAATAAATATTGTTTGCATAACCTGTCTTTTAGTTAACGACCTAAAGTACCGGTTATCAAAATGATACCGTTGCCGGGGACAAGGCGTAATATTTAGACTTAACTTGTTTTAGCATAACTGTATTTCATTTCCATTCTGTTTTTTTGTTTTTCTTTTTGTGTGTGGTTGTCTTTGACTTAGGTGTTTGCATGCCCCGTAGCACGCGTAGGTCAAACCAGCCAATTACACCCTTAAATCCTGAAATCCAACGTGTTAGTAGACAACGCCCTTCAAAGTATACCTCATAATATGTCCAAAACCCTTCCATATCCATAATGGCCGATGAACATCAATTGTTTAGCCAATTCGGAACTCCTGGCTCACAAGAGTTCCAAGGGGGTGTAGTACTTCCTCTTGCTACTACACCTTACCAAATTCACCCTCAGTTCACAAGAATGGTTAAGGAAACACCATTCAGTGGCTTAAGAAATGAATGTCCTCAACACCTAGAGGCATTCTCAGATATTTGTGGACTTATCCCTCCTTGTCCTAATAGCCCTGATTATGTGCGAATGCACCTATTCCATCTGAGTCTAGCAGGAGATGCCAAGGATTGGTATAAATGCTTAGAACCCAATTCAATTATTAATTGGGCTCAATTAAAAACCGCATTTCTAGAAAGGTTCTATCCTACGGTTCGAACGCAAGATTGGCGTAAGAAAATTGCGTCATTCACCCAAGAGGATGATGAGAACCTTAGTGCTACATGAAGTAGGTTTAAAAGAATTATTAGAGCATGCCCC
Organism: Dysphania ambrosioides; assembly: GCA_026401315.1. NCBI lineage: Eukaryota > Viridiplantae > Streptophyta > Magnoliopsida > Caryophyllales > Amaranthaceae > Dysphania > Dysphania ambrosioides. The sequence goes on along the minus strand of CM048665.1, from coordinate 12,602,270 downwards.
CACCATGAGTACGGGGAAAACCATCTCAACACATTCTTTTACGATGGTCTTAATGACTCCACCAAAGCTCTTCTAGACTCAGCTGTAGGTGGCCAGCTTTCCAAAATTCCTTGCACCCAGGTAAAGGCCAAAATAGAGGAAGTTGCTAAGAATAGTGCCTGGGGAGGAACTAGGAGTCAGGGATTACCTACAGGGATGATAGACACAACTAACTTGGACAACATTAGCATCAAAATATATGACGTTATTGATAAAAAGTTGTCCAAGCTAAGCCTAGCCGGTAGTTCGAACAACCCCCTAGTGCGTGAAAAGCATTTTCCATGTGCCATATGTGGGGGTACCCACCATGATACATCTTATTATGGTGGTTCGCACTCTGAGCACGTAGCTGCAGTTGACTATGGAGGGTATAACCCAGAACCGCAAGTGATGAACTATGACGGTTATGGGTATAACCCTGATCATGTGGCAGCCCTTAACTATAGTGGACAGGGCCAAGGAGTAGGGTATGTGCAGCAACCTTTCCCGAACAACCAACAGTACAAACCTCCCTTTAACTCCAACCAAAACCAGGGAAACTTCCACCCGGGATACAATAGAAATGGTCAAGGTGGATTTAATAACCAAGGTTTCCAGGGGAACCAGACTAATGGGAACGTACCTAGGGCCAATGTGTATAGACCCCCAGGGTTTCACCAAGGACCTAGAAATAGTTCAAACCTATCTTTTCCCCCTAGTCAGCCTCATCATGTGGCTCCTCAAACACAACATGGTCACGCTTCAACCAATGACCATTTAGCCTCCCAAGTAACAACTCTTGCTCAGCAGAACCAGAGTCTGACGCAAATTAATCAGACTCTCATCCAACAAATGCAGCAACTTCAAGCTCAGCAAAAGTTATTTGAAACTCAACTGGCCCAAATGGCTAATCCTCCTGCACCACCACTATTCCCATCTCACCTTCAACCTAACCCCTCTATACAGCCTCCACCTCAACACCCGAACCCAAACCAGCACACTGCTAAGGTTATCCACCTGAGATCAGGGACTCAGTAGAATGGTCCTTCATATCCGATTGATACACGTTTGGTGTGGGTGAGTGATGAGACGAGAGTACACAAAGATGAAAAAGAGGAGGAACATGCTAAAATGCTAGAGGTTGAGGATGAAAGAGGTAGGGAGGACGTCAATGCTAAGGCAGGGAGTGAGAAGCCAGTAGAGAGTGAGGAAGAGAGGAGGAAGAAAGCTGAGGAAAGAAAGAGGTTAGAATGGTTATATGCATAACTGCTTCCTTTTCCCTACAAAAAAGTTGAGAAGCAACTTGATGATAAGTTCAAGAAGTTTCTTGAACATCTTCAGAAGATGGAGTTGAAAATCCCATTCCTCGATGCTATGGCACAAATGCCAAAGTATGCTAAGTTCTTCAAAGACTTACTGTCCAACAAGAAAAAGCTCAAGGAAGAGGTAATTAGTCTGCCCCATCAAGTTAGCTCTATACTGCAAGGGAAAATGCCTATGAAGGAGCGAGATCCCGGTCCTTATAACCTCCCTGTAAAGTTGGGAAACCTTGATCCTAAAGGGGCGCTCGCCGATTTAGGGGCGTCGATCAGTCTTATGCCTCTATCGATCGCCAAAAAGCTCCCCTTTGCCCTCCGACCTTCAAGGAAAACAATCCAACTAGCTGATAGGAGCATTAAAGTGCCATGTGGAGAGCTTGATGACATACCTATACAAGTAGGAAAACTAGTGGTCCCTTGTGATTTTGTAGTAATGGAAATGGAAGAGGACCCTTATACTCCACTTATCTTGGGCAGAGCTATTCTAAAAATGCTTCGGGCAGTTATTAATTGCCATGATGATACCATAACGGTAGAAGTTGCCCAAGTAAAGGTAGTTTTCAAAATCTCTCCCCTTTTAAAGAAGCCTATGGTTGAGCAGGTCTGTCGCCTTGAAGAAGGTGAAAGGGAGAGTGAGGATTGTTATGGGAACAAGGAAGTAGAGGTTGGGTGTCAAATGAATGATGAGGATACCCCTACTATAAATGAGCTGTTGGAAGGCCGATTAGATACGGCCTAGGATTCTGAAAAAGAAGCAGAGTATGAGCACCTTTACGAGGTAGAGGAAAGTATTACGCACAAAAGGGAAAGTCCTAAGCCTTTCCCCAAAGTGACTTTGAAACCTCTACCTCCTAGCTTAAAATATGCCTATCTCGATGAAGATGAAGGAAGCCCTGTCATAGTGAATTCTGAGCTTGATGACATTTCTTTGGAAAACTACTTGTTTTATTAAGGAAATATCGAGATGTCATCGGGTATTCACTAGGTGATTTAAAAGGGATTAGTCCATCCCTTGTTATGCACCGGATTCATCTTGATGATGAATAATTTTCCTCCGCTGAGCCTCAAAGACGGCTGAATCCCAACATGAAAGAGGTAGTTAAGGATGAAATCCTCAAACTCCTCAAGGCCGACATCATCTACTCAATTTCAGATAGTAGATGGGTTAGCCCAGTTCATGTTGTTCCTAAAAAGGGAGGAATAACCATCGTCGAGAATGACAGAGGAGAGATGATCCCCACAAGAGCCACCACAGGATGGCGAGTTTGCATTGACTATCGCAAACTCAATAAGGCAACTAGAAAGGATCACTTTCCCTTACCCTTCATCGATGAGATTCTTGAAAGACTGGCCAGGCACAGGTACTATTGTTTTCTAGATGGTTACTCGGGTTTCTTTCAAATCCCAATCCACCCCGAGGACCAACAGAAAACAACTTTCACCTACCCTTTTGGGACTTTTGCCTACAGGAGAATGCCCTTCGGTTTATGCAATGCTCCATCTACCTTCCAAAGGTGCATGTCGGCTATATTTGCTGATATGTTAGAGGACTTCATGGAAGTGTTCATGGATGATTTTTCTGTTGGAGGGTCCTCTCTTGACACTTGCTTGACACATCTTGAGAAAGTACTATTAAGGTGTTAAGAAACGAATCTTGTACTACATTGGGAGAAATGTCACTTTTTAGTTCAAGAAGGCATCATCCTAGGCCACAAAATGTCTTCTAAAGGCATAGAGGTGGATCCTGCCAAAATTGATGTGATAAGGAATCTTCCTGTACCTACCTCAGTTACAGGAGTACGATCCTTTCTTGGACACGCAGGATTCTATAGGCGTCTCATCCTAGGATTTTTGACTCTAGCAAAAGCCTTGAATGAACTTCTTCAGAAAGATGTCGAATTTTACTTCGATGAGAGATGCATGAATGCCTTTAACAAACTAAAAGATGCTCTAATTTCTGCGCCCATCGTGCAAGCTCCGGATTGGAGTTTGCCATTTGAATTGATGTGCGATGCCAGTGATATTTCTGTTGGTGCTGTCCTTGGGCAGAAAAAGGAGGGAAAGCACCATGTTATATGTTATATCAGTAAAACTCTGGACCCTGCACAACGTAACTACACTACAACTGAAAAAGAAATGCTGGCAGTAGTCCTTTTGAGAGACTACGCCAATATCTGATCTGTTCAAAAGTTGTAGTGTTCACTGATCACTCGGCTCTGAAGTTTTTAATGACAAAGAGAGATGCAAAGCCAAGGTTGATCCGTTGGGGGCTCCTATTACAGGAGTTTGACTTTGAGTTAAGAGATAGGAAAGGTAGCAAAAATGTGGTAGCTGACCATTTGTCTAGGCTACCCTAGCTTAATAACGACGCCTTACCTATCCAAGATGAAATGGTCGAAGAAACCCTAATGATAGCAATAGTAGTTGGGAAAGCCCCTTGGTTCGCGGATATTGCGAATTATTTAGCTTGTGGAGAACTTCTAGAGTTCGAATCAAGGGCTATGAAAAAGGCTTTCTTTGGTAAAGTCGGGAACTTCTTTTGGGATGATCCCTATTTATTTCATGCTTGCGCAGACGGCATAATCCGCCGCTGCGTCACTGAAGAGGAAGTTCCCAAAATCCTAACTCACTGTCATTCATACGCGTGTGGCGGTCACCATGGTATAATGAACACTGCTGCTAAGGTTGCCACCGCAGGTTTCTATTAGCCAACGTTACACAAGGATGTTGAAACTTTTATGAAAAGCTGTGAGAGGTGCCAAAAAGTTGGCAACATCTCAATGCGAAATAAGATGCCTCAAAACTACATCCTTGAGTGTGAAGTGTTCAACTATTGGGGAATTGACTTTATGGGCCCATTTGTTTCATCTCATGGGAACCAATATATTTTAGTAGGAATTGATTATGTCTCTAAGTGGGTGGAAGCCATCGCCTCACCTACAAACGATCACAAAGTGGTTATTAAGCTTTTTAAAAGCATAATCTTTCCTCGATTCGGTGTTCCCAAAATAGTCATAAGTGATGGGGGATCACACTTTGCTAAGCACGAACTAAATAAATTATTGAAAAATTATGGAGTCGTGCACAAAGTCGGATCGCCCTACCATCCCCAAACTCAAGGACAAGTGGAAGTGGATAATAGGGAAATCAAGAGAATTCTCGAGAAGGTGGTAAACCCAAATAGGAAAGATTGGTCTCTAAAGTTAGATGACGCTCTTTGGGCCCACCGGACGTGTTACAAAACCCCTATTGGCACCACCCCGTTCCGGCTTTTATATGGGAAATCCTGTCACCTACCGGTGGAACTGGAATGCAAGTCTTGGTGGGCGATCCAAACTCTAAATTTGGACCCTACCTTATTCTGCGAGAAGCGAGCCACCCAATTACGTGAATTGGAAGAACTACGGCTCGATGCATTCCATAACATGCACATCTACAAGGAATGCACTAAGAGTTGGCACGACCAACGTATCATCCAACGAGAGTTCCTTGTAGGAGATAAAGTGCTGCTCTTTAATTCAAGAGATAAGTTATTCCCTGGAGAGTTAAAATCACGGTGGTCTGGGCCATTTGAGATTTCACAAGTTTTTCCATATGGAACGGTAGAGCTAAAATACCATCATGGAGGACGTTTCGTTGTTAACGGACATCACTTAAAACTCTTCCATGAGAGCAGCCTTCACAATGTCAACACCATTGAGCTTATAAAGTTAGATGATGTCAAAGTCAAATGATTGGTTTAATCATTGACCCTTATTGAATATCCCTACTTTGAATCATCGTTCTTTAGCGTTTTGTTAGGTTTTAAATGCTTAGTTTCACTTTTTTCCTTGTTTAATTACCCAAGACACGTCGAGCTAAACGACGTTAAACAAAGCACTTATGGGAGGTAACCCGGTTTATTTGGATTTTCAAACAACTTAATCATAGTACATTGATTGATTTTGAGAGGGAACAAGTGATTTGATCTAAGAAAGTGCAAAATCGCTGCCCATTCGGCCGAATGATAGGTCCATTCGGCTAAATGCAAAGTGAAGATGGAGCTAAATCCAATTTTGGCCAAGTTCATGATAGTGCCGAATGAAGGTTCAATTGGGCCGAATGAATCTTATTCGACCGAATGGAGTGTTCCATTTGGTCGAATAGATTTAATGGGAACATTTACGAGGCTGCTGATAACCCCGAATAAAGCCAACATTTGGGCGAATGTAGTTACATTCGACCGAATACTAAACCTATTCGGTCGAATGGGAGCAAAGATTTCTTCGTAACTCTATTCCATTCGACCGAACAGGTTATCCATTCGGGCGAATGGGGCACCATTCGACCAAATGAATGCTCCATTCAGCCGAATGGAAGTCAGTTCTATAAATATCAGCTCATTCCACGTAAATTCGCATAGAATTTTTTCTCCTCCCACTCGGCCGATTTCCCCCACACTCTTGCTCTTTCTCAAATTCCTCTACTCCCTTCCAAATCATCCTCAATTACCATGGGTCCAAGGAGAACCTTAAGGAACCCCTTCAAAAGGTCCAAGAAGCATGGAGAGGGTTCCTCTTCGGGTGCGGCTCAGGAAGCTCAACAAATTAGTTCTCAACAAGCGGAGGGCCAACAAAGACTTCCTGGCCAAGAACTATGGTTCGATGAGGACCATCCTATGGTAATTTTCATATCTTTGGAGCAATATGAGCGTTTCCAAAGGCTTAAGGTACGAAAAATCAACTCTACTCGTTATTTAGACCTTTCAATTTTGCAACGAATGGGTATATACGAGCAATTTGTGGCATTATTACCTGCATGTGGTTTAGAAAACTGGGTAAACATGTGGCACCCGACTCATAAGCTCTTAACTTATGAGTTTCTTAGTTCCCTAACCCCATGCCAACGGGATGGTAGGTTGTATTTATCTTTTAGGCTAAGGAATGCAACCTATTTTCTTGATTATGCTGCATTTTGTGCCGTATTTGGTTTCAATAACGAGCCTATTTCGGATAAAAAACCGGACAACTCTCGGGTTTCCGAGCTATGGCCTAAAATAGCTGGCCGGCTTGTTTATCCGAATAGGAACATTTATGCTTTTGATGTGCAACACCCGGTTTTGCGCATGTTCTTTAAATTTGCTAGGGAGACTTTGTTCCCTTCCCCTAGCCCTCACCTAGTACGAACACATGAGGTGCATATCTTGCACCGTTACCTTGCTCCACACGAAGACACTACACTAAGCCTGCCAATGACGTTGTGGAAGTTTCTAAACAACACAGCCACCCTAAATGCTATTACTGACTTATATTTAGGGGGACATGTATTCCGCATTGTTGAATTCCTGAACGTCATGAATCCGGTGGAATTCAGCGAACGTTATGCCAGCTTCACTACCCTTCACGAGCAATGTCTCGTACGGGCTGGTTTCATTTTTGCGGACCCTATACGATGACGGTACTTGAAAGACCACACCATCCCCCTTCCTTGCCCTCATTTACCTCCCCTGGTCCAGTTTGGGGCCTCATATCTCTTAGAAGGTGATGTGCCGAGATACGCTGTCGAGCCCCCACTTGTACCACCTCCCCGCCCTCACACCCTCTATATGCGTGACAGACCTAGAGCCTCCACCTCGGTCCTACTAGACCATGACGATTCAGACGATGAGTCTGAATCCGATATTATGTCCTCCCTAGGATGCACAGAGAGAAGGCTTGACCAGGTCCTCACCACCCAAGCCCACCACGCCGCCCGGCTCGAACACCTCGAACAAAACTTCGAGCGGGTGAACTACCCATGGTATGATATGGCCTATTGCTCCTACATGGTCGGCGAAAGCATGGCCACCCCTTCCTAGTACCCTCGCTATGACAACTATAACGAGATATCACTAAGTCATGGGTTTGACCGGTTGCGGGTGGGTAGGCGTAGGTTTAATAACTTCACCCCGCCGGCTCCTAGAAGAGCCTCGGATGACTATGGGATGGACTACATGGGTGGGGAGGAGGAGGTTAATGAGGAGGATGACCAGGGGGATGACGAGGAATTTATGGGGAATGAGTAGTGGTAACGGCCTCCCTTAGCGCCAAGGACGGCTTCATCCTAGCTTGGGGGGGATATCCATAGTCCACTACTCATTCTTTCGCGTGTCCTTTGATCTTGGTTGTCAGTTTAGTATGGTGTAGAATTTCGTTGCTTCGTGTTTTATTTCTAGGTGTTATTTTGTGCTTTGTGCTTTGCTTTTTGGTGTTATTTTCAGGTATATATATAAGAAGTTCCACATGCCGCTGCACCCAGTACTGGTATGATTTCTTACTCGAAAATCCAAATTTATGTATTTAAGTTATTTTTATATTTGTTTGTACCCTTCTTTGCATCATGTGCCCCCTTTCCCATCATATATCCCAAACAAGCATGCAAGCCTATGTTGTGCACTGACTTTATGCAAACTCGTATTCCCGTAGCCCTATGCCTATTTTGGGTATGAGTTTATCAACTATTTTTCACTTAGCTTGGGGGGATCTGAGCTTTCTTGGTATGTGGTTTGGATGACTACCTATTGAGGCGCATTTCGACTAACCTAGTAAGGATTGAGCCTTTAGGACTTTATTATAAGCCCTATATTGATGAGTGTTAGTCAGGGAATCTTAAGAATTGTGTCTGTTCTCCTCCTGCATAGTCTACTTTTCTAAAGGTTAGGGATGATAACACGTTTGTAGTTAAAAGCTACATAGCCAAAGTGCCTACCATGAAAATCAATTTACTCTAGGTTGAGCCAAATTTGTGCCTTTGCCTTCTTTTTTGTAGCCACGCTATCTAAACTCCACATGAACCAAATGTTCCCTCTTTTTACCTAGAGGATAGTCATGTGATCATAGTGAAGTTGATGTTTGAAGCATTGTAATATAGGATTTCGGTTTGGGGAAATGATCATTGGATGATTTGACTACGGTACACTAGTCTTAGTGCATTTTAAAGAAGTATGCACATAAAAAAAAAAGCTTGAAAAGCACAAAAAAGAAAAAATAAAAAGAGAAAAAAAAGAAAGAAAAAGAAAAAAAAGAGAAAAAGAAAAGAAAATAAACAAAAAGATATTAGAGGAAAAAAAGTTGACATAGTGTATTAGAGTATACTATTGGGAATTTTGGGATTGACATGTTGTCGGAAGGCATAATCTTCCTCTGTTTAATTTCTTGGATCATTTACTATCCTCTATTTCAACTCAACATTCCCGAATTATACCATACCTCGATCCAAACCTACATTACAACCCTGTCCAAACCTGTTCGACTTAACCTGATTAGTAAGATCGGTGCTGGAGCGGATAAGACACGATTTATGGGATTTCTCCCTGCTTAGGTGTTTAATTCCCGACTCATCTTCAGTCGGATGATTTCGAGTGAAACACATACCCTATAAACACATGAGCGTATTGGAAATTTCCCACACGTCCTGGGAAATAACCTTGGGAGCGTAGACTTGCGACCTCATTAGGTAGTGGGCGGAATGCATTATGATGTGGCTTGCTTGGTGATCCCGAGTAGGTGTAAAACCTTGATTATGCTCTTTAAATCCCATTGTACTTGCACACCCATGGCTAGGGAGGAGTTTTGCACGTGCACGGCTTGTATTGACTTGAGCTTCACTTCCCATGTTTTTCATTCGTCTCTTCATTCATTTCTTCATTCATATTGCCTTAAGCTGTCATTTCACCTTTCTATTTCGTTTGCTAGGGACTAGCAACGGTTTAGCTTAGGGGAAGTTGATGTATTGGTTTTATGTATATTATACTTGATTTTACCTTGATCTTGTTTTCGAGTTGTCTTAAGTTCATTTTAGGCACTTTTGATGATTTCAAGGTGAAAGGCGATACATTCGAGCCTTTGACACACGTATCTTAGCTTGGGAAAGTGTTTGAAGTCACTCATGAAGATTTTACGAAGTTCAGAAAAGAGGGAAGTGAAAAGAGGAAAGAATGGTCTCAGATTCGACCGAATTTGAGAGACATTCGGCCGTATGGTTGCAGATTCGGCCGAATTTGAGACTCATTCGGTCGAATGGATGACTGTCTTCAGAAACCTTGAGCCTTGCCACTGGAAAGGCCGAATGGAACTCATTCGGGCGAATGAGCTTCCATTCGGGCGAATCAACCTGTACATTCGGGCGAATGCTTGACAGGGATTGATTCCTTGAAGCCTCTGGAATGGGCGAATGGAAGACCATTCGGGCGAATAGGACCACATTCGGCCGAATGAGACCTATATTCGGGCGAATGACAGTGTTTTCCTCTCGGGCGAATGACAGTGTTTTCCTCCGGATCAACTACTTCTTTTTAGGGCCGACTCCTATGCATTTTAGGGTTTTTGTAGGTTTTTCTTATTTTGTTATAAATACCCCCTTCCTCTGATGAGAGGAGGGGAGCTAGGTTTTATACTTTTATGCACTTTTAGATTTCTTAGCCTCCAAATTCTTTTAGTTTTAGCTTTCGGTTTTTAGTTTTTCTTCAACGCTTTGTAGTTTGATTTCTTTTCATAGGTATCAAATTTAAGCTTTTTTAAGTTTAATTCCTTCCTTTAATCTTAATTCGTGGCTTTATTTCATTACATGCTTAGTTCTAAGTTTATCGTTTATTAGTATAATTTCTGATTTTGTTTTCATTCTCGTAAATTCCTCCCATGTTCGTTTCTTTTAATATCTTTATGTCTTTAAGCATGAATATGAGTGAGTAATTCCTTTAGGGGTTTTGATTGGTGAAACCATAGGAAAGCTATGATCTTTATTGCTTAATATTGTAGAAATGATGTTAATAAGTAGTTTCGGATTCCGATGCGAATCTTGTCCTGCCACTCCTTTGGAGACATAGGGCGATTATAGGTCGTTTGTGTGATTTATAGGGTCACAAACTTACTATCGTATTCTTGGATGTCTATGCTAGTTATTAACAGATTTTCTGTAATCTATCATGTTCAGTTTTGAAAGCTTCATTCCTAGGGTGAATCCAATCTTATCCCCGTTTTTCTCTACTTGCTTTACTTCGTGATTTATTGTCATCTATTTTCTGCTTATTGGTTTTAATTGGATTTCTAACTCCAACTAGTCCGGTTGTGTTAAAAGTTGAAGTCTTTTATACCTTGTCTTCATGGTTCGACCCCCTACTCCACTATACTCGTATAGTTTGTAGGTTGGAATAAATATTGTTTGCATAACCTGCCTTTTAGTTAACGACCTAAAGTACCGGTTATCATTAGGGTTGGTCGGCGTCAGGAGAGATGATAAGCATGTTTAACGCAATTACAAGTATGATATAACTACACGATCACCTCTAATGCATATGAATGTATGTCCTAGTTTAGGGAGTCAACGTCCATTACTAGATAATTTTAGATGCCTAAGGCTAACTTGATATGCATGGACTCAATACACAATGCCCGTGTGAGGGTTAAGGTTTTTTGTGGTGCTTAAGGGTAATTTCGAAATTTTATCATGCTGGGAAGTTTTTGGTTTTTGCCTGTTAGGGATACTTTCTAGATTCTACCCCATATAAGGTTTCGGTGGAAAAGTCAAATTTTTACCAATTAGATGGGGTAATTTCAGATTTTCACCCCAACAGGATATCGATGAGAAGGTCGAGGACTTACCGGTTGGAGGGGTAATTTTGGATTTTTACCCCAATAGGGTGTCGGTGGGACATTAGGGTCTTATCGGTAGGAGGGTTAATTTTGGAATTTTACCCCACTATGGTTTTAGTGGGAAGATTAGGGTCTTACCAAAAGGAGGGGTAATTTTAAAATTTTACCCCTATAGGGTTTCGGTGGGAAGGTCAAGGTCTTATCGATGCGGTGATTCGGGGGTAAATTAGGGATTTAAACTAGGTCAAAAGACATTTCAAAGATAAACTTAGGGTTTTACCAGGGACATGAGGCATTTCAGAGGTAAATTCAGGGTTTTACTAGGGTCATGGGACATTTTAGAGGTAAACTCGGGATTTTACCATGGACATAAGGCATTTTAGAGGTAAATTCGGGTTTTTACCAAGGACATCGGACATTTTAGTGGTAAACTCGAGATTTTACTGGAGGCATGAAGCCTTTAAATGGTAAGGTAGGCTTTTTACTGTTGTTAAGGACATTTTAGAGGTAAGTAAGATTTTTAAAGGAGATGTGAGACATTTCGGATGTAAGATAAGATTTTTACCAGGTGACATGAGGCACTTTGGAGGAGAAGTATAATTTTCCTAAAGTTTCGATAAATTTGGATCATTTAATGAATGAAGTTAGGTTCTCATATGCATGAGGCAATTTGAGATGCAATGTCGCGATTTGAGTCACTTTGTGAGGTAAGGTTGGACTTCTATAATATTTGGGTCATTTTTATCGAGTGAGGCTAGTATTTTGGGTGGTATGGTTCAACATGACATGGGCATGATTGGATATGATGAGACTACGGACATACATAATGTGGTTTACACGTGGTTTTAATGCATGGAATGATGCAAATGAGCCTAATTAGTGATTGTGATAAGGATGCATGGAATTCATGTTTTAGGGGTTTAGGTTTTCCTAGATTTTTGCAAATCTAGATCCAATGTTAGTGCAAAAAATATGGCAATAACATGCAAGTTCACCTAGTTATGCTTGCATGCTTGGATGAATGTGACAAATACAAGTATCCACCTAGCCAAGGTTCTACGTTTTAAGATGAACTAGGGTCGGATACATGAGTAAAAGGGTCCATGACCTTAAGTAAGATCCATTTACAAAGAGCCACTACTTGAAAGAGGCCAAGGTAAGAGGATAACCCCCCTAATACAACACTAGGAGTGCATGCCAAACACCAGAGTTTGGTAAGTTTCGAAAAAGCCAAAGGTGTCTCGAATATAGAACACATCCATATGAGACAGAGACGTAGGGTAACTTTGATACGTGGAAAAACACATGCACGAAAGCAAGTATGCCTAACACAATCTCTAGCCAATTGCAAGCACACACACTGGATTTTTTGATTGCTCATTCGGACACATAGCCAAGTAAGCTTACAACTCCCCAGTTGACTCACTAAATATATAGGGGCTTTTTCATGTGTATTTTAAAGGGTTTAGAACCCAACAATGTTTCGGGGGGACTATTCGATGAGTAAATTGCAACTAAAGAGCTCGATTTTTGCAACCCATCCATCTCTTTATCGGTGAAGAAAATAGGAAGGGACTCTCCCGCACTAGTGCCCTAAGATTTTGCGCATAGTTAAGGATCGACAATGCGGCTTTAGAGAAATTAAATGGTTCAAGTAGTCGCCACCAAAAATTTAATAGGATATTCAGAAACCTTGGGGCTTGAATCCTCATATGACTCACACAAAGGGTTTGCGAACAATGAGAAGGTCTGGAAATAAGGAACTTATTTCAAACCATTAATATGTGAAAAATAATCTTCATAGAGATAAGAATAAATCAGATTTAGTTCCTAGGTAAACATACACAAATAAGAGATAGCACACCCTAAATTAGTTGGTGTAGCAATTTAAGCTTTATACTCGTAAGTTTAAATTAGGTGATCACTTGTATTACTTGTCCTATAAGTTTTAGGATCCCTATGGCTGGTTGTCCTAAGTTTATCTTATTAGTAGTGATTAGAAGCAATAGTTCTTAATTATAAGCATAAGATAAAAGTGGTCATGCAATTACAAGATAAGAATCATGTAATAAAAGGGGTATAATTTAAAGAAGGCAAGAGACAAGATGCAAGTAAATAAAATGTTAGGGTTATAGGCAATACAAAATAAGAATTATGGATGATGACTTAGAGAAGATTTCTTGATCAAATGAAGATTGAGGCCTAGAGAGACCTTTCCTCAAGATATATTCTAACTTAAAGAGATGGGTCTAGTTCAAATGATAATTATGATTTAGCCATAGAACATCATTGACATTGAGAATACAAATAGAAATCAATGTATGGATTTTGAGATCTATAGCAAGAAATAAGCTCTAATGATATATAACTCCCAAACATGTATTCAAGAATAATACACATTTAAGGTTTGACCATGAAAATGGGTCAAAGAGACAAGTCTAGCTAGATTAGTGATGTCTAAATCTTAGCATCTTAGGCTAAGTGTAAAAGAGACAAAGAGGAATAATATAACTTGCAATAAATGACTATACAAAGGAAATAGGTTGTTTGAATGGTTGAAAGGAGACTAATCTATGAACATGGTTCCTTTAATAGGATGCTCAAAGTTAGGATTTTTGAGGCTTAACCTAGTGAAGAAGGAATTGCTCCTAGCTATTCATATCATAAGCAAAATGAGATATTGAAAATATAATGTATATGAGTTGATCATAAGAGAGCATCAAGGATTAGGTATCTTTACTATATATAGCCTCATCAAGGTTGTAAGAAGAATTGAAATAAGTATTTATGTAAGAAGTGTTTGCACCTCACACAATCATCACATAATGGGTCTAATCTAAGGATCTTGAGTGGGTGGAAACCATAAGATCCAAAGACTAGAGAGTGAATGTAGTAGAAGTAGAGAAAGCATAAAATGTATTGAAAGAGATTGAGGGTTCCTCGGTGTTTACTGTTAAGGATAGTTCCTTTCCTTGAGTCTTTGATGAGTGCTTGAAGAAAGAGTTATGGTTGCTCATTGGATTGAGGCTTAAGGGTTCCCTTGGGAGTTAATAATTGCATTTTTACTTGTGTTTGTGAGTGTTTGTGAGTGTTTGAGAGCGAATTCCAATAGAGTGACAGTGCTCTAATATCTCCGAAATTGTCAACCCATTGCTCATCAAATTAGGAAGTATTCATACACAAAAAAGAGTCGGTTCCTAAGTGTTGAACGTTGAGTTTGAGCGTGAGACCCAGGTAGAGCATCAATTACTATGTTAGTGCATCAAGTGCCTGAGAAGGAAATCTTTTGCTAATAAGCATGAAATGTGTCAAGAGCGCTATTCAATGATGCTCAACGTTTTTCCGTCAAATGCTGGAGCTGACAACTAATCAAATTCCTTTTTTTTGTTTAGGCATTTAAATTTAGCTCAGCGCTGAATGCTAGGTTTGAGTGCCATACCGACATTGTGCGTTGGACTTTAGGACTAAGTGTTAAGTGTTGAAGTTGTGCATTAAATGATTGAAGAGGAAGAGCTTAAACAAAATAGAAACAAAGATAATCTAGTACACATCTGGTTGCCTGACACATGGAGGATGTGCGTTTGACGCATATGGTGGGTGTCAGACACCCTAGAGGCTAGAGTTTGATGCTTTGTATTTAGTGCCTTGAAGTTTATCTACATTCATACGCTGAGCAAAAGAGCTTCGAGCTTTGAGCTTTAGGATTTGCACGGATTAAGGTTTATTTTAAGGTGTTTGGATGTTGTGAATTATGAATTTGGATTTATATTTAGGCTTAAGTCTTTGTTTGTGGCTTTTTAGGGCTTTAGTTTTGAGGTGTTTTTGGGTTAACACATACTCTAATTTGACCTAAGCTAAGTTTGTTTTTCAAGATTATTTTGTCATCGAACCGCTTCATGGAGATATAAGAATTTGTGTCTACACTAATCAAGGAATAGATGATGACCTTTTCACTATATTTAAAGTTAGGGTGGGATGAGTTTCCTTCTTCACTATTTCACATATGGATGTATCACCCTAAAATTCCTAACTTTACTTGAAATGACCCCCAAATAACCTTCTAATTATTCAACCAACCCCAATACATCACATCGGTGGAGCCTAAGAAAATATTCAAATGGGATCCCTTAAACAACATATTTGCCCTTGGCTTAGGGTAATTCATAAAATATACTTAGATATGGTGGTAAAGGACAATCAAACATGATACGGATGATATAGATTATTAGTCTAATACTATAATAAGACTTAGTGGAAGAAAACAAGGGATGAGGTAGAATTTTTATGGATGACCTATTTAGGGAAGGAAATACTATGTAGTATGATTAACTTCGGGCATAAGCTCTTATTGAGGTGCCTGGAGAATAAAAGGGGAGGGTCTCACTAGTGACATGCACATAGGAGGTATGGTTACCATCATTGCCTATGCCCTAGGTTTCGTCGAGTTATACCAGTGTTGACCCTAGTTGATGTTAATGGCATAGAAATAGACTTAGATGCTATGAAGAGGATTGATTTCCTCCATTTCACTACATATCCAACAACCTATGGCTGGAGGATGCGGAGGGTAGTTAGTTTTTACCTTCCAAAATAGAACCTCGTGAGTGTTGAGTACGATGTGGAAATATGTGAAAGATCCCTCCTATCCAAGTTACGCCATCTCGCACATTACAAGAACACACAGCCCTAGCCTAGCCCACATGAGGTAAACCTTCATCTTACACCCCCCTCCTCACTTAATTTAAAAGATGAATTTAGGAAGTTTAATCTATTTATGTAGGCCAAGATGATGCTCAACGTGGTAGTATGATTCTCATGAACCAATTATACGATTATCATGTTAACCATAGGGATCTTAGCCTCTACTTAAACTACTCCTATAATCTCCCTTAGCTTGGTCTGGTCCTCTCTTGGTCTTGGGACGGTACACCACCTACCTTTATTTTTAGGGTCCTTCCATCCATGGTGTCACACCAACCTCCTTTCCTCCATATTATTATACATAGAGTAGGGGTTGTGATTATCGTAGCAATCCGTCTACCCATATGATGGATCGCGTTGGCCCTTGAGTCATACGGGTTGTTCGGTGATGAGTGACATTTATATTGCTCATTCGTGCCTTCTTAGCTGAGTTTTCATACTCGTTTGGGCCAAATTTATTTTTGTGTTATATTACATTACTTTATGCATGATTTAAACTTAGGAGCATCTGTAATCTTTCTAACCTATTTGCCCTTTATTTTTTCATGGCCTTTCTACTTTTATGCATGATTTCGTTGGATTAAAGTAGGAACATTATTGGCATGAGCACGAGAAATGAAGAGAAAAGATGTGTAGTAGAAAGGCCAAGAAAAAAAGCCAAGAGACCACTTAAGTCTAAAGACAAGAGGCCTCTTGAGGCATGAATACATAAGCGGGCCCTCATAAGGACTCCAGATGGCCACTCAGTTCAATGATGATCAGGGGACAAAATAATTCGACCAGGTGCTGAGCGGGCTTCAAGAGGGCGCTTAGAAGGAAAAAATTCCTTCTGAGCGGGAGCTCATAAGATGAACTAGGCGGCCGCTCAATTCATTATTTGTCTTGGAATTTTTTACAAGGGGGCACTTATAATTTGGCTTTAGCACTTGCATACATATTTCAAATTCTTTTACAATACTTATTGTAGGGCCGTAGTGACAAGGCACACACATACATCATCATTATTAGTTTAGATGTAGTTTAGATACGGAGAATATAGAGTATTAGTTTTAGAGTATTTGATTTTCCTTTTGTGTTGGTTGATTAGTTTACCGATTACTTTCAAAAATTTTTATCGTCAATAATTAGCATTAAGGGTTTGTTAAACATTAATTTTCTACAATAAATCATAAATTTCATTTCCTTCTCTTATAGATTTTATTGCTTTCCATTTCTGTATGTTCTTGCTTTTATTTGTGCTTGTTTACTTTAAATTTCAATAATAATGTAGTTATATTCTACTCCAATTTCATAAAAAATGGTCCCTTTGATTAATTCTATGGTGTTTTTTAGTAAAAATGATGAGTAGTTAGATAATTTAGGGGATAGGGTGAAATCTCAATTTTTAGCATGAATGATGATTAATGCTTGGAATTGGCTCATTGATGAATAACGTGGTGATTCAATGTTAGGTTTTGGTTAGAGCCTAGATTTGGCCATGTAGGTTCTACCTATTCATGTTCCTAGATCAAATACATTGAAAAATGTGGATTTAGGTAGTGACATGATAATGAATTGTTAACTTTTGAGCAATTGGTTTGTTCTACTTTCCCTATTGTGTTGCTTGGGTCGCTTTAAATTTATACATTGAAAAATGCGGATTTAGGTAGTGACATGATAAGGTTGGTTCTTGGATAAAATCCCTTCCATGGAGCATGTTTTAGGTTTAGTTCATAAGTCGATGGTGAGTTCTTGAACCCCATGTTCTCCTATTTTCATACCCAATTCATCACTTTAGCTCAATCATTATAAGAGTTGGTGTTGAATCCCAAAATCTCTAGCATTTTTCCTATCTAGAGTTAGTTTTTTAGAACCTTGCATTAGTATCTTAGTTAGAATTAGAATCCTCTCCCAGGATAGTTAGAGATAGTTTGTAGTTAAATTGGTAAAAATTGGTATCTATTAATAGCCATTTTATATGGATCGAGACCCTTACTTGCCTGTTACTAATAATTGGTAAAGTTGAAGTTTTCTAATTGTGGGTGTTGTAATGATTTACTCCTCTACATATCATTGAGATGGCCTAAAAGGTGTACAACACTTTGTTAATTACCTTGATCACCTAAGGTATTACTAGCCTCCCTATACTGATCCTTATGACCCAAAAACAACCCTACCTATAACTTTTCCTCTCATGACAGTGAGGAGACACGTAGAAAGCGCAACAACCCTAGTTTGAGTTAGTCACACCCTATTTGAAACACCCTTCCCTTTCCCTTCTTGGTTTACGCGCCGAGGACTGAGTTTCACTTAAGCATAGGAGCAATGTTCCACAAAAAGGGTTAGGTTTTAGCTTTTTTATTCATTTTCCATCTTAGAATCTAGTCTAGAGTTTTCATTTTAAGTCTTTGTTTTCTTTTATTTATTTATTTATTTATTTATTCTTTAGGATTAGAGTAGGTACTATTGTACAAATGCTTCTCTTATTTCTTTCTTTATAGATGACCATTATTCACCCCTCTACTAACAAATGTTTACTTATGAGTATTAGTGAGTAAGTTAGAGCATGAGGCTAAGGTTTTCGCTATTTTGACTTTTTGTTAAGCTTGCCTTGGTTTTCTTTTTGTTTTGTGAATTATAGGTCACCTCCTAGAAAACCCTTATGAGAAACCACTCATCCTCCTAAGAGATTAGGAGGTTTAAAGGTCTTGTTGATTGAAGCTAAAATCAACTATGATTCTAACAAAAGTGAGTTACGTTTTAGTTTTATTGCGATACATTTTCCTATTCCAATCTTTTGTTGTCCGTGGATTTAAAAAATATATATTAATATGTTATATTCGAGACTCTGTTTTTTCAATGTTGATTTTTATAAACTACGACATGTTTATTTCCTGAGGAACATTATCATATTCCCTTCAAAGTTCGTCTTTGAGATGCATTGTATCAAGTATTGATCTAGTTTGGGGGATTTTTAGGATCTTTTGCACGTAGTTTAGGTACATTTAGGCTAGTTTTATGATGTTTTAGCTCTCTTGCACTCCCTATATGCTTTCACTGGTATTTGTATTGTTTTGACGCATCTTTAGTGTTTGGAATCATTTTCAGGGATTACTGAACAATTACTTGCAATTTTGAGGATAATAAAATCTAAAATCAAAGCTCTAAGTTTAATCGCGTCTTTACTAAGAAAAGTATTCAAGACATGAAGCGAGAGAGCAGGACTGGCGAGGCAAGATTCATGTCCGTGCCTAGGAAGGTCGCTCAAATGAGCATGCCTGTGACCTTGTTCTTAGGAATGCTTATGATCTATGAAAACCAAGAAGCACGTCCGTGCCACTCCTGCATTGAACCCAGGCACGTTCGTGCCCAATCTAAACTATAGTTTTCAAGATCTCCGAACTTGTGCTCGTTGTGAGGCACGTCCACACCTCGATGATTTAAGACCAAATTTTTTCGGCCATTTTCTTTATTTCAAAGGTTTCTAGACTTGATATATACAATAAAAATCCAGTATTTTGTAGGGGGATTCTTATACTTTTTTTGTACGTTCAAATTTTCTTGGCTATGGATCTCAAGCATTAATTGTATTGTATTGAAGATTTTCTTATTCTGCACTATAACTCAATCCATTACTTTTTTTTTCCTCCAGTTTCTTTTGAATTATATTTCAATATTATGTTGTGAATAACTGAGAAGTTTCCCAATCAAGGGTTTGAAAAACCCAAATATGGACTGTTGCATATTTCATCCCAATTGCATATAATACCCTACTTTTTATTCAACTGCAGCATTCTAAGATTGGTTTAACCTCTTTATTCTTGGATCGTAGGACCCAAGCTCGGCTTCTTCCTGCAGTAGTATGCAGACCTTTCCATATCTCAAGAAATTATATTTGGAGCGAAGATGAAGCCCATATTCCCTTAGCTATTTGAATACATACCTCCCCATTGTTGTAAACGACCGATCCTATTCCAACCGCTATTAGTGTTTTTCCATCCCTTGACCTCGTTCTTTTCCAGGCTCCATCCTTGACTAGAAGATGACAGGATGCTCCTTCTAAAGTACCTCTAGTCCAGAAAGTGCAGGGGTTTTTAGGTGCCACAGGTGTCTAGGCATGAGACTTTCAACTTTGCAATGAATTAACTTTATTAATTCCCTCTTGGGCTAACTCTAGAACTCTAATGGGGTTCGGCTGAGAATTGTGGAACACCACCTCATTCCTACGGATCCAGATACTCTAGAGACACACCAGTAGTTTCTCATCTTGATTGCTACCTTCTGCTCCCTTCTTCCACAAAAAGGTAAAGTAATCTATTAGCCATTTAGCAAGACATGTTTCTAACCCATTTAGCAAGACATGGTTCTAACCTATTTACACATGGTTCTAATCCAATCTCCACTTTTAAAGGTGGTTTCATGAGTTATTAACCCAATAAACTATTCAAATTATTCATTAACCAAATTCTAAAATTAAGTTATTGAATGACCATATCCATTAACATACTCCAATAAACAAAAATCTCAGCAAAATTAACTTACAATGCGGACCCATAATTGTGTTTTTGTTCATCCACAATTAGTGGATTCCAATGTAACATTTGCTAAGAACAAAAGAACAAATAAACAAACCAAGATAGCAACGTTGCTTTACCACTTTTCTTTACATGTGCCCAACACTTTTTTTAAAGTTTTTATTCTGTCTACGTCGTCCACCACTCCTGTTGGACTAGTCGTGAATCATGTGTTTTACGTCCCCGTCGTCTTTTGTGTCTTTAGTTTCCATACTTTTTGAATTTTATACTAGTGGATGATCTAATTAGATAAAGTTTTTGTAGAAACATAGACAGGATTAGCTGTAACAAGAAATGATTTTTCTTAAAGTATCTTAGCAAGCCCCACACACACAAATATTATATATATATATATAATATATGAATTAAATAAAATAGGAAAAATAAAAATGAAAAATACAACATTTGACCCATCTTTTCCATAAAGGTCCACCTTTATTTTATTTCTGAAAAATTCCACCTTGGCATGTGTTGTATTTTAAATATACTCTTAACCGGTTACCTATTGAATTGGTCATTCGACTTCATATATTCATATCTTTACCTTTCCCTTCACTCCATAGTGGTATTCACGCTTCTTTTTTTCCAACATCTAACCCATAAAAATTTTAGACATTTTTTACTCAAAATTAATCAAATATTTTCAAAAAAGTATATATCATCCTTTTCTGCTCATTCTATCGCCCGTTTAAGACCTTCATCTTCATCAAATTTGAGACCCTCTTTTATTCAATGCTTTGCTTGAGGTAATCTCTCATTCCAATTGAATACAATTTTGACATAATTCTGGTGAATGTACATTTGGATGTTGCATTTTTTTAGCTAAATCAGGATATTTTGGGCTTTTAGGTAGTTGTTCATTTTGATGAATGTTGTGAAGTCCAAGAGGTACGTGGCAGAGCAGGTGAATGTCTTAGAGAGGGTATATGTTGAGTGCCCAAAACCCAGCTTATTGCGCCGTCAACCGCTAATTCGAGAGTGCCCCATCTTGTCAAACATCGAGCGTAAGCATATCAAATTCTGGTTCCAAAACCGAAGGTGAAAATTTTTTATGGATTTTTTTCTCTTCCAAATTTATATGTTTCTATGTTAGGGATTTACGCATTCTATGTGTGAGGATACAGGTGTAGGGAGAAGTAGAGGAAGGAGTTGTCGGGATTGTAGACATTGAATAGGAAACTATCTGCTATGAATAAGTTGTTGATGGAGGAGGTTGATCAGTAGCAAACACAGGTTGAGTCTAACCAAACTATCCAAAATAAGCTATATCAACCTAAATAAGAGTAGTAGCCTCACATAAATATAATCGAGAATGATTATTAAAGGGATGAGGAATTACTTGACTCTAGTAGCCAAAATATGCAAAATAGTTAGTGTGTGGGAAATTAAAAGTGTCGTGGGATGAGAAATAAAAAGAAATCTAAAGGACGATTGCATTAATCCATTGTATGCAAAGAAGATGAAGATATGAGGAGATGCCCAACATTTTCTTCACATCCTTCTTCAAATAGACAAGTAGCAGATGAAGAGAAAGCCTTAGCTTTGAACAATTGAAGAAGATAAAATAGAGGTGGTTCGCTAGGCATGAGAAACAAAATGGTTTCAAAAGTAACAATCATTAATCGCAAGCACATCACAATAACCTGCTTATTGCCAACCGTTCATTTTTCATTAAACCCTTTAAAATACAAAACATGCAAAGTGGGATTTTTCAGAAATAAAATAAAGGTTGGCCTTTATGGACAAGATGGTCAAAGGTTGTATTTTTTTATTTCAATTTTTCCTATAAAATATCAACATTTGATTTGTAAATTCCACAAAGCTAAAGATCACGGCTTCCTTCAAATAGAAACTTTGAAAATGTCAAACGTCAATGTTGATTTTTGTAAACTATGGCATGTGTAATTCATGAGTGAAGACTCCACCTTGATTACTAATGTTTTTATGTTTAATGATGGAAGTCAAAATGCAAAGTCAAATAGAGTTAAAAACATGATGGAAACCAAAATGCATAGAGTTGACAATGTGTTGGAAGAAATGGAAGCTATAATGCAAAAGCTTTATGCATTCTGTCAAAGGACGAGAATAACTCTTGAGCCACGTCTTCAAAAGCTTGAGTCACGTCTCAAAACAGTCAGCAAAGTTTAAACACTTTGTCAAAGGATAAGAATCTTTTAATTGCCTAAATCTTGTGTTTTATCCTTTCCCTATTTCACTTATTTTAGGCTCTAACCTAACTTATTTATACATGATTTTACTGTCAAAGATATCTCATGATTTCAGAAAATAAGTGACGCTCATATATGTTGAAGATTATTCAAGTTAAATTTGGTTATTACCAAAATTCAAGCATTGCGGTTATGGAAATTGAAATCTGTTTTGAAGCTTCAAGGTGCAGCAAATAAAGTTGAAATATTCTTGCTGTAATATATTCAATGATATCAATCTTCTACAGCCAAAATGAATTATTCTCTACAGCCATATTGGAGGAAATATTGCTGAAAGTATTGAAGGCAAATAAGATTTTCAGCAGCCTATTTTGAGCCTCCTTTCAATGGCCTGAAATCAAGTTCAGTATATATTCAAAGCTTTAAAGCTGAAGAAAGGTAGAGAGACAACGTGAGACACAACGAAACAAAAAGAAAAGAGCAGAAGCTTTAATCGTGAATTTCAGTCACAAGCACATCAACAAAGTTTCATTATTTTCTCTCTAGTTCCATAAACTTTATCTTGTATTTAGATTGAGAGAAAATCAAAGTATAATCTCTTGAGTGTTTAAAAGAATATTTTGAGAGAGTATTATACTAAGAGTATACCCATAATACTCAAACGTATAGAAATAGAGAGAGCTTTTTATTACTAGGATCTGAGATGCTAAAGTGTAGCTGGGGTGCTATGGAGTAGAAGATGGGGATTAAGATCTTCTAGGGTTCTTTAGGTCTCTAAGGAAGTAATAAAAGAGCGACTCAAATCCTAAGGGTTGAACAACCCTAGGCGGAGACGTAGGCAAATTAGTTGCCGAACTTCGTATCAAATCTCCGTGTTTTGTCTCATCTCATTTCTGCCTTTATTGCTTACGTTTTATGTTCGCTCATCAATCAAAGCAGCGAACAGTCAAAGCCTGAGCAAAAGCCTTTGAAACCAATTTCAAGGCTTTGACGTCCAGTTTCAAAGATAAGCATTAAAGCTTATATTCCGCCTTTGAAAGTCAGTTCAATACCTTGAGACCCTGAACGCAAAAATCGGTTATACTCTATTCACCCCCCCCCCCCCCCCTCTAGAGTATAATTAATCATATTCCATCTCCCTATTGATTCTTCAATGAGAGACTCATTCAGCCGAATGGTTGAAGATTCGACCGAATCTGAGACAGATTCGGTCAAATGGCTGACAGACTTCACAACAATTGACCCTTGGGAATGCCGAATGGAACTCATTCGGGCGAATGAGCTTCCATTCAACCGAATCAACCCCCTTATTCGGGAGAATGGTAAACAGAGTGCAATTCATTAGAGCGTCTGGAAAGGGCAAATGTATAAGCATTCGGGCGAATAGGGATGTATTCGACCGAATGGACCTTTCATTTAGGCAAATGACATTGTTTTTCTCCGGATCAACTACTTCTTTTTAGGGCCGGCTCATATGCGTTTTAGGGTTTTTGTAGGTTTTTCTTGTTTTGTTATAAATACCCCTTCCTCTGATGAGAGGAGGGGAGAGCTAGGTTTTATACTTTTATGCACTTTTAGATTTCTTTAGCCTCAAAATTCTTTTAGTTTTAGCTTTCGGTTTTTAGTTTTCTCAATACTCTGTCGTTCAAATTCTGATAGTGGATAGTATATTGAAGCTTTTGTAAGTTTTAATCTATTCCTTTACTCTGAATTCATTCGTTTGTTTCATTGCATGTTTAGTTTTATGTTTATCGTTTATTAGCATAATTTCTGAATTGTTTCCATTCTCGTGATTTCATTCCATGTTTGTTTCTATTGCCTCATTGAATATTTTTATGTCTCTAAGCATGAATATGTGTGTGTAATTCCTTTAGGGGTTTTGATTGGTGAAACCTTGGGAAAGCTATGATCTTTATTGCCTAAGGTTGTAGATACAATGATAATAAATAGTTTCGGAGTCCGATGCGAATCTTGTCCTGCCACTCCTTTGGAGATATAGGGCGATTATAGGTCGTTCATTGTGATTTGTGGGATCACCAACTTCCTCTCGT
The DNA here is from genome assembly GCA_026401315.1 of Dysphania ambrosioides. Classification (NCBI taxonomy): domain Eukaryota; kingdom Viridiplantae; phylum Streptophyta; class Magnoliopsida; order Caryophyllales; family Amaranthaceae; genus Dysphania; species Dysphania ambrosioides. The sequence goes on along the minus strand of CM048665.1, from coordinate 12,577,852 downwards.
ATTTTTGGATGTCCATGCTTGTTATTATTAGATTTTCTCTAACCTATCATGTTCGGTTTTGAAAGCTTCATTCCTAGGGTGAATCCAATCTTGTCCCCATTTTTCTCTACTTGCTTTATTTCGTGATTTATCGTCATCTATCTTCTACTTATTAGTTTCAATTGAATTTCCAAATCCAAGTAGTCCGGTTGTGTTAAGAGTTAAAGTTTTGATATACCTTGTCTTCGTGGTTTGACCCCCTACTCCACTATACTCGTATAGTTTGTAGGTTGGAATAAATATTGTTTGCATAACCTGTCTTTTAGTTAACGACCTAAAATACCGGTTATCATTATACCAGTTTCTAGGAAGTGTAAACGAAGACTACGACAAAGACCGGGGAACTCTTATCAATCAAGACCTTCTACCCATAGTAGAGGTTGCTTATAGCACCATTAGAAGGGAAATAGCTAGAAGGGATATAATAAAGACTCACTTACCTGACGCACCAGCAGCACATGGAAGAGGGAGTGAGCTAAACTTAAACTCCCGAGCAACCCAACCATCCTCACGCAAAGAAGATGACAAAAGCCACTTTAGTTGCTCACATTGTGGTGGATCTAGGCACACCAAGGAGGGGTGCTTCAAGATTGTGGGCTACCCCGATTGGTGGTCAGATTCACACAAGAGAGGAGAAAAAAGCACAGGACAAAGGCGAGAGGATGGGAGGAGGAAGGGAGTTAGTTCAGCCGCCAATGGAGAACCGAAGGAGGAGGGAGACACGAGAGAAAAAGTGAAACAAGGTAAAGTATCATTTAGACCTAACCCTTAAGGTCACCCACACTTATGAGGTGTACCATAGGATTTAAAGCAAAACCCTACATCCTACAGCTCACACTTCATACATTATGACTCCACTCCGGCCCACACTAGCATAGCCCAATGCTTTGGGCTAAAAGATATGAAAGAACCTTTGTCCAACAAACGTTGGATTTTTTATTGCGGTGCTACGGACACTATGTCATATGACAAACGAGATTTTTTGACATCAGAAAAACCAGAGAAAACTCTTGTTCAAACAGCAAATGGAGATTGTATCGATGTAGTGAAAGCAGGGAAAATAAAAATTGGATCTCAAATCTCCTTAAATAACTATCATTTTATTCCTAAACTTTCGTATAAATTATTGTCTATTAGTCAACTTAGGAAGGAACTAAACTGTATAGTACTAATGAGATGCGATTGTTGCATTGTACAGGATGCTTTGACAAGGAAGATAATTGGGCATGGTACTGAGAAGGATGGACTATACTTTGTTGATGAAATTACTAGTGGTGATATGTTGATTGGACAAAGCTTAGAGAATGACCAGCTTCGGTTATGGCATCGACGACTAGGACATCCATCTGTGGGGTATCTAAAATGTCACTTCCCTATATTAGCTAAATCAAAAACAACTTTTAACTGTGAAGCTTTCTTTCTAGCTAAAAGTCATAAGAATTCATACCCTAGGAGTTTAACTAGAGCTATTAAACCATTTCATATTATTCATTCTGATGTTTGGGGCCCTGCTCCTGACTCTAGGATTCATGGTTTTTCATATTATATTTTATTCATTAATGAATACACCCGTATGAGTTGGATATATTTTCTGAAATAGAAATCTGAAGTTTATGATGTATTTATTACCTTTTATCGTATGATTGAGACTCAATTTAAGACCAAAATCAGTATACTAAGGATAGATAATGGAGGAGAATTCATCAACCATAAAATGGAATCCTTTGCTAAAACCAATGGATTAATACATCAAACCACATGTACCGACGCTCCTCAACAAAATGGAGTTGCGGAACAGAAAAACCGAACTCTCTTAGAAATGGTACGAGCAATGTTGTTTGAATCTAAGGTACCATATTTTTTTTGGCCAAAAGCAATTGTTGCAGCCAACTATCTTTCAAACCGACTACCTACAAAGGTTCTCCACCATAAAACTCCTCCTGATGCCTGTAGCTATCTAGTTACACGACCTCATCCCACTCATTAAAACCTCGAGTCTTTGGGTGTGTAGCTTATGTCCACCTACTCAAACAACATCGCCATAAATTAGAACCCTAAGCAAAAAAATGTGTGTTTGTAGGGTATGGGACAACTTAGAAAGGTTTTTGATGCTTTGATCCTATCGACAACCATATGTACATCACTATCGAATTCGACTTTATTGAAACATCCTTCTTTTATACCCAACCTCGATGTCAAGGGGAGAATTCAGATGACAATCTTAGTTGTTTGATCACCATACTTCTGAAAATGGTGCTACTATGGACAAAGCGGCTGACAAAATTGACACTGTTTAGTCAACGCCTATATTAGTACCATTACCAATATCTCCCAAGAACGAGCATCAAGAGGATGAAGAGGTAAATCTTGAATCCCTGAATAATATGCCTAATGTAAATCTGATAGATATGTCTGATGAGATACAAGAAGACACAGGAAGGAATATTGAAAGGAGCACTGAAACTTGAAGGTATCATTTGCCCTTCAAAAGTACAAGGGGGGTCCCTCAGAAAAGATTTGACCCATCTTATGATCCCAGATAGAGCAGATATCTTGTACCAAGTGGATTGGTTGAAAACATGTCAACTCCGCCCTAAAGAACGGTGGAAGAAACCTTGAAAAGCAGAGTATGGATAAGGCAATGAAGGAAGAAATTGAGGTATTGATTAAAAATGACACTTAGAAGAAATGTGTCATTCTTGAGGGAAAGAAAGCAGTAGGGTACAGATGGGTATTCACTATCAAGTATAGAGTTGATGGTAGCATTGAAAGGTACAAAGCAAGATTAGTGGCAAAGGGATACACACAAGTGTATGAGATAGTTTACTCTAAAACTTTCTCTCCAGTTGCAAAAATGGATATTATTAGAGTCCTCTTCTAAGTATTAGCAAATAATGACTGGCCCCTACATCAACTAGATATAAAAAATGCCTTTTTGCATGATGAGATTACTCAAGAAGTATATATGGAAGCTCCACCTGGCTTCAATCAGGGTTTTTTACCTGGAGAAGGTTGTAGACTAAAAAGAGCATTGTATGGGTTGAAGCAGTCTCCAAGAGCCTAGTTTGGTCGTTTTACCATAGCCATGAGAAAGTTTGGCTTTCAACAGCGTAATTCAAATCATACCTTGTTTCTTAATAGGAGAGGAGATTAAATAACATGCCTAATCATCTATCTAGATGACATGATCATTACTGGAAATGATAAAGAAGAAATTTTGATAACTGAAGGGGAAGTTATTCCAGGAGTTCGAAATGAAAGATCTTAGAAGACTAAAATATTTTTTGGGAGTAGAGGTGCTTAAATCCAATCAGGGTATTTTTATATCTCGAAGAAAGTATATTCTGGACTTGCTATCAGAAACTAGAATGCTGGATTGTAATCCAACAGATACACCCATAGTTACTAATCATGGATTGCATATTGACGATCAGGCAAAACCCACCGATTAAGCTAAATACCAGAAGTTAGTAGGAAAGCTGATTTACTTGTCTCATACCAGACCAAATATTGCATATGTAGTTGGAGTGGTCAGTAGATTCATACATAAGCCTCAAGTGCAACATATAGATGCTGTATATAGAATTCTGAGATATCTTAAGCATACACCTAGAAGGGGAGTATTCTTCATAAGAAATGGTCATTTCAAGCTACAAGCCTACACTGATTCTGATTGGGTAGGGGATAGAGACAGTAGAAAGTCGACTTCAGGATATTTTACTCTAGTTGGAGGTAATCTCGTGACATGGAAACCAAGAAGAAAAAGGTTGTGGCAATGTCAAGTGCAAAAATTGAATTTCAAGGCATTGCAAAAGGAATTGCTGAAGTTCTATGGTTCAAAAAACTCTTATCTGAGCTGGGTTTCCCGCGGAAGAAAGTTATCAGATCTTCTGTGATAATAAGGCTGCAATTAGTATATCAAAGAATCCGGTGTAGCATGATCGGACAAAACATGTTGAGGTGGATAGACACTTCATCAAAGATAATCTTGATGCTAAGGTTATAAGTTTGCCGTTTGTTCGATCAGAGGACCAGATAGCCGATATACTAAATGTAATCATCTTTGAAAGAGTCTTATGTAAGTTGGGTGTCAAAAATCCTATAACCAACTTGAGGGGGAGTGTTGAAAAGATAAGCTTGTGTCAAAGATTAGAAGATAAAGTTACGTTAGAGGATAAAGTTAAATAAAGATTAAATTAGATCAGTGGTATAGTATACCTTAAATACTAGGAGCAAGATTATATATATACTCAATTAGATTGTATCAACAATTAATTGAATATATACAAAAACCGAAACCCTAATTTACTCAAACCCAAGTACTAGTACTCTAATTAATTCATATCCTTGCAATTTTGAAGATTTCATGGTCTCGAAATAAGTCCATGTTCCAAAGTATCCTAACTTAGTACAGTATTGAGGAAGTGAATTGAGAAAGGATGTCATTTTATATGGCATGAATCATGTCTATGCCTAGGAAGAATCTTTAAGCAAAATAAAGTAATCATCAAGTAAAGAAGAGGAACAAGGGTTGGAAAACTGACAAAGGAAGGAGGGAAATTTTTGGCTATGATGGGCACGTTCGTGCCCTCATACGTACGGATGCTTATGATATATAAAAATAATGAGGCATGTTTGAGCCTCCCTCGCACAGGTCTTAACCATGTTCATGCGTTTGTGAGGAATGTTTGTGCCCCTTTTGAACTTTAGTTTTTAAGACCTCTAAACTTGTGCTCCTTGCGAGCCATATCTGTGCTTCGATATATATAAGGAAAAATTAAGTACATTCAAAGAACTCTAGTTTTTAAGGCCCAATTTTGCCTGTTCCTTTCTTTATTCCTGAGGTTTCTACGCTTGATATGTATAAGGAAAATCTAGTACTTTCTAAGGGGATCATCTTATTTTTATATATGTTAAAATGTTCTTAGCTTCGGATCTCAAGCAATATTAGTATTGTATTTAAGATTTTGTACATGCACTATAATTTAATCAAGTACTTTATTTTTGCTTTCACGTTCTTTTGATTTATATTTTAACTTGTTTCTTTGACTAATTTTGTAGTAGTTATATTTTCAATCATTGAGTAGTTTCAAAATCTAGGGTTTAATAAAGCCAAATATGTATTATTGCATGTCTAATCCTAATTCCCTATTTTTTAGTTAACTACATTATTCTGGGGTTCATTTTAATTTAATTAATAGGATTTAAAAACTCAATGTTAGGGCTTCCTTAAAAGAGGTTTCATAGTTCTCCACTGTAAAATCAGGCCCTAACGTAGCTTTGATAGAGCTTAGTTAAGTTTTTTTTTCAAGAATTATCTCTCGAGGTCAATATTAAGTTGTAGAATTCTCATTCTAGTTGTTAAATCTCGCTATTGTGGATGAGCCTTAGGCAAATATAACTTAGTACCCGGTGTAAGAATGACGCCCTAATATAGTTATTCATCAATGATAGATACTCACTACCATCCATGTCAAGGAGTTTCCTTGCTCCTCTAGAGGGGTTCTTTTTGACATGATATGGTCTCATCTAGTTTAATCCAAATTCACCCTGGGGATCCATAACGATTATTAAGAATGACTTAACAACTTGGTAACTGTCTTTGATGAAGAAAGTGCAACCCTTTTTTTAATTGTTAGGCATACATTTTTTATAAACTTGCACAATGTGTTAGACCTCTAGATACTTTTCGTCTATCAAAACTAGCTCATTATATCTTCTTTTAATCTAATCTACTTTGAGCAACACGCTTTCAAGAATTATAGTCAACCACGGAAGTTCAAGCTCAATTAGTTAGACTACTTCCATCATGCATACAAATGAGTTCGGCGTTGCACTTATTGAGGTTCAGACCAAAGTTTGGTAACCCTACATAGTAAAAAGGAGATTTTTGGGAAAATCCTTGTAATCTTAATCTATTTTTGGATCATAACATTGATTTTCTTGTAGGTGTTTTCTACTATGCCATTTGTTTAAGGTCGATATGTGGATGACCTATGGTGTTTAACCTTATACTAGCTGAGTATAACTTCACATTCACCCTATAACTGTAATCCTTGGTCACTGACAAATTATAAGGATCATCATATTTGTAAATGACATTTTCCTCTAAGAATTAGGTTATTTGCTTAGAAACCATCAAATTTTAGGATTACTCTTCAACACACTTAGTGAAGTAGTTTATTGCTATAAGTATAAACTCATGACCTCCACTTTATAGAGGTTTTATCTTACTAATTATGTTAGTTCCATATTCGAGAAGGGCTTGGGTTATGAATAAGGATGTAAGAATAAAGAAGGGATATATTGCAAATACGTCCACTTCTAATGAGTGACACACTTCTTTATGTACCAAGTGCAATCTTGTTCCTTGGTAGTCCGATAATATACTGACCTTTATATTTTCAAGGCTAATATCCATCCCCTCACATGAGTTCCACACACATCTCTATAGACATGATTCTTTACGCTTTTGGTTTCTTGCTTACCTATGAACCTTAAGTGGATAACCCCATTAGTGCACTTGTATAATTGATTTCCATTATGGATAAACTACAAGGATAAAAGCCTTAAGGTTTCTGATCCTTATAAAAGTAGTTAGGAGGGTAATCCTTATTTTGTATGTTGTTCGGGAGGTCAACATAAAGATTCACTACCCTTGATGTCATTGTGAAGAATGTTTATGAGTGTTTCTTCCAACCTCCCTTCAATGGTAAGTGGCATCCTAGTTATGTTAGGGGGAATGTTAAACATTGGCGAAAGTTAAGCAAGTGTATGTGTGAATTAGTTCTCATTACTAAGTAGATATGTATAATTAGTTTCATGAATTTACTTGGCTAAGTGTTTGTGATAAGTTTGAAAAGGGTAAGGCTTTCACTATGAACTTTCCATTTTCTAGAGATCTTGCAGATTATTAAGGAGGATTCACAAAAAAAACCTCAAAGGTTCTTAGATGCTTAGTGAAATCTCATCTTGTAAACCCATAATGCATGCTTCATACACTACGACATTATTAATGGCCTCAAATTAAAGCATGATAGAGATGGGTGTGTGCTCATCTTATAAAGATACCAGGAGTATCCTCGCACAAAGTTTAAATTGGTCAATTTTTTATGGGTTGATACTTTCCAATGAGGTTATGACTTGATCGAATTCATCTTTATAGACATCTTTATCATCACTTCCCAACATATGGTTAATAAATTTTTACAACAAAAAAGATTGTGACTTTCGGTATTGAGGTACCAAAATATGAAATTCAGAACGATTGGTCTAATGTAGGTATATTCTCACACATAGATAAGATCGATAGAGGATTTGTTTTGTTGCTTGGCTTAGCCCTAAAATGGCTTGGAAACCTTTCATTATCATGTATTGTATCAAATGCTTGAAATGGATGCACCCTTCAATATCATTTCCATTTCCTCAGTGAAATTGGGAAAACATTTTACGATCCCATTAAGACCCTCTTCTTTTGAATTGAGGATCTTTGGTAGGGTGAATTAAATCATATCACCGTTTCTAGATAATTAGATCGAAAAATTAAGAATAACTCATCCCTAGATTATAGTAGACTCGTCAACAATGTTGTTTCTTTCTTGTTGTTGTTGATTCGATACCTATTATGAGGCCTAGGCACTTCAAGAACATTGGTTTCACTCACAATTTTGTTATTTCTTTAAGATTTCTTTCCTTTACAATGCTCATTGCTTTGAGTGGTTAGATTCTTCAAAAAGTCATCCTCCACATCCATGCCTATACTCTAAGAACTTTGATGAGTGACATTTATGTCACTCATTGTATCTTTCTAGCAAAGTTTTTTACTCATTTTGGCCAAAGATCATCCCATTTTTTTCTATTTTTCATAACTTTGTGCATATTCTAAACTTAGGAGTATTTCTCATATTTTTGTCCTATATTCCTTGATTTCCCATTATATTTTCTACTTTTACACATGTATCATGGCTTGATGCAGGTATCTAATGAGCTCAAGCATGAGAACTAAAGAATGGAGATGCATAGTGGAAATGCCGAGAAGAGAAGTGAAGAGGCTACTTAAAATTTGAATTAAGAGGACTCTAAAGAGAAAAAAGGCATAAGCGGGCACTTTCTCTATCACAAGCGGCCATTGAGTTCAATGGAAGTGGACAGGCAAAGAGTTATGAGTGGACGTCGAGCAGTTTCCAAGAGGGCACTTATTGGCCTAAGTAGTCGCTCATGGTTGTATTGAGTGGCCTCTCAGTTCACTTAAATTCGGTGTTGGGCTTATGAGCAGGTGCTATCACTCTAAACTAAGCACTCACTCAGTTCTATTTTAGCGATATTATGTTTCACTCACACTCTTCTACAGGGATGTACAGGGGGAAATAAGGCATGGCAGAGACATTCATTAGCATACAGTTTTAGCCTAGTTTAGACCTATAGAGCATAGCTCAGGGTTTCTTTTTTTTTCTTTCACAAAACTTTAGATTTTAGTATATTTATCATCAATTTTTAGAACTTTCATTAGATTTTTGATCATCAATTGTCAGACATTGATTCCTTATCAATATATAAGTATTTCTTTCCCATTTTCTTGCTTTATATTTCATAGTTTTAATTTACTTTCTGCTTTTGTTAATTTATGTTTGATTATTTTTAGTTTTTTGCATAGTTTCGTTCATTGTTATTCGTAAATTTGCCAGTATGTCTTGTTATTTCATTAATTCAATCTTTTATATTTTTATTATTCATGAGTAGTTAGATTAGTTAGGGGATAGGGTGAAAACCTAATCCCGACCATGGACAATGTTTAAAATATGGAGTTGGTTTCTTAATTATTTATGTGTAATTTGATGTTTGGTTTTGGTTAGAGTCTAGATTGGCCATATAAATTTCTTTCATTTATTGTCCTAAGTTAAAGACATTGAGAAATGCAGATTTAGGTGGTGACCTGATACTAAATGTCATTGACTTGCAAGATATTGACTATTGATTTTAATCTATTGTGTGTGCTTGGATGATTTAGAATACAATAAGGTAAGAAATACCAATTGGAATGCCCTTCCTTGAAGATGACCAAGAGGTTAGTTCTTGGTTGAAACCCCTTCCTTGCATCGTGTTTAGGTTTGATTCATAGGTTGATAGTAAGTTAGTTAGTCTCATATTATCTCAGTTTGTGTCCAATTCCTAGTTTTAGCTCATTCATGTTAAGAATCGGTGTTGATTCTTGAACACATAGCATTTTTACCTTTATAGAACAAGTATTTTAGAACCTCTTAAAATATTTTAGTTGGATTTAGCCTTAATCGTTACTTTAGTTTAATCTAGCTTGTATTTGAACTACTAGAATTCGATAGCTATTAGAAGCCTTTCCTTGTGAATTCGACCCTTTTTTGCCCATTTTTTATAATAGGTAAAGTTGAGATTTTATTAATAGTAGGTGTTGTGACGATTGATATCTAACCCTTTCTCACTCACAAAGGTTTTTTGACCAAATTACTTCACATGTTCCATGTACTAAGGTAGGAGGCAAGAGACAAAAGACTTCACCAAATCTTTTTCTGGTGGTCGTGTGACTATTTGAGAGGTCATTTTTCTTTAGCGTTTTAAGTTCATTATGAACCCTTGATGGCTCTTATGCAGAATACCTCTATATCCCCAAGAATAGTTTATATCTAAATGATTGGTCAATCCTAGTTCATGAAAGAGTTCTTTACATCCTCCTAGGTCTCGGTCTCCTTGTTTTTCAGGGAACAATAGTATTTGACAAATTTACTTAAGAGACATTGGTTAAATCACCTTATGAAATTCAAGGGCATCTTTGGGATTCTTGGCAATATACTTGGTAATTTTAGAGTTTTACCCTGTACGAAATTCAAGGGTAATTTTTGTTTTTTTGTTGATGGAAAGGGTAATTTTGGAGTATTTCTCCATATATAATTCTAGTGTAATTTAAAGTTTTTTGTCGACGGAAGGGGTATTTTTGGAGTTTCACCCAATATGAAATACAAGGCTAATTGTGGTTTTTTTTTCCAATGATAATGTATTGCTATATGGCTAATGAGAACCTCATCCTTGCATGGATTTCTGGATCTATTGCGATTACTCTTCAAGATGATGTTAGGGGACCCAAAGAAGAGACCAAGAGTCCTTTAATGGGGAAATCTTGGCCCATATTGTCATGCTTGCTACTTTGTACTATTCTGTTTGCTAATTTTCATGATGGTGACTTCGCTTGCTAATCAATGCCGTGAGAAATGATTGTCTTGTAAGGTCAGAATTCTAGCATTGCATAGGATTATTTGATTATAGCTCAAATTTATGTAGCTTTAGATACTTAGGTGACTTTGTGAAATGTGACTCTGACAAGGTTTGACTTATGATGCATTATTTTAATGTAAATAAGTTTTAAGCATGACTTCTGACACATATAGTTAATGTAAATAAAGCTTAGCATGATTTACGATGCATGTATGATTTTGCATGGAGATGTGGTACCAGTTCTCTCCGAACGAGAAGGAAACGAGGAAATATTTAGAGGGGGCATTTTGGCAAAGACTTTTTGTGGCTAATAAGATGGAGTTTTCAAGGTATAAATGTATTGATGCGGGAGAGTGCGAGAGGCATTAGGAGCTTACACGGGGATAAAAGCATAACTTTTTGAGTTTGAAGGAAAAACAATTACTTTTGAAACTTATGGGACTTTGCACATGGGAAGTGGAATAAACTATTACTAGACTTTATCTTTATCATAATTATACCTTATCCGAACGACTAAAATCTTGGAGGTGTAGACTTTGCCATCAATAGAGAGGTTTAGGAAGACAATGAAACCTATCAAAGAAAGGTTCACCAAAGAAAAGAAAAGGGGCTATCCAACTTAGTTTAGGTTAGGGGCTAAAATTACAAAATAAAAGAGAAAATGATTTTGTTATTGATGTGACTGCACTTGTGAGAGGTTGCATATGTATCCTATTAAAGGAATTAAGTTAAAGCTTAGGTCTACTATTTTTAGAGTCTTGCTTAGGTATTCAAAACTCATTTTTTGTATGGTTTAGAGTTTTCTCTTTAGATTTAGAAACCCATGGCTGTGGCGAGATTTAATATGTTCCTTTTTAGAAGTTTTTTCTTAAACTTGGGGCGGTGCATTAAAATATTATAGGGATGCCTTCAGCGCCATAACGTATTATTAGGGATGCTTCCCGAGTCATGGCATAATATAGGGACACCTCCCGAGCCAAATTATTAAATGTGTTGAGACATCATTGAGTTACTTAAGAGTCAGTTGAAGTACATAGGAGTTATGGGTGGTCACCCCTGCTTTTTAATCGACATATGAAATGTCTACTCTGGTGTTTTAGGGGCAAAATGGTCTTTTGCCTATTAATTGGAAGAGGACAGGTATGAGTGGTGAGACTGCAATTTTGTTGTGATTGCAAAATTGATTTGAGTGGTAAGCCCCTAGTTTTGTACTTATTTATTAAACATGTTAGATTGGTCTCCAATCTTAAAAGTGTTAGAGTTTATGAACTTTTTCTTGTTTAGGTAGGTCATGAGGATTTCCTTATGGATTAATTTTGTTATTCGGTTATCTTGGATGAGGCCGTACACGTGATCCTCCATAAGAGGATACATAGCTTGGGAATCATGAACGTAGTCACGAATATGTAGCAGCTCCTTAGTCTACATGAGAAAAGTAGAAATACAAATAATGTTAGCTGTGTACTATATATAAATGAACAAGTAAATTCGCTAGAATTCTTACCACGATGTGTAACAGCACTGCTGCAGGGGAGAAATATGGCATACGCGGCTGGAAAAAAGGGCTAATGAACCGCTTAGTGATACGTCAATACCATACCAAGTATGGATCGAAGTAGTCTATAACTTTCTTGAAGAGATCAACTTGGACTACGGTTTTTAGAAGCCTATCCCATGCGTCAATAAACCGTTGGTGCTGGTCTATCCAAACGACTCTAACCTTCCCACGTCGATCCACCTTGTGTAAATCCTTGCTTGTGTCAACCGAAAGTGGTATGACCTAATGGGATCCATACTACTGCATCACTCATGTTGGCAAATGGAACTCAACGCACTCAAAACATACGAGCAGCGCAATGACACGCCACTCATCCTCCTCATCCTCATCCTCAGGATACAAATCCCATATCATCTATTTATAAATGGAATTTAAACTTTAGATATTGAAAACAAATCTATGTAAAAAACATGTACGAAATAGTGATGAATTGGAATAGTACCTGCTCATCCGTCATCCTATATAATAAATCTCGCATAGAGTTCACCCCAATCGCGAGGTGAACGCGATAAGATGGTCGACCAACCATTTGGTTCCGTAAGGCTCTCAAACTTTAGCCCCTCTTAGTTCAACAAAAATGTGGACCTCTTGTCCCTCCTAAGCTCATTTACGTCGTGTAGGTATGGCTGGACGACAGATGGTGAGATGCTCCCACACCTAAAGCTAATCCTAGGGTCAGTATCCATTAGTGCCTGCATAATATGAGGCAGTCGTTTGTAAGAGGATTCCCAGCTACCGTAAATGTCTGCTATTGTGACTTGGTTACCGTACCATGCTTTGAAATATGGTATGTTGTGGTAGAATCACCCATGCACCATCTCTATAATTATGGCCATTTTCAATGTGGGATCAGCTTTAACACAACCCTTAATTCTGACTTCCACTAACACAAGACGAAGCATGTGGACCTTTATAGGTTGTTATGGACCAAAATGAAAGTAAACTGCACTTCTGCCTAGCACATATGAAGGTTCAATGGGCACTCAAGAGGGGGGGGGGGTGAATTGAGTGTTAAGTAATTGTTAGCAATTTTTGCTTCTTTTCGGATTAAGTGTAAGGAACCAGTTGTGCTGGTTCCCTTATGGAGCGGAATAAAACAAAGCAATAAAGAACACCACAGATTTAACGAGGTTCAGCCAACTCTGGCCTACGTCCTCCTATCCTAAGTCATTTATTAATCTACTCCGAAAATTAAAGACAAAGAACACTCTACTGTTTCCCTACTCCGGGAACCAGTAAACCCCACACTCTACTCCGAATGTGCTCTAAACTTACCCTCGTAAGTTCCTAGTGTGTTTGAACTCACAAACACTCACCAAGTCTTCAACCCCTCTATCAAAGACTTAATACAAGATCAAGAACTCTCTAATGATCTAACTCTCAAAAGTCAAATAGAGAAAAACATTAAAATACTATTATGCTCTTGTGTATCACTTAATAATTGAATTAGTGCTTTTAGCTCTCAAGGATAGAACTCTATTAAAAATGCGTGAGAGCCGTCAAGATGATTATTCAGAGTAAGATGTATTTATAGGTTAGTTGGCTAAACCCTAAAATCATGCATATAAGATATATGCGATTTTATGATAAGTATTTATCCTAATTAATTTGATCACAAGATAAGATCAATTTAGGATAAGATACTTCCTAGTTTTTAGCTAACCAAAAATATCATCTTATCTTTAGCTGCTTGGATATATTTTAAATCAATATTTTTCGGAAAATATCCTTTTTGTAAAATCTTTGTAAAAACAGCAGCTTAAATAATCTGTTCAGTTAACCTGGTTACCTGACCTGGTTCCCTGAACTGAATATGTTATGAAATTTGTTCCAAACCTTGTACCAAATTTCATAACGATATTTAATATACTAAAAGCACTTTATATAGTCAATTATATAAGTTATACTACGGAGCATTTACATGAAGTTCCTAAATAACTCTTTGAGTGTAGTCGTCCTTCATGCATTCGTTAAGTCTTGAAAGCTTCCATAAATGAACTCAATTATTGACCAAAGGACCTTCCTTTAAGTTGATCGAAAATCCTTTCAAGCTTCCAATCTTAGAAATCAACTTAGATATAGTGCATAGCTCATTTATCATCTAACTGTTTCCTGTATAAAGATAAGTTAGTTCAACAAATATCTCATATAAGTAATAACTTATCTAGGGAAACAGTGTTCTATTTTAGCTGGTTCCCCCAACTGTATTGAACACTTTCAAAGACCTGTTTCCCTTAGCTGTTTGTCATCATTCAAAACTATCAATCAAAACCTAAGGGACTCAACAAATTCCCCCTTTTTGATGATGACAAACATTTGAAGTTTCTGCACCTGTGAACATACTCAAAAGAAAGTAGTCAAAAACTTCAAGAACTCAAGACTCAATGGAACAAGTTAGTTAAGCCAACTGGTTCCCTAAATAGAGACATAAAAGACTCAAAAATGACTCAATCTAAACTAGTAAATACTCTAGGCTTCAACTTCAACTATTTTCCCCCTTTTGCCATCATTAAAAAGATATGCAAAAGTAGCATCTTATGCATAAAGTAACGTGCTAAACCATCCAATGGCATCAACCATTATACAAATAAAGTGCTGCAAAAGAAGGTCAGATTAGTCAAAATTAAGCCATGCCATCAATAAAGATCATAGTTTAATACAAACCAACAAAAGTGAACGATAGAGCCCAAATCCATATCAAAACAAGTTCATGGATTGGGAGGAATAAAAACAGTCCAACAAAATCAGTTATTCAGAATATAATATAATGAAGGTAGGCTAAATGAAAAAGAGAACAGATTCAATCATCATCATCATTTTCATCATCTCCTTCCTCTTCTTCAGTGTCAGCCTCCTCAGCTGTTTCTTCCTGGTTCTCCTCCTCTTTATTGTCATCTTCCTGCTGGTCTACTTGTTGGTCCTCCTCAACTTGTTCCTTCTCAATTCTAGAACTACCAGCAACCTGTTTCTCTAACTTGCTCATCCTTATAATAAGCAAAGTAGATAGACCTTCCACTAAGGTCATTAACTTGCTAAGCTGATCCCCTACAGCACTCATCTTCTCTTCCTGACTCTCCAGCCTCTTAAGAATAACCTTCTGACCTGCTGGTTCATCTGCCTTTTGTTTCTTCTTGGCAGGCTTAGGAGTCTCTACTGGTTCCTCCTCCCTAAACTTTAACACCCCAGCACTTATGATCAACCCCTTTTGTTTCAGAATACCTTTGGTAAACACTATTACCGGAGCAGTTGATCCACTAAGAGAAACATTATTCTCTTTAAGAAGCTTAGTTATGTAAGAACTATAAGGAAGGGAGTGGTGGGATGAATTATAGCAATTCATCATATGGTTTATCATTAGGGAAGGAAGATTTATCTTAATCTTTTTCATCAGCAAATATATAAGCACCATTTCCATGATGCGCACAAAACCCCTACCTTGTGCTCGAGGGATAATCATCTTGTTACACAAAGAGTGAAGGACCAGCAACACTGGTTCCTTCAAGCTACCAGTTTTAAACGTTCCAGCTTTCTTTGGAACTTTCCCTCCAAACACAAAGTCATGCACTTCATCTGGACTGACCCCTATAAGTGTGGGCCATCCATCTCCAGAATACTCATCAAAACCATCTCTGGGTATATTCAATAACCCAGCCAAACTTGCAACAGACACATTCACTTCAACATCATTCACAACTGAACTTAACGACCTATCCAACATTTGTTTCAAATTCACATAAAACTTTCTAACACCATCAATATTAGCATCACAGACATCAAACAAAGGCATCCAACCCTGATATTCTAACAACTCTTTCACATCACTTAAGGCAACTTCATCAAAATACCAACTCTGTTTTACACCCAGATAACACAACCCTAGAACCTAAATCAGTCATACCAACAGATGGAGATTCTACTGACATACCTCTTGTAGACTTTCGTGCTGTTCTCTTTCGTTTGGAACCAGCCGAGTCCATCGACTGTTCCTCTACTACTACTTCACCAATCTTTTTCAGGGAAGACCTAGTCACTCTGCTGCAAACCAAGGGTTTTGTAGTCCCCTTTTTCTACCCAATAATCTGTAGATCCTCTTCTTCACTTCTAACTTCCTCCTCTTCCCTTTCTCCAATAGTATTGAAGAATTCTTCCGCGCTTTTGGGCTGGTCCCCCTGAGATGAGGCAGGTTCTTTGATGATGGAATCATCAGCCTCAGGGGTTTTGGGTAAAGGTGCATTTTTGGGAGGTGGAGGTGAGAGAGATTTAGAAGATGGAGACGGAGTTGGTGATGGGTTCTTTGTGGTGGTAGGAGGTAAGTTGCTCGATGAAGTCGGAGCAGGGTTAGTTTCAGTGATGGAGGTCTCCTTTAGTTGAGTGGACTCACTTGCTTGAGTCTTCTCCTTTCTTTTCTTAGCTGAAGCCTTGACTGATTTCCTTCCCATTGTAGCAAACAAGCTTCACAATTTAGTAGGAAATTGAGGGAGATGAAAACGGAGTGAACAGTGATTAGGGTACCACTTTTGAACAAGAGAGAGGATGAATTGAATGATGATGTGATGTGAAGCTATACCAATGTGTTGATGTGTATTTATATCAATTGCACAGACATAGGAATTCCAAGAATTAGCCGATAGAGAATCAAAATAAACAGAAAAGATAATTTCAAAAATTGAAAATTTAAAAAAAATGGTAATTATCTTTTTACAAGAAAATCAACCAACTATAAATTAGGCAATTAAATGTATTTGCCTCTTTGTAGGATAGGAATAACTGAAATAAGATAATTCTTTCCAAAAAGAAATTATTTTTAAGTAATCTTCCAAAAATAAGATATTTTCGGATGACATATCAGAGCTGAACTGCTGTTTCCTCTTGCTGGTACCTGTACTGAACCAGTCATTCTATTTTCAGCATGTTTCAAAATAACTTCTCCTGTTTCTATGAAACAATAATCCACTTAGGTTATTTACACAATATTTGTAAGTAAGCAACATAATTATATACATAATCAATACAAAAGCATACTTATTCTAGCCAATCATTAAAGGAAATAATTGAAGCTAACGCCTAAAATCTAACTAGACCTAAAAGGACTCTTAACCTACAAAAAGACTCTCTACATAAAGGCTTTGTAAAGATATCAGCTATTTGATCTTCACTTTTACAAAACAACATCTCCACCAATCCTTTTTCCACATTGTCTCTTAGAAAATGGTGTCTTATCTCAATGTGTTTGGTCTTGGAGTGTTGCACGGGGTTCTTTGAAATATTGATTGCACTAGTGTTATCACAAAAGATAGGAACACTTTTATAAATAACACCGAAATCTTTCAGCTGGTTCCTTATCCACAGTAGCTGGGAACAGCATGAAGCTGCAGCTATATATTCTGACTCTGCTGTGGATAGGGCCACTGAATTTTGCTTTTTAAAACCCCATGATATAAGACAAGAGCCAAGGAAGTGTGCCATACCTGATGTGCTCTTTCTATCAACTAGGAAACCAGCATAATCTGCATCTGTATATCCAATGAGATCGATGGTACTGCCTTTGGGGTACCACAAAAACAGATCTGCTGTTCCTACAAGATACCTAAGTATCCTTCTAACAACCTTTAAGTGAGATTCCTTTGGATTGCTTTGAAACCTAGCACACAAACCAACAGAAAACACAATGTTAGGTCTACTAGCTATTAGGTAAAGTAGAGAACCAATCATTCCTCTATAAAGCATAGCTTCAACATTTTTTCCCTTAAGATCAGCATCCAACTTTATGGATGTGGGAACAGGTGTATCATAAGCTTTGTTGTTCTCCATGCCAAACTTTTTCAGCAGCTCTTTTAAGTACTTTTGTTGATGGATCATTATACCATCATTTGTTTGCTTAATCTGCAGCCCTAGGAAGAACCCTAGTTCTCCCATCATACTCATTTCAAATTCACTCTGCATAAGATTTGCAAATTAATCACACAAAGTTTGATTAGTAGCACCAAATAAAATATCATCAACATAAATTTGTACTACAATCAAGTGTTTCCCCTGGTTCTTATGAACAAGGTCTTGTCTACTGTTCCCCTCTTGTAATCATTAGCCATCAAGAAATTGGACAGTCTTTCATACCAAGCCCTTGGAGCTTGTTTCAAGCCATATAATGCTTTATCCAACTTATATACATGCTGGGGAAACAGTGCATCTTCAAAACCAGGTGGCTGCTCCACATATACTTCTTCCTTCAAATAGCCATTAAGGAAGGCAGTCTTCACATCCATCTGAAATAGCTTAAAATTCATGTGAGCAGCATAAGCAATTAAAATCCTAATAGCCTCTAGCCTAGGTACTGGTGCAAACGTCTCATCATAGTCAATTCCTTCTTGTTGATTGTACCCTTGCACCACTAGCCTTGCTTTGTTTCTAACTATAGTACCGAGGTCATCTAACTTGTTTCTAAAGACCCATCTAGTACCAATGGCTGATCTTTCCTTTGGACGGGGAACCAGGTGCCAAACCTGGTTCCTCTGAAACTGATTTAACTCATCTTGCATAGCTAGTACCCAATCAGGATCAGTCAATGCCATTTTATAGTCAGTAGGCTCTACATTAGACAGGAAAGAATAGAAAGCGCAAAAGTTTTGAAATACACTTCTTCTCGTTTGAATCCCCTTATTTATATCACTAATTATTTGATCAGTGGGATGAGAAGATTGATATCTAAAACTTTTGAAATTAATACTATTTTGTGCTTCCTCATTAAGTTGGGAACTAGCATGTTCATGAATCTCTTCTCTTTCTGAAGAACCAAGAGGATTCACATTCATGCTGTTTCCTCTATCATTACTTACCTCAGGTTCAGGGGTGGTACCTTCTTCTGTTCCCCCTGAACTCATTACCTGTCTATTATATGAGGAACCATCAGGACTTGGTTCCCCTTCAGAATCCTCATTATCTCCATTTTCTTCTCTAGGCACTTCATCATTATCATCTGGTGGAGTATTTGGTAGGCCTGGCTCTGCTTGCACTTCATCTGTGGGACCAGTATACTAGTTCCCCGTGAAATCCATCAATCCAATCACTTCATCAGGTTGTACCTGCGCAATCTCAGAAGACATGTTAAATTCATCAAAAATGACATGGACACTCTCCTCAACACAAAGAGTCCTTTTATTGAAGACTCTATATGCTTTGCTGTGAGAAGAGTATCCAAGAAAGATCCCCTCATCACTTCTAGGATCAAACTTATCAAGTTGGTCCTTCCCATTATTATGCACATATCATTTACATCCAAAGACACGAAAGTATGTGATGTTGGGCTTTCGACCTTTAAGAAGTTCATAGGGAGTCTTATTTAAATTTGGTCTAATGAGACCTCTATTCAATATATAGCAAGCAGTGTCAACAGCTTCACCCCAAAAACTCTTTGGGAGACCACTCTCAATGAGCATCGTCCTCGCCATCTCCTCAAGGGTTCTGTTCTTCCTTTCTACAACACCATTTTGTTGAGGTGTTCTAGGGGCTGAGAAGTTGTGATTAACTCCATGTTCCCTACAATAATCAATAAAGTTAGCATTATCAAATTTAGTACCATGGTCTGATCTTATCGAGACCAGCTTATGGGTGAGCTGGTTCTCCACTTGTTTCACCAATGTTACCCATTCTTCAAACGTTTCATCCTTTGTGTGTAACATCATTACCCAAGTGTACCTGGAATAATCATCAACCATAACACAGACATATCTATGACCTCTTCGACTTTGTACTCTCATAGGACCACACAAGTCAATGTGTACATGTTCGAAGGGTCTGCTGGTACTCAAAACAGTTTTAGGCTTAAAAGAGATTTTGACCTGTTTTCCCCTTACACATTCAGAACAAACTTTATCAGCTTCGTACTTAATGTTAGGAAGACCTACCACTAAGTCACGTGCTTTAACTTTGTTTAGAAGTGTTAGGCTAGCATGTCCAAACCTCTTATGCCAAATCCATTGATTATTTTCAGAAACAGCTCTCAAACAGATGGACTTGTCTTGAGGGATTTTATCTAAGAAGGTGATGTAGACATCATGCTTCCTGGTTCCCTCACATACAAGTTCTCCTGTTTGTGAGTTAACTATGTGACATAGGTTGGCTTGAAACTCAACTCTATTACCCTTGTCACATAATTGAGAAATACTCAAGAGATTATGTTGCAAGCCTTCAACATAATAAACATCATCTATTGCGTTAGAAAGTGTCTTACCAACCTTACCTAAACCAGTGATGGTTCCCTTGCTGTTATCCCCAAAGGTGACACTTCCTCCATCAAAGGCCACTAGTGAAAGGAATTGATCTTTATCCCCGGACATGTGTCTTGAGCAACCACTGTCCAAATACCAATAGGTGTCTCCCTTCACTCTAGCCTGCAAGAGTAAATCAAACATTAGTTTTAGGAACCCAAACACACTTAGGTCCGTTTTCAACAACATTAACATCTTGTTGATCCTTTCTTCTCCACACATACATTACACTCTTGCTGTTCTTATTAGCACTAATTTTCTTAGCTGGACATTCATGTATCTTATGTCCATTCTTACCACAATAAAAACACACGTGCATTTCTTTAGTCATGACATACTTACCTTGCTGATATTCTGTGATCCAGGTGGTTTCTCTGGGAGACCAGTTAGTCTTGGTTCTCTGTCTAATATAACCAAGACCAAATTTTCCTTTTGTTTCCTCCTGATGAAGTCAGATGGTTCAAAGTTCTTTGTGCATTCAGTAGCTTATCCACATGTCTATGACTGTCATGCAATTCCCTTTCTTTTGTTTCAAGTGTTTTAACTAACAACTCGTTTTTCTCTTTCAAAAACTCAAAGTTACTTTTTAAAGTTGCAAGTTGTAAGTTAAGATCTAAAACCATAGGGTCATTAGACATGTCAATAACTACTGATTGCTTTTCACTTTTTAGTTGATTAAATTCAGCATTTAACTTACAGATAGTACTTTCATATTCATTAATCATACTGCTGACTTTAACGCTGGTTCCAGTAGGAGAACCAGGGTACTGAACAGCTTTAAGTGAAGCAATTTCTTTGTGAGAATTTTCTAAGTTGAAAGCCAATGTTTCAAAGGCCTTCAACAGAGAAGTTCTATTGCAAGAATTTGCTTTACTTATGACTGTTGAAAAATTAAGGACTTCACTAGTAGTTGATAAGTCTCTGGGGAACCAGGAGATCAGATCTTCTTCACCATCACTCGGATAGTCAAGTTCAGAAGATCTTGCCCTTTCTAGTTCTACCTTGCACTTGTCCAATTCAACTTCTAGTTCAGCAACTTGATTTTTCAAGTTATGGCAAACCATCTCTAGGTGATCACAACTAGCAATAGCAATTTCACATTCATTGCGTTTTTCTTTTAATTCTCTTTTGCCAGTTATATAAGTTTCACCTAATTTATAGCATTCGTCTAATAAAGAATCTATACAAGCAAGCATATTTTCTCTATCATATTCATGCATATCTATTCTAATTTGTTCAAGGTTTACCTTATGTTTTTGTAGTACATCCTTCTTAGCCATCAAGCATTTCTTGAATGTACTGGTTTCCCCTCTGGTTCCCGGACCAGTGTTGTTCTCCTTGATGTTTGTGAAAGCAGTTAAGCAAACATCAGAACTAGGTGTATCTTCTTCTTCATCAGATCCTGAGTCAGATTCTCCCCACATAGATGCTATCATGGCATTCTTGAAAGCCCTCTTATCTCCAGATTGAGATTGCTTGTCCTTCCATTTTGGACAATCACGAATGATGTGTCCTTTCTCACCACACTTGAAGCAACCTGAAGATGAAGAAGAGTTAGATTTTTTAGTATTTTTGAAATTCCTACCTTTGAAATTCCTCTTTTGATCACGAAGAGATCTTTCAAATCTTTTTGCAATCATGCTGATCTCATCTTCTTCTTCTTCTACTGTTCCCTTCAGTGCCATGCCTCTGGCTGGTTCCTTCTCAAACTTAGAGTCAATCAGCATCTCATGAGTCATAAGGGAACCAATCAGTTGTTCCAAAGATAAGGTAGACAGATCCTTTGCTTCATATACTCCTGTTACCTTAGCGGTCCATGTATCTGTTAAACTATGCAAAATTTTTCTCATAAGATCCTCATCAGAGAATTTTTTACCAAGTGATCTAAGATCATTAACAATAGTCATAAACCTACGAAAGCAATCATTGATTTTTTCATTTTTATTCATGGCAAACAATTCGTATTTAGACATGATTAAATCAATTTTAGACCGTTTTACCTCACTGGTTCCCTCAAACGCAAGTTCAAGTGTGTCCCATATCTCCTTAGCACTACTGCAACCAGAGATACGATTTGTTTCGGTCTCACCTATTGCTTGTTGTAGAATTGACATTGCCTTAGCATTTTTCTCCAGCAACTTGTAATCAGCAGTGACCAATTTGCTATCCTTCTTGGGAACCTGTTTCCCATCAGCTTCTGTCTTGAGAATGATATTAGGACCATTTTTAACTACGAGCCAGCATTCATAATCAATACCCATGATAACATTCTGGATCCTGTTCTTCCACCAGGCATAATTATTTCCATTAAACTTTGGTGTCTTGTTGTCATAACCGATTGCACTTAATTCTTGAGTACTCATTCTTAACTCCTCTAGATGTTACTCTTTCGAGAAGCTTAGGCTCTGATACCAATTGAAGGTTCAATGGGCACTCAAGAGGGGGGGGGGGTGAATTGAGTGTTAATTAATCGTTAGCAATTTTTACTTCTTTTCGGATTAAGTGTAAGGAACCAGTTGTGCTGGTTCCCTTATGCAGCGGAATAAAACAAAGCAATAAAGAACACCACAGATTTAACGAGGTTCAGCCAACTCTGGCCTATGTCCTCCTATCCTAAGTCCTTTATTAATCTACTCCGAAAATTAAAGACAAAGAACACTCTACTGTTTCCCTACTCCGGGAACCAGTAAACCCCACACTCTACTCCGAATGTGCTCTAAACTTACCCTCGTAAGTTCCTAGTGTGTTTGAACTCACAAACACTCACCAAGTCTTCAACCCCTCTATCAAAGACTTAATACAAGATCAAGAACTCTCTAATGATCTAACTCTCAAAAGTCAAATAGAGAAAAACATTAAAACACTATTATGCTCTTGTGTATCACTTAATAATTGAAGTAGTGCTTTTAGCTCTCAAGGATAGAACTCTATTAAAAATGCGTGAGAGCCGTCAAGATGATTATTCAGAGTAAGATGTATTTATAGGTTAGTTGGCTAAACCCTAAAATCATACATATAAGATATATGCGATTTTATGATAAGTATTTATCCTAATTAATTTGATCACAAGATAAGATCAATTTAGGATAAGATACTTCCTAGTTTTTAGCTAACCAAAAATATCATCTTATCTTTAGCTGCTTGGATATATTTTAAATCAATATTTTTCGGAAAATATCCTTTTTGTAAAATCTTTGTAAAAACAGCAGCTTAAATAATCTGTTCAGTTAACCTGGTTACCTGACCTGGTTCCCTAAACTGAATATGTTATGAAATTTGTTCCAAACCTTGTACCAAATTTCATAACGATATTTAATATACTAAAAGCACTTTATGTACTCAATTATATAAGTTATACTACGGAGCATTTACATGAAGTTCCTAAATAACTCTTTGAGTGTAGTCTTCCTTCATGCATTCGTTAAGTCTTGAAAGCTTCCATGAATGAACTCAATTATTGACCAAAGGACCTTCCTTTAAGTTGATCGAAAATCCTTTCAAGCTTCCAATCTTAGAAATCTACTTAGATACAGTGCATAGCTCATTTATCATCTAACTGTTTCCTGTATAAAGATAAGTTAGTTCAATAAATATCTCATATAAGTAATAACTTATCTGAGGAAATAGTGTTCTATTTTAGCTGGTTCCCCCAACTGTACTGAACACTTTCAAAGACTTGTTTCCCTTAGCTGTTTGTCATCATTCAAAACTATCAATCAAAACCTAAGGGACTCAACAACATAGTCTCCACCCACAGTTATTACTACACACGAGCTACAACACACTTGTGTTTGATGTTTGACACTAATACGATGTATTTGACCTAAGGATATACATCTTGACATCTTGAATGAGATCTCTCTTATTAGGGAACTCCATCCCCTCCCCTTCATGAATTCACTATGAACAACGCATTCTGGGTCCCCCCATCATCAAATCGTCACACTCTTTGTACTCTAACATATCATTGTAATATGGAATGGTTGATTCAACTTCAAGCTCGTTGGCCTCCGAACTAGTCCCTACTTTTAGCTTTAGGTTCAAAAGACCATCGTTTTCTTCATCAACGTCAATGTGCTCTCCTTCTTCCACATCTTCTTCCGCCTCCGCCTCCTCGTCCACTTCCTCTTCCTCTACCCTTTCCTCACATTACCTAGTATTTTCTCCATTAAGATAATTCCCAAACCCATATTTGAGAAGCGTACTATTTAATGAAGTCACACTAAAAGTAGCTAGTTTTGAGTTATCATCATGATGCATTTGACTTGTGGATGGAATGATTGAAAAGGACTAATGTTGAGATAAGATGCCCATTAATCTAGTATATGAGGAAGGGTACTTGATCGACATATATTTCAATGCCAGATTGTGGAAAATTTTGAATGCACACCCATAATACATTAACAGAATAGTAATCAATGAATGGCAATGCCATACATGTCGACGAACCAATAGAGTATTTCATTCTCAATTTCAGTTCCACCAACCGTCTATCAAACCCACACAAATTGAATATCATATCAACATTATCGGAGAAACTGTTGTCAACACTAATCACGATAGGTCTATACTGTCCACCATCATACCCAACTGTGTTATCTTGTTTTATCAAAATTCCACCCCATCGACATAACAATGGGAAAACATTGTTATTCATGATGCCTACAACAATGAAAACTATTAAATGATATTCAATAATATAATATACAATAAACTAACCTAAACTCATAACCTAAACACATAACCTAAATTCATAAACTAGTCTAAATTCATAATCTAAATTCATAACCTAAATCTAATAAAATAACCTTATTTAATAAACTAATCCAATAAACCAACCTTACTTAATAAACTAATATAATAAAATACCCTAAATGAATAAACTAATATACTAAATTAACCTTAATTAATATACTAAATTAATAATTTAACCTATATTAATTAACTAATTTAAATAATAAACTAATTTAATAAACTAACCTTAATTAATATACTAACCTAAATATAAACTAATCTAATAAACTACCCTTAATTAATATACTAACCTAACTAAATAAAATAACCTTAATTAATATACTAATCCAATAAATTAACCTTACCTAATAAACTAATCTAATAAACTAACATTAATTAATATATTAACCTAAACTAATCCAATAAACTAAACTTATTTAATATACTAATCCAATAAACTAACCTTACTTAATAAAACAATATAATAAACTACCTAAATGAATAAACTAATTTAATAAACTAACCTTAATTAATAAACTAATCTAATAAACTAACCTTAATTAATATACTAACCTAATAAACTAACCTAAATAAATAAAATAACCTTAAATAAAATATAATAATCCAATAAATTAAACTTACCTAATAAACTAATCTAATAACCAAACCTTAATTAATTAACTAACCTAATCTAATATACTAACCTAATTTAATAAACTAACCAAAATTAATAAAGTAACCTATATTAATTAACTAACCAAGATAAATAATAAACTAATTTAATAAACTAACCTTAATTAAGAAACTCATCTAATAAACTATCCTAAATTAATGAACTAATTTTATACACTAACTTCATTTTATAAACTATCCTAAATTAATAAATTTATCTAAAATCATCACCTAAATTAAATTAATAAACTAAAATAAATTAATAAACTAACATAAATTAATACACTAACCTAAATTAATACACCACCTAACTTCATATACTAACCTAAATTCATATAATAACCTAATTTATGGTTTACTAACCTAAACTAAAGTTTACTTAAATAAATCCATACACTAACCTAAAATAATTAACAACAACATATAAACTAACAAATTATTAAGATTAATTAACAACAAAAAATAATAAAAATACTCATAATTATCAAAAATAACAAATAATTAACAAATAAACCTCATAATAATCAAAATAATTAACAACACTTAAAAAAATTATTAAACCACAAACATACCCATAATTCATAGTAATAAATATATCCATAATTCATAAAAACAAATATACCCATAATTCATAATATCTAATATACCCATAATTCATAAAAACTGAAATTTGTCACATAATAAACATAACTAACGTAACTCCAAATTAACCCAACTCACAAAATTTTAACAAAAAAAAACAAAATTTCTTGCAAAAAAACAAGAAAAAAAGTTAATATAACTCAAAATTTATAACATACCTTGTCAAAGAAAGAAAAAGGAAGGATTTAAGATGTTTTGAGATGAGACTTGAGTGGAAATTATGTGTAAGGAAGGAAGAAAGGGAGAGAATGGTGCTCGGTAGTTTCGAAGTGAATGGAGGAAGAAGAAGAAAAGAGAGGGAAGATGGGAGAAAAAGAAAAAAAACTAGGCCTTAGGGAAATCGTTGCCTAGGGCAGCGTTAGAATTACTAGGGAAATCGCTATGCGAGGCAGCGATTTTGACTGGCTGACTAACCAGATTCCCTGCACAGATTCCTAAAAATATTCTAAAAAAGGCTGCCCTAGGCAGCGTTTTTCTTTAACCTAAAACTTTTCCCTCGGTAGTGTTTTCCCCTGACCCAGAGTAACCCTCCCAAATCCAGACCAAATGCAAAATGTTGCCCTAGGGAGCGATTTTTCATTAGGTAAAACGTTACCCAAGGCAGCATTTTTAATCCGAAGATAAATCAGCTTACTTTGAAATTAGTTTCTAAGCTAGCTTATTTTTCAAAACTTTTTAAGAAAAAAGCGTAAAAATAAAAAAAAAAATCCATATAACCAAAGTTAGTATCAAAAATCTAGTTATAAATCTATAATAGAATAGTGTCATTACAGCTTAAGATCAAATCATGTCTACAAGGACTAAAATAGTGTCATTTACTCCCTACAAACAATAGAACACAACAAACATAGAATTTATTGCATTACACACTACTCTGAAATAAAGGGAAGTTTTCATCGTGATCATAATTTTAGGAGTAGAAAGAATTTCTTAATCAATGCAATTCATGTGGTTTGAGTTTATTAGGTATTTGCTAAGGCTGACTATAGTATACCATTATATTTTGTCTAATATTATGATTTGATACCAGCTCATGCTCATCATTCCATGAAATAGTCCTCATAACACAACCGAAATTGCCAACAAGAAGAAGGCTAATATAAGCAGACACTGATTTATGGACATTCATTTGATACCATAAGTCATTGACCCATTGGGGACAGATGAAAAAAACATCATTACAGCTTGATTGTAACGAGAAGCTTGGGAGCTTGAAACTTTAACTTTAGCTCTAATTTGAAGGCTTACCCTTACCTCCCTTACGTGTCCCCCCAAAAATCAATAGGATCTTAAATCCTTAAAATTTTAGGTTCATTATAAACAAAACTTTCATACAGGATAGCATCTCAGACAAAAACTCCCAAAATGAAATTCATCCATAGTAGCACGCAAATATACAATCAATGGGTTAGAAATTCAGTTCATAGCAAGTTTGAATTCAACATTAATATATTTGCCTAGAACATTACTTGAAAATTGCCTACTGAGCTTACCATACATAGACAACTTAGTACCAGAAAGCCAGAAATACAAAATATGCAACAAGATGTACCATATATACTAAAAATTTATTATCCTACAAGATTTCTACCAGTTTTACAAGGAAGAACATACACTCTTACATACACTCTACCTTATTACCTTCCATTATTTTGTCAGACAACTATAGAAAAATTCAAATTTTTTATCAATAATTAAATAGCTGATAGAAAGTATTAGTAATACACAAGAAAATATTATTTGTTTGGCACATGTAACATGTTGACCATCATACAAGAAGAAGGTGACTTTAGGCCAAGGTATTCTTCTTCCTACATACTTGGTATACTTTATAAAGCTACTCTTGTTTTTTAGAATCATACTTGGTTGCTATACTGAATATTACCTCCAATAAAACAAAATTCATGATATTTGCAAAGACATAAAGAAGAAGAAAAAATAGAAAAGAGAAAAGGAGCAGTAATGGATGAGTACATGTGCTATACCTTTATGATATGACAAAGACAATATAACTTCCAATTCTTATCTATCAATTCCTTCAATTTGTGCTACAACTTGTTGGTCTAATTCTTGATTGACCTCATAATGAGTCTCAACCGCATCAACAGTCTCATTCATCCCATCATCAACATCATTCTCATTTAATGCATAATTATCGTTATTCTCATTTGTCACGGACTGATAAATTTCTTCAACTCTTTGGATATTGATCCCATCATCAACTCTTTGGTTTTTTGATCCCTAACTTTGATAATTTATCTTTTCTTAGAACAAAACCATTATAGACTAGGTGATCCCTCCCAACACCTTAATGACGCCAAAAACGATAATGACAAATTTCACAGGGGCAACAAATTTGATTTACTTGAGACTTAGTAGAAAAATCCTTTTTGACATATTGGTCTACTCCCCATTCATATTCATCGCTCCATTTTGCAAACATCCACCAATTCTTAGTTCCACCATCCAATCCTAAGAGTAAGAATTAAGAAAGTTATTTTATATAAGTCACCACAGAAGTAACATGCAACTTTTAGTATCTTCAATTCATTTTATTTTAATCATAAATTATAAATTTGTAGGTTTCTCATTGTCCTATCAAATGTTCAACTTGTGTTCACTGCTTTTTTTTCTAGTGCAAAATCTATCACGAAATTTCTTGATATATCCCCAAATATTCATTTATTTCCCTACATATATTTCTTTTCAAGTTTTCTAAATTTTTCCAAGCCAACAAAAGCAAGAGCCTTTAAAATTTAAATAAAATATTTTTCCAAAAACATTAGTCAGATTAGATCATAAAATATTTCCTAGCGCACATGGTAGTGGACTTTTAAAGAAATTTTTTCAACATATTTAATCTTGCAAAAATTCCGATAGAAGTCATCATTAGTTATTTGCATCCGAAACGATTAGAGTTAATTTCTCACGTAATAAGCTCTAATCAAATTTTCTTGGCATGGAAACAAGTGGAAAAAGTACAATGCTATATGAATATTAGGAATGCAAAATATAGTTCTTCAGTAGAATTACTAAATTATCCTGATTTTATTATTAGTTATATGATATGAAATAATGTTAGGTAGTTTTGTAACAGCGGAAAATACTATTCATTTGTAATTGGAATACTTATCACGTCATAATCTCATCTAGTAGATCCATGCAACCCAAACTTCTAGGCAACTTCTTAATTTCACAGCAGCACATTCACACGAGATCACATTTCCATGGTAGACTTCTAATGCTAATTCCAAAAACTATAAAATGATTTTCAAATTTAATAACATACTAATTTTCACAATATCACGGAACATTACAAAATACATCACAATTCTTCCTTGAAGAAGAGATATGCACTCCATAAATAATGTCTGGAACCAAAGGATTCCACTCCCCAAATAAAAAATGAAAAAGGAGAAGTAGAATAAACTTCAAGAGACATTAAACAAGAATGAAAATAAAAACAACTTAAAGAAGAGCAATGGAAGCACTAGACAATAGAAATTAAAACCCCCAAATTAAAACTAAACCTTAACTAAAAATACACATGTAAATTGAGGTATACCTTAAAGATTTGAGGCGAACGTGCGAGAGTTGAAAGGGAAGCGGTCGACATGCTAGGATGAAGCAGATGGAATTGGCTAGAGAAGAATGAAGGTGAGAATTGTGAAATGAAGATGGAATGTGTGTGTGTAGTATGGGAATATTGGCTTATTTGGGGAAAATTGGTGGGGAGGCAATAATGAAAAAATGAAATTTTAAGTTTGCCGCCCTACCGTTGGATTAGACTAAGTGATGGTTGGATTAGCTTAATGTCGTCGGATTAGATGATATGTACCATTGGATCAGATAATATTTGTTGTTGGAGATACAATAAGTTTGGTGCCGTTGTATTAGCCTTATCTAATACAACGATAACCGAAATGTCGGTGTATTAGGTCCTTTTATACCGTTGTATTAGCCCTATTGCAGATACAATAAGTTTGGTGTCGTTGTATTAGCCTTGTCTAATACAACGATAACTGAAATGTTGGTGTATTAGGTCCTTTTATACCGTTGCATTAGATTAAAAATGTAGTAGTGGCACCTCCTTTGGAAATTTGTAATGTCAATCGTCCATTCTTTTAATATTGGTCCACAAGCAAGATTGGATCTCCCACATATGATAGTACGGAATCAAGAACTTTTCTAGATTGCTTTTTATGATTTTTAGTAATTGTGTGAGAGGAGGTAATAACAAGTCTTAAATTAAGTTTTGCATAACCCCATATGTGTATCTTTATATATGTAACATTTACATATATATATATATGTATTTACATATATGCAACATTTACTTATATGTAAGACTTACATATATGTATCACTTACATATAATACTTATTTACATATATATATGAGATTGTATTACTTAAGTAACTCAAAGTTGACTTAATTAACTTAATTAATTAAATTTGCAACTCTCACATAGTTATGTTAGATTTGCCTAATCAATTGCTTATATCTGTGACCTCATAGGACTCGATTAAAGTTAGTAGTAAATTAATCTAATTAATATACATATTATAGTTGGTTTCTAACAAAACACTATAATTATCTAAAATAACGGAATATTATTACACCATAATTAGTCCGAATTATATTTAGTTTGTTATACTAGTTGAGGACATTTCCTTTAGTATACACTTTTTTCACCTTAGCAAAACCATATTGGAAATATGCATAATATTATAAGAAAGGCATCCAGACAAACACATAAAGACCCACAACAAGAGAATCTTAAAAACATGTTTAAACAATAAACATGAGCAAAACAATAGTTCACTAAATTTTTAAATGGAAGCAAGATTACAACATAGTATGCAAAAATACATATATATTGTAGCTTAGGGAGTTTCCATAAAAAATTTAACTTCACTTCAATTTGTTTAACTTGGTAAAAAAAGTAATGACTAAGAAACTAAATCACTATAGTAAGTCAATCAAGAAATTAATGTAGACCTGCATTTTATGTTCAATTCTGCATGTTCTTCTGCACATTGTCTCTCTTGTAAAACCTCACATTCTTTCTAAGAAGATGCCATTTTGCTTCTCAGCTTCATATGACAAACCTACCAAAACATTATGCACCAATAGACATTATGTAAATGTACAACTCCATGTCAAAATCACTACATCTTAATCAAACACAAACCTACCTATACCTGATGTGAACGTTTTAGAGAACGTTTACTACCTCATTTTAGTGTCAAGTCTCATAGTTTAATATTAGTTTTATGCATATTATGCTTGATTTCACCTTGATCTTGTCTTTGAGTTGTCTTAAGTTCATTTAAGGTACTTTTGATGATTTTGAGGTGAAATACGATGCATTCGAGCCTTTGACACACGTATCAAAGCTTGGGAAAATGTTTGATGTCACTCATGAAGATCCCACAGAGTTTAGAAAAGAGAGAAGTAAAAAAGAGGAAAGAATGGTCTCAGATTAGACAGAATCTAAGACACATTCGGCCGAATGGTTCAGAGTCGACCGAATCTAAGACTCATTCGGTCGAATGAGAGACAGTCTTCAAAGATTTTGAGCTTTTCCACTAGAAAGGTTGAATGGAACTCATTCGGGTGAATGAGCTTCCATTCGGCCGAATCACCCTCTACATTCGGGCAAATGTTGGACAAAGTTCAATTCTACAAAGCCTCTAGAATGGGAGAATGTATGTGCATTCGGGCGAATAGGACTATATTCGGCCGAATGTGCCTTGCATTCGGGCATATGACAGTGTTTTTCTCCGGATCAACTACTTCTTTTTAGGGCCAGCCCATACGCATTTTAGGGTTTTCACACGTTTTTCTTGTTTTGTTATAAATACCCCTTCCTCTGATGAGAGGAGGGGCAGCTAGGTTTTTATACTTTTATGCACTTTTAGGTTACTCTAGCCTCCAAATTATTTTATTTTTAGCTTTCGATTTTCAGTTTTCTAAACACTTTGTCGTTTGAGTTCTGTTCGTGGATTATACATTGAAGCTTTTGTGAGTTTAATCTATTTCTTTGCTCTTATTTCATTGCTTTACTTCATTGCATGTTTAGTTCTAAGTTTATCGTTTATCAGCATAATTTCTGAGTTGCTTTTATTCTCGCGAATTCCTTCCATGTTCATTTCTTTTGCGTTGTTGAATATCTTTATGTTTTTAAGCATGAATATGTGTGAGTAATTCCTTTAGGGGTTTTGATTGGTGAAACCCTAGGAAAGCTATGACCTTTATTGCTTAAGGTTGTAGAAACGATGATAATAAATAGTTTTTGGAATCCGATGCAAATCTTGTGCTGCCACTCCTTTGGAGACATAGGGCGGTTATAGGTCGTTCGTTGTGATTTGTGGAATCACCAACTTCCTCCCATATTCTTGGATGTCCATGCTAGTTATTATCAGATTTTCTCTAACCCATCATGTTCGGTTTTGAAAGCTTCATTCCTAGGGTGAATCTAATCTTGACCCCTTTTTTGTCTATTTGACTTACCATGATCTACATTATCGTTGTTAGTTTAGTTGATTTTATAAGTCCAAATAGTTCGATCGTGTTAAGAGTTAAAGTTTTGATATACCTTATCTTTGTGGTTCGACCAACTACTCCACTATACTCATATAGTTCGTAGGTTGGAATAAAATTTGTTTGCATAACTTGTCTTTTAGTTAACGACCTAAAAAACAGGTTATCAAAATGGCGCCGTTGTCGAGGACAAGGTGTAATATTTAGACTTTTCTGTTCTTAGCATAACTTTATTTCATTTCATTTCTGTTTTTTGTTTTTCTTTTAATGTGTGGTTGTCTTTGACTTTGGTGTTTGTATGTCCCATAGCACGCATAGGTCAAACCAGCCAATTACACCCTTAAATCCTGAAATCCAATGTGTGAGTAGACAATGCCCTTCAAAGCACACCTCACAATCTATCTAAAACCCATCGATATCCATAATGGCCGGCGAACATCAATTGTTTGGTCAATTCGGAACTCCTGGCTCACAAGAGTTCCAAGGGGATGTAGTACTTCCTATTGCCACTACACCTTACCAAATACACCCTCAGTTCACAAGAATGGTTAAGGAAACACCATTTAGTGGCTTAAGAAATGAATGTCTTCTTCAACATTTAGAGGCATTTTCTAATATTTTTAGACTTATCCCTCCTTGTCCTAATAGCTCTGATTATGTGCGAATGCACCTGTTTTATTTGAGTCTAGCGAGAGATGCAAAAGATTGGTACAAATGCTTAGAATCCAATTTAATTGTTAATTGGGCTCAACTTAAAACCGCATTTCTAGAAAGGTTCTATCCTACGACTCGAACACAAGATTGGCGTAAGAAAATTGCGTCACTCACCCAAGAGGATGATGAGAACCTTAGTGCTACCTGGAGTAGATTTAAAAGATTGATTAGAGCATGCCCCCACCATGAGTACGGGGAAAACAATCTCAACACATTCTTTTATAATGGTCTCAATGACTCCACCAAAGCACTCCTAGACTCAGCAGTAGGTGGCCAACAATCCAAAATTCCTAGCACCTAGGTAAAAGCTCAAATAGAGGAAGTCGCTAAGAATAGTGCCTGGGGAGGAACTAGGAGTCAGGGATTACCTAGAGGGATGATAGACACAGCTAACTTGGACAATATTAGCGCCAAAATAGAGGTCATTATTGATAAAAAGTTGTCTAAGCTAAGCCTAGCCGGTAGTTGGAACACCCCTCCAGTGCGTGAAAAGCACTTTGCATGTGCCATATGTGGGGGTACCAGCCATGATACATCTTATTGTGGTGGTTCGCACTCCGAGCACGTAGCTGCAGTTGACTATGGAGGGTATAACCCAGAACCGTAGGTGATGAACTATGACGGTTATGGGTATAACCCTGATCATGTAGCAGCCCTTAACTATAGTGGACAAGGACAAGGGCCAGGGTATGGACAACAACCTTTCCCAAACCAACCGTATAAACCTCCCTTTAACTCAAACCAAAACCAGGGAAACTTCCACCCGGGATATAACATAAATGGTCAAGGTGGGTTTAATAACCAAGGTTTCCAGGGGAACCAAACTAATGGGAATGTACCTAGGCCTAATGTGTATAGACCCCTAGGGTTTAACTAAGGACCTAGAAATGTTTCAAACCTACCTTTTCCACCTAGTCAACCTCATCATGTGGCTTCTCAACCACAACATGGTCATACCTTAACCAATGACCATTTAGCCTCCCAAGTAACTACTCTTGCTTAGCAGAACCAGAGTCTAACTCAGATTAATTAGACTCTTATCTAACAAATACAACAACTTCAAGCTCAGTAAAAGTTGTTTGAAACTCAACTAGCCCAAATGGCTAATCGTCTCGCACCACCGCTATTCCCATCTCACCTTTAACCTAACCCCTCTACACAACCTCCACCTCAGCACCCGAACCCAAACCAACACACTACTAAGGCTATCCACCCGAGATCAGGGACTTAGTATAATGGTCCTTCATATCCGGTTGATGCACCTTTGGTACGGGTGAGTGATGAGACGAGAGTGCATAAGGATGGAAAAGAGGAGGAACAAGGTAAGGGGTCAGAGGTTGAGAATGAAAGAGGTAGGGAGGACATTAATGCTAAGGCAGGGAGTGAGAAGCCAATAGAGAGTGAGGAAGAGAGGAGGAAGAAGACTGAGGAGAGAAAGAGGTTAGAACGGTTATATGCACCCCCGCTTCCTTTTCCCTATAGGAAAGTTGAGAAGCAACTTGATGATAAGTTTAAGAAGTTTCTTGAACATCTACTAAACATGGAGATGAAAATCCCATTCCTCGATGCTATGGCACAGATGCCAAAGTATGTTAAGTTATTGAAGGACTTATTGTCCAACAAGAAATAGCTTGAGGAAGATGTAATCAATCTCCCCTATCAGGTTAGCTCCATACTGCAAGGGAAAATGCCTATGAAGGAGCGAGATCCCGGTCCTTATAACCTCTCTATGAAGTTGAGAAACCTTGATACTAAAGGGGTGCTCACCAATCTAGGGGTTTGATTAGTCTTATGCCTCTATCGATCGCCAAAAAGCTCCCCTTTGACCTCAGACCTTCAAGGAAAACAATTCAACTGGATAATAGGAGCATTAAAGTGCCATGTGGAGAGCTTAACGACATACCTATTTAGGTAGGAGAACTAGTGGTCCCTTGTGATTTTGTAGTAATGGAAATGGAAGAGGACCCTTATACTCCACTTATCATGGGTAGAGTCATTCTGAAAATACTTCGGGCAATTATTAATTACCATGATGATACCATAACGTTAAAAGTAGCCCAAGTAAAGGTAGTCTTCAAAATCTCTCACCCTTTTAAAGAAGCCTATTGTTGAGCAGGTCTGTCGCCTTGACGTAGGCGATAGGGAGAGTGAGGATTATTATAAGGACAGGGAAATAAAGGTTAAGTATCATGTGAATGATGAGGAAACCTCTACAATAGATGAGCAGTTAGAGGGTCGATTAGATAAGGCCCAAGATTATGGGAGGAAAGAAGCAGAGTATGAGAAACTTTACGAGGTTGAGGAAGGTATTATGCATAAGGGGGAAAATCCTAAGCCTTCCCCCCAAGTAACTTTGAAACCTTTACCTCCTAGCCTAAAATATGCCTATCTTGACGATAATGAAGGCAGTCCTATCATAGTGAATTCTGAACTCGATGACATTTCGTTGGAAAAACTACTTGTTTTATTAAGGAAATATCAAGATGTCATTGGGTATTAACTAGGTGATTTAAAAGGGATTAGTCCATCCCTTGTTATGCACCGGATTCATCTTGATGATGAACATTTTTCCTCCATTGAGCCACAAAGAAGCCTGAATCCAAACATGAAAGAGGTAGTTAAGGATGAAATCCTTAAAGTCCTCAAGGCCGGCATCATCTACTCAATTTCAGATAGTAGATGGGTTAGCCTAGTTCATATTGTTCCTAAAAGGGGAGGAATGACCATTGTCAAGAATGACAGAGGAGAGATGATCCCCACTAGAGCCACCACAGGATGGCGAGTTTGAATTGACTATCACAAACTCAATAAGGCTACAAGAAAGGATCACTTTCCCTTAGCCTTCATCGACGAGATGCTTGAAAGACTGGCCAGACACAGGTACTATTATTTTCTAGATGGTTATTCGGGTTTCTTTCAAATCCCAATCCACCTCGAGGACCAACAGAAAACAATTTTCACTTATCCTTTTGGGACTTTTACCTATAAGAGGATGCCTTTCGAATTATGCAATGCTCCATCTACATTCCAGAGGTGCGTGTCGGCTATATTTGCTGATATGTTAGAGGAATTCATGGAAGTGTTCATGGATGATTTTTCTGTTGGAGGGTCTTCTCTTGACACTTGCTTGACACATCTTGAGAAAGTTTTATTAAGGTGTCAAGAAATGAATCTTGTACTAAATTGGGAGAAATGCCACTTTTTAGTTCAAGAAGGCATCGTCCTAGGCCACAAAGTGTCTTCCAAAGGCATAGAGGTAGATCCTGCCAAAATTGATGTGATAAGGAATCTTCATATACCTACCTCAGTTACAGGAGTACGATCATTTCTTGGACATGCAGGATTCTATAGGCGTCTCATCTTAGGATTTTCTACTCTAGCAAAACCCTTGAATGAATTGCTTTAGAAAGATGTCGATTTTCACTTTGATGAGAGATGCCTGAATGCCTTTAATAGGCTAAAAGAAGCTCTGATATCTGCGCCTATTATGCAAGCTCCTGATTGAAGTTTGCCATTTGAATTGATGTGTGATGCCAGTGATATTTCAGTTGGTGTTGTCTTTGGGCAGAAAAAGGAAGGAAATGAAATGCTGGTGGTAGTCTATGCTTTAGAGAGACTACCCCAATATCTTATTTATTCAAAATTTGTAGTTTTCACTGATCACTCGGCTGTGAATTTTATAATAACAAAGAGAGATGCAAAGCCGAGGTTGATCTGTTAGGTGCTTCTATTACAGGAGTTTGATTTCGAGTTAAAAGATAGGGAAGGTTAAGAAAATGTGATAGTTAACCATTTTTCTAGGTTACCCGAGCTTAATAAAGACGCCTTACCTATCCAAGATGTAATGGTTGAAGAAACCCTAATGACAACAATAGTAGTTGGGAAAGCCCCTTGGTTCGCGGATATTGCGAATTATATAGCTTATGGAGAACTTCCAGAGTTCGAGTCAAGGGCTATGAAAAAGGCTTTCTTTGGTAAAGTCGGGAACTTCTTTTGGGATGATCCCTTTTTATTTCATGCCTGCGCCGACGACATAATCCGCCATTGTGTCACTAAAGAGGAAGTTACCAAGATCCTAACTCACTGTCATTCATACGCATATGGCAGCCACCATGGTATAATGAACACTGTTGCTAAGGTCGCTACCGCGGGTTTCTATTGGCCAACATTACACAAGGATGTTGAAACTTTTGTGAGGTGTTGTGAGAGATGCCAAAAAGTTGGCAACATCTCAATGAGGAATGAGATGCCTCAAAACTACATCCTTGAGTATGAAGTGTTTGACTGTTGGGGAATTGACTTTATGGGCCCATTTGTTTCATCTCATGGGAACCAATACATCTTAGAAGGGATTGACTATGTAACTAAATGGGTGGAGGCCATCGCCTCACCTACGAATGATCATAAAGTTGTTATTAAGCTTTTTAAAAGCATAATCTTTCCTCGATTCGGTGTTCCCAAAATAGTCATAAGTGATGGGGGTTCACACTTTGCTAAGCATGAACTGAATAAATTATTGCAAAATTATGGAGTCGTGTACAAAGTTGGTTCACCCTACCATCCCTAAAGTCAAGGATAGGTGGAAGTAGCTAATGTAAAAATCAAGAGAATTCTTGAGAAGGTGGTAAACCCAAACAACAAAGATTGGTCTCTAAAGTTAGATGACGCTCTTTGGGCCTACCGTACATGTTACAAAACCCCTATTGGCACCACCTTGTTCCGGCTATTGTATGGGAAATCCTGTCATCTACTGGTGGAATTGGAATACAAGTCTTGGTGGGCGATCTAAACTCTAAATTTGGACTCTACCTTATTCTGCGAGAAGCGAGCCGCCCAATTACGAGAATTGGAAGAACTACGGCTCAACGCATTCCATAACATGCACATCTACAAAGAACGTACTAAGCATTGGCACGACCAACGTATCATCCAACGAGAGTTCCTTCTAGGAGATAAAGTGCTGCTCATTAATTCAAGAGCAAAGTTACTCCTCGGGAAATTAAAATCGAGGTGGTCCGGGCCATTCGAGATTTTACAAGTTTTCTCCTATGGAATGGTGGAGTTGAAAGACTATCATGGAGGAAGTTTCGTTGTTAATGGACATCGGTTAAAACTCTTCCATGAGAGCAGCCTTCACGATGTCAACACCGTTGAGCTTATAAGGTTAGATGATGTCGAAGTCGAATGATTAGTATAATCATTGGCACTTATCGAGTATCTTTACTTCGAATCATCATTATTTAGCGTTTTGTTAAGTTTTAAGTAGTAAGTTTTACTTTTGGCTTTGTTTCTTGATTACCCGAGCTACGTTGAGCTAAACGACGTTCAACAAAGCACTTACGGGAGGTAACCTGGTTTATTTGGATTTTAGTCAAACTTAATCATAGTACCTTGTTTGATTTTGAGAAGGTACGAGTGTTTTAATTACTCAAAGAAAAGAAAATGGAAAATTGCACTCTATTCGGCCAAATGATAGGTCCATTCAGCCGAATGACAATTAACCATGAGCTTAATCAAAATCTGGCCAAGCTTCCGAAAGTGCTGAATGATGCGTTAATTCGGCCGAATAGATCTCATTTGACCGAATAGAACCCCCCATTCAGCCAAATAGATTTGTAGAGGGAGATATTTGAAGCTGTTGGTAACCCCAAATGAACATTACATTCGGGCGAATGAAGGTCGTTCGACCGAATGTATTTTGGATTCGTTCGAATAGGAGCAAAGAATTCTTCGTAACTCGACTCCATTCAACCAAACAGGGCATCCATTCGAGAAAATGGAGTTCCATTTGACCGAATAGAGCCTGCATTCAACCGAATGGAAGCTCGACCTATAAATATCAGTTCGTTCCATGGGACTTCGCACACAAAACTTCTTCACACCAAAGCATGCCAGAGCTCCCTCATTCACTTGCCATCCCTAACACTTCTCTATTTCCTTCCCCATCATCACTATCACTATGGGTCCAAGGAGAACCTTGAGGAACCCCTTTAAGAGGTCCAAAAAGCATGGAGAAGGTTCTTCCTCGGGTGCGGCACGAGAAGCTCAACAAACCGATTCTCAATAACTGAAGGGCCAACAATGACTTCCCGGCCAGGAATTATGGTTCGATGAGGACCATCAAACGGTCATTTTCGTATCTTTGGAGCAATATAAACGTTTTCAAAGGCTAAAGGTACGAAAAATCAACTTCACTCGCTATTTAGACCTTTCAATTTTGCAACAAATGGGTATATATGAGCAATTTGTTGCATTATTAACAGCATGTGGGTTAGAGAACTAGATAAACATGTGGCACCCGACTCATAAGCTCTTGTGAGTTTCTTAGTTCCCTAACCCCGTGTCAGCGGGATGGTAGGCTGCATTTGTCTTTTAGGCTAAGGAATGCAACCTATTTTCTTGATTATGCTACATTTTGCGCCGTGTTTGGTTTCAATAACGAGCCTATTCCGGATAAACAACGAGACAACTCTCGGGTTTCCAAGTTATGGCCTAAAATTGTTGGCTGGCTTATTTATCTGAATAGAAACATATATGCTTCTGATGTACAACACCCTATTTTGTGCATGTTCTTTAAACTTGCTAGGGAGACTTTATTCCCTTCCCCTAGCCCTCACTTAGTACGAACACACGAAGTGCACATTTTGCACCATTACCTTGCACCACACGATGACACTGCACTAAGCCTGCCTATGACGCTGTGGAAGTTTTCAAACAACACAGCTACCCTAAATGCAACCATTGACTTATGTCTAGGGGGACACATATTCCGCATTGCTGAATACCTTAACGTTATGAATCCAGTGGAATTCAATGAACAATATGCCAATTCCACCACCCTTCACGAGTAATGGCTCGTACGGGGCTGGTTTTATCTTCCCTAATCCCTTGCGATGGCGGTACTTGAAAGACCACACCCTCCCCCTTCCCTATCCTCAATTACCTTGCCTAGTCTAGTTTGGGGCCTCGTATCTCTTAGACGGCAATGTGCAGAGATACGCTGTCGAGCCCCCAGTTGTACCCCCTCCTCGCCCTCACACACTTTCTATGCGAGATAGACCTAGGGCTTTAACCTCGGTCTTACCAGACCATGATGATTCAGATGATAAATCCAAATCCGATATTATGTCCTCCCAAGAGACGGCTTGACCAGGTTCTCACCACCCAAGCCCACCACACTGCCCGGCTCGACCACCTCGAGCAAAACTTCGAGCAGGCACACTACCCATGGTATGACATGGGCTAATGCTCCCATATGGTTGGCGAAAGCATGGCCACCCCTTCTTGGTACCCTCGCCATGACAACTATAATGAGATATCACTAAGTCATAGGTTTAACAGGTTGCGAGTAGGTAGGCGTAGGTTTAATAACTTTACACCATCGGCTC
The DNA here is from genome assembly GCA_026401315.1 of Dysphania ambrosioides. Lineage (NCBI taxonomy): Eukaryota > Viridiplantae > Streptophyta > Magnoliopsida > Caryophyllales > Amaranthaceae > Dysphania > Dysphania ambrosioides. The sequence continues at coordinate 12,537,053 of CM048665.1, read as the reverse complement.
CTAGAAGGGCCTTGGATGACTATGGGATGGATTACACGGGTGGAGAGGAGGAGGTTAATGAGGAGGACGACCAGGGGGTTGATGAGGAATTTATAGGGGATGAGTAGTAGTAGACCTAACGGCCTCCCTTAGCGCCGATGATGGCTTCACCCTAGCTTGGGGGGGTATCCATAGTCCACTACTCATTCTTTCGCATGTCCTTTGGTCTTGGCTATCAGTTTTAGTGTTGTGTAGTTTTACGTTGTTTTCTGTTCTTGTGTTCTATTTCTTGGTGTTGTTTTGTGTTTTGCGCTTTGCTTTTTGGTGTTGTTTTCATGTGTTTATATAATAAGTTCCATATGCCACTACACCTATGTACTTGTATGATTGCTCACTTGAAAATCCAAATTTATGTATTTAGTTATATTTGTATTTGTTTTCCCCTTTTTTCCATCATGTGCCCCCCTTTTTTCTATCATATATTCCAAACAAGCATGCAAGCTTCTGTTGTGCACTTTACATTGATTTTATGCAAACTCGTATTCCCCTAGCCCTGTGCCTGTTTTGTGTCTAAGTTTATCGTTTGTTCTTCACTTAGCTTGGGGGATCTGAGCTTGCTTGGTATGTGGTTTGGATGACTACCTATTGAGGCGCATTTCGACTAACCTAGTGAGGATTGAGCCTTTTAGGACTTTATTACGAGTCCTGTATTGTTGAGTGTTAGTCAGGGAATCTTAAGAATTGTGTCTGTTCTCCTCCAGCATAGTCTACTTTTCTAAAGGTTAGGGATGATAACATGTTTGTAGTTGAAGCTACATAGCCAAAGTGCCTACCATGAAAATCAATTTACTCTAGGTTAAGCCAATTTGTGCCTTTACCTTGTTTTTTGTAGCCACATTATCTAACTCCACATGAGCCAAATGTCTCCTCTTTTTACCTAGAGGATAGTCATGTGATCATAGTGAAGTTGGTATTTATAGCATTCTAATATAGGATTTTAGTTTAGGGAAATGGTTATTGGGTAATTTGACTACATACACTAGTCTAGGTGCATTTCAAAGAAGTATGCACATGGAAAGTTTAGAAAAAGCTTGGAAAGCACAAAAAGAAAAAAAAAGAGAAAATGAAAGAAAAAGAAAAAAAAGGAAAAAGAAAGAAAAAAGAAAAAAAAAAGAGAAAAAAGAAAAGAAAACAAACAAAAAGAAATTAGAGAAAAAGTCTGAGAATAAAGTTGACATAGTGTATTAGAGTCTATTATTGGGAATTTTGGGATTGGCATGGTTGTCAAAAGACGTAGTCTTCCTTGGTTTTATTTCCTTAGATCACTTACTATCCTCTATTTCAACTCCACATTCCCAAATTCTACCATACCTCGATCCGACCCTACATTACAACCATTTCCAAACCTGTTCGACTTAACCTGATTTGTAATATCAGTGCTGGAGAGTAGATAAGACACGATTCCCGAGATTTCTCCCTGTTAAGGTGTTTAATTCCTGACTCATCTTCAGTCGGATAATTTCGAGCGAAACACATACCCTATAGACACATGAGCGTAATGGAAATTTCCCACACCTCTTGGGAAATAACCTTGGGAGCGTAGACTTGCGACCTCATTAGGTAGTGGGCGGAATGAACTATGATGTAGGTGTAAAACGTTGATTATGCTCTTTAAATCCCATTGTACCTACACACTCATGGCTAGGGAAGAGTTTTGCACGTGCACCGCTTGCATCGTCTTGATTTTCACTTCTCATGTTCTTCATTCGTTTCTTCATTCGTTTTTATGGATGTTTTTCCCTAAGATATCACTTCAACTTCCTATTTCATTTTCTAGGGACAAGCAGTGGTTTAGCTTGAGGGAAGTTGATCTTCTCATTTTAGAGCACGTTTACTACCTCATTTTAGTGTCAATTCTCATAGTTTTACATTAGTTTTATGTATATTATGCTTGATTTCACCTTGATCTTGTCTTCGAGTTGTCTTAAGTTCCTTTCAGGTACTTTTGATGATTTCGAGGTGAAATGCGATGCATTCGAGCCTTTGACACACGTATCATAGCTTGGGCAAATGTTTGAAGTCACTCATGAAGATCCCACGGAGTTCTGAAAAAAGAGGAAAGAATGGTCTCAGATTCGACCGAATCTGAGACATATTCGGCCGAATGGTTCAAATTCGACCGAATCTAAGACTCATTCGGTCGAATGAGAGGCAGTCTTCAAAGATTTTGAGCTTTGCCACTGGAAAGGTAAAATGGAACTCATTCAGGCAAATGAGCTTCCACTCAGCCGAATCACCCTCTACATTCGGGCGAATACTGGATAGAGTTCGATTCTACAGAGCCTCTAGAATGGGCAAATGTATGTGCATTCAGGCGAATGGGACTGTATTCGGCCGAATGGGCCTTGCATTCGGGCGAATGACAGTGTTTTTCTCCGGATCAACTACTTCTTTTTAGGGCCGGCCCATACGCATTTTAGGGTTTTCGTAGGTTTTTCTTTTTTGTTAAAAATACCTCTTCCTCTGATGAGAGGATGGGCAGCTAGGATTTTATACTTTTATGCACTTTTAGTTTACTTTAGCCTCCAAATTTTTTTAGTTTAAGCTTTCGGTTTTCAGTTTTCTAAACACTTTGTCGTTCGAATTATGTTCGTGGATTATACATTGAAGCTTTTGTGAGTTTAGTCTATTCCTTTGCTCTTAACTCATTGCTTTACTTCATTGCATGTTTAGTTCTAAGTTTATCATTTATCAACATAATTTCTGAGTTTCTTTCATTCTCGTGAATTCCTTCCGTGTTCATTTCTTTTGCGTTATTGAATATCTTTATGTGTTTAAGCATGAATATGTGTGAGTAATTCCTTTAGGGGTTTTGATTGGTGAAACCCTAGGAATGCTATGATCTTTATTGCTTAAGGTTGTAGACATGATGATAATAAATAGTTTCGAAATCCGATGCAAATCTTGTCCTGCCACTCCTTTGGAGACATAGGGCGGTTATAGGTCGTTCGTTGTGATTTGTGGAATCACCAACTTCCTCCCGTATTCTTGGATGTCCATGCTAGTTATTATCAGATTTTCTCTAAATCATCATGTTCGGTTTTGAAAGCTTCATTCCTAGGGTGAATCTAATCTTGTCCCCGTTTTTCTCTATTTGACTTACCGTGACCTACATTCTCGTTGTTAGTTTAGTTGATTTTCTAAGTCCAAATAGTCCGGTTATGTTAAGAGTTAAAGTCTAGATATACCTTGTATTCGTGGTTCGACCCCCTACTCCACTATACTCGTATAGTTCATAGGTTGGAATAAAATTTGTTTGCATAACTTGTCTTTTAGTTTATGACCTAAAAAACCGGTTTTCAATACCCAACCCTAGAAATATTAAACTGCCCCAAATGACAAATGCATCACCAACACAAAAGCATTTGCATAATTGACTAATTTAAGGAGGATTCCACCAACACAAAATACATTCCTGAAATTTCTCCAATATATATTCTTTGTTTAACTTACCTTATAAGATAGCTTTGGGATCTTACCTAAATACAATACAAGCAAAATTTGAAAGGGTGATTGAAAAATTGAGAGGGTTGAAAGAAACAAGCTTCAATGAAATTCCAATACATGTAAAATTCTCCCAATTTAAGTTAAAGGAGTGTATAAACTGGCTAGCTTATCCCCTAACTCATGGAATTCATTTGAATTGCTATGCCCTAATTCAAGGAAAATCCTAGCAAATTCTTCGAATAGCACAATAAATCTTACAAATGAAATCTATGCCCTAATGACTATTTGGAATTAAAGAAGGAATTGAAGAAGGATTTAAAGAATGTAAGAAGGATTTAAATAACGTAAGAAGGAATTTATGTGAATCTAGGATACTTATTCGAATGGGGAAGCAAGCAAAATAAAACCCCTCATCGTCATGGCTGTGCGCATGTATAATAAGCATTATAAAGTTATAATTGCCTTAATTTTAGCACAAACCAAAGCATTAATAACCATAAATGCTTTCGTTCTTGCCTAAACTGAAGCATTTAATTTTTATTCCTCTTTAAGTGCTTTTGTTCTTTCCAAAATCGAAGCATTAAACCCACAAGGCTTTAGTTCCTTAATAAACCGAAGCACTTTCTCCATTCCTCTATATTCATTCTTTAATTGCTTTATTTTTTAAAAAAACCAAACAAATTATAGTGAAGCAAATAAATGATTTCTATTAGTGATTATTTATTGGACGGAGGTCACAGTTGCGTAGTTTGAACTAAAGATGGAATTTATTCAGGTCATCTTAAGCAACTCATTTGTAGGGCTTCCTACAAAGTGCCCTATTTCACACATTTAGAACTTTTTAGAAAGTGTGACACCATGAAGATAAAGTGTTGTTCTAAAGATGCTGTGAAACTGAGAATATTTCCCTTCTCTTTGTATGATAGAGTACATGAATTGCTAATGGGATTATTAAGAGATGTAATCTTGATAGTGACATAGCATGTATCATCAATCATTACCATGGTCTGCCTTGTGCTGGTCACACCAACTCTACCAAAATGTGTGCTAAGGTTCTTCAATATGGTTTCTATTAGTCGACCTTATATATGGATGTGTATTCCTATGTATAGTCTTGTGATTTCTACTGTCATACCGAGAACATCTCAAAGAAGAATGAAATACATTTGGATAACATTATGGAAGTTGATATTAGTTATGTCTAGGGTGTTGACTTTATGGATCCTTTCTCGTCTTCTTATGGAAATAAATATATCCTAGTTGATGTGGATTATGTATCTAAGTGGGTAGAAACAACCACATCATAGACCAATGACGCTTGGGTTTTCATCAAATTCTTCATGAATATGATTTTTCCTAGATTTAGAATCTTCTTGGTCTTGATAAATGATGGGGACATCAATTCTTAGAGAATAAGTTTGAAGCTATGTTGAACAAATATGGTGTGCATCATAAAGTAGGTTGTTCTTATCATCTGAAAACAAGTGGCCTAGTAGAACTTTCAAACCATGAAATCAAGGCTATTTTTGAGAAAACAGTGGCTAACTCTCGCAAGTACTATGCCAGCCTCTAGGTTAGATGATGCCTTGTGGGCATACCAGACAGCACTTAAAATGCTTATTAGAATGAGCGCCTTTAGGCTAGTATATGGGAAAGCATGTCATCTACCAGTTGAGCTCAAATATCATGCTTTTTAGGCCATTAAGCACATTAACATTGATCATTAACAAGCTAGTAAGAAAAGGCTCTTACTACTCATTAAACTCGATGAATTCCAATTAGATGCATACGAGAGTTCAAGAATTTAGAAGTAAAATATAAAAAGATGGCATGATCAACATATCATTAGGCAAGAATTCGTAGAAGGTGATCTATTATTACTATTCAATTTCAGGTTGAGATTATTCCATAAGGAGCTAAAATCAAGATGGTCTAGTCTTTTTCATGTAAAAAAAATGTCTTCCTTATGGTTCTGTTGAAATTTAGAGTGAAATAATTTGTTATTTCTAGGTAAACGGTCTCTTAAAGAAATACTAAATAGGAAACTATATTCACAGGAAGGCTAACCTTAGCCTTTTTTATCCATGACCATCAACAGGTTTGAAAATCAAGAGGGTTAAGCTTATCACTTGAAAACAAGGGCTTAATGGGAGGCAACCCTTTTATTTTATTATCTGTATTTTTCTGATATTTTTATAGTTTTTATTGGTTTTTATGTGTTACTTTATATTCATATGTGTTTTGTGTATATTTTGTAGGAATTAGGTCATGTTGATCGTTAGTTATTTGTGTTGGGGGGTTTTTATACTTAGGAATGTGTTTGGAGTCATTAGGAAGGTTGTGTAGGCAATGAAGAATGGTTGCATGGATTCTAGCTGATATTTGTATATTTCTATAGTGACTTAATCGAGTGTGAAAAGCAAGCAATTGAGTGCCTTGTTGAGTCGTTAAATCTAATATTATGGCATAATACTCAAAAGGGGCTTAAATGTAGACACTCGATCGAGTGCCTTTCATATTTGATAACTTTAGCAGTAAGGCACAAGCGCAATTTTTTGTGATTTGGTGAGGGACTTGATTGAGTGCCCCCCATAGTCGATCGAGTTTCCCTTGATCTAAGCCTAATAAGTCTGCAAATCTACTCTATTTCCTCTCTTTACACCCTCATCCTCTCAAAACCTACGTGTATCTCCTTAACACCTCTACTCCAAATCTTCACCCAAACACTCAAATCATCACTCAAAACATCAAAAATCCTTAATTTCCTTTAACCCTTTTCACTTTATAACAAATTTTAACTTCAATTTCTCACCCATTCACCCAATTCACTCAATAACCCTAACTTTTCAATAAGTTTAGGGATTTTTGTTATGGTGGTGTTCAATGCAAATTGGTGATACTTGGAGCTTTAATACACTTATTTAGGATTCTACAAGGGTTCATGGTGCTACTTTGAGTTACTAGGCTTTGGTGCACTCTAGCACTCTTTATATTCATGCACTTCACTATTCATATACTATTTTCTTATTTTGTTCACATATTTTTCTTATATTATGTTGTGTATTGGTTTTATTTCATTGAGGATTTGTGTTGTTGGATAGTTTTTTTAAGATTTTTCATAGTAAACCCTAGGAATACAAAAATTCAAACCCATCCTTCCCCCTTAACTTAGAACCCCTTTAGTGCTTTAATTTAGTTAAAAATGCCTTTAATAAGGTCCTTATTTAGAAGACAAAAAAACCCCTCCCCAATCCATGTCGAGGTCCCTCAAATGGAAATGTACGGGATCGATTTTAGGGACAATGAGGATTATAAGGGGAATTTCATTAAGAATTCTAATAGAAACTTCTTATGGATCTAATTCTATGACTCATCGGCCACTAGAGCCTTAAGACTTGAGGAGCGGTCCATGAGCTCTATTCTAGGTTTGGGCGGGGATCAATTCTCAACCATCATACCCCGACTTTTAAAAACTTGACCCTAGAAGCCCTCTCAACCTTAAATATCAACCATAACACCAACTATACACATGCTAGGATTTATTTTATAGTTCTCAAAAATAGGTTACAGTTTTCCTTAGACGATGTTCATAAGGCCCTAGGCTAAAAGGCTTCTAGGATAGCATATTCTAGAGGGACGTCACTAGTCCTCTAACCTATGGCCCAAGTCAATCCTAGGTAACAAGCATTATTTACCCTATGGTGAGGGTAGCATATAGGGTCCTAGCTCGGACCCTATTTTCAATAGAAGCCAGGGCTAGTGTTTCCTAGACCCTTAAGCTGTATTTCCTTTAGCATTTAATTTCCAATGAGTCTAGACCCATCCTTGGGGTACATAGGGCCTTTAGTATAAGGATCCTATGCTGATGGCCTAGTTTATGCAATACCTAGCCAAAGTAGTTGAAGACTCAATCAAGATAGTTGTTCTCTTGTAACATAAACATTTCTAGATGATTTCCCTATGAAGTTCCAAGTCACATCCATATATCTTTGTGTAGTATGCAGAACATGGGTAAAGGTGCCCCACTCCTCGTAAAGAACGGGGACGATGATGATGATTAGGAGGCTGCTGGTCAAATGGAGGAAGAAGTTGTGCCTATGTTTCTCAAGAATAAGGCATCTATTGTTTTTTAGTGCTTTTAGACTTAGATTTTGGCATTCTTTCACTTTGGGCTTCCCTTTGATGTCTAGTGCTTGCACTGACGACAATATAAGGTTTTGCTTATGAAGAATCAATAGGAGAAGAATATAGGATCGAATATACTCTAAGACGGGGGGGGGGGGGGGGGGGGGGGGGTTGAATAAGTGTGGCCATTTTTTGCATTTGGAATCTCAATGCCTTGAGATGAGTTTCAAGAGTGGAATTGAAACATTGAGAACGAATAAATATCAAGGCCTTGAAATAAGTTTCAAAGGCTATTACTGAACTTTGAATTCGCTGTAGCTTTTTTAACAATTTAAACAAAATAGATAAAAATGTAAGTACAAGAAACAAATAAATAAGAGAGATAAGGCACAAGAATTTATTACAAAGTTTGGCAATTTACCTAAGTCTCCGCCTAGGGTGTCTATCCCGTAGGATTTAACTCCTTCAACTAGTATTTATAGGAGAGGAAACCAACATAACTATTGAAGAGAGGATGTTCTTGAATACATAGCCATTGCACTTGAAATATTGTTGGAGAATTTTCAGCTCTAAAAAAGTTGTTGTTGACCCATTATATAACCCATAAAATATGCAACAGAAAAATTCTTCAAGCTTTCCCAAGTCTTCACATGCACGTCCATCTTCACAAAAAACAGGAACAACATCCTTCCACTTTGTCAGCAAATGAGAATAGAAAAATGATGGCTTCCAAAAATCATTCCATGAATAAAGGAACTTACTGGAGTTGATGGGCACATGCTTCTATCCAATAACTATTTGAATATAAAATTAGATTTGGTCTTTTCAACTTTAGTCCAACCCATGAATTTAGGAGAACCAAATTTTCATTCGTTGTAGTCCACGTAAAAAGTAGTAATTTGTATTGCTTTGCTTTTTTAGTCCATAAAACCCATGCACAATATAATAAAATAGAATCCTTGCTCATGCACTTGATATGGACCAACCTTTTCGACTTCCATCATAAATAAAAATATTAGCAACAATCATTAAGGTGGAATTATCAGCTTAGGGGGAGAGACTATTTAGATCATGCATTACATTGTATCATAGTGTAGTTTTCATTATTTTCTAGTTTATTTTTTTCCTTTTAGAGCATTATAATGAAGTTCTTCCCACCATAAAAGACTGTTGAAATGAGGAAAAAAATAGCAACGTTCTACGAAAAAGAAGATAAAACTCTATTTGAAGCTTGGGAATGTTTCAAGAGTTTGATTAAGGCAGGCCCACACCATTGAATGGAAAAGTGGTTACTTATTCATAATTTTTACAATGGAGTGTCTTAGAAAAATATGAATAGCCTCAATGTAGGAGCCGGTAAAGCTATAATGAGATCGAGCCAAACTGAAGTATTTAAAGTTATTGAGTAGGCATTTGAAATTTTTGCTGATTGGAATGAAGGTGAGAGGGTGCAGACAAAGTGAGGAGGGTATGAAGTATATTTATTAATGTATTTTCTTCTAAGATTGAAGCACTAACTAATAAATTTAATGAAGTTTTTTTTAACAGTCCTATGCGTGGCACGCAATCCCCATAAGCATCTAGTTCTAATACTCCTATGCAGGTGTTATTTTGTGATAATTTTGGTTATTATGATCATAAACTTTTACAATGTCATCTAATAACCTCTATAGCGAATGCACCATCAGGAATGAAATAGGTTAATGCCATGAATAATATGGCCCCTAACCCGAAATTTGATCCATACTCTAAAACCATTAACCCAGGGTGGAGAGCTCACCCAAATTTTGGTTGGAGAAATGGGCAAAACTAGGGATATGAGATCTTTAATGGGTATATAACCAGGGAAATTTTAAAAACCAAGGTATTGTGAATTTTAGTGGTCAAAACCAAGGTAATTCAAAGGTAATAGGAAATACGAGAACTAAGGTCAAGGTAATTTTAGAGGATAGGGGAACTTTGGGCCAAATTAGAACAGGTTTTCAAACCCAAATCAAGGCTAATTCCAAAATAATAATCAAAATAACCCACTTGGTTTCAATGTAGGACCTAGGCCAAATGTCCCCTTAACCTAACCAACTCCGAAAAAGTCTTACATAGAGTCTTTGATGGAGAGTTTCATAGCTACTCAAACCAAAAAGAACTGCAACATTAAGGAAAGCCTGAGGAAAATACAAACCCATAACAAAATGCTTGAGAATTAGATTACCCAACTTGCCAATGCCCTAAAGGATAGCCTGAAACCTTCAGTCCCTAGTCAAGGCATAGAAACAACTAAGCATGTTAATGCCATAAGAACTAAGAGTGAAAAGACTTTAGAAGACCCTACATCTATGACTAGGATGAGCAAAAAAATAACTGAGAGGGAAGAGAGTAGAACTAAAAATGATCCAGAGGAAGAGAGTAGTAAGCCTACATCACCTTCCCAACCATAAATTCCACCCATTCCCTACCCTCAAAGAATAGTACAGGGTAAGCTATAGGAGAGATACAGGAAACTTCTAAAAATGGGTAAGGATGTTCAACTCTAGATTTCATTCATAGATGTCATAGCAAAAATACCTTCATTTTCTCAGTTCATAAAATATTATCCACCATTTGGAGAAAAACTAAAGAGGTAGTCAACTTATCTCACCAGTGTAGTGCAATTATCTCAAACCAGCTTCCACCTAAATTAGTTGGCCCTAGTAGTTTTTCTATCTTGATTAAGGTTTATAGCCTCTCTTTTGATGATGCATTATGTGATTTATGAGCTAGCGTTAGTCTCATGCCTCTTTTATTTTATAAGAGGTTGCATAATATTGGAACCTTGTCCAAGACTTAGATAATGTTACAGATGGCTAATAAGAGTACCAAACACCCCATTAGTGTGTTCATGGATGTTCCTATTCTAGTTAGGAAGTTAATTTTCCCATGTGACTTTATTATAATGGATATCCCTAAAGACACCAAACCCCTATTATTTTGGGCAGATCTTGTCTTGTTATTACAAGTGCATTGATTGATGTAAATAAAGGCAAGCTATCTTTTGAGATAGGGAAATATACGGTGGATTTTGAGCTCCAAATGGTAATGACAATCTCGTCATCCCAAGCTAAGTTCTTCAATGTTGGCATTGTGGAGAAGAAAATTTCAAATTTTTCATGGGAAGCTGAAGTTGATGCCTTACAGATGAGCTTAGATGAAGGAGTGAAAATAAAGTTGAAATCCCTGAAGAAGAGCTCATAATCTTTGGATACCCTTTTGGTGCTCCTATCTCTCACATAGAATCCATTAGAAAAAAAGTGGAAATATAAGAGAGATCTACACCTCCTAAGGTAAAAGTGAAACTCTTATCTCCTCACGATGTTATTTTTTTGTGAAAAATCTACGTACCTGATTATCATCAATGGAAACTTTTATGGTGATGATTCAAGTCAACTCATGAACCTTACTCATGAGTATTTGAGGACCATTGGTTATGCAATTAATGATATAAAGGGGATAAATTACTCTTTATGTTCTCACAGGTCATGCAATGTAGAGGAACTAGACAAAAAGTACAAAAATGATGAATTTGTAGAGTAGTGTGGCATTATAGTGGGAGACCCTATTATGGTGTATAGTACCCTATATATTTAAGGAAAAAATCATCATTTCTACAATTCTTGAGCTTGATGTAACCTCAAAAATCTAACAATCATGAATAATGTCCAGCTAGATACTTTAAAAGAGCGCTTATAAGAGGCAACCCGAGTTTTCTATCCTTTCTTTTCACTTTCTTTTCTATAAATTTCTGTTTTTAGCATCTAAAATAACTTGCATGGATTTCTGAATTTTAGGTACAATGTACTAGGGGAATCGTCCTTACATGTGAAAATGGTGAGTTAGAAGTGATAGAGAAGAATGGTGAAAGTTTGGGTTAAAAGCATTGCATAATAGGAAATTCAGCAGATAACTCGGAGAAAGATGTTGAACTGTCAAAAATTGAATTGAGCAAATGCTTAACCTACCATTAGTGTCCACTCAAGTCAAAAATAAGGACCGGATAAAGAGCTTTTAGCAAGCAACAAGCGGTCATCAAGCGCCCGCTCAAGAGGAAAAATCCTAGGCAAAATTGAACTAAGCAGGCGCTCATGTTTGTTTAGAGTGGTCACTTAGAAGGAAAAAAGAGGGAGTCAAAGGCATTTAAGCATGAAGCAAGCGCTCGCTTTGAAGAAAAAATAGGGTCTGAATATGAACTAAGCGAGTGCTTAAGTTTGTTTTGAGCGACTCTTAAAAGGGCGAAACAAACTATTTTGGGTTATGAGCGGGCGCTCATATTCCTTCCAAGCACCCACTTAAACTGCTTTCCTTGCTTTAAGAAGCTTCTTTAAACACGATTTTGGCCACAAAAATTCATTTCACCTTCTCCAACCTCTCAAAAACTTATTCTCTCTCTCTCAAAACCCCCATAAATTCATCTCAATCTTTTCCCCATACCTCACTCATCTCTTCTCCTTTATACTCTAAATCACCACCATTATACTCCTTTCTTCCAGATCTACACTTTGATACTACAATCTTTCACAATCATCAATATTTGAGAGAAAACCCAAATTCAAACCCTAAAAGTGTTTTGGTTGAATTTTCAAGTTTCTTTATTCTAAGCTTGAATTTGGCATACAAGAAGAAATTTGGAGGAAAGTTATGCTTGGAAACTTTGGTATTTCCTATACACTTCCTCTCGTTTAATTTTTATTTTAACTTTTCTTGCTTATTATTGATTTTCTAAAAATTTGTTGGTAATTTGTGTTATTTGGTATATTATGGTGATTTTTTATGCTTTATTGTGTATTTTAGAGTAGTCGTTTAGGGTGAACATAGTGGTTTAGGGTAAACTCAAAAACTTTTAGGATAGTCATCATAGTTAAGAAATTTGGTTACTAGTTTTAGTACAGATATTTAATTTGTCATAGGTGGTTGTTATTGAATCTTGAGGAACTAGGATGTTGATCTTGGGTAAACCATTACTTAAGGAAAATGCTTTCACTAAAGAAATATAAGACCTCTAAGGCTCCTAGTGCTTTCCAATCCTCATAACCTTAACAACCTACCATTCTTGGGCTGAAATTTGTCAACCCAAACCACAAACCATTTTACAAAAAAGTCAAAAATAGGAAAAGACTTAGCACAAAATTTTATGAGCCCGATTCCTTAGAGAAACTAGGAGTAGAGGAGGACCTTCTTGGGATGCTTGATTCCATAGGTTGGGATGAATTTTCTAAGCTTAACCTTTTAGAGCCTCACCCTAGAATTCCTTGCTTCTCTAGAGCGTACTTTAATATGTGAAAATTTCTATAAAATCACCCTTTAATTGTTCAACTAATCCTAAACCATCACCTTAGAAAGGTTAAATTAAATCTTTAAGTGGGAGCCTACCAATAACATTCATGCTCTAGATATGGGGCAATTTATGGAGTATAATGAGACATAATGGTGGAGCTAGATTATGGAGGATAAGGAATACATGTCCAACACCTTCCACGCCTCTCACATCATTCACCCATGTCTAAAAATCCTGCACAGAATTTTGGGGTACACTATTTATGATAAATTAAGATTTAGGAAAGGCCTCTAGGGATGAGGCAGAGCTTCTCTAAATGGCGACAAATAGGAAAAATTAGCTAGGGGACTTGTTAAACTTTGGGGATTAGTTCTTAGACAAGTGACATTTATATGGGGGAATGGTCACCATTACAAAGCATCCTCTAGGATTTATAGAGCAATTAAAGATACTTTCACCTGGTGATGCACACGATATATACATCAACATTAATGCGATGAAGATAATGGATTTCATTCAATTCACCCCCAACCCCGAGGTATTTCGGTGGAAGGTAAGGAGGGTAGTGCACTGCTACCTTCCAAAACCATTTAATGATATTGAGTAGGAAGAGGGCGAACTTTAGAAGATTCTACCTCATTAGGGGCCATAGCCACAGGAGGCCCTTGGTGCTCACTAAAGGCATCCACCCCAAACCTAAGGAAGTACCTCTTCCTCCCATATCCCTTCCCCCTCTTTTAACTTAAAAGATGAGTTTAGAAGCTTATTCTAATGATGTAGGGCCCAGATGAGGCCTAAATGGGTAGTATGATTAGAGAGAATCAAATCTATGACTACCATGTCCAACATGGGGATTTTTCTCCCTACGTTCACTACCCTTATAATCCACCTCAACTCGGCCTTATCCCTTCTTAGTCCGAGGATGGCAACCCCACTTACCCCTATTGGACGAGTCCAACCATCCCGGGTGTCACTCCCGCCTCTTTTCCTCCATATGATTATACCCAAATGGGGGGAGTGATTACCATGGTGATCCCACCTACCAGTATGATATACTAGGCTGGCCCATAGGTTATATAGGTGGGTGGGATGGCCCCACTTATACGGCATCCTAGAGGAACTATCCTGATAAATCGCAGTATGATTGGCCGCCCTATAATAATATATCAGATCCTAATGTCATTCCAACCTATAACTTCTCCTCCTAAAATGATGAGGATAGGTGTAGGAAGGGAAAGGGCAAGTCTAAACTAGTCCTACTATGGTTGATCAAGTCCTCCCCTTTTATTTCTTGGTTTTTGCATTGAGGACTACACTTCACTCTAACTTGGGGGATTTTATTCCCAAAAAGGCACAAACTTTAGTTTCCTTTCTCATTTTCCTTGGTTATATACATGTGTAGTTTTAGTTTTATATGTTTTTCTTTGTGTGTTTTCTTTAGCTAGAATAAGAACCATTATTGTTATATTTACTAGTTTTGATAATCATTGGTTGTTTATGAGCATTAATAGAAATCCAAAGAAAGAGGCCAAGGTATAATATCTCTTACTCCCCTTTTTATTGCTTTCTTTGTTGTGATGAGACTATTGTGATTATGACCCCTAGCTAAACACCCCACCTTTTCCTTAGCCAAGTGAAATCCTTAGGATTAGTATTTGCAAACCCATTGGTGAGGAAACTGAAGGTTCAATGGGCACTCAAGAGGGGGGGGGTGAAATGAGTGTTAAGTAATCGTTGGCAATTTTTCGCTTCTTTTCGGATTATGTGTAAGGAACCAGTTGTGCTGGTTCCCTTATGCCGCGGAATAAAACAAGGCAATAAAGAACACCACAAACTTAACGAGGTTCAGCCAACTCTGGCCTACGTCCTCCTACCCTAAGTACTTTATTAATCTACTCCGAAAAATAAAGATACAATTCACTCTACTGTTTCCCTACTCCGGGAACCAGTAACCCCACACTCGACTCCGAATGTGCTTTGAACTTACTCTCGTAAGTTCCTAGTGTGTTTGAACTCACAAACACTCACCAAGTCTTCAACCCCTTTGTCAAAGACTGAATACAAGATCAAGAACTCTCTAATAATTTAACTCTCAAAAGTCAAATAGAGAAAAACATTAAAACACTATTATGCTCTTGTGTATCACTCAATAATTGAATTAGTGCTTTTAGCTCTCAAGGATCAAACTCTGTTAAAATTGCGTAAGAGCTATATATTGATTATTCAGATCAAGACGTATTTATAGGTTAGTCGGTTAAACCCTCAAATCATACGTATAAGATATACATGCGATTCTCAAATCATGCGTATAAGATATACATACGATTTTAGGATAAGTATTTATCCTAAATGATTTGATCAAAAGATAAGATCATCTTAGGATAAAATACTTCCCGGTTTTTAGCTAACCAAAACATCATCTTATCTTTTAGCTGCTTAAATATATCTTAAAACCATAAATTTCGGAAAATATCCTTTTTTTGTAAAATCTTTGTAAAAACCGCAGCTTGAATAATCTGTTCAGTTAACCTGGTTCCCTGACCTGGTTCCCTGAACTGAATATGTTATGAGATTTGTTCCAATCCTTGTACCAAATTTCATAACGATATTTAATATACTAAAAGCACTTTATATACTCAATTATATAAGTTGTACTATGGAGCATTTACATGAAGATCCTAAATAACTCTTCGAGTGTAGTCTTTCTTCATGCATTCGTTAAGTCTTGAAAGCTTCCATGAATGAACTCAATTAATGACCAAGGACCTTCCTTTAAGTTGATCAAAAGTCCTTTCAAGCTTCCAAACTTAGAAATCAACTTAGATGCATAACTCATTTATCATCTAGTTGTTCCCTGTATAAAGACAAGTTAGTTCAACGGATATCTCATATAAGTAATAACTTATCTAGAGAAACAGTGTTCTATGTTAGCTGGTTCCCCAACTGTATTGAACACTTTCAAAGACCTGTTTCCCTTAGCTGTTTGTCATCATTCAAAACTATCAATCAGAACCTAAGGGACTCAACAGAAACCTTTTGGAAATCTTCAACACGATTTTCATTGAGTGGTAAGGATCCTTAATTTGTCATGCTTTGATCAAGAACTTGACTAATAACTACCCAAGACCGCGACCGAATTTCTTAGGGAAACACAACGACACTCTTGAACCCATTTCTTTTCTCCCTAACCTTTGTAATTTCCTATTTTGTTGTAAAATATTTATTTCCTATAAATTGTTAACTTCATGAGCCTATATTTCTCCAAAAATTACTAGTTGATAGCCATTGACCCAATATGAACCTTCACTACCTTATTTTTGATGGGATTCTTTAGAAAGAAAGTTGTATGGATATATTGATGGTGATTTAGGAGTTATGAATTTTCAAAGGGTAGCACGAGTTACTTTTCAAATAACATCTCTTCAGAGCTACTTAACAATTGCAAAATCTTATAGTAATCAAAAGAAAAAAAAGAAAAAAAAAGAAAAAAGGGAAATAAATAAAGGAGAGAAGAAATGAGTGGAGAAGAATTTTGTGGGTGTATGGGACTCTGAAAACAAAAAAAGCTCAGATATGTTCTTAACTAAGATTGGGGGAGGAGACTAGTTGGTATTCTACTGAATATGAGTACTCAAGGCCTTGAAATTAGGTGAAGGTTAAGACCATTAAGAATTCCATTGTTTATGAAGCTAAGCCTCACACCATTTCCAAAGCCTTTCATTACTTGGTGCTAGTCCATTCCTCATTTACCTACATTTTTTTTTCTTGAAGTCCTTTTGACTCTAAGAATTTGAGTTATTGTGGATGTAGGGAGGTTAAGGTCAAGCATATTGAGGGAGCATAGAAATTAAGATGAAAATAAAGCTTCAAAAAAGTGTGGTTGTGTCTTAGTTTAGGTGCATGAAAGCTAGTTTCCTACTCTTTCTTAGTTATCCTTTATTCATTATTATGCATTCTTTATCATGTTTTCTCTTACCATTTATAAAGTTGAACATCCATCATGACACTTCTCATTAATGCCCACTTGTTGCACCTTCTTTTTGCTTTATTAGTTTCTCTGCTTTTCGTCTTTAGAATGATTGCCTCGTTTCTTTCATTTTTTTCCTAGTTTTGAGAGTAATGGGTTAACTCCTATGAAACCCTTATGAGATCATACTTGTCCTCCTAAGCGATTACGGGGTTTAAATGGCTTGTTGATTATTGCTAAAATTAACCATTATTCCTACAAAAGTGAGCTAGGTTTATTATTTTCCTTAGTGTAGTTAGTATTTAGTGCTTTTTATCCTTTGTCTTAGAGTCTTGCTCGAGGAAAAGCAAGAGTCTGGCTTGGGGGAATTTGATGAGAGACATTTATGTCACTCATTTGTATCTTCCTGGAAGAGTTTTTTACTATTTTTGGCACGAGTTTGTCCCATTTGTCCTATTTTTCATCATGTTGTGCATAATCTAAGGTTAGGAGCATTTCTCGTGTTTTTATCCCTTTTTCCTTGATTATATTTTCTACTTTTATGTGTGTTTTCATTGCTTGATGTAGGTATTTAATGAGATCGAGCATGAAAACTGAAGAATGGAGATGTATAGTGGAAAAGCCACGAAGAGAAGCCAAGAGGCCGCTTAGAATTTGAACCAAGAGGCCTCTTAAGAGAAAGAGACCTAAGTAGGTGCTTACTCTGTCACAAGAGACCGCTTAATTCAATGGGAGTAAATAGGCAGATAGCTATGAGCAAACGTCAAGCGGAATCCAATAAGGTGCTTTAAGGCCTAAGCGGTCACTCATGGTTGAACTGAGCGGTCGCTCAGTTTACTGAAGTTCATATTTCTAGCTTTTGAGCGGGCGCTTGCTCTTGAACTGAGCATTTGCTCAAGTTGATTTCGGGAAACTTTGGTGTAGTTTTGATACTCTTCTACGGGATTAAAGAAAAGAAAAAGCACGAAAAATGGGATTCATTAAGTAGTAGAATTGCAGTAGTTTTGGACCTAGAAATAAAGTTTAGGGTTTACTTTACTGCTCTTCTAAAATAACTTTAGATTTGTCATAAATTTTGCATCAATTTTGCATACTTTCATCGGATTTGCAATCATCAATTCCATAACAATATATCAGTCTTTTCTTTCACTTTCTCTTAATTTATATTTTGTAGTTTTAATTTTTTTTTCTACTTTCATTAATTTAAGTTTGATTATGGTTAGTATCTATTATTGTTATCCATCATTTTTCATTATTTTTCTAAGCTAGTATGTCTCGTTATTTTGATTATTTAATATTTTCTATTACTAGTCATGAGTAGTTAAATTAGTTAGGGGATAGGGGTGAAAACCCAGTCCCGAGCATGGATGATGTTTAAAGTAAGGAGTTGGTTTCTTGATGATGTATGTGTGATTTAATATCAAGTTTTGGTTGGAGTCTTGATTGGCCATTTAGATTTCTTCCATTTCTTACCTAGGTCAAAGACATTAAGTAAATGCAAATTTAGGTAGTGACCTAATGTTAAATGTTGTTAACTTGCATGCTATTAATTGTTGGTTTGATTCTGTTGTGTTGCTTGGATACTTTAGAGTATAATTAGGTGAGAAATCCTAATTGTAAAGACCTTCCTTAAAGATAACCAAAAGGTTGGAACGTGGTTGAAATCCCTTCCTTGTATCATATTTAGGTTTAATTCATAGGTTAATAGCAAGTTAGTGGACCTCATATTATCTCATCTTGAGTCTAACTCCAAGCTTTAGCTCATTTATGTTAGGAATCGGTGTTGAATCCCAAACCCCTAGCACTTTTACCTTCATAGAACAAGTCCTTTAGAACCACAAACTACAATTAGTTAGATTATATCTTAATCCTCTCTTTAGTTAGGCTAGCTTGTAGCTGAACTACTAGAGTTCAGTATCTATTTGAAGTCCTTCCCTGTGGATTCGACCCTTACTTACCCATTACTCGTAGTAGGTGAAGTCAAGGTTTAGTTGATAGTAGGGGTCATAATGACCGATATATAAACCTATCAATTCATTGTCCTAGATATTTGTCTCATATTGATATTAGTCTGATCATTTAAGTTTTAGGGTTAAGAACGTTATTTTATGTTAGTTCATAGTAGTGGGGATTCATTATCCTAGGTGCTTTAATTTATTTTGTTACAACCATCTCAATTATTTTTCCTTAAAACTAGTTTCAAAATATGATTATCATTCCTTTTGAATTAGCCTAGTTAATTTAGTTTTGATCCTTGAACCTCATGGGATTCAACCCTACTTACCGAAGCTATGCTAGTTAAGGTAATTAGGATGTTTGATAGGTTTGAAAAAACCTCACTAAAATCCTTCATGAAAATTCTGAAAGTTATTGAATTCCTCATTAGGGGCAACCTTGGGAAAAACCCACAAGGAGCTAGGTGTCACGGATCGTGCATATCTCCCTCCCCATGGACGTGCATCATTGGGCAGCGATGCGAAAAGGGTCCCTCGGGGGCGCCCTGGGTGCTAGGCAGCAGCCTTCCCCTATAGAGGCTTATTTAGCAGATCCTAGTTGCCTTAAGGAGACCCTGAGATGACAGTAACATAATAATGAAGGATCCGAAAATCAAAATATTATCGGATCGGGCTAAAACTTTATGGACCCTCCTAAAATGGGTAGAAGAAGGGTTGGGACATGTTACATTCTTCGGGAAGACTCTAGAAGGTTCCAGAACGTCCTAGGTGATAACCGGCTTTTAGGTCGTTAACTAAAAGACTAGTTACACAAACCAAATTTATACCAACCTACGAACTATACGAGTATAGTGGAGTAGGGGGTCGAACCACGAGGACAAAGGATATCAAGACTTTAATTCTTAACACAACCGGACTATTTGGATTTGGAAAACAACTAAATTAACAATAAGAATATAGGTAATGATAAATTACGAGGTAAATCAAATAGAGAAAAACGGGGACAAGATTAGATTCACCCTAGGAATGAAGCTTTCAAAACCGAACATGATAGGTTAGAGAAAATCTGATAACCACTAGCATGGACATCCAAGAATACGAGAGGAAGTTGGCGATTCCCCAAATCACAAAGAACGACCTAGAATTGCCCTATGTCTCCAAAGGAGTGGCAAGACATGATTCGCATCAGATTCTAAAACTACTTATTATCATCATTCCTACAACCTTAAAAAATAAAGATCATAGATTTTCCTAGGGTTTCACCAATCAAAACCCCTAAAAGAACTCCTCACACATATTCATGCTTAACAACATAAAGATATTCAATAAATCAAATGAAACGAACTGAAAGGAAATTAACGAGAACAGGACTAAATCAGAAATTATTCTAGTAAACGATAGACATGGAACTAAACATGCAATGAAAGAAAGTGAATGAATTCAAAGCAAAGGAATAGATTAAAACTCACAAAAGCTTCAATGTATTATCCAGGAATAGAATTTGAATGACAAAATCTAGAACTCGGAGTACAAACGTTGAGAAAACTGAAAACCGAAAGCTAAAACTAAAAGAATTTGGAGGCTAAACAAAACTAAAAGTGCATGAAAATATAAAAACCTAGTTGCCCTCCATCTCATCAGAGGGAGGGGTATTTATAACAAAACATGAAAGAACTATGAAAACCCTAAAATGCCTATGGGCCGGCCCTAAAAAGAAGTAGTTGTTCCGGAGAAAACACTGTCATTCGACCGAATTCAAGTCCTATTCGGCCAAATACATCTCCATTCGCCCGAATGCACTTCCATTTGCCCATTCCAGATGCTTCAAAGAATCGATCTCTGTCCATCATTTGCCCGAATGCATGGTCTTATTCGGCCGAATGGAAGCTCATTCGCCCGAATGAGTTCTATTCAGCCTTCCCAGTGGCAAGGATTAAAATGCTCTGAAGTCTACCTTTCGTTCGACCAAATGTGTCTCAGATTTGGTCAAATCTACACCATTCGGCCGAATATGTCTCAGATTTGGTCGAATCAGAGACCATGTATTCCTCTTTTCACTTCTTTCCTTTCTGCACTCCGTGTTATCTTCATAAGTGACTTGAAACATTTGCCCAAGCTATGATACATGTGTCAAAGGCTTGAATGCATCGCATTTCACCTCGAAATCCTCAAGAATACCTGAAATGAACTTAAGACAACTCAAAGAAAAGATCAAGGTGAAATCAAGAATAATATGTATAAAACCAATATAAAACTACGAGATTTGACACTAAAACAAGGTAGTAAACGTGCTCTAAAATGAGCACATCACTAGGGCAGCCTCATGCCCTCCAGAAGGCTTTAGGCTCATGGAGAAGTCTCTAGGGAAGTCTCTTGTACATAGGGAGTGTGTAGAACATTCTAGAGTATCTTGTATAGACACAAGTTTGTAGAATAGTGGAGAAGGCTCTAGAATTAGGACATTCTTGATTTAGGCAAGGAGGCCTATAAATAGAGACCTCCCCCTTATTTATCCATCAAATTCAACCAACCTTATGCCTTGTAATTTCTCTCTCTAAAAGCAATCAAAGCTCACTTTCCAACACACTTTCTCTCTCTAGAAATCTTCCTCTATACTTACCTGACTTCGTAGCTCAATTTGTCTAGTAAGTACTCGGGAAGCCTTGACTGATCGACTAACGGGTGCTGTAGTCAGCGCGTGACATAGGGCTCACCATAAGATGTCATCATGCCCACAAATCCCAAAGGAGGATTCCTAGAAAGCTTCTCACCAAAAGTTCCTAAGCTCTCTAGTAAGTAAGTATACAGATTACATGTAGAAGCCATTTACATGGAGTGCTTTAGATAGTCTCCCCAAAATATTTCTCCTTTTTAGTGAGTTGAAGAAATCATTTAATTTCCTTGCAAATTTAAGCAAAAAAAATCCCCAATATGTTGTGATAAAAACAACTCCTTAGCAGAAAGTGAAAAAGATCCCCTTAAATACTAAATCAATAAACATTAATCCTGAAATAAATTCGTCTATATCTAGTAGAGTTCGAAGATAAAAGCCTCTAAAAATTAACAACCTCGACAGTCGAGTTAATCGAGAATAAAAAAGGTCGTAAAGCTATAACTCAGTCCGAGTTAAGGATTAACATAAAAGAACTTATCAAAAAATTAGGATGCCACCCCCAAAATTGCAAAGGCTTCTAAGTAAGTCACATAGGCATAAGTAATTGAAGGTTTTAGAGCACTCAAGAGGCGGGGGTGCATTGAGTGTTAAGTAGCCTTGGCCTATTTTTCTTTCTTTTCGATCTATGAGAGGAACCAGTTGGGCTGGTTCCTGTAAGCAGCGGAATATACGAAAGGCAATAAAGAAAACACAAGATTTAATGAAGTTCAGCAATTATGGCTTACGTCCTCCTACCCTATGCTCCTTTATTAATCTACTCCGAAAAATAAAGAACACAGACGCTCTACTGTTTCCCTACTCCGGGAACCAGTATACCCCACACTCTACTCCAAATATACGCTCGACTTACACTAGTAAGCCTCTTGTGTTTGAACTCACAAACACTCACCCAGCCTTTCAACCCCTCTGTTGAAGGCTTTGACAAAATCAAATGTTCTCTTTTAATCTCACTTCTAAAAGCTAATTAAGAGAAAATGTTTAAGTTCTAATAGTGCTCTTGTATATGACTCGATGAATACGCTTTTGTGCTTAAGTGTATATGGCTCTCAAATATACTCCTTTTTAATTCCAGAGAGACTTATCAGAATATGAGAGACTAGATGGGTTTATATACTTGGATACAAAAACCCTAGTTTCCTTAAATCACGTAAACTTGATGAGCAAGTAATAGCGTGATTTTAGAAAGTATTTATCTTATTTGATTTAATCATAAAGATAGAATCAAATAAGATAGATACTCCTAGTTTTTAGGTAACCATAATATTATCATCTAATCTCCAGCTGCTTAGGATATTTTTAGAATAATTCTTTAAAAAAGTATTTTTACAAAATCTTTTATTTTTCTCAAAACATGCAGCTCGGATATTCTGTACAGTGAACCTGTTCCTCAACCTGGTTCCCTAAATTGAGTATGTTATGAATTCTGTTCCAGCTTTATACCAGAATTGATAATATGACTCAATACACTTATAAGCACTTATTTTACCCAAACATATAAGTCATACTACGGAGTACATTACATGATTTAAGCATTAAAGTACAAATCTTCTTTTCTTCATGTAATCTTCAAGACTTGAATCTTCCTTGAATACTTCCATTTTGAGCAATGTATCTTTCTTTGAATGTCTTCGAAAGGCCTCCATGCTCCAAGTCTTGGAATTAACTTAACTACTGCACATGTAACATGGTTAATGTACAATAAAGAGTATATGACAGCTTTTTAGCATAGTAGTCCAGGAAACAGTTCCTACTGGTTTCCCACTAGTACATAGATCAATTTACATCCAATCATTTCCTACATATAGACAAGTTAGTTAAATGAATAACATAAATAAGTAATAACTTGTCTAGGAAAACAATGTTCAATTCCAGCTGGTTTCCAGCCAACTATTCGCAATGCTTATTGTAACCTGTTTCCGTTTGTCATCACTCAAAACCTAAGGGACTCAACAGTAACGAAGGAATTAGTCTTAATCATCTGTGTTGTAGCACCCTAATAGCGACTTCCCTTTAGCACTCCAAGCAAATCCTTTGAGCTAAGCCACCTCGATAGAATTTTCCCTTTGGCACACTAGCCAATCCATTGATTAATGTCACCTTAATAGCGGCACTTGTTTGGCACTCCAGGAAAAGCCACCAACTTATCACCCTACTAGCGGCTCCAAGTTTGCACTCTAGGCCAAATTACAAAGCCGCACCATCTCGATAGTGACTCATTCTAGGAAAACCACTCCATTACTTCACAAGCTGTGCTAATAAGATATTGACTCATCCTTATCAATTTAGGCTAGCAAACAGATATTTCTGTAATTAACCTGAATTATTTTGCATGTCCCAATGTTAAAAGAAGGGTATGAGATTTCAGAGCATCTCGAATTCTTTCTCTGTCAAGTGTCATACTTTGACCTTCAACTTATCCAAGACTTGGTCAAAGTGAGGGTTCACATAGACAAGAAATTGTGTTTTATAGTGTCATAATTCCATCATGAACTAACCTTTACATATAGACTTAGCTTGGCCTGAGGATGACTACACACAATCCTAGAAAGCCTTTAAGCAACCCTCAACCCTCTAAGCCTTATGCATAAATTAAGCATAAATGCAACTTTGGCCCAAATAAAAAAATCACAAAATCTACTAAAACATCAAAACCTCAAAAATAAACATCCTTTATCAACAAGATTTCATAAATAATTGAGTTAAGTAGAAATCTTTTAGGGTACCAACACAAAAACTCAGCATTTTCCACCAAGAAATAGACTGGACACCAGATTTAAGCATTTAGCGCTAAGTAAAGTGGCGTCCAAAGATTTGTTTTGGCTTTGGACACCTTAAGGTTTGGAGCTACCTAAAAAACACTCTTGTCCACTGTAACCTCAAAAGCAATTGAGCGAATTCTGCTCTTTTAATGCTTAGCATGGATGATGGGCACCCATATTTTTCATTGGATGCTTGAACTTAGCATTAGACACTCACATAAAGGTCTTTTTTCCTATAAAGGCTCTAAAATTAAATGAGTAAAAAGTCCCAAAAAATTCAAAAATCTTATGCATTGTTACTCTGCCTATATACACACTCAAATACTCCTAAAGCACCCTTAACTCTCACCATGGTCTTATCCAAGGAAAACCTTTGCTTCTCGACCCATGAAAACAAATATCCTTTAGGCATTCATCTAAGACTCAAGCAAATGACTAATCCTTAATGATAACAAATTCTGGACACTCTTAAATTCACATTCATTTTTCTTTACTTTGTTTGCTTTTAATCTATCATCTTCAATTTTATGTAACATAAGAACACTAAAAAGCAAAGTCAATGTTAACAACTAAGACAACAATTTTTCTTAACAGTTATCAAAATATTGTCATACATGTGCAGATTCTCTAAAAATTGGTGTTCAACAACATTCATCAATTTTCTCCTCATTTTCTACATAAACATCAATATTCATATCCATAACCATGTTTTTATTTACATTACCTTTTCTACATTAACATTCTCCTTCACATACAAAAGGGCATAGTTAAATAATAACGATATGCACTCTCACCATACCATGTCTTTATTGTGTAATGCATTTTGAACCAATGACAAATTAATTGATCCTAAGGGTTGGTAATATTGCGAGAACCTCTTACATTATTTCAATCACAATATGGACATATAATTATAGATGATACGCTCTAAGGCTTGTGCATGTTTAAGGAAAACTCTACTAAATTAATTATAGAACAAAATATGGACATATAATTATAGATGATACCCCCCCCCCCCTAATATGAGAACTCTTTTGAGGGTAAGAACCCATCTAACACCACATACCTTGGCAGATCTAAGGGTTGTCCTTTAACAGAACAAAATGGAAAATCCGTAATTAATCAAAAAACTGACAAAAGGAAGTTGATTAAAAAGTGTAACTGACACTTTGGAAGAATGGAACACGCATATCTTTTTAGTCACTACTTCATAACTTCTTCAGAGCCCTTTCATCTTCTTCCGCCATTTCTTCTGTCTTCAAACTTCTGCAAAATTTCGCACCCCATTCTTTGTCTTCAAACTTCCGCAAACTTTTGCACCCACAAGTTCGTAAGTAGAGAAAACTTTCGCACACTTTCGCAAACTTTCGCACAGTCATGGGAACTTCGAAGAAGATGACTCCTGCAGTTCTGTAAGTAGAGAAAACCTAACTATGGCGTTTTTTTCGATTTTTGTTTGTGTTAAAGGTCTTAATATAACACAAAATGTTGCCCGAAACTCAGCGAAGACTTGGAATCACCTTCTGCCACCCCCACGAACTGGAAGGAGGGGTAATTCACTGAATTTTGTATTATTTCATATGTAATGTTATTTCATAATTCAAAAATTCGGTACATAGTGTTCATATTTAAACCATTGTTATGAGTAGATTGGAAGTTTGTTCTGAACTCATTATTCGAAACAGGTTTGTGGTTGTTTTGTAGTTTCGGTGTATTTCCAAAATAATAAGCATCATGTTCTAAACTATTGAACATGATGTTCTAAAGTAATGAGCACAATGTTCTAAGCGTAATTTGTCATAATATCAGAGCATTGGACCATTTAATATGATATTGTAAACCGAAGAACATAATGTTCTAAACCAATGAACATGATGTACTAAATTAATGAACGTAATGCTCTAAACCTAATTTGACATAATATCAATGCATTGGACTAATTAATGCAATGTTCTAAACCGAAGAACATAATGTTCTAAACCGAATAACTTCATATTCTAAACCAAAGAACATCATGTTCTAGACCTAAGAACATCAAGTTCTAAACTACTGAACATCATGTTCTAAACTAGTGGATATCATGTTCTGAAGTAGTGAACTCGATGTTCTAAAATATTAAACGTAATGTTCTCAACCTAATTTGACAAAATGTTCTTGACTATTGAACTGGATTTTGTGATATTTCGTTAGAATTAGTAATTAATGCTCGAAATTCGGTATATACAATGAACATTATGTTAACCAAGTAATGAGCATAATTTGACATAATATCAAAGCATTGGACAAATTAACATAATGTTCTAAACTAAAGAACATAATGTTCTAAAACGTTGAACATTATGTTCTAAACCAAGTAACATCATGTTCTAAACTAGTGGACAACATGTTCTAAACTAGTGGTCTTCATGTTCTAAACTAGTGTAAATCATGTTCTAAAATATTGAACTCGATGTTCTAAATTATTGAACGTAATGTTCTAAAACTAATTTGACATAATGTTCTAAACTATTGAACTGAACTACCAAACATAATGTTCTAAAGTCATGAACATAATGTTCTAAACCTATTTTGACAAAATATTAATGTATTGGACCAATTAACATAATGTTATAAACCGAAGGAAAATATTCTTAACCAATGAACATTATATTCTAAAGTAATGAACATAATGTTCTAAACCTAATTTGACATAATATCAAATCATTGAGCATTGGACCAATTAACATGATGTTCTAAACAAAAGAAATTCATGTTCTAAACTAGTGAAAATTATATTCTTAACTAGTGAACATCATGTTCTAAACTTATAAACTTGATGTTCTAAACCATTGAACATAATGTTCTAAACTTATGAACTTGATGTTCTAAACCATTGAACATAATGCTCTAAACCATAATTTAACAAAATGTTCTAAACTATTGAACTTGTGTTTGGGTATGAACTCAATGTTCTAAACCAATGAACTCAATGTTCTAAACCATTGAACTCAATGTTCTAAACCTATAAACTTTATGTTCTAAACCAATTAACACAATGTTCTAAAACAATGAAATCAATGTTATAAACTACTGAACATAATGTTCTAACGCAATGAACTCAGTCTTCTAACCCAGTGAACTCAATGTTCTAAACTAACAAACATAATGTTCGAAACCAATGAAGTCAATTTTCTAAACCAATAAACATATTGTTGTAAACTAATGAACAGAATAACCATTAAACTCAATGTTCTAAACCAATGAACATTATGTTCTAAACTAATGAACATAATGTTCTAAACTAGTGAACACAATGTTCTAAATTAATGGATTATGTGTTTTAAACTAATGACCCATAGTGTTTGGGTAGTTTCTTCATTGACCCATAGTGTTTGGGTATAGTTAGGAAACTCGTGTTTGGGTCTGATGTTCGAAACCAGTGAACTTGACTTTCTAAACCAGTGTACTCAATGTTCTTAACTAGTGAACATTGTGTATAGTTAGGAAACTTGCCTAAGCTTATCTTCTTTTGTACTATTTTATATATATGATGTTTTAAACAAATTAACTCAATGTTTTAACCAGTTC
Source organism: Dysphania ambrosioides (assembly GCA_026401315.1). NCBI lineage: Eukaryota > Viridiplantae > Streptophyta > Magnoliopsida > Caryophyllales > Amaranthaceae > Dysphania > Dysphania ambrosioides. The sequence continues at coordinate 12,509,215 of CM048665.1, read as the reverse complement.
CTTCTAAATGGTTGATATAATGTTCTAAACTACAATGATTTATATAATGTTCTAAACTATAATGATTGATATAATGTTCTAAACTAACGCTAGTCAGTTGTATTATTTGAATGTTTTAATTTTCATTTACGATGTACTAAACTCTTATTGAAATGTTCTTACCTTTATGTAGGAGCGATTAAAGACAACCAATTGATACTCCCAAAAAGCGAAAAGCTGTTGATGTTGCTTTCAATAAGCAACAAAAGAAGAAAAAGGAGATCCCTAAAAACCCCAAACCCATCAAGAAAAGGAATGCCCTTAACCAACGAATTCCATCGAAGTAATTCATAACCGATGTCTTGGTTGACCTCTCTGACCAACACAAAGAAGCAATCAGAAATATAGGCTTTGAGGACTTCCTACAGGTAGATTTGGATGGTCATAAATCTATCTTCGGTGCAGAACTAGTGAATTGCTTCAATGAAGATAGATCTACTTTGGTACTCTCCCATGACCAGGAGATACCAATATCAGTTGAAGATGTCCACCTAGTTTATGGTCTTCCCATTGGAGGGACCCATATTCTTGAAAAGGAATTTAAAGACCAAGACACAAAGGCAAAAGAATTTTTGCATAGCTGGAGAAATACCTTTGGCATTACTACTGGGAGTCCTATAAACTTAGCCCTCATTGCTAGAATAGAGGAGCTAAAAGAAAAGGATGTGTGCGACGAGTTCTTGTGGAACTTTGTTGTAGCTGCTATCAATTGTTGTGTTAAATCCACAACAAACCGTTTAGTCAACATTAAGTTCTTGTCCTACTGCGAAGACATAAGTAGTATCAAGACACTGAATTGGTGTGAATTCACCTACAAGTACATGGTCCAATTAATAAGTGATTGGAAAAATGGTGATGCGTTTTTCACTGGTCCACTACCATTTTTACTTGTAAGTCTCAATTTTTTTTGCTTGTTATTATTGGTCTCACTATTGTTCTAGAAATATAGTGGAATGTTCTAAATACTTGTGCTATTTGTTCTAAACAATTTCACTTATTGTTCTACAGATTTCTTACTTTGATCGCCTCAAAAGAGGCAGTGTTGTTAACCTAAGGCAATTCCCTTTGATTGGAGTCTGGAAGAAGGAGTTGATCCAATCAAGAATGAAAATTGAACTCGCAAGAGGCTTTGGGAAAGGGATCATTCTTGACAGAATGATCAAAGCGGAGAATGCCAATCCTGCATCTTCTGCTCCAGAAGACGTGCTTGTGAGTTCATTTTAAACATTTTAATATTATGGCATGTGTTCTTCTAAAAAGTTATGTTTAAATTCTTACACTAATGAATTAGATACTATTCTTCTAAAATAGGCAAATTGTTCTAATATGTTCTTCTTCATCCGTATAGGGTTTCTTGAACAACTTTTCTAATGTGGCAAAGGCTCTTGCTTCCAATGTCAACGACATGTACTCTATGCTTGACAAAGAAAGCACCTTATTGGGAAGAATCGAAGTAAGAGACGAAATGAGTACTCTTATTTCCAACATCTGGAACAAGTACACCTCGATACAAAGCACTCAGCTCCCAGATTTAATGAGTAGTCCTACCATACTCAGCCAAGACCAGCATCTATTTAACGAGCCAGCTTTTATGCAAGAGCTCAACGATGTAATGGGTAGGGCTTGGGAAAGATATCAACCTAAGGATGTGGTTGTTTCATCCCACCCTACCTTTGACCTTTTTTCTAAGTCATAGACAGTGTCCCCTCTCCGTCATCTTATTACAACTCCCCCAGCTTCCCCTGTCCCCAACCCCACTGATGCACAATTTATAACACCTCCTGATTCACCTGCCCCACCTGTTACTGATTCCCCAGCTCAAGCAGTTGCTTCTACGCCTACTCTCCCTGAACATTATGCTGCATCGAACCTAGAAATGAAAGAGCAAATACACAAATTAATGCAGTCAATTGTGCATGATATTCCGAAGGAAAGGTAATCATTCTCTATTATAATGGTTAATTTCATAAATTCTTACTATAATGAACATATAATTGCACTCGTATAATTTCATAAATTCACACATTTCAAAACCAACATTATATAGTAGAATGGTTAATTTGGAAAATATTTAGTAATCAACATAATATACTGTAATGTTTTAGAACTTGATGTTCTAAACTGGTGAACTTGATGTTCTAAACTAGTGAACTTGATGTTCTAAACTAGTGAACTTAATATTCTAAACTAGTGAACTTGATGTTCTAAGCTAGTGAACTTAATATTCTAAACTAGTGAACTTGATATTCTAAGCTAGTAAACTTGATGTTCTACTATTCTATTTAATTGAATACTCTGACCCACTTATAGGTCTGAGCAAGACGTTGTGGTTAGGTTGAATGAAAAAGAACCACAACGTGGAAAAAGATGTCCATATAACCTTCCTTTATATCTACGCTCCCCATTCATGGTAGAGAATGAAACGACTTTGAAAAGAGTCAATGCAGCCCAACGAACAGTTGCTGAATATGCATTTTCAGAAGGCCCGGTAGGTACATGTTCTAATATTATGATCAGTTGTTCTAAACACTACGTTTAATGCTCTAATTCTTAACACTGGTATTCTTACATTCGAATACCGTTCTAAACTTATGTTTTTCTTTATCCCCATGACTATAAGCAAGGAGTTGTACAATGATAATCAAACCTGGATCAGCAGGGAAGACATAATGTCACTTACATATGACAATTTGATCATGAACAACATCATTGATTCATGGGCCTATATTTTGAACATTAAGAATAGAAGGAGAAACCCTAAATCAAAGAACAGATTTTTCTTCACCCCTGAGCTTTGGGTAAGTTGTTCTTTTAATAATTTTAATTATCTCCTTCCCATCAATTTGGGTGAATGTGGTTCTAAATTATCTATATTTTGTATATTACAGATCATATTATGCAGTGATAGGTACTTCCCTGCGTCCACTCCTTTCGAAGAAAAATTCCAAGCCTTTGCAACAAGAATGGAGAGCAAACTCGAACACTCCAATGTCACAACCCTTGACAAAATACAATGGTAAGAACAATAACTTTCACTAGGAAAATAATTTTTTAATTACACTATAAACTATATGTTCTTTTGATTACTATATTTTTAGGTGTTCTTCCCAATAGTAGCCTTCGAATACTATTACTTATTCTGTTTCAACTTCATCACAAAGGGAATCGACGTAATTGAAAACAAATTCTTGGAGAAGGGAATCTCGTTTACCTCGAAATACAAAAACTACCACAAGACAATGGTAACTGTTTATTTACCTCAAGGGAATATCTATTGTTCTACTAATCTTACAATACACTACAACTTTAATTACTATATTGTTCCATTCTTATAAAAACTATCTATATGTTCTAAACCAATGAACTGAGTGTTCTAAACCAATGTACATCATGTTCTAAACCAGTCAAGTCAATGTTCTAAACCAATGAACATAATGTTCTAAACCAATGAACTCAATGTTCGAAACCAATGAACTCAATGTTATAAACCAAATGTAACTAGTGTTCTAAACCAGTGAACTTAATGTTCTAAACCAATGAACATAATGTTCTAAACCAATGAACTCAATGTTCTAAACGACTGCACATATAATGTTTTAAAAATATGAACTCAATTTTCATATTGTTCTAAGAATAAATCTTATTGTTCTAAATATTTACTTGTGTATCATTATAGGATTCTATACTGCTCTTGCATTGTTCTAACCTTATGTTACAATTTTTGTTATAACACAGGCCAAAGCCTTTGGTAGATTTTTAATAGAGAAACAGATGGGCAATGGTGAACTCGTGTCTACTTTTAAAACTTCATTGAAAAAAATGAAATGGAGGGACAACAAGAACGCAAATGATTATGGAGTGTTCATTTTAAAGCACATGGAAACATACCAAAATCAAAGTGCTTCACAAAGGGACATAGGACTGGAAGCTACTGATGTAAGTTACTAGTGTATAGAGTACACTAAGTACTTTGAATTATTGAAATTTCCATTCTGACACATTGATTTCCTTTCCTTATCTGTTTCAGTCTGAAATGCTTAAGAAATTACGCATTGAATTCTGCGGAAGAATCTTGACAAGCAATGAGAATCAAGTTCAAAAATTAGTAATTTCTAAGTCAAAAGTATGGGCAAAGGATCAGCTGAAACATCAGGATGAATCGTGATGATGATTGGGGGAACTACAACAATGATTGATTGATTTAATTTCAAGGAACTCTATGAACAACACTACTAACATTATATTACTATATTCACAACTACTTTTTTATTCATCAAATATTACTTTGATGTGGTTAATTCTCAACATTTTTATTTTATGGTCATATTCGTAGATTTGTGGATATATTGTTCTAAACTAGTGGGTTGTTCCAAATCTCCTACATCATGTTCTAAACCAATAAGTACAGTGTTATAAAGCAACTAACTCAATGTTCTTAACCAGTGAACATAATGTTGAAATATTAAACCACTAAACATCATGTTCTAAACTAATGAACATCGGGTTCTAAACTGTTGAACGTAATGTTCTAAATTAGTTATATAATGTTATAAACTAGTGAATACTCTGGCCTTGTTCATTACCAACGAATATAGTGTTCCAAACCAATGAATATAATGTTATAAAGCATTGAATCAATGACCATCATGTACTAAACCATTGAATACAATGTTTTAAAGTATTGAACATAATGTTTAATGTATTGACCATAATGTTCTAAAGCACTTTGACATAATTTTCAAAAAGAACCCAACATTCTAAATACAATTCAAACCAAGTCTCAAAATATTCTATTTGGACAATTTCGGATATCATGATATCCGAGTTCCCCACACCCTCGACATAACCTTTTTCTCTTTTGGCATTGCTCAATTGCTTTTTCCTTATCGCCCTTCAATCTTTTCGAAGTAGTTCCACTGATTTTTTCGCTCCCAATGTGCACACCAGTCCCTTTATTTTTCGAAATTTTTGGAGGTCTAACCACTATTTCACAGGGAGTGCTAGACCCGATCAACAACTCAAGAACCAGTGATTTACTACGCTCGTCCTCACTTTCATCTGCGAATCTTCTTTTCTCTTCCAAACTCACCCTATACTCTTGTAAATACTTAATGAAGTCACCCATTTCTTCATTATTTCCTTTAACCAAACTAACGCAACTATGAATCTCGGACCATAAATCATTGAACAAGCGCTTCCTATCGTCACCACTTGAACAACATCCCATCTCCTTACCATACCCATCAAAGATTGGTTGTCTCATAGCCATTGTTGTCCACCTGTTCAAAACATATTGATTTGGAATTCTATCTAACTTCTTTGCCTTCCAAATCCATATCATATGTCTGCATGGAATTCCCTGCCTACAAAACAACTTACAAGAACACCTCGTATCTTAATTACTACTATCCATAAGAACCTCACAAGTCCTTCCACCATTACATTCACTAACTTTTGCAATTTCTAACCCATTTTCCATCCTTAACTCCTCTACATCACATTCATAACAAGCACTTATAACTTCCACTTGAAACTCATAAAAAACATTAATGGTATATAACTGAGAACCATGTCTTTCAATCTCCATTGGAGTCTTATATTCTGGATGCTTGTGCTGAGAATCGTAATCATTTTGTGCTTGAGTTTGTCTTTGTGCATCCATGGCACTTTCAAACCTCATCAAAAACTCTACTAGAGATACATGTGGATTAACAAAGGATGAGAAGAAATTATTTTCACTTTCAGACCTTGATGTAGTTCTCATAATACCGCCCATAAACAAATCTCTAAAGTACGCCGGAATCCACTTTGATCTCATTTCAAACATTAAACGAAGCCACTCATGATCTTCTAAGTGAAAATCAACTAGCATCTTGTTTCATTTATCTTCAAATTCCTTTGGTTCAATTTCTAAGTTCCATACACAATCACTGATTATCTTTAGAAAATCAGTTTCATGGGTAATACTTCTCCCAATCTTATCAGGCATCTTTTTCATAATATGCCACATACAAAATCTATGCTCACACTTTTCAATTACATTACTTACCGCAATCTTCATCACGGGATCTTGATCAGTAATTAAAGACGACGATTCCTTATGATCCATTGCTTTTAAGAATGTTCTAAATAGCCATTCAAAAGATATTACATCTTCTTTGGCTATAAACCTAGCAGCAAAGGTAACACTTCTCTTATGATGATCAACCCCAGTGAAAGGCCCAAACACCATATTATACCTGATAATAACCAAAAAATGCCAGTGTTAAACAACAAATTTGGGACTTTGAACAGTACATTTGGGACTAATAAAAATACCTGTTAGTTTGATAAGTTGTATCAAATGAAACCATATCCCCAAAACGACTATAATTTTTCCTACATATAGGATCGGCCCATTGAGCCATACACAGGCAATCATCATCATCGATATGATAATCGAAATTAGCAAACCAAATTAACTTTTTTCTCTTGAAATTATCCACAAACATTTGTGCATCAGCCCCTTCAATGTACGCCTTCAAGTCCCTATGAAAATTTTTGAAATCACACTTAGAGCCACCTACGTTCTCATAACCACCAACGTATTCTTTCATCATTCTAAACGTTCTCACAGGACCAACGTTAACCTGTGTACATAATAAAATGTAACTTTACAACAATATTCATAAACCAAGTATACTATAATTATCAACAATGAGATGTTCACATTTTGAATAATTAATTGAATACTTTGGAAAAATAATATACAAACTTAGAACATTCCTATATATATATACTACCTTCGAATTATCAACAATCATCTTCTTGTGTAAAATGTTCAAATTTCTTCTCGCCTTTTGAAAATGTACCGAATTTGATGAATAAAGGGAATGGATATGTCTTTCATCAATATTAAATACAACATAACCCCCATCAATGCAAACCTTCAACACCATACGTGCTTTGTATCCATCACGAGTGACCAAACTTCTCCTAACTACACTTCTATCTTCCCCTTCATTTTCACTTCTCATATCTTGCAAATTACTCGTCTTTTTAGACTTATATCCAGCTTTATTACACACAAAATATTGAAAACTAACAACGCCATTCTTCCTTCTTTTTTTAGTTGATTTTCTTACGTAAAAACCAACCCAACTTGCATATGCCTCATAAAATGAAAACCCTTCATCAATACTTGAAAATTTCATGCCCTCATACGGTTTTAACTTGCTAGAGCAAATTGGGATCCATACTTTGGAACCTCCCGCGTACACACAGGTATCACTTCTGATGTATTACCCCTATTTTCATTATGATCACTACAATTCTCTTCATTGCCCATTGCCTACAAAAACCATAGTAACTACTCCTCAGAACAATAAATGTCCGAATAAACTAAGATATTATATCATAAAATTCCAAATGTTCAACATCCAAAAAATATAAAAATATTCAAACATCACTAAATGAACATCATGTTCTCAACTTGCAAACACATTGTTCTAAACCAAAGAACATCATGTTCTAACTTTGTGGACATAATGTTCTAAATTATTGACCATAATGTTCTTTAATTTCCAAACAGTTTGAAGGTCATTTCCAAACTACTGAATATCATGTTCTAAACTAGTGAACACCATGTTCTAACTTAGTGAACTTGATGTTCTAAACCATTGAACATATAATTGTACTCAAATATTTTCATAAATTCAATCATTTAAAAACCAACACAATATACTATAATGGTTAATTTCTAATTCAAAACGCTAGGTAATTAGTTTAAAATAGTATGGTGGGCATTTCCAAACTACTAAACACCATGTCCTAAATTAGTGAACTTGATGTTCTAAATTATTGAACTTAATGTTCTAAACTATTGAACATATAATTGTACTTGTATAATTTCATAAATTCACACATTTCAAAACCAACATAATATACTATAATGGTTAATTTCTAATTCTAAACGCTAGGTAATTAGTTTAAAATAGCTTGGTGGGCATTTCCAAACTACTGAACATCATGTTCTAAACTAGTGAACTTGATGTTCTAAACCATTGAACATATAATTGTTCCAAACTAATGAACATCATAATCTAAACTAGTGAACACCATGTTCTATATTATTGAACTTGATGTTCTAAACTATTGAACTTGATGTTCTAAAGTATTGAACATATAATTGTACCCGAATAATTTCATAAATTCAAACATTTAAAAACCAACCTAATATACTGTAATGGTTAATTTCTATTTCTAAACGCTAGGTAATTAGTTTAAAATATTTTGGTGGGCATTTCCAAACTACTAAACACCATGTCCTAAATTAGTGAACTTGATGTTCTAAACTAGTGAACACCATGTTTTATATTATTGAACTTGATGTTCTAAACTATTGAACTTGATTTTCTAAACCATTGAATATATAATTATACTCTAATAATTTCATAAATTCACACCTTTAAAAACCAACATAATATACTATAATGGTTAACATCTAATTCTAAACGCTAGGTAATTAGTTTAAAACAGTTTGGTGGCCATTTCCAAACTAATGAACATCATCTTCTAAACTAGTGAGCACCATGTTCTAAATTATTGAATGTGATGTTCTAAACTATTGAACATAATGTTCTAAACTATTGGACATATAATTGTACTCGAATAATTTTATAAATTCACACATTTAAAAACCAACCTAATATACTATAATGGTTAAATTCTAATTCTAAACACTAGGTAATTAGTTTAAAACAGTTTGGTGGCCATTTACAAACTAATGAACATCATGTTCGAAATTAGTGAATACCATGTTCTAAATTATTGAACGTGATGTTCTAAACTATTGAACGTGATATTCTAAACTATTGAACATAATGTTCTAAACTATTGAACATATAATTGTACTCAAATAATTTCATAAATTCACACATTTAAAAACCAACCTAATATACTATAATGGTTAAGTTCTAATTCTAAACGCTAGGTAATTAGTTTAAAACAGTTTGGTGGCCATTTCCAAACAAATGAACATCATGTTCTAAATTAGTGAACTTGATGTTCTAAATGAGTGAACATGATGTTCTAAAGTATTGAACTTGATGTTCTAAACCATTGAACATATAATTGTACTCGAATAATTTCATAAATTCACACATTTAAAAACCAACATAATATACTATAATCGTTAATTTCTAATTCTAATTGCTAGGTAATTAGTTTAAAATAGTTTAGTGGTCATTTCCAAACTACTGAACATCATGTTTTAAACTAGTGAACACCATGTTCTAAATGAGTGAACTTGATGTTCTAAACTATTGAACTTGATGTTCTAAACCTCGGCAGACAGAAATTAATAAATGTTATATTTTCGTAATTCTTGACTAATATTCTAAACTACTATACAGAATATTCTATAAGATTCAGTAATGTTCTAAACAATTGACCATATAATTGTACTCCTATAATTATTCGTTTCATTTCCACTCAATTACAATCATCATTTCCACTCGAATACATAATTTCCATTTGTATACATAATTTCCAAATGAATACTTGTACTCATTTCTAGAACAGTGAATGTAAAACATTTCCCACTCATTTTAATACAACACAATTTAACACTTTCACAAACAAACTAACAAGAATCACAAAATTAAAAGAGGTGCAAAAAAAAAATTACCTTGAATGAGAAGAGAGCTCTTGCTAGGAAAAATAAATGAGAAATCGATGCACAATAATGAAGAAAAGGATGAAACATGCAAGTCTAATAAGGAAGAACAGGGTGAAACACGTAAAAATAAATAGCATGACTTGTAAGTATAATAATTACCGAAATAGCAAACACGCAAAGTCACTGTCCAGCAAAATAAAGTACAAAATTTTTCTGAAGCACTCTGCCAGCCAACTATTTTTTACACAATGTCTGGATATTTACAGATTTGCAATCCATTTCTTAAGCATTTTCAGCCCTAGATAATCAACCATCCAAGGGTGTAAGATGGGTTCTCACCAAAAAGGAGTTCTCACATAAGGGGAGGGTTCTCACATGATCCCTCCCCTATATATATATATCTTGTTGAAATTCGATTTCCATAACTTTGATCCATTTTTGCAAACTATAGAAACTAAAATAATTTTATAAGAAAATTAGGTTAATCAACTAAATTTATATATAGTATCATCAATATAAAACTTGAATAAAAAATAATATTCTTTTTAGACTACATTGTTTTTGCTAAAAGTGATTTTTGTATTCTTAGGTCATCTACAAGGTAATTAAGTTCATTTCTACTTGATAGTGAGTAAATATGTTAGAAGTAAAAAAAAAACAAAAAAGAGGTTTTAAAGGATGAGATACCGCGCACTAGATTAAACTTACCTTCGAAATATATCAAACATTACAATTTCAAATTGTCTATGTACTTAATGAAAAAGCATGCACTAACTATTTAAACATCATAATAGCAAATAATAGACTAGGATATATCAATAGATAGTGACATTATAATATAAAAGCATCATAACTATTGAAATTTTTTGATGTGTTGCAAATCCTATTACATGAAACCCATACAAATATAAACAGAAATTCATAATTTAATATTACTTTGGAAGGAAGACTAACAATAACATCTTAGATATTTTTCCTGACCAAGTCCATTATTCTCGCTTTTGATAGCTGTTCAACTTCCTCTATAGATCATTGTTAAACAAAAGACATATGCACACATAAATTAGTAATCGGACAATTTAAAAGTTCAATTGATAATAAATCAATGATAATTACGTATTTGTCTAAGCATAGGAAGGAAAAATAATAAAACTTAAGTTTATGATTCTACAAAAACTCCGGTTTTCATTCTATGATTCAGGTTGAAAACGAATACATCAATAATCATTAGCACAATCACTACTTTACCAGAAGGATCCATTGACAAAACCAACCTATCAACAAACTCATGTCTCCATAATTAACATAGAGTTATCAACAAAGCGTACATGTCGAGAATTTATAAAATATTGTCATGACAACATGTATTCGAAGGTCCACGTGCTTTGAAATGGTTCTCAGTTATGATGAAGGCTTATAATGCATATAAATTAGATAGATAATGCATAAGCGGTATCAATTAGGAATTCTCCTTTACCATATAGTAAGTAAATAAAAAGACATTAAATTGTAGGGTATGTCCAATAAGGTATTATATAGTAAGGATTTTCAATTGTTTTCAATGAAGACATTTGAAAATCACTATTATTTAAATTTGTTAGTCATATTAACACAATAATATATCGGTCAGAGATGTAAATTTAATTTATATTTGGATTTTTGTTCTATTGTAAGATGTTTTATAACCGTATCACCAAGGAATTTTGGTGAAGGAAAACTGGCTTTGTAATGTATCAACAATCAAATATGCATACAACTAATGTTTTGAACATAAAATCCTATTGTCATTCTCATTATACCAGTTTTCTATGTTATCCACCCATTTATTTAACACTTTCACCTTTAAAACTCTCCGTCACTCCGACCACGGGGATGCTCAATCAGGCCAGTAACTTTGATTTGATTCTCTTTAATCTCCAGCTTTATTGTTGCGAAAGTTCCAACGTAAAAAGGTTCCACTTCAATGTCTTTATTTCTAGCAACTCAATTAGTAATTTAGATTTGATATTTTCTATGTACTCGCATTTCAATAAAGTTTCATGACGGATCCAGAAAAAAATAGAAAAGAAAAATGATAAACATGAACAGCCATATATCCTGGAGAATGTAGAAAGATTAAGTTAACAAATAGATAAGATTAAAATAAGATAAGGTAACAAGAAGGATTAAGATAAACAAAAGATAAGATTAGTATTAGATAAACTTAGAGAAAAGATAGAGCTTGATATATCTGAAATCAGGAGGAAACTGTTAGTATATAAGCCATTCAAAGGTTGTACAAAAGAATCATCAAGAAATACAAAATTACAATCTCAATATGGTATCAGGAGCCAAAGGTGTTTTCCTGGGTTAACACTAATCAAGCTTCATCATTTACCATCCATAGCTTACCTGATGTCAGACGACAAAACCAACAAAAATAACGAGGTGATTGAATCACCAGTCACCATAAACCAGTTGTGGCAATTGCTACAGCAATTAAATCCCAACAAACCTGGTCAGGAAACTAGCAACCAGGCGGTGTGCTTGAGTGAAAAACTCAATCATGCAAATTATACAAAATGGTCCAAGCTTATGCACTTAGCCATAGGCGGGCGAGGCAAGCTCAATCACATCATTGCCGCCCCACCAACACCAGATGACCAAAGCTACACAAGATGGAAACAACATGACTCTATGGTTTTCTCTTGGATCATTGAAAACATAGAATCAGAATTAGTCCAACAATTTTTGGACTATCCAACGGCAAAGGAACTATGGCAGGGAATCGAAACCCTATACGGCAGTGGATATGATGGCCTGCAGGTGTCTGACCTAACGGTCAGGGCAAACACAATGAAACAAGGAAAAGATTCAATCGAATCCTACTATGGGAAACTAGTAACCGTTTGGAAGGAGATCGACAGACGGGTACCGAATCCCATGAAACATGTAGAAGATATAAGCATATACAACGAACTCACAAAGCAAAATAGGCTATACCAATTTCTAGCAGGAATCAATGATACCTTCGACGATGACCGACGAGATATACTCAACAAAAAACCACTCCCAACAGCAGAAGAAGCATATGGTACAATTAGAAGAGAGGTAGCAAGGAGGATGATACTCACCAGAGGAGATGAAGGAGGCATACCTGGGGTTGGAAGTGGGCTAGCCACCAGGTCTAAATATGGGCGAACCCAGACCCGACGCGAAGGAGAAGGAAAAACCCAGATCCGACGCGAAGGAGACGACAAAAGTCATCTTCGATGCACCCATTGTGGTGGGAGCAAACATACTAGAGAGGGGTGCTTCCAGTTGATAGGTTACCCCGAGTGGTGGGGGAATTACAAGCTCGCAAACCCGGAGGAAAGGCCGGTAAACCTCCGGTGGAGCAAAGGCGAACCGAGGGACAGAGGCGACAAGGAAAAGGGAGTGCACTAGAAGCACGTAGCAAATCTGAGCAAGCAACCAGAGGAGAAGAAGTGACCCAAGTCACCGGCGAAGAGGAGCACGAAACAACCGAAGGTAAATATGAAGTGAGTGAGGGAGGAAGAGAAAGGGGAGTGAAAATGGCGGACAAGGGGGCTAGGGTAACTGAAGTGAGTGAGGGAGGAAGAGAAAGGGGAGTGAAAACGGCGGACAAGGAGGCTAGGGCAACTGAAGTGAGTGAGGGAGGAAGAGAAAAGGGAGTGAAAACGGCGGACAAGGAGGCTAGGGCAACCGAGGTAAGTGAAGAGAGAAAAGGGAGCAAACCCTTATTTATGCGTGACCTAGGCCCAAACTCACAACGCAAGCCCAATCATTTCCGCCCAGAAACGAGCCCCAAACCCCCTAATAGTACGGGTTGTTGTAGCCTAACGAAAAACTCGAAGGGAAAAAACAACAAATGGATCATTGATTGTGGGGCTACCGATACTATGACACATGACCCGAATGACTTTGTTACATTCACAACTCCGAAAAAAACCCTCATTCAAACGGCGAATGGAGTGTGTTCGGGTTGAAAGGGGAGGATCAATTGAAATATTTCCGAATTTTATTTTGGAAAATTGCTTACTTGTACCTGAATTATCTCACAAACTACTTTCTGTTAGTCAATTAACAAGAGAACTCAGTTGCACTGTTCTAATGAGTTCTGATCTATGCTTGATAGAGGATCTTCAGACAAGGGCGATCATTGGGCATGGTACTGAGAAGGAAGGTCTTTACTATGTAGATGTGGGGTCTCAAAATGGTTATGCAGCGCTTGCTCGCGGATCAGTAGAACAGCAACTCTGGATGTGGCATAGACGACTTGGACATCCATCCTTAGGGTACTTAAAACATCTTTTCCCTACTCTTAGAGGTTCCAAAATAAGTTTGAACTGTGAATCATGTGTTTTAGCTAAAAGTCACAAACATTCATATTTTTCTAGTACTAGCCGTGTTAAGAAACCGTTTATGTTAGTGCATTCTGATGTTTGGGGTCCAGCACCTAACAATGGGCCTCATGACTTAGCATATTATGTTTTGTTTATTGATGATTGCACTCGTATGAGCTGGGTTTTCTTTCTAAAACACAAATCTGAGGTATTTAATGTCTTTGTTAATTTTTACAATATGATCCTTACCCAATTTCAAACTCAAATACGTACCCTCAGAACAGACAATGGGGGTGAATATATTAATCAGAATATGAAACAGTTCTTCTCTACCCATGGACTAATTCACCAGACTACCTGCCCAGATACACCACAACAAAATGGAATTGCAGAACGAAAAAATCGAACTTTACTGGAAATGACAAGGGCTATTATGTTTGAGTCAAATGTTCCATCCCATTTTTGGCCTGAGGCAATTGCTACAGCCAATTACATGACTATTCGTCTCCCTACTAGAAGTCTAAACTACGAAACACCTCTTGACACTCTTCATAACCTATTACCAACTGCACCCACACACTCCCTTCCTCCACGAGTCTTTGGGTGTACAGTATATGTTCATCTCCCTGGCCAAAACAGAAATAAATTACAAGCTCGGGCTATCAAATGCATATTTGTTGGCTATGGGGTGTATCAAAAGGGGTATCGATGCCTTGACCCAGTCAAAAATCATATGTATGTTACTATGGATTGTAACTTCTTTGAATCACAATACTACTATCCCCATCTTAGCCGTCAGGGGGAGACACCGATTGAGAGCCTAAGATGGCTATCTTATCCAGGGAAAGCTCATACTGATCCAAAAGAGCAAGTAGGCCACACCACCGAGACTGCCCCTGCGTGGGTACAGCCACCTTCTCAGTCTATCCCAGCCCAAGCTGAAGATTCTAGTGGTTTGGTAAGTACAGAAAATACTTGTGAAAACTCGGATTCTCCTAACTATGTTTTTCAGGAGAACAAAATGAATTCTTGCGAGGTTAATGAGCCCCCAAAGTATCAGTTGCCTCCAAGAAGTACACGAGGGGTTCCTCCAAAACGATATGATCCTGAGTATGAGTCACAGAGGTCAAAATATCCTGTAAAACAGAGTGCAGGGCATTTATCTAAAATGGCCCTAGCCTTTAATATGGGTCTATACTCCACCACGACTCCTAAAACTGTTGAGAAGGCTCTAAAAGATAAGTTATGGAAGAAGGCTATGCAAGACGAAATCGATGCGCTAGAAAAAAATGAGACATGGGAAAAATGCTCAATCCCAAGAGGAAAGAAGGCAGTAGGTTGTAAATGGGTGTTCACTATTAAGTATAAATCTGATGGAAGCATTGAAAGATACAAAGCAAGACTTGTTGCCAAGGGGTATACGCAAGTATATGGGATTGACTATTCTGAGACTTTTTCACCAGTGGCTAAGATTGACACCATCAGGGTATTGTTCTCAATAGCATCAAACAAAGACTGGTCCCTCCATCAGTTTGATGTAAAAAATGCCTTTTTACACGGAAAAATATCTGAAGAAGTATACATGGAGCCTCCTCCAGGTTTCTCAAAAGGCTTTTTAGAAGGTGAAGGATGCAAGTTGAAGAAAGCTTTGTATGGGTTAAAACAGTCTCCGAGAGCATGGTTTGGACGATTTACTGTGGCCATGAAGAGTTTCGGATATAGACAGAGTAACTCAGATCATACATTATTTCTGAAGAGAAGAGGTGGTCTGATTACATGCTTAATTATTTATGTAGATGACATGATTATTACTGGTGATGATAAAGAAGAAATTCAGCTGTTGAAGGAAAATCTCTCACGAGAATTTGAGATGAAAGATCTAGGGAACCTCAAATACTTCCTTGGGATTGAAGTTCTTAGGTCGAAACAAGGAATCTTTATTTCTCAAAGAAAGTATATCCTAGATCTATTGACTGAGATAGGGATGATAGACTGTAAACCTGCTGATACACCGATGGTAGTAAATCATGGGTTGCAAATTGATGAAGCCGCTGATGTGGTAGATCAGGGAAGGTATCAAAGGCTCGTAGGTAAACTTATCTACTTATCACATACTCGCCCTGATATTGCATACGCAGTTGGAGTAGTAAGCAGATTTATGCACAAACCCCAAGCTCAACACATGGATGCGGTTTATAGAATTTTGAGGTATCTAAAGGGAACACCAGGGAAAGGAGTAATGTTTAGAAAGAATGAACACTTGAAACTCCAGGCCTATACCGATGCAGATTGGGCAGGAGACAGGGATAGTAGAAAATCCACCTCTGGCTACTTTACACTTGTTGGTGGGAATCTGATAACTTGGAGAAGTAAGAAACAAAAAGTTGTTGCATTGTCTAGTGCTGAGGCAGAGTTTCGAGGAATTGCAAAAGGTGTTGCTGAAATTCTCTGGCTAAAGAAGCTTCTCACCGAACTTGGCTTTCCCCCCGAGAATCACAGTGAGATCCTATGTGATAATAAGGCGGCAATCAGTATTTCGGAGAATCCTGTTCAACATGATAGAACTAAACATGTTGAGGTGGACAGACACTTCATTAAAGATAATTTGGAAGCTGGAATGATCAATCTTGTGTTTGTTCGTACGAGTGAGCAGTTGGCAGATATTCTAACAAAAGCGATAGGAGTTAAGATGTTCGAAGGAATTTTGTACAAGTTGGGTGTTGAGAATCTCACAACCAACTTGAGGGGGAGTGTAGAAAGATTAAGTTAACAAATAGATAAGATTAAAATAAGATAAGGTAACAAGAAGGATTAAGATCAACAAAAGATAAGATTAGTATTAGATAAACTTAGAGAAAAGATAGAGCTTGATATATCTGAAATCAGGAGGAAACTGTTAGTGTATAAGCCATTCAAAGGTTGTACAGAAGAATCATCAAGAAATACAAAATTACAATCTCAATAGAGAATTGGGGAATTAAAATTGGAGAATTGGGTATGCATACCTTAACAACATTGAAGGAACTAAACTGGGAATAAATGAGCAACCGAATTGAGGAAGACAATAGAGGATGACGAATTAGAGCACGAAGCTAAAGGGAGTACACGCTGCGTGCAGCAGTTTTTTTCTTTCACAAACGGTCAGGGAATCTAATGGATATATTGGAGGTGCATGCTCACTAATGCCATTTTCGTTGTTTCAATGAAACTAGGAAACGTGACACGATAAGATACAGTTCCATTTCCATTGTTTCTTTAAAATATGTGACACAAATAGTTAAAACAATTTGCATAATTTCTAGCATGTGTGGGACGCAAATACTTGAGCCAACAACATTTGCATCGTCTGCTTAATATGTGTGACCCAAAATAGCTTAGAGAGTTCCATTTTTTCTAACTATAAGTCGATACAACGCCACGCCATGACAATTCACGACAGTTCCATCTTTTCTAATAGGGATTATACTTTATTTGCATTACTTGTAGAAAAAACGACTCAAATAGGGTGACACAATTGAGCTTTTTTGTACTAATATGAATATTGGTGGCACAACATTATGCCAAAATTTAATTGGGGACTTTGGCCCTTCATCTACTAGATCCATCGCCACGACAATTCAGGTAGAGAGAATGACTTTTTTTTACCTTATAGTGCCCAAGTTATTTTCTCAGTTTTAGTGACCTTTTTTAATTGTTATTGTTGCCTTTTTTTTTACGTAACATAACATGTACTGGATCTTACTAATTCAAGGGATAAAATATTCTCTTGTCCTACACATTTTATGTGCCCTTCTCTTTGGATATATATTTGTGTGTATATAACATAAAGTAAGAAGGGTCACTAAAATAAGAAGGATTAGAAGACGTCTTGCCCTTCATCCTTAAATCCAACTCATGACTTTTCACGTATACATAATAATTCTCTTTTAACTTATATTGATCAATTAATATTTTTCCACATATAGTAACTTTTTCCGGTGTTATAGTGACATTTGTTTTTTAATGAAAAAATCAAGAACAAATTAAACTGAAAAAATCTATTTATTAAACTTGGGCGTGACAAGGTAAATAAACTAGTTTTTGGTCAAAAGAATAATATTGATTCAGGATCTGAAGGGAGTGTATATTGATATATATCCAACAAATACAAAGATGAGAATACGTGAATTGGACATACTCCGTATAGTAAAAAGCGTGCCTTCACTCCTATAACTTTTATCCTCTCGTCACTAGAGTTGTCAAAATTAGACTCGACCCGATAAGTTACCCAAAACCGATCCGGATCCGACTTGATTATGACCCGAAAAGTGAACCCGAAAACCGACCTAACCCGACCTGAAGTTAACCCGAAACCGATTTGACCCGATATTCAAAGACCCAAACCCGATCCATGTCCGACCCATTACAGACCCGACCCGTTACACACCCGACCCGAAACCGATTCAAACCGACACATAACCAATATAACCCGATTTATAAAAATTCGTTACCCGAATTCACTAGAAGTGTTAATAATCTGAATATACATGAATATGACCTAATCTTGACAGATCTATTTTTTACCTAATATCTAAGAACTTTGAAATCAAACTTGTCATTGTCGATTCAAACTAAACATATTACAAGTTCTTATATATATATAAACTTAACATCGTATGTTATAGACTAGTTTGATAGGATAATACACATTTAATAATCATTACCTCATAAATATTTTATTTTTAAATGACTTATCGACATCATCATTGTCCAATTTATAAATTAACCATAATCATTGTTCGATTTTATCAAAACCGACCTTGACCCGAAATAACCCGTTAGGAATCGATATGATTTTACCATAACCGACCTTGACCCGAACCCAAAATAACCTTGCAATAACCCATTTAGGAATTGACCCAATTTTACCAGAACCAACCTTGACCCAAATCCAAAATAACCCGATGTAACCCATTTAGGAACCGGCCCGATTGTACTAGAACCGACCTTGATCCAACCCGAATACAACCCGACCCGAACCCGACCAAATAAATATCCGATAATGACCCGAGCCGAACCGGAACCGACCCTATAGGAAAAATTGACCCGATAAAAACTGACCCACGATGGGCCAACCCAGAACCAACCCAGATTCGACCCGTTGACCCCATATGACACCCGTCACACAGCTAAAGGAATTGACAATCTTACAACCACATCCCGATGTAAAAAATAAAAAGTAAAAAAATTTTACAACCACATGTATCATACATTCATACATGTAGTGCCTATCGCTTTCACGAAGGGGCAGGGAATACTGACTACAAATTTTCATCAATTAAAAGTAATCCAACAACTTTATGAATATTCCACGACAAAAATAGCCATAGTTCAAGTAAATGAGCTTGGCTTGTACATTTCATAATGAAATAGGAAACGCTAAACAAAAGAGCTACGTAGTAGTTCAAATCTTTGTTTCATTGTATTAGTTAATGCTCAACACATAAACCAAAAACAAAGTCTTAAGGATACTACCCATTTTCCATGGAGCAGGACCTTGAAGTAGAAGTGAGTACGATATTGATGGAAACAATAAAATCATCGCTTCCACCATCCTCGCATCCCGAAACATTTAGTCTTTCGCTTCCTGACCGAATCATCTCGATCTATCACATGCCTGTTCTATTATTCTACACTTGCAATGCCCCTAGAGCACCAGACGAAGTTGATATTAGTGTCCTTAAAACATCGCTCAGCCAAACACTTGACCAATTCTACCCTCTTGCCGGACGACTCCTGGATGAGTCAACCATTTCTTGCAAAAACCAAGGCGTACCATTCATTGAAACCAACGTGAATTGTCGTCTGTCATGCATCTTTAACTCACCTCATAAATTAAAGTTGTTAACCAAGTTTCTCCCTCCTCAAGAATTGCGGGCACCCGGACCGCTACCAATCCATGAACTGGTCCCTCTAGCCTTTCAAGTCAACGTATTCCTCTGTGGCGGAGTGGTAATTGGATGCTATGTACTTCACAAATTCATTGACGCAGCCTCCCTAGGAACCGTGCTCAAGCACTGGTCAACACTAGCTAGTAAGCGAAGTAAGGATCTGGTCCCACCAAATTTTGAAGCCAGCGTCAGGGCGTTCCCTGTATTTCCCAAGGTAAAACACATGTCTGAGCATAATATCAAATTTGAGGTGCTACCTACTCAATCAAATTCATTAGTCGTCGTCAAAAGTTTCATATTTAACGCAGATGCTATAAGAAAACTTAAGACTAGGGCAATATGTGAGCTACTTCCTACACCTACTAAATTTGAGGCTGTAGCCGGATTTATCTGGGAGCATTTTTTGGCCTCAACGTTTTATCTAGGAGAGAAATTTGATCGTTCAACGCTCTCAATTGCTGTAAACATGCGGCCGAGAATGAACCCACCACTCCCATGGTCGTCCATGGGTAATATCGTCGCAAATGCTGACGCACAAACGCAAGTAGCTGTTGATAGCAACAGCCCCAGGCTTCATGAGCTTGCGAAAGAGATCCATTCTGCAATATCCGATGTCAACCAGAAAATAAGCAGTAAGTTTTATCAAGGAGAAGATGCGGCAGAGTTGATTTTCTTAGAGCAAGTGCATAATGTGCAAGGTTTGTTGGCGGCTAAGAGAGGCACCTTCCGGGTAACGAGTTGGTGCAACCTTGGGTTGGATGAAGCAGACTTTGGATTCGGAAAGCCCGTTTGGATCGTTCCCATTGATGGATACCCTCTTTTAAAGAACGTATTCGTCCTCACTGATCATTCCCATCCCATTACTGGTCATGGAATTGAAGCATGGATGTTAATGGAGGAGAAAGAGATGAAAAACTTAGTCTCCAACCCAGATTTCCTTGCTTTTGCTTCTCCTAATTAGAATTTTGATCTACTAAGTCTGCTACTTTGTGTAGATGGACAAATTAATTATTCGTTATGGATTATGTGTGTCCATTTTTTTCATGTTCGTTGGTTTTTTCACACAAAAAATGTGATCCATGTATGATTGTTTTAAGACCAGTGTTGTCAATGGATTGCCCGTTTCCTTTATTTTCTACGACTCATCATAAGTTAATCAAAGATATTTGGCTCTTGGTATTGCAAAGTAAGGTGTGGTCTCTAACTTGGACTTCATTTATAAATATCCGAATAATTATTTCTTTTGAACTTTCGTTTCTATCACGGTCCTATAAATATTTGAATTATTGGTTTGAAATTATTGAGGTTTTGTCACTTAATTTTTTTTCTATCACATATTATAAAAAAAGAAATATATTATATTTCTATAATATCTCTTTAGAATTTTTACTCAATAAATTGTTTGATTTTTGAACTAATGAATATTTTCGTTAGTTTATATATTGAACGGACCTTTCCTAGTAAATTTTTATCTTGCACGGAACCTTACCTAGGAAATTTTGTGAGAAAATAGAATTTTAAATTTTATTTCGTGAGAACAACCTTATAACAAAAGGGAAAACCGATCCAAATATATTGCTGAAATATGCTTATTAGTGCAATTTTCTTGTCTTTTAATACAACACCATTTGCAATATTACAACTTCAAATCTAAATAGTAAAACTTAAGAAAAGAAATAAAGGTAAAAAAAAGGTGAAATTATGCACAATTTTATTTTCTAATAGTATAATTTTCTGTAAGTTCAATCTCATTTGGAAATAGTATAATTTCATATTCTATAAGTGTAACCTCGTTTACAAATATTATAATTTCAATTTTCTAATAGTACAACTTCATTTGAAAATAGTACTATTTTCAATTTTGTAAAAGTACAACTTTATATTTCACTAGTATTAAATATTGCAGTATTTTAGGCGTAAATGATGCAATTATTGATGAGAAACACATATAGACAAAGCACATGGGATAAATACAAATGTTGTGATTTTTTTTACGCAGAAATAAAACACAAATGCTACTGGTTTTCTAGAAAATTGCAGCATTTAATAGTCTATATATTGCAGGTTTTCTAGAAAAATCATAGCACTTATGCATTAGTTTTTGCAATTTTTTAATGTGGGCCGAAAAGTGTTGCGATTTACTTGAAAACTGTTGCATTTGTTGCATTTAATGCTACAGCTTTTCTGAAAACCGCAAAACTTGTGTTGTTTTTTTTTAGCTTAATTAATACCCAATGTCAAGAACTGCATGCATGCAAAACAATAGCTTCTTCCTTACTGCTATATTAAAGAAGAATTATGTGCTAAATATTATTTAACTCTCACAAAATTATTACATTTACAAATCTAATCTACCTAGTCTAAGCTAATAATGTACAAATATATAGTTACACAGCTTGATTAAGAAACCTAATATAATCTAAGGTAATAATGTGTTTGAATAATATAGAATTGTAAGTAATGATGCTAATATAATCTAATCTAATCAAGAAACATAATCAAATCTAATCTAATGTTATATATACAAAAACAAATTGAAAGAGCTACCTAATTAGAGTTGTCCGAACATAATAGAGTATTCGGCCCATATTTCCTTAATCTTCATCAGCTCGTCAAGATCGATCATGTAAAAAACTACATGATGTCCTAAGAGCTACCAACCAACTTGAATCGACCATGTAAAAAACTTTCTTAGCCTATGAAATGAAGATGAATGGATCGACATGATGTCCTAGGTGATTGGGGTACACAAAGGTTAAATATTCGTGTTTATCCTTCTCAACACTTCGATTATTATCAACCCAATTACAATAGAAAAGAGGAATCTTAAAATGCACATAGTCAAGCTCGTAAATATCAACAATGACCCCACAATATGAATTCCTTTTATCGACTAGTGTTCGGTCCTTCGAGCTAACAAATTCTGAAGACAAGTCAATGAGTGTTACACCACTGTTTTCATAATTTACTTCTCATCTAGGTACTTAGTCTAAAACAACATAACCATTGATGTCATATCCCTCATGTGACATAACTTGAACTTTAGCACTATATGCAAACCATCTTAATGTATCAGAAACATCTTGGTTATTAGAGATAGATAAGCTACAATGCTTCTCTGGGTTTTCATCAGGTTCTCTATAGTATTCTCTCAAATAACATCTAGTTTCATTATTTTTCTCGTAGTTTATATTGAAGCACCTAAACTTGTAGTACAATCTAGCCTTGTGAACAATTATTCCAATTTGTTTTATATTTGGTATTCTAGTATTTTGCTCTCTCAATTGTTTAGTATTATTTATAATATTCATCATGTCTATTATTATTATTTTCTTTGTTTTTATAGTCAATATGTACGAGTATTTTCCTAATCTAGGATCTCAATTAACCCTACTATGGGTTAGCCATAGATGAATCCTAAAATTTGAACTTTATTGCATAAAATAATTATTTTAATCTATTGATTGGCTAATACCATTAAAATTCTAGTTATAATTGATTCATGACATGTATTAAGTTCAACGGTGAGAGTCAGTAGTGCCTTACTATATTTTCATGTCAATAAGGATCAGTTGCGCGTCTTTGTGACAATAAAAAGGGTTAAGGAGTCGCCACTATCATTTATGAGCTATTTGGTCACCCTTGATTTTGAATTTCTAAATTGATTCACGTAAGTGCCCCTTCGAACCATGAGATGGTTCAGGAATGAGCAACTTATTCAAATTCATGAATGTGGGCAAGCAATTGGCATTGAGATGGAGAATAAATCAGATTTTTTCCTAGGAAAATATGCAAAAATAAGTGATAAACACACTCTAGATTAAAGTTCATTTGGCAAGTTAAGATTTATGCACAAAATCTAGATTAGGTGACCACTTTGTTAAGATCCTCAAGATTAATTGGTACCTAAGTTTGGTTGTCCATTATTTATTTTATTAGGGTTGATTGCAATCAATAGGTTTTGAGTATGCATAAGATAAAAGTGGCATACACATTCATAACATTATAAGGATCATGAAATAAAATAAATAATTGAAAGAAAGCAATAGAATCAGTGTTAGTAATATGCAAGATATGATTTATGCATGATGATTATGAGTTGAAGGATTACTAATCAAATGAAGATGGAGGCCTAAATAAAATCATTACGAAAGTATTGATGGAATTTGTTAGAAAGATAAGGTGCTATGCTTAAAGTCTTTGAACTTCATGAGTCCATGAAAATAGGTATGATAGCATTGTTGAAGAAGTCATTGATTGGTCAAAAGAAGTCATTGGTATTGTTTAGGGCGTATATGTCCTAAGAATTTTTTAGTAATTAAATAAGGAAAGAAGGAATTGTTATTGCATTAGTTCTTGTTAGCTAGAATACCTAGTTTTAGATGTCATTAGTTCATATTTTTATTAGTTAGTAATAGTATAATCACTCTTTTCTCTTACTTATCTAATTTTACTAGTATTAAAGTTGATTAAATTGGATCGTTGTTTTTCTGTAGGATCGACCTTGGCTTACTCTACTACATAGTTTAGAGGTGTCAAATGCTGAATTCAAGCATCCAACACACATCAGGTGTTTGACGCATCAACATGGCATCCAACACTCAACCAGTTTCCAATGCATGAACAACAAGGGAATCTGATCAATAGTCAATTCCAGCATCTGATTTTCATCCTCCACGTCAGACGCCTAGCCTTGCGCGCCACCCCAAAAGCAATCTTTTCTGGTTTCGAGATTTTCTACATTTGAGTTAAAAGATTCCTTTTTCGAGCGCTCAACGCCCAAGACAAGTGTTTGACACATAGCATTGGCGTCTGACACTTAGATTTGGCGTCCAACGCTTAGAAAACTGACACTTTTTACTTATAAACATCCCCTCATTTACTAGCCAAAGGGTTGTCATTTTAAGAATTTTGGAGAACCATTACTCTGTCAAAATAAAGCCTCACATACTCCCGAACACTCTCAAACACAAATCAAACACAATTACTAGCATTAAAGGCAGTTCCCTTGCCTTATATTAACAAGCAACCATCACTTGTTTAACAAGCACTCAAACAAAACTCAAGTATAAGAACTATCCTCAACGGTAAACACCAAGGACCCTAATCTCTTTCAATTATTTTATTGCTCTGTCTGCTTCTACTCCCTTCTTTAGTTAGTACTTGGCTTTGGTGGTTTCATACTCATCTAAAGTCATAATCTAGCTCTTTCGATAATGATTTTTTGACGTACAAACCCCTCTCACATATACACTTATCTAAGATTTTTATAAGCATTGATCAACAAAAGATTAATCACTTTTGATCTCTTATGAGTAATTCTAACAACTTTATTTCAATGTCTCATTTTACCAATGATATGAAGAATAAGGATCAACTCCTTCTTCACTAGGTTAAATCTCAAACCCTAATGTTAGGTCTCATACTTTAGGAATCATCCTCATGGATTGATCTCCTCTTAACACTTGCAATCCCTCTCCCTTGCATTTACTTATTGCAATTTGCATTATGCCTCTTTATTTTTCATTTAGTCTATGATGCTAAGATTTGGACATCTCCAATCTTACAAGACTTGTCGCTTGACTCTATTTTCATGAGCAAACCCTATGTATGTATCAAACTTGAATCCATGTTTAGGAGTATTTAAAATGATAATTTCTTGTTTTAGATGTCACAATCCATATTTTGATTATTTATATTTTGCATATTCAATGTCAATAATATTCTAAGGCTAAATCATACATGCCACCTAAACTAGCCTCAATTCTAAGTTGGAGTACATCATGAGGAAAAGTCTCTTTAGACTTACTTCTTCACTTGATTAAACAAATATCTCCTTCTCATCATGCATCATACACATTTTGCATTATTACTAACCCTATCACTTTGTCTCTTTGTCTCTCGACTCTTATGATTTATAGTGATTGATGTATATTATGTATATAACTCTTATATTGCATTGAGATTGCATTAATCACCTTTATTATAGCAAATCACGCCTAAAAGATAAATAATGGACAAGCGGACTTATGTACCCATTAATCTTGATTAAAATTGACAAAGTGATCACCAAAAACTAGATTGATGTGCATTAAACTTAATTTGCTCAACTTATGTAATCTGGAATGTGATTATGTTTTGTTTTTGCATACTCTCTCTAGGACTAAAATCTAATTTTGTTCTCCATCTCTTTGCCATTGCACATATTCTTGGATTGAAATAAGAAGTTGCTTATTCTTGTACCTTGTCATGGCTCGAAGACGTACCACTTAGGTGAGTAAACTTGGGATTCAAACCCAAGGGTGACCAAACAACCCAAGAATGTTGGTGGTGACTCATGGACCCTTCTCAACGTCTCTCAGCCGCATAGCCAATCCTTATTACTTTGCAAATATAATAGAGCACTAGTGGGGGAGAGTCCTTTTCTTTTTTCTTCATCGAAAAAAGGAATGTTGAATTCTAAAAAATCAGGCTCTCTAATGGTAATTCACTCATCGAACTATCCATCCAAAACCTAGTTGGATTTTCACCGATTGAATTTTCACATAGTGACCCTTAGCACTTACAAAAAGACCCTACCTTCACTAATTGAATTTTCCACATTAAAAAACTAAATTTGCAATCCCCCTGTAATAGCCAATCACTTGGGGGCACCCAAGATACAATATTACACATGAATTTGAGGGATAATATTATATCCGTCTCATTACATTATCCTTCCTAGTCTAAATAATGTTATGTAAAAATTAGATATTAGCTTTACGTTGATTTAAAATATTAAGAATTTATTAAATGATATATCTTTAATTTTTTGATTGTTATTATAATTTTTTTCGCATATTATATAATTTAATTTTTATTATTTATATTTTTTTGTAAATTGTTGATTTTTGACGTAAAAATGGTACTTGTTCATTATATGGTACCTAACATAGCACTATGTATTGAAAATACATATATGAACATTATTATTTGTTAAGCATTTACATATACAAAACTCTTATAGATTATGTTTAGTCCTAAATTTATATTAATAAAGTATAATCATAAATTATTTGGATTTCCGTATTGTAGCACTCTTCTGGTTTAATGCAATTCCAAATATTTAGTATCCTTTTTGTTTAGTGATTACATACTCTAATCTTCTCCTTTTGGCTTTCTTAGTATTAGTGTCAGTGTCTCCTTTTATCTTAAAGGTTATCCGGGAATATGTGTTTGTCCAACTAAACGCATTATTAGTTACACAAATCAAGTTACTTAAAATTCAACAAGTGGGTGGTAGTGCCATTGGTTACGAGTTGTGGAGCATTGTTGTACACCAAACACGTGATCTATGCATTAGTTTAATTCTTGCAAGTTTCTGGTGCCGTTTCTACTTTTATTATTTATTAAATTTATAGTTTTAATTTTTAATTTTTAGTATACAATATTTATGGTACTGTAGCAACCAAGGCCACTTTTTCCTGTTTTACCCATTCGGTTCGTGGAAGAAATTGTCTACTTAAAGAATACAAAGGTTATTTATTGACAAATAAAAATATTTCTCAATATAACAAATATTCTAATTCATACAAAAAATTCACTTCTCAATCACAGTTGATAAACACTAAGATTTGATAAAAAAATATTAAAAATTAAACTTTGAATATATTGTACCATCAATAACATAAAATTCTTTCTTTTATTGAACAAAAGTCAGGCTCAGACATTAAAAGTACCTGTCTTTTAATAAAGTTTATATTTTTCTTTGCCGGATCCTGAATATATATTTTTTTTGGAATTCCAAGATACTGAATATTAACTTTATCGGTTCATTGCTTTTTGTCCATAGAAATATTTTCTTTATTTTTTGTTTGCAAATGATATTCTTTTACTGTAACTCTATCTGTTTACATATTTGTCTCATACTTAACTTTAAGTCCTATTATTTACTCGTTCGAGATAGTGGGATTTGAAAAATCCAGAGCATTAGCAAATTAAAGGTTCATTGTCTTTTAGTAGTTCTAGCGTTTTTCTTGTACGAGCGATGTCAACTTCATAAACTTCGTACTTATGATCTTATTGGGATAATTAATAATTTATTAGGATAATTGTTAGGATATCTTTATTATTATTATTATGTTATTATGTTAGGATAAGATTTTATCATTGTTTGGTATTTGAGTTTTACTAGATTTAGGAGAGTATGTGTATATATACCCTTATATTGTTTGCCTCTAAAAATCAGTTGAATGAGAATAAAGCTTTGCATTGAGTTTATCATGGTATCTAAAGCCAAGGTTGAATTTTAATTTTTTTCTTCTTCTTTTCCTTTCTCTTTGTTCTTTCCTTGGCACGTCCGCCATGACTGACAAAACAAGGTTTGATCTTGTTTTTCACTTGGGTTCGAGTGATGCTCCTGGAAATATCATCACTCCAATCCAGCTACGTGGTGAGAATTATAATGAGTGGGTGAGGGCATTAATGACTGCCTTGAAAGCTAAATATAAATTTGGCTTTATCGATGGCTCGGTTCCTAAATCAAGTGACCCTGAGAAACTAGAAGATTGGATAGTTGTACAATCCATGTTGGTTGCATGGATGTCCAATACGTTGGATCCCTCTATTCGCTCAACTATTGGTGCCTATGATGATGCAAAATTATTATGGACAAATCTTAAAAATTGTTTCCATGTCGTGAGTGGTACAAGAATATGTCAATTGAAGCTTTCCCTTGGATCATGTAAATAAGAGAAAACCGAGACAGTCGCTACATACTTTCGGCGGCTTTTGAAGATATGGGATGAATTACATACATATCTCTCGGTCCCTGCGTGTTTGTGTGGTCTTTGCGCTTGCAATATTCCCTCTCAGATGGAATCATTCCGTGAAGAAGCCTACGTGCATCACTTCCTCATTGGTGTAGATGACAAATTTGCCCTAATACGGGTGCAACTTTTAGCACAGGAACCTTTACCCGGGATTAATAAAGCATATCAGCAAGTGGTGCAAGCCGAACGCCTTAGGGGAGGTGATCCTCCACAACGTGACAATGTTGCTTTTAATCTACAAACAGATTCCAGAGGGAGACATACGAAGCTAGAGAATTTAGATAAGTTATGCACCTATTGTATTCATGTAGGGCATCTTAAATCAGGTTGCTTTCAGCTTATTAGCTTTCCAGATTGGTGGGGGGATAGACCTCGAGGAGGTCGTGGTGCATCTCCCTCTCGCGGTGATGGTTGTGTTGGTGGGCGCAGGAAACATAAGTGGTCTTCTTCCTTGGCGCATGCAAACAAAACCATATCTTCAACCACTCAACAAGAAGCCGATGCTACTTCGGGTGATGGGGTGGCAATGGTTGGCGTGGCTATTGCTCAAGTTCTGCAGTTATTGGATCATTTCAATTCACTTAAACCCACACTTCAGGGTAAGCATGCTTGGATAATGGACACAAGTGCATCAAATCACGTCACCTGTAATCTTTCCCTTCTGACAAGCATCTCTAGTGTGGCTCATTATCCGGTAGGGTTGTCAGATAGTACCCAAGCAAATGCAACAAAAATTGGTTCGGTGACATTACCTGGAGGACTACTTATATAAAATATTCTTTTTGTCCCTCAGTTTAATTGCAATTTAATTTCATTAACTCAACTATGTGATCAATTAAACTATGGCCTACAATTTACTAATAAACTTTGTGTTATGCAGGACCTAACGACGAGGAAGGTGGTTGGAGCGGGTAAGCTAGTAAACGGACTTTATTTTTTTCGGGGTGTTCCAGAGGGTAAGCATGCCCCATTCGTTGATGCCATCTCCCGTTTATGACTCATAATTCTTCTAGAAAAAGTGTTAATAAATCCTGTGATATATGTCCTTGTACCAAACAACATAGGAGTAGTTTTCCTCTTAGCAATAATAAATCCAGTAATATCTTTGAACTAGTTCATTTAGATTTATGGGGACCATACAAGACACCTTTGACTTGTGATGCTCTTTTTTTTTGACAATTGTAGATGATTTTTCTGGTGGTGTTTTGATTTATTTGTTGAAAAATAAAATAGAAGTTGAATTTTCGTTCCATAATTTTATTGCCTTGGTTAGACGGCAATTTGAGTGTGAAATCAAAATCGTTCGTAGTGATAATGGGACTGAGTTTAATTCCCTATTAGACTATTTTCATACACATAGAATTATATTTGAAACTTCGTGTGTTGGCACTCCCTAACAAAATGGACGAGTTGAATGAAAACACCGACATATATTGAATGTAGCAAGGGTTTTGAGATTTCAAGGTAATCTTCCTATAAAATTTTGGGGTGAATGTGTACATGGTGCATGTCACCTGATTAAAAGAACTCTTTCTAGATTATTACAGTTTAAGACTCCTTTTGAAATTTTATTTAACAAAACCCCTGCGTATGACCACATTAGAGTATTTGGATGTTTGTGTTATGCCCATAATCAACAGAGCAAAGCAGATAAATTTGCTAGTCGTAGCCGTAAATGTGTGTTTTTGGGTTATCCTTTTGGGAAGAAAGGGTGGAAGATGTTTGATGTGGAAACAAACAAAATATTTGTGTCTCAAGATGTTCAATTTTTTTAGCATGAATTTCTCTTTTCATCATCTATTCAAGCCCCTTCATCGTCCAATATAGTTTATGAGCCAACTTTGTCTGTTGAAGACAAGTGGGGCAGTGACTTTTGTGCACAGAAAATTATTGCACAAGAGACGCACGACCGAGATGCTGGGGATAGGGAACTTGCACCGGTTGCAGGCACTGACCTCCCCCAACCTTGTATCGTTACTAATGAAGCAGGGTGCACAATAACCCCCCTTGAAAGCACTAACAGAAATATGTGGAAAGGGATACAACATACGACTCCTTCCATCAAACTCCGAGACTACGTTACTGTACTCCGAAATAATAAAAGTTCCGGCCTACCTTATATCACTTCCGTGATGTCACCTTTCTCAGGTATGGGCTTCTCTTTAATACATGTTATTGCTTCTGAAAAATATTATGTGAAACATAGAAGATATATTATAGCCATAACTGTAGGGAATGAGCCTAAGAATTTGAAAGAAGCCTTGAAACAAGAAGGATGGAGACAGGTGATGGCTAATGAAATTAGAGCGCTGGATGAACAAGGTACCTAGGTACATGAGAAATTGCCTCATAGGAAGAAAGCCTTGGGAAGCAAGTGGGTTTACAAAGAAAAATACGATGAACAGGGAAATTTGCAGAGGCTAAAAGCTCGACTCATCATCTTCGGTCATCATCAGATCGAAGGTTTAAACTATAATGAAACTTTTGTGCCCGTAGCAAAAATGGTTACAATACGTACCTTCCTTGCAATTGTAGTAGTTGAAAGATATGTGGTGCATCAGATGGATGTTCATAATGCCTTCGTCCATGGTGATTTATAAGAAGAGTTGTACATGAAAATACCTCCAGGATTTAATAAGGATAATTCTAACAAGGTGTGCCGGATGAAACAGTCTTTATACGGCTTAAAACAGGCACCTCGATGTTGGTTTACAAAACTAGCAGAGGCGCTCAAATCCTATGGTTTTAAGCAAGCATGTTTAGATTACTCCTTGTTCACAATGACCAAGTGCAATATTCAGTTAAATATAATTATATAAGTGGACGATTCGATCATTGCAGGTAATGATATGAAAGCACTGAATGCTTTGAAACAATACTTGGGAAAATGTTTCAAGATGAAAGACTTGGGTA
This sequence comes from Dysphania ambrosioides, assembly GCA_026401315.1. Classification (NCBI taxonomy): domain Eukaryota; kingdom Viridiplantae; phylum Streptophyta; class Magnoliopsida; order Caryophyllales; family Amaranthaceae; genus Dysphania; species Dysphania ambrosioides. The sequence goes on along the minus strand of CM048665.1, from coordinate 12,477,519 downwards.
CGTTGAAATATTTTTTGGGCTTAGAAGTAGCTCAGAATAAGCAAGGTATTTTTATGTCCCAGAAGAAGTATGCTACTGACATTATTGATGAAATAGGCATACAAGGTGATAAGTCCATAGAATTTCCCATGGAACAAAACCACAGACTTGCTCTTGCAACAGGGGAACTATTGTCTAATCCTGAGAAATACAAAAGATTGATTGGTCGCCTAATTTATATGGGCGTTACTAGACATGATCTTGCATATTTAGTGCACATTTTATCACATTTTATGCAAGCCCCGAGACTTGAACACTAGGATGCTGTTTTGCGTGTTGTGCATTATCTTAACAATAATCCGGCGCAAGGTATACCTTTGCGTTCTGATAGTGCTTTACTACTTAAGGGATGGTGTGATTTGGATTGGTCTAGTTATCCTCTCTTAAGACGTTCCTTGAGTGGTTGGTTCACACTCCTTGGTCTGTCTCCGGTGTCGTGGAAGACTAAGAAGCAACATACTATCTTGCGGTCTTCGGCAAAAGCAGAATATCGTGCAATGGCTGCAATGACTTGTGAACTTAAGTGGTTGAAACAAATGTTGGGTGATTTAGGGGTGAAGCACTCAAATGGAATGAACTTGTCTTATCATAGTCAATGGGCTTTATATTTTCTCAAAATCCAGTGTTTCATAAACGTACTAAGCATAATGAAGGGGACTGTCATTTTATTAGGGATACTATTACAGATGGTACTATTTCTCCCTCTTATGTCTCTATAACGGTATAATTAGCAGATATCTTTACTAAAGCTTTAGGAAAAGTGTGCTTTTAGCTCTTACTTGGCAAGTTGGGGATCGAACCACAAGGACAAGGGGAGATAGTCTCTAGACTTGATGCAAATGGGTTTATTTGGGATTTGATTAAATGAATCTAATGGCAGAAAAATAAATCAAGAATTATAACGATGATATGCTATGAAACGGGGACAGATTAGTTCCACCCTAGGAAGGATAATCAAACTATCAATACGATAGATTAGGAGAAATCAGTCAATAATAAATCATGACACTCAAGATGGCGAGAGGAAGTTTGTGACCCTATAAATCACATGAACAACCTATAATCGCCCTATGTCTCCAAAGGAGTGGAAGGACAAGATTCACATCGAATATTAATCAATCAATCATCAACAATCTAAAACCCTAACTCTACACATGAAGAACGAGCCAACCTATGGTTTCACCAATCAAACCTCTAGGGAAACTACTCACACATAGTAATAAAGCTAGGGCATACACAATGATAAAGGACATGATTGAAAGCATGAACGATTTGAATGTACATAAACAAGAGAACGACAACTACTATATCAAAACCATAAACAAAGAAAAGATAATAGCAAAAGCAATGAAATTACCAAAAGCAATAAATGAAAGCATTAAACGAAATAGAACAAAAAAGAATCGATACCTTGCATAAATAAAATTGTGTGAACGAAAGTAATTCTGAATTCAAAATACAAAGCTTGAAAGGAAGTGCAACAAAAGCTGTAAATCTAAACTAATGCATGAATGAAATGAAAAGCGTTAAAGTGATGTTCTAGGTTGAGGCACAAGAGCTCTCAAAGTAGGCATAAGGGCTATTTACAGAGCAAGAGGGTATTTATACCCTATGGGCATAAGGGGTAAAACCCTAGAAAAAACCCTTGAGCGCCGGCCTAAGAATAAGCATTCAACCAAATGGAAGGGGTATTCGGTTGAATGAGATACCATTCGGCCGAATGGTTGCCTCATTCGCCTATATTAGAAGCTTGACATTTTTGCACCCTGTCCACCATTCGACCGAAGGAGAACACCTATTTGGCCAAATGGGCCTTGATTCGGCCGAATGGGAGTTCATTCGGCTATTCTCGAGAGCTTGATTCATGTGCTTGAATCCCTGTCTTCCATTCGACCGAATGGATGTCAAATTCGGTCGAATCTGAACCTGACCTTGCTGAACAGCTCCTTTGAAGTGTCTAATGGCTTTTAGAGTTTATGGAATCTTTGAGAGTGACTTAGAATGCATACCCAAGCTATGATACGCACATCTAAACTCTTAATAAGAGTGTCAAAGCCTCAAACACGTCTCATTTTACCTCAAAATCATCGAAAGTACATGAAATAACCTAAAAACAGCTCGAGGATAAGATCAAGGTAAAATTGAATGTAATGTGCATAAAACTAATATAAAATCGCAAGACTCGACACAAAAGTTGGGGTTGTCAACGTGCTCTAAAACTAGCACATCAGCAGATCCTAAAAAAAATTGCACTTAATTTATTCTTGATATTCATCCTTCATGATTTCTTCCTTCCATGTTAAAGAAGTTACAGTATTAAATTTACTTTTCATTTTTTGAGTTACAGATAAGTTATGCAAGTGCACTGTTCTTTGAAATTTTAGGGTCGGTTTTGGTTCTCTCCAACATATAAAGGGATTTTCAAAAGGGAATTTCTTGTTCGGCCACTTGCCATGGTTGGTGCAACAATCCTAGATGTAGTCAATGTTAGAGCAACAAATCTCTTGGTTCTTACATTAGCAAGCAATGTTGAGTAAAGGAAGGTTTTACAAGTCCTAATCCATCCATCGCGAGACGCGCCAATCATAAAGCGGCTCCTCGGCATTTTAAGCTAGTAAATATGTGTTTTTGTAACTAATCTGATTTGTTAGGCATGTACCGACATTAAAAGAAGGGTTTGATATTGCCAAGCATATTGAATTCCTTATTCGTCTTGATTCATACTTTGACCTTCATTTTATCCGATACTTAGTAGAAGTGGGGGTTTTTATATACACTAAATCATGTCTCCCTATGTCATTATCCTATAATGAACCAATCCTTATAGGTGGGCCTAGCTTGACTCGAGAATGAGTAAAAAACTTAAAAAGCCAACAAATAATCCTAATGTTTTAAGCTTAAGCATAATAATCCCAAATGCATTTTTAGTCAAAATACAAAGCATAAAAATCACATCATGATACTAGGAAGCATAATTACTTTAAGAAATCATCCAAGACTTCAAGAAGAGGACTCATCCTCAATGGTAACTAACCGGTGACGCTTTTATATCTACATTTATTTTAGTTCTATTTGTATACTTATACTTTATTCATCTCTCCTCTTACTTTCAAGTGGGTTTCATCTACTCAAGGGTTCAAGTTAAGTCTTTCTTTGTAATTATTGTAAGGTATGCTAACCTTATCTACATAAACTCCTTATTTACTTTTATAGACGTTTATGAGCCTTTATCAAACAAATAGACATCACATTTAGTATAATCTTATGATTAACTCATGTAACATCAATTTCATGACTCTTTTATGCACCTATGACATGATTGACAAGGAGTAACTTGTCCTTTTACTAGATTAAGTGATATGGATCTTGATGAAAACTGACAAGATCCTTGCTTAAGATCCTCAAGATCAATGACACTCAAGGTCAAATTATAGGCAAAGACTTTAGTTCCCTAGTCTAAGCTTAACATACAAAAGAAAGTTAAGATCACTCTTAAACCAATTTGAAAAATTTTATTCGTCTATGTATGTTTCTAAGAATACAGCTAGCCTTTATATAGAGGCATTACTAGGAGTTTTAGTTGCACTAAACTATCTAAAAGATAAAGGTTAAACTATAATTAAAAAGTCTACTTACTATCTACTAACTAACTCCCTAATCTTTGGTCGATGTAATACATGTGACAAAGATGACTTCCTAAGAGAGTCTAATCCAAACCCTAATGTATCAAGAATGATCTCAATTGGTTCATAGCTTAGAACTTGATCATAAACAATATTGAGATAGAGTTTCCCACTTCTAGACTTCTTATGTTCTTGATCCTAGTCATTCTCCCCTTCTTGATTAGAATTTGTCTTTAAATTCTCGTCATTCATGTATGGAGCCAAATCCCCTATGATGAACGTAACACTCACTCCTATATAAGAATCAAGGAGCTCAATTTCATAAGCACTATCACCAAAACATTTTAAAGCCTTAAAAGGTCCAAAATATATGGCATCAGTTTGTTCTTCCTTTTTCGAGGAAACCTTTCCTTGCGTTAATTCAATCACACTAAATCACCTTCATTAAAAATAGGTTGCTTTTGATTCTTGTTTTCTTTTTCTTTATATATTCATCTTCTTAATATGGTCTTTGATAGCTTCACATGACTTGAAGAAAGCTTCTTGCCTCTTTGCAGCATTATAATGAACATAACCCTCCTTAGGCATATCATTCAAAGCAACTAAATATATGGATTAATGCCATATACAACTTTAAAAGCAGACGAACCAGTAGTAGAAGAGGGGGTACGATTGTATACAAACTCGGTATGAGCAAGTTTTACGTCCCAATATTTTGTAGTCTTACTAACCAAGACACTCAGAAATGTACCAAGTGTTCTATTGGTTACTTTGATTTAACCATCAATTTAAGGATGGTGCGAAGTACTGAATCATAATTTCATTCCAACAAACTTCCAAAGTGACTTCGAAAAGTAGCTTAGGAACTTAGTATCTCGACATGACACAATAAACCTTGGAATACCATACAAATAGACTATTTCCTTGTAGTACAAATCGACAACATTGATCACATCATCAATTTTATAGTAAGGTATGAAATGACACATCTTTGAGAAATGATCAACAACCACCATAATTTAATCCTTTCCTCTTTTGGTTCTAAGCAAACCAACAATGAAATCCATACTAACGCTTTCCCATGGAGTAGTATGGATAGGAAATGGAGTGTATCAACCCTTCTGAAAGGAACTCTTATCCTTTTGACAAGTACTACACCTTTCAATCACTATTTGTACATCACCTAGCATCTTAGACCTAAAGAAATGCTCGTAAAGTAGTTCTCAGGTTTTATGAACACCAAAGTGTCCTATAATTCCACCACCATGTACTTCACAAAACAATAACTCTCGAAAACTACACTTAGGAATGCAAAGCTTGTTAGCCTTAAAGAGAAATCCATCATGTATTGATAACATACCAGTTGGAGTAGCTAGCTAGTCTTTGAAATCATCATCACTAGGATAATATTCTTTGAGTATCTTGAACCCAAGTATCCTTGCTTCAAGTATAGTTAGTAAATAATTTCTTCTTGACAATGCATCCTCAACTATATTCTCTTTACCTTCTTTGAACTTTGAAGAAACAGTGAAAGATTATAGAAATTAAACCCATTTTGCATGTCTTACATTCAATTTTTGTTGTCCCATAATATGTTTTAAGCACTTAAGATCTAAATGCAACACAAAAGGCTTAAGGCAAAGGTAATGACTCCAATACTCCAAAGCTCAAATGATTGCATAGAAATCCTCATCATAAGTATTGTAGTTAAGCTTAGCACCACTTAACTTCTCACTAAACAATGCTATAAGCTTCTTTTCTTCTAATAAGATAGCTCCAATACCGAAACCACTTATATCCGTTTCAACTTTAGATAACTTTTTAAAATCTGGAAGTGTCAAAACAAGTGCATTGCATAGGAATCGATCATTATGAAACTTGCTATCAAAGAGCCTTGACTCCACCTATTACTAGTAATGGGTAAGTAAGGATCAAATCCACAGGAAATGGTTCTTAATAGCTACCAAACTCTTGCAATTTGACTGCAAGCTAGCTTTAACTAAGGTAAGAAAAGGTGTAAATCTAACTAAGAATGCAAATTATAAGGTACTAAAGATATCTATAAGGTGAAAACACTAGGGGTTGGGGATTCAACACCGGTTCCTAACACAAATCAGTTAAAACTGGAGATTAGACTCAAAATGAGAGAACATGAAGCTCCCAAACTCACTACCTACCTATGTATTGATCCTAAAACATGCTTTAGGGAAGAAGTTTTATCTAGGAACCAACCTCTCATTCATCTTTAGTAAGCAAGGATTATAATTGAGATTTCTCGCGTAATTGTATTCTAAAGCATCCCAAGCAACATAATAAGATCAACACAACAAAAAGGGCTTGAAAGTCAACAATAATTAACATTGGGTCACTATTAAAATTAGTATTTCTCAACATGTTCAACCAAGAAACGAAAATGGAAGAAATCGATATGACCAATCTAGGCTACAACCAAAACCCGGCATCAAATAACACTCTATTCATCAAGTAATGAACTTCAAACTTTATACATCATCCATGATGGGGATCATGTTTTCACCCTATCCCCTAACTTATCTAACTACTCATAATTAGAATTAATAAACATCACAAAATTGAATAAATAAGACCTACTACCAAATTACGAACAAATATTAACTACTATTATGAAATAAACTTAAAACTAACAAGGATAAATCAAGCAAAAGCATAAAAAACTATAAAATACTAAATATAATGCAAGTGAAGGAAAATAAAATACTGAATTTTATAGATTAAATTGATTTCTAACAAGCCTTGATTCCAATCCCGTTGAAAACAGCAAAAACCAACAATAAAATCTCCAAATAATCTAAGAATTTCTATGAATGAAACGCAAAACCCTAGAACTATCTCTCTACTCTAAAACTAGGCTAAAATATGAACTAATGATGAATTATGCATCACCCCTTGCTGCCCCTTGCATATTCCCTGTGGAAGAGTCTGAGTTTAGCCCGAAATAGCCCATAATCGATTCGCATATAAGAGGAAATTCGGGTTTTTAATGAGTTTAATGGCGGCTTGGATCAGCCTTGAGCGCTTGCTCAAGCCTCTAAGAGCCTGCTTGTAAATCGCTTACTGCCCGATCGTTAAGTTATGTTTGACAATTCTCATTATAATTAGTAGTCTCTTGGGATTCTTCTAAGCGACTGCTCTGGCTTTTTTCTCTTGAGAAGTCTCTTGGTTCAATGTATAAGTGATCTTTACTATGCATCTCTATTCATCGATTCTCTTGCTTATCCTAAATAGATACCTGCATCAAGCCACAAAAACACACATAAAAGTAGAAAAGAGACGGGAAATCAAGGAAAACATGACCCAAAACACGAAGAATGCTTCTAAGCTTATACCATGCACAAACTGATGCAAAATGAAACAAAACAGGTCAAACTCATGCCAAAAAGAGTATGAAACTTTGCTAGGAAGGCACAGATGAGTGAAATAAATAACCCTTATGGAAGTTCATCTAGAAAGACATCTTTATTTTCCTTAACACTGCAACAAATTCCTTATTTTCTCGACGCTTTGGTGAAAGAGTTAAGGATAAAATTTTACTCCTTGTTTTCTCAATGCTTTTTTGTGTGTAGGAATATCTCGACAACTAAAACCATTAAGAATTATGGACTTCTATCATGTTTAAGTTATGTGTTATAACATGTCCCAAAAATACTGATCCTCATCACTAGTATAAATATACTTAAATGCTTTGTTTTTCTATGCTTAAATGCCGTAGTTTTTGAAGAGAAGCACTTATTGATGACACACTTGAGATATATGCAAATGTTGTGGTTTTTTGTCCGCAATAATAAAATCATCAAGTGATGTGACTTTCTAAGAATGACGTTCGTGTAAATGCCTGAAAAGATGAGAAAAGTTAAGAAATTTCTAAAATGAATCATATAAATCCAATATTTTATTATGACCACTAATTTTGGCATGCAAAATAACCATCTATGAGATTTTATACTCAAAATGACAACCCAATTAATTTTTCATAGATTTCAGGTGCATTCTAAGGTTCATGTAAATTCAAAGAGGCATAGCTCTTAGTGTGGTAGTCCGAATGGTGTAGTTTGTTTTTTTTAAAATCCTTATTTTTGAAGATACTACACAACCATGTTACCCCTTAGTGGGCTTGGTGGAGTCTTATTTGAGATATTGAGAAAAGTTATGACAAGCCATAAAATTGGCTATAGAACTCCGAATGAAGCTTATATTATGTCTAAATTGTATATTTTTTCCAAAAAATCTTTTAACAGCATATAATCTAAGAAATTTGATTTTAAGGGTTAATTCCTTTTTCTCTTAATTATAATCACTTCTTACTTATAATCACCGCATAATTAGAATCACTACTGCATGCCCTCCCCCCCCCCCCCCCCCCCAAAAAAAAAACTTATTAATTCCTTTTAATAATAGTCACTGCTTTAATTCCGTTATTTTTACCCCTTGCTTTCTTGACTCTTTTTGGTGTTGAGGAATATCTCGATAGCTAAAAGCGTCGAGAATTGTGGACTTCTACCATGTGCAAGTCACGTGCTATTTTATAGCATGCCCCAAAATAATTAAAAAATGCTTCTTCAATCTGCTTTTTTCCCCCGCCCCAAAATTCGTGAATTAAAAAAATGAATTTCGTCAATAAAAAAATGAATTTTGTCAACAAAAATAAAGAATTTTGTGAATAAAAAAATTAATTTCGTCAATAAATAAAAGAATTTTTTGAAAAAAATAAATTTCGTGATTCATTTTGCCTCTTCAATCTACCTTGCCTCTACCATGTTTAGCGGTTCCCAAAACTTTTTCAAATTTTGTGAAATCTTCCATATTAACCGATTCACCAAATTTTTTCAACTGCCTTTGTGAATTTCAGGAATTTTGTCCCCCCAATATTGTGAATTTCTTCTCTCAACATTAAGCGGTTCTCCTAAATTAGCACCCACTTCATTACTTTTCCCTTATCCCGAGTTTTGTCCTCATCATTATTCCGCCACTGGCCAATTTCATCCCTATTATTCTATTCAATAATCATCTTCCCCCTACAATCTTTTGTTCCTCCATCGGCCAATTTCTTTTGCACATTCAACTCAATTGTTCCACGATTAGTTTCTTTTGTGTAGTTTGAATTCGGGTTAGCGTATAATTATTTTGTTGTTTAAGTGATGAATTTGGGATGAGTATGTGAATCATTGCACCAATGTTTATACTATAATTGTTATTCATTTTTTTTGCTATTCATATTAAATTAAGAGATTACATGTAGTCACTTATCCGAAAATTGTAGTCATAAATTCTCAATTATTAAATAGTTTACTGAGGAAACATAAGTCTCTATCATGAACTACCAATGGTAGATACAAGTGATTTGGGGTTAGAATTTTGGGTTTTGGGTCTTGTCTTCTTGTATTTCCGTGATGAACATTGTGAATTCTGCTTTTTGATATTTTTAGATTGGGGGATTCTTAGTTTTATCATTTTGAGTTACCAATACGGTATCACAGGAGGTTTGAGCCATTATAAGGATGCATATATTGTGACTTGTGAAAATTGAGCAACAATAATTTAGCATTGGAGGTGGCTAAAATTGTTGACAACGAAGAAGAAGAGTAATGATGATTGAAGTGTGGATAATTTGTCCACATTTAAAGCATCTTGAAAGAATTTGGCACATGTTGTCTATTGTCTAGAGGATAAGATTAAGTAGTTTATCTTTGTTGCCTCTTGGATCAAATAACCTAGTATAATGGTGGAGATGTTCATGTGTCATGGAAAATTAGGACCTATAAATAGTAGACTCTAAGATGTTAATCTTGAATTTTGTGGCGATTGATAGTACATATGCAAAAAGTTTTCTAACCTCCCACTTTTTATGCTCTTTTAAGGGGTTCAGTTCTTTGAATTATTTGGTTTAGTTAATTTACTAGTGTGGTCATCTTTGGCTTAACTAAATATGTAAAGTTATGATGATAGTTTTGGGTTATTCGAACATGTAAGGTTAAGCCCACCTTAAAATTTTTTTGTTATTGACAATAAAATCGCTAAACTTACTTTTTTTACAATTTAAGCCTCGTATATACAAATAGATAAAAGTAGAAGACTTCTAGGTATCATCTTCAAATGAGTGATAAAAACTTAGATTTGTCATTGACAACCTAAACTAATGTTGATCCTTTTAGGGGTTGAGGGTAGACAACCCACTATAGCGGAGTTAGAAGTTTTTTTTGATGTTGAATGGCTGGTTTTGTGGTTGATCATATTCTTTTATATGGTCTAGTTTCTCTTGGTGATATCTACTCCAGTTTTGTTACCATTTGAAAAGAGTTCTTTTAGCCCAATTGGTTAAGTGCCTATGAATCTCATGAGATATAAATTTTGCCGGTCCCAAGGAAAAAGGGTAGAGGACAATTACCAGTCTAGTTCAAAAAAATAGTGAAGCAAAAGTGAAAAATGTGTTCTGAAACCTAGTGAGTGGGTTGTTTCAAGTTGGTGGGTTGATGTGCTTGTTTTAGAGAACGTTTACTACCCTATTGTAGTGTTAAGTCTCGCGGTTTTAGATTGATTTTATACACATTACACTTGATTTTACCTTGATCTTGTCTTCGAGTTGTTTTATGGTTATTTTAGGTGTTTTCGATGATTTTAAGGTGAAGTGCAATGTATTCAAGGCTTTGACACTATTATCAAGAGGTTGGAAGCACATATCGTAGCTTTGGCACGTTTTCCAAGTCACTCCTGAAGATCCCACAAAGTTCGAAAGCCATTAGACACTTCGAAGAAGTTGTAAAGCAAGATTCAGACTCAGATTTGACCGAATCTCACAATGATTCGGTCGAATGGTAGTCCAACATAGAAAGCTTGTGCTTCATTCTCACTAGGAAGGCCGAATGGTAGACATTCAGGCAAATGAGGTTCCATTCGGCCTGTGAATGGGCCACCCATTCGGGCGAATTGATCTATTTTTCAGCGGAAATTTTACGTCTTCTCTAGGCAAGCCCAAGGGCATTTTCGGGCATTTACCTTTAAGTTATAAATACCCCACTTTTTGTAAAGAGGGGGAACCCTAATTTTTCATCATCTTAGTTTTGATTAGCCTTTATGCCTCTCTTAGTTCATTAAGCTCTAGTTTTCAATTTTTTGTTATCTCAAACTTTTGTACTCCAAGATTTCGACTTTATAGTTTAGATTATAATCATTGTTATTGCATTTAATTTTCATTTGGTTATAAGTATCAATTTCCTTTTTACTTTTGAGTTTGTTTTATTGCATTCAATGTCTAGCCTCATATTTACTGCTTATCTAGAATAATTTATGCTTTATCTTTACTCTTGTTGGTTTTTTTTGATGATTATTTTATGTTGTGTTGCTTTATTGATTATCATCATTTCTTACATCCCAAACATGTATGAGTAGTTCTAATCGTAAGATTTTAACAGTCATTTATGCTAAATCTTGAACCAAACAATATTTATAACTATCAAACCACACAAGTATAGTGGGGTAGGGGGTCGAACCACGAGGACAAAAGATATCATGACACTCCGCTTCATAACAGAACTGAAGTTTTTTCATTTTAAAAGCAACTAAAACTAATGACGAAAATATAAATAACGTGAACTAAAGAGGAAAATTAAATGGAGAAAAACAGGGATGAGATTAGATTCACCCCAGGAATGGTGATTTTAATAGAGAACATGATAGGTTAGAGGAAATCAAACAATAACTAGAATAGACACCCAAGTATACGAGAGGAAGTTGGTGATTTCACAAATCACATTGAATGACCTATAATCGCCCTATGTCTCTAAAGGAGTTGCAGGACAAGATTCGTATTGGGTTTCGAGAGCTACTTATTGCCATCATTCCTATACCCTTAGAAAATGAAGAACATAGCACAGAAACTATTCTAAATAAGCAATAAACATTAGGCTAAACATTGACTGAAATAAAACGAATTTAAAAGTAAAGAAGAGATTGATACTCACAATAAAGCTTGAATGCAATATCCACGATCAGAATCCAAACAATAAAATCAAAATCTTAGAGAACATATGTTGAGAAAACAGAAAATGGAAAACTAGGTCTTAATGAACTAAGAGAGGTTTAGAGGCTAAGTAAAGCTAAAACTAACAAAATTAGGGTTCCCCCTCTCTTCAGAAAGAGGGGTATTTATAACAAAAAATAAAACAAATTCGGAAACCCTAAAATGCCTTTGGGCCGGCCTAAAGAAGAAGTAAAATTTCTGGAGAAAACAGGTCCATTCGCTCGAATGAATGACCCATTCGGCCGAATTCAACTCTATTCGCCCGAATCCAATTCCATTCGCCCATTCCAGCAGCCATGGTGATTCATTTTGATTCTCTTCTCTGTGCACAATTCGCTCGAATGGAACATTAATTTGGCCGAATGGAATGCTAATTCGATATTTTTAAGCCCCAAAGGATATGTACTCTCCCAAACCAAAAATGTTACCATGATTACTTAGCAAGAAAATTCAAAGAAGATCGGGTTGCCTCCCATAAGTGCTTTGTTTAACGTCATTTAGCTTGACATAGCTAGGGTCATAAATCAAAAACAACGCGAAACAGATACCGAAGTGAAACTAACTGCTCAAACTTAAAAAAACTCAAAAGAATGATGATCCAAAGTTCAAATATTCATTATATACCAATGATTACCCCAATCATTCAACTTCAACATCATCTAACCTTATACGCTCGACAATATTGACTTCATGAAGGATACTTTCATGGAAGAGCTTTAGCCGATGTCCTTTCACAATGAAACTACCTCCACAATGATTTTTCAACTCTACCATTCCATGAGGAAGTACGTGCAAGATCTCGAATGGCCCAGACCACCTCGATTTCTGTTTCCTGGGGAATAACTTTGCTCTGGAATTGAAAAGTAATACTTTGTCACCTAAAAGGAATTCTCGTTGAAGGATCCGTTGGTCTTGCCAACGCTTAGTCCGTTCCTTGTAGATGTGCATGTTATGGAGTACGTCTAGCCTCAGTTCTTCCAATTCCCTTAATTGTGCAGCTTGTTTCTCGTAGAATAAATTAGGGTCCAAATTAAGGGTTTAGATCACCCACCAAGACCTACATTCCAATTCCACCGGTAAATGACAAGACTTCCCATATAGCAGCCGGAACAGGGTGGTACCAATTCGGGTTTTGTAACATGTACGGTGTGCCCAAAGAGCGTCGTCTAACTTGAGAGACTAATCTTTCCTGTTTGAGTTAACCACCTTTTCTAGTATTCTCTTAATCTCCCTATTGGCTACTTCCACCTGTCCTTTAGTGGGATGGTAAGGTGAACCGACCTTGTGCACAACTCCATATTTCTTCAACACTTTGTTCATTTCGTTTTTCGCAAAATAGGAACCCTCATCACTTATGACTATCTTGGGAACACCAAATCGATAGAAGATTATGCTTTTAAAAATATTCATAACTACTTTATGAACATTTGTAGTCGAGGCGATGCCCTCCACCCACTTAGACACATAATCGATCCCTACCAAAATGTATTGGTTTCCATGAAATGACATAAAGGGGCCCATGAAGTCAATACCCTAACAATCAAAAACTTCACACTCAAGGATGTAATTTTAATGCATCTTATTCGTCATTGAGATATTACCAACTTTTTGGCATCTCTCACAGCTCTTCACGAATGTTTCAACATCTTTATACAAGGTTGGCCAATAGAAACCCGCAGTGGCAACCTTAGCAGTAGTGTTCATTATACCATGGTGGCTACCACACGCGTATGTGTGACAGTGAGTTAAAACTTTGGGGACCTCCCCTTCAGTGATACAATGGCGGATTATACTGTCGGCGTATGCATGAAACAAACATGGGTAATCCCAAAAGAAATTTCCGACTTTCCCAAACAAAGCCTTTTTCATTGCCCTTGATTCAAGCTCTGGAAGTTCCTCACAAGCTAAATAATGCGCATTATCTGCGAACCAAGAGGGTTTCCCAACAACTAACGCTATTATCAAGGTTTCTTCAACCATTTCATCTTGGATAGGAAAGGAGTCATTATTAAGCTCAGGTAACCTAGACAAATGGTTATCTACCACATTTTCACTTCCTTTCCTATCCTTCAATTCAAAATCAAACTCATGCAATAGGAGCCCCAAACAGATCAATCTTGGCTTTTCATCTCTCTTCATCATTAGGATTTTCAGGGCTGAGTGATCTGTGAAAACTACAAACTTAGAAACTACGCTAGTAAACGATAAACATTAGGCCAAACATGGAATGAAATATAATGAATAAATTCAAAAGTAAAGAATAGATTGATACTCACAAAAGCTTCAATTCAATATCCACAATCAGAATTTTAATGACAAAATCCAAAACTCGGAGTTCATATGTTGAGAAAATCGAAAATTGAAAACTAGAACTAAGAGAATTTTGGAGGCTAAACAAAACTAAAGTGCATAAAACTAATAAAACCTAGCTGCTTCTCCTCTCTTCAAAGAGAGGGGTATTTATAACAAAGAGCAAAAGAGGTCCAGAAACCCTAAAATGTCTATGGGATGACCCTAAAAAGAAGTAAAATTTCCGAAGAAAACACTGTCATTCAATCGAATGCAAGGCCTATTCAGCCAATGCTTCATCATTCGCCCGAATACTCTTCAGTTTGCCCATTCCAGCAGCTCCTCAGAAATCCTCTCTGTTCAGCATTCGCCCAAATGGAGGCTATGATTTTTCCGAATGGAAGCTCATTCGCCCAAATGAGTGCCATTTGGCCTTCCCAGATACAATGGAACATATGCTCTAAAGACTGACCACCATTCGACCGAATCACTCTCAAATTCGGTCGAATCTTAAACTCTACACTCTCTTTCAGCTTCTAATGATTTCTGAACTCCGTAGGATCTTCAAGAGTGACTTGAAATGTTTGCCCAAGCTATGATACGCGTGTCTAAGAGTGCCAGAGACTCAAATATGTTGCATTTCACCTCGAAATCATCAAAAACACCTGAAATGACCATAAGACAACTCGAAGACAAGATCAAGGTGAAATCAAGCATAATATGTATAAAATCAATATAAAACTACGAGAGTTGACTCTAAAATGAGGTAGTAAATGTACTCTAAAATGAGCACATCATAGGGTCTACCTCTATGCCTTTGAAAGACTAAAAAGTGATACTTCTCCTAATTTAGCATAAGATTCGTTTCTTGACACCGTAACAAAACCTTTTCGAGATGTGTCAAGCAAGTGTCAAAAGATGAACCTCCAACAGAAAAATCATCCATGATCACTTCCATGAAGTCCTCCAGCATATCAGAAAATATAGTAGACATGAACCTTTGGAAAGTGGATGGAGCATTGCATAAACCAAAGGGAATTCTCCTATAAGAAAAAGTCTTAAAAGAAAAGTAAATGTTTTTTTCTTTTGATCCTCTAGGTGGATTTGAATTTGAAAGAAACCTGAGTAACCATCCAGAAAACAATAGTACTTATGCCTTGCCAATCTCTCAAGCATCTCGTCGATGAAGGGTAAAGGGAAATAATCCTTTCTTGTAGCCTTGTTGAGTTTACGATAATCAATATAAACTCGCCATCCTGTGGTGGATCTAGTTGGGATCATCTCACCATTGTCATTCTCAACAATGGTCATTCCTCCCTTGTTTGGGACAACATGAACAGGGCTAACCCACCTGCTATCCAAAATCGAGTAGATGATGCCGGCCTTAAGGAGTTTAAGGATTTCATCCTTAACTACCTCTTTCATGTTGGGGTTTAGCCTTCTTTGTGGCTCAATTGAGGAGAAATTCTCATCACCAAGATGAATTTGGTTCATAACAAGGGTTGGAATAATCCCTTTTAAATCACCAAGTGAGTACCCAATGACACCTTGATATTTCCTTAGTAAAACAAGCAATTTTTCAAACGAGGTGTCATTAAGCTCAGAACTCACTAAGACTGGACTGCCCTCACCATCATCAAGATAAGCATATTTAAGGTTAGAAGGTAAAGGTTTCAAACTTACTCGGGGAGAAGGCTTGGAACTCTTCCCCTTATAGGCATTACCTTCCTTAATCTCACATAGTGGCTCAGATTTTGCTTCTTCGCTCGTATATTCCTGTGCCCTGGCCACTTTTCTTTCTAACTGCTCATCCTCTTCGTAAGTATTCTCATCATTCATTAAATGCTCGACTTCTATTTCCCTTTGATATTCATGAACTTCCCTATCATCCACTTCAAGGCGGCATACTTGTTCAACCATAGGTTTCTTTAAGAGTGGGGAAATCTTGAAGACTACCTTCACTTGGGCTACTTCCACCATTATGATGTCATCATGGCAATTAATAAATGCCCAGAGTGTTTTTAGAATGACTCTTCCCAAAATGAGTGGAGTATAAGGGTCCTCTTCCATTTCCATCACTATAAAGTCACAAGGGACCACTAGTTCTCCCACTTGGATTGGAATATTATCAAGTTCTCCACACGGAATATTTACTCCTATGTGCCAATTGGATTGTCTTTCTTGAAGGTATGAGGCTAAAGGGTAGCTTCTTAGCGATGGATAGAGGCATAATGCTAATCGAAGCTCCTAGATCGGCGAGCGCCCCTTCGGGATCAAGATTCATCAACTTTACTGGAAGGTTGTATGGACCGGGATCTCGCTCTTTTATAGGCATTTCCCCTATAAAATGGAGCTCACTTGATGGGGGAGACTAATTAATTCTTCCTCAAGCCTTTTCTTGTTGGATAGTAAGTCCTTCAAGAACAAAGCATACTTAGGCATCTATGCCATTGCATCTAGGAATGAAATCTTTATCTCCATCTTTAGTAAGTGTTCTAGAAACCTCTTGAACTTCTCATCAAGATGCTTCTGTACTCTCCTATAGGGAAAAGGAAGTGGGGGTGAATACAAGCAATCTAACCTCTTTCTCTCGTCAATCCTCTTCTTCCTCTCTTCCTCACTTTCTACCAACTTCTCACTCCTTATCTTTTCTTCCTCATCATCCCTGCTTCTTTCACTTTTAACTCTCGAACCCTTACCTTCTTCCTTTTCTTTTTCATTTACATCCACTCTCATCTCATCACCAACCCGTACCAAAGGTGCACCAATTAGATATGAAGGGTCGTCATACTGAGTCCCTGATCTCAGGTGGATAGCTTTTGCAGTATGTTGGTTTAGGTTTGGGTGTTGAGGTGGAGGTTGTGTGGAGGGGTTAGGTTGAGGGTGAGATGAGAATAGCAGTTGTGTAGGTGGACAAGACATTTGGGCGAGTTGAGTTTCAAACAACTTTTGTGAGCTTGGAGTTATTGCATCTGTTGGATGAGAGTCTGATTTATCTGAGTGAGACTCTGGTTTTGCTGAGCAAGAGATGTTACTTGGGAGGCTAAATGGTCATTGTTTGAGGTGTGATTTTGTTGTGGTTAAAATACCCCATGATGAGGTTGACTATATGGGAAAGGCAGATTTGAATCATTTCTAGGCCCTTGATTAAACCCCGGTGGTCTATATAAATTTGGCCTTGGTGCATTTTAGCTCGATTGGTTCCATTGAAAACCTTGGTTGTTGAACCTACTCTGAGCATTTCTATTATATCTCATGTGAAAGTTTCCTTGATTTTGATTGGATTTGAAAAGAGGTTTGTATAGTTAATTGGGGAAAGGTTGTTGCCCATACCCTACTCCTTGTCCTTGTCCACCATAGTTAACGGCTGCAACATGATCAGGATTATACCTATAACCATCATAATTCATCACCTGTGTCTCTGGGTTGTAACCTCCAAAATCAACAACAACATGCTCGGAGTGTAAACCACCACAATAGGAAGTGTCATGGTTGGTACACCCACATATCGTACATTCAAAGTGCTTTTCAAGCACCGGAGGGGTGTTCGAACTACCGGCTAGGCTTATCTTGGACAACTTCTTACCGATAACTGCTTCAATTTTAGCACTGGTGGTGTCCAAGTTAGTTGTGTCAATCATCCCTCTTGGTAAACCCTGACTCCTCGCTCCTCCCCAGGCACTATTCTTAGCAACTTCTTCAATTCTTTCTTTTACCTGGGTGCATGGATTTTTAGAGAGTTAGCCACCTACTGCCGAGTCTAGAAGTGCCGTGGTGGAGTCATTGAGACCATCGTAGAAAAATGTGTTGAGATGGTTCTCCCCGTACTCATGCTAGGGGCATGCTCTAATCATTCTTTTAAATCGAATCTAAGTAGCACTAAGGTTCTCATCATCCTCTTGAGTGAAGGACGCAATTTCCTTACGACAATCTTGCATTCCAATCGTAGGGTAGAACCTCTCTAGAAAAGCTATTTTCAATTGAGCCCAATTAGTGATTGAGTTGGGTTCTAATAACCGGTTTTTTAGGTCGTTAACTAAAAGACAGGTTATGCAAACAATTTTTATTCCAACCTACAAACTATACGAGTATAGTGGAGTAGGGGGTCAATCCACGAAGACAAGGTATATCAAGACTCTAACTTTTAACACAACCGGACTATTTGGAGTTGGAAATTCAATTAAAACTAATAACTAGAAGATGGATGACGATAAATCACGAAATAAAGAAAGTAGAGAAAAATGGGGAAAAGATTGGATTCACCCTAGGAATGAAGCTTTCAAAACCGAACATGATTGATTGGAGAAAATCTGATAATGACTAGCATGGACATCCAAGAATACGAGAGGAAGATGGTGATTCCACAAATCACAACGAACGACCTATAATCGCCTTATGTCTCCAAAGGAGTGGCAGGACAAGATTCGCATCAGATTTTGAAACTATTTATTATCATCGTTTTTACAACCTTAAGCAATAAAGATCATAGCTTTCCTAGGGTTTCACCAATCAAAACCCCTAAAGGAATTACTCACACAAATTCATGCTTAAAGACGTTAAGGTATTCAAAGATGCAACAGAAACAAACATGGAACGAAATCACGAGAATGAAAAAAATTCAGAAATTATGCTAATAAACGATAAACATAGAACTAGACATATAATGAAGTAAAGCAATTAATTAAGAACAAAGGAAGAGATTAAACTCAAAAAAGCTTCAATTTGATATCCACGAAAACAATTCAAACTACAAAGCTTTGAGGAAACTGAAAACCGAACGCTGAAACTAAAAGAATGTAGAGGCTAAAGACATCTAAAAGTGCATAAAAGTATATAACCTAGCTCTCCCCTCCTCTTATCAGAGGCAGGGGGTATTTATACCAAAACAAGAAAAACCTACGAAAACCCTAAAATGCATAGGAGCCAACCCCAAAAAGAAGTAGTTGATCCGGAGGAAAACACTGTCACTCGCCTGAATGTACGTCTCATTTGGCCAAATACAATCCCATTCGCCCGAATGGTCTTCCATTTGCCCATTCCAGAGGCTTCGAGGAATCGATCCCTGTCAAGCATTCGCCCGAATGATGATGTTGATTCGGCCGAATGGAAGCTCATTCGCCCGAATGAGTTCCATTTGGCTTTTCCAGTGGGAAGGCTCAAAATCTCTAAAGACTGCCTCTCATTCGACCGAATGAGTCTCAGATTTGGTCGAATCTAAACCATTCGGTCGAATGTCTCTCAGATTCGGTCGAATCTGAGACCATTCTTTCCTCTTTTTCACTTCTCTCTTTTCTGAACTCTGTGGGATCTTCATGAGTGATTTCAAACACTTGCCCAAGCTATGATACGTGTGTCAAGGGCTTGAATGCATTGCATTTCACCTTAAAATCATCAAAAGTACCTGAAATGAACTTAAGACAACTCGAAAACAAGATCAAGGTAAAATCAAGCACACTATGCATAAAACCAATACAAAACTGCGAGACTTGACACTAAAACGAGGTGATAAATGTGCTCTAAAATAAGCACATCAAATTCCCCCAAGCTAAACCGTTGCTAGTCCCTAGCAAACGATATAAGAAGGTGAAGTGATAGCTTAGGGCAAAATGAATGAAGAGACGAATGAAGATCATGAGAAGTGGAAATCAAGACAATGCAAGCCGTGCACGTGCAAAAATCTTCCCTAGTCATGGGTGTGCAAGTACAATGGGATTTAGAAAGCATAATCAATTTTTTACACCTACTCGGGATCACCAAGCAAGCTACATCATAGTTTATTCCGCCCACTACCTAACGAGGTCGCAAGTCTACGCTCCCAAGGTTATTTCCCAAGAGGTGTGGGAAATTTCCATTACGCTCATTTGTTTCTAGGGTATGTGTTATGCTCGAAAACATCCGACTGAAGATGAGTCGGGAATTAAACACCTAAACAGGGAGAAATCTCGTAAATCGTGTCTTATCTGCTCTCCAGCACTGATCTTACTAATCAGGTTATGTCGAACATGTTTGGAAAGGATTGTAATGGAGGCTCCGATCGAGGTACGGTAGAATTTGGGAATGTGGAGTTGAAATAGAGGATAATAAGTGATCCAACGAAATAAAACCGAGGAAGACTACGCCTTCCGACAACCATGTCAATCCCAAAATTCCTAATAATAGACTCTAATACACTATGTCAACTTTATTCTCAATCTTTTTCTCTAATATCTTTTTCTTTATTTTCTTTTCTTTTTCTCTTTTTTTTTCTTGTTTCTTTCTTTTTCCCCTTTTTTTCTTTTTTTGTGCTTTTCAAGCATTTTCTGAACTTTCTATGTGCATACTTCTTTGAAATGCACTAAGACTAGTGTATGTAGTCAAATCATCCAATGATCATTTCCCCAAACCGAAATCCTATATTACAATGCTACAAATATCAACTTCACTATGATCACATGACTATCCTCTAGGTAAAAAGAGGGAGTATTTGGTTCATGTGGAGTTAGATACCGTGGCTACAAAAGAAGGTAAAGGCACAAATTTGGCTCAACCTAGAGTAAATTGATTTTCATGGTAGGCACTTTGGCTAGGTAGCTTTAACAACAAACGTGTTATCATCCCTAACCTTTAGAAAAGTAGACTATGCTGGAGGAGAACAAACACAATTCTTAAGATTCCTTGACTTACACTCAACAATATAGGACTCGTAATAAAGTCCTAAAAGGCTCAATCCTCACTAGGTTAGTCGAAATGCGCCTTAATAGGTAGTCATCCAAACCACATACCAAGCAAGCTCAGACCCCCCAAGCTAAGTGAAAAACAGTCAAGAAACTAAGATCCAAAACAGGCACAGGGCTAAGGGAACATGAGTTTGCATAAAATCAACGTAAAGTGCACAACAAAAGCTTGCATGCTTATGATGGACAAAAGAAGGGGGCACATGATGCAAATAAGGGTAAAAACAAATATAAAAATAACTAAATACATAAATTTGGATTTTCAAGTAAGCAATCATACCAGTACGTGGGTGCAGCGGCATGTGGAACTTATTATATAAACACCTGAAAACAACACCAAAAAGCAAAGCGCAAAACACAAAATAACACCTAGATTTAGACACAAAACACGAAGCAACGCAACACTACATAACACTAAACTGACAGCCAAGACCAAAGGACACGCGAAAGAATGAGTAGTGGACTATGGATACCCCCCAAGCTAGGGTGAAGCCGTCCTCGGCGCTAAGGGGGGCCGTCAGGTCTACCACTACTCATCCCCTATAAATTCCTCATCATCCCCCTAGTCATCCTCCTCATTAACCTCCTCCTCCCCACCCATGTAATCTATCCCATAGTCATCCGAGGCTCTTCTAGGAGCCGGTGGGGTAAAGTTATTAAACCTACGTCTGCCCACCCGCAACCGGTCAAACCCATGACTTAGTGATATCTCGTTATAGTTGTCATGGAGAGGGTACCAGGAAGGGTGGCCAGGCTTTTGTCAACCATGTGGGAGCGATAGGCCATATCATACCATGGGTAGTTCGCCCGCTCGAAGTTTTGCTCGAGGTGTTCGAGATGGGCGGTGTGGTGGGCTTGGGTGGGAGGACCTTGTCAAGCCTTCTCTCTATACGTCCTAGGGAGGACATAATATCGGATTCATCTGAGTCATCATGGTCTGGTAAGACCGAGGTCAAAGCCCTAGGTCTGTCGCGCATAGAAAGTGTGTGAGGGTGAGGAGGGGGTACAAGTGGGGGCTCTATCGCGTATCTCGGCACATCATCGTCTAAGAGATACAAAGCCCCAAACTAGTCTAGGGGAGGTAATTGAGGATAAGGAAAGGGGGTTGGTGCAGTCTTTCATGTACCGCCATCGCATGCGGTCCGCAAAAAAAAAGCCAGCCCGTACGAGACATTGCTCGTGAAGGGTAGTGGAACTGGCATATCGTTCATTGAATTCCACAGGATTCATGACGTTCAAGAATTCAGAAATGCGGAATATGTGTCCCCCTAAACATAAGTCAGTTGTTGCATTCAGGGTGGCTTTGTTGTTTAGAAACTTCCACAACGTCATTGGCAGGCTTAGTGCAGTGTCTTCGTGTGGTACAAGGTAACGGTACAAGATGTGCACCTCGTGTGTTCGTACTAGGTGAGGGCTGGGGGAAGGGAACAAAGTCTCCCTATAAAATTTAAAGAACATGCGCAAAACAGGGTGTTGTACATCAGAAGCATATATGTTTCTATTCGGATAAACAAGCCGGCCAGCTATTTTAGGCCATAACTCGGAAACCCGAGAGTTGTCCGGTTGTTTATCCAGAATAGGCTCGTTATGGAAACCAAACACGGTGCAAAATGCAACATAATCAAGAAAATAGGTTGCATTCCTTAGCCTAAAAGACAAATGCAGCCTACCATCCCATTGACACGGGGTTAGGGAACTAAGAAACTCATAAGTTAATAGCTTATGAGTCGGATGCCACATGTTTATCCAGTTCTCTAACCCACATGCAGTTAATAATGCAATAAATTGCTCGTATATACCCATTCGTTGCAAAATTAAAAGGTCTAAATAACGCGTGGAGTTGATTTTTCGTACCTTAAGCCTTTAAAAACACTCATATTGCTCCAAAGATACAAAAATTACCGTTGGATGGTCCTCATCGAACCATAATTCCTGGCCGGGAAGTCTTTGTTGGCCCTCCGGTTGTTGAGAATCGGTTTGTTGAGCTTCCCGTGCCACACCCAAAGAGGAACCCTCTCCATGCTTTTTGGATCTCTTGAAGGGGTTCCTCAAGGTTCTCCTTGGACCCATAGTGATTGATGATGATTTGGAAGGAAGTAGAGGAATTTAAGAGAGAGCAAGAGTGTGAGGGAAGACGTGCGTGCTGTAGGTGTGAAGAAATGTGGGTGTGAAATCCCGTGAAATGTGAAATCCCGTGACGTAGCTTGCTATAAGTTTAGATAGAAAAAGATAAAGAAGGAATTATACTGGCCATAGGAGTGGACTCACTCCTAGCATCTGCATCACCTCCAGCATGGGGAGTCAAGACCCTCCACTGAGCATCGGTGGCAGAAGTAAGTAAGGTCGAACCAGGGTCATCCGGATGAGGTCTATAATGCGGGGTTCCCCCAAGCCAGGGTAGAGCCCTCGTTCTTTTTTTGGAATTTTTCTTTTTCTCAGCCATCTTCCTTTTTGGGGCTGGCTCGTTAGGACTGTCAGAATTCTCACAAATATCCTGCATCACAACAAATTCCTTCTTTACTTTGAAAATAACACCCTTCTTTGTCACTTCCTCCTCTGTCACCTCAACAGACACTGGTGCAGCAAAAACGTCACACCCCTTAACCTTTATCTTTAACTATGCCGTCAAAAATATCAAAGGAACAAATTTGCTTGACCATGGGTTTCCTAGAAGACTTGGAAAAGGCAAACACAACCTTCTCATGGGCTACCCTCACAGTTATAGTCTCTGATTCACAATCGATCAGGGCACCCAAAGTCTTTAACGCATCCATCCCTAAGATGAGGGGGGTAAAGGGATCCTCGACCATATCAAGTACCACAAAGTCACATGGAACCACAACGTTCCCGACTTGGATCGGAAGGTCCTCAAATTCCCCACATGGTACCTTTATACTACGGTTGGCAAGTTGGATGGTTTTCTTTGATGGCTTGAGGTCAAAAGTTAGTTATTTGGCGATGGACATCGGCATTAGGCTAATGGAGGCCCCAAGGTTAGCGAGTGCTCCCTTAGAATTGAGTTTTCCTAGGGTGACTGGGAGCACAAAGGGTCCTCTAGCTTTTTCTTTCTTTGCCCATGTGCCCTAAATGATGGCACTTACCTACTCTGGCAAACTGATCACTTCGCCCTCAAGCTTTCTCTTGTTCCTTAAGAGGGTTTTTAGATACGTAGCATATTGCGGCATTTGCTCCATGACCTCTAAGAATGGTATTTTCATTTCAAGTTGCCACATATGCTCTAGGAATTCAAGAAACTTTTCTTAAAGTTGTTTCTCTACCTTTTTGTAAGGAAAAGGTAGAGGTGGAGCATGTTGACGCTCAAGTTTCCTTTTTTCCTGTATCTCCCTCCATTTCTCATCCTTATCCTTCTTCTTCACCTTATACCCATTTACCTTGACATTTGGTTCCTCTTTCACTTCACTAACCTCATTCTCCTCTTTTCTCTCAAGATCCTCTTTGTGTTTATTTTCTATTTGAAAATCACTATCCTTTGAGGATCTTTCTCCTAAATCATCTTTTGGAGCTATAGTAGGATCTGAATATAAAGTTCCCAATCTTAAGAAGATCGCCTTGCATGTGTGATGTTTAGAGTTAGAGTCAGGGGTGCTTTGTGGTGGAGGTTGGGCGGATGGGTTTTGTTGAGGGTGAGATGGGAATAGTAATGGTGGAGGTGGGTTGGCTATCTGAGCAAGTTGAGTTTCAAAATACTTTTGCTGAGCTTGAAGTTGATGCATTTGTTGGATTAGAGTCTGATTAATCTGTGTTAGACTCTGATTCTGCTGAGCAAGAGTTGTTACCTGGGAAGCTAAGTGGTCATTGCCTAAGTTATGGACTTGTTGTGGTTGAGGAGCCACATGATGAGGTTGACTAGGCGAGAAAGGTGGGTTTGAACCATTTCTAGGTCCTTGGTTGAACCCTGGGGGTCTATACACATTATTCTTAGGTATATTCCCATTAGGTTGGTTCCCCTAGAAACCTTGGTTGTTAAACCCACCTTAACCATTTCTGTTGTATCCCGGGTGGAAGTTTCCCTGATTTTGGTTAAAGGGAGGTTTGTACTGTTGGTTGTTCGAGAAAGGTTGCCCATACCCAACTCCTTGTCCCTGACCACTATAATTAAGGGCTGCCACATGATCAGGGTTATACCCATAACTGTCATAGTTCATCACTTGCGATTCTGGGTTATACCCTCCATAGTTAACTGCATCTATGTGTTCGGAGTGCAAACCACCACAATAAGATGTATCATGGTTGGTACCCCCACATATAGCACATGCAAAGTGCTTCTCACGTACTGGAGGGGTGTTCGAACTACCAGCTAGGCTTAGCTTGAACAACTTTTTATCAATAAAAGCTTCTATTTTGGCACTAATATTATCCAAGTTAGTTGTGTCTATCATCCCTCTTGGTAATCCCTGACTCCTAGTTCCTCCCCAGGCACTATTCTTAGCAACTTCCTCTATTTTGGCCTTTACCTGGGTGCAAGGAATTTTAGAAAGCTGGCCACCTACAGCTGAGTCTAGAAGTGCTTTGGTCGAGTCATTAAGACCATGGTAAAAGAATGTGTTGAGATGGTTTTCCCCGTACTCATGGTGGGGGCATGCTCTAATCATTCTTTTAAATCTACTCCACGTAGCACTAAGGTTCTCATCATCCTCTTGGGTGAATGATGCAATTTTCTTACGCCAATCCTGCGTTCGATCCGTAGGATAGACCCTTTCTAGAAATGTGGTATTTAGTTGAGCCCAATTAATAGTTGAATTGGGTTCTAAGCATTTGTACCAATCCTTGGCATCGCAAGCTAGACTCAGATGAAATAGGTGGATTCGCACATAATCAGGGCTATCAGGTGCATTACGCCTTGTCCCTAGCAACGGCGCCATTTTGATAACCGGTTTTTTAGGTCGTTAACTAAAAGACAGGTTGTGCAAACAATTTTTATTCCAACCTACAAACTATACGAGTATAGTGGAGTAGGGGGTCGAACCATGAAGACAAGGTATATCAAGACTCTAACTTTTAACACAACCGGACTATTTGGAGTTGGAAATTCAATTAAAACTAATAACTAGAAGATGGATGACGATAAATCACGAAATAAAGCAAGTAGAGAAAAACGGGGACAAGATTGGATTCACCCTAGGAATGAAGCTTTCAAAACCGAACATGATAGATTTGAGAAAATCTGATAATAACTAGCATGGATATCCAAGAATATGAGAGGAAGTTGGTGATTCCACAAATCACAACGAATGACCTGTAATCGCCCTATGTCTCCAAAGGAGTGGCAGGACAAGATTCGCATCAGATTCTGAAACTATTTATTACCATCGTTTTTACAACCTTAAGCAATAAAGATCATAGCTTTCCTAGGGTTTCACCAATCAAAACCCCTAAAGGAATTACTCACACATATTTATGCTTAAAGACGTAAAGGTATTCAAAGATGCAACAGAAACAAACATGGAATGAAATCGCGAGAATGAAAACAATTCAGGAATTATGCTAATAAACGATAAACATAGAACTAGAAATGGAATGAAGTAAAGAAATTAATTAAGAACAAAAGAAGAGATTAAACTCACAAAAGCTTCAATTTGATATCCATGAAAAGAATTCGAACTACAAAGCATTGAGGAAACTAAAAACCGAAAGCTGAAACTAGAATTTGGAGGCTAAAGAAATCTAAAAGTGCATAAAAGTATATAACCTAGCTCTCCCCTCCTCTCATCAGAGGAAGGGGGTATTTATAACAAAACAAGAAAAACCTACGAAAACCCTAAAATACATAGGAGCCGGCCCTAAAAAGTTGTAGTTGATCTGGAGAAAAACACTGTCATTCGCCCGAATGTACGTCTCATTCGGCCGAATACAATCCCATTCGCCCATTCCAGAGGCTTCGAGGAATCGATCCCTGTCAAGCATTCACCTGAATGATGATGTTGATTCGGCGGAATGGAAGCTCATTCGCTCGAATGAGTTACATTCGGCTTTTCCAGTGGGAAGGCTCAAAATCTCTGAAGACTACCTCTCATTCGACCAAATAAGTCTCAGATTCGGTTGAATCTAAAACATTCGGTTGAATGTGTCTCAGATTCGGTCGAATGTGAGACCATTCTTTCCTCTTTTTCACTTCTCTCTTTTCTGAACTCCGTGGGATCTTCATGAGTGACTTCAAATACTTGCCCAAGCTGTGATACGTGTGTCAAAGGCTCGAATGCATCACATTTCACCTTGAAATCATCAAAAGTACCTTAGATGAACTTAAGACAACTCGAAAACAAGATCAAGGTAAAATCAAGCAAAATATGCATAAAACCAATACAAAACTGCGAGACTTGACACTAAAACGAGGTAATAAACGTGCTCTAAAATGAGCACATCAGGTTCTAAGCATTTATTCTAATCTTTGGCGTCCCCACCTAGACTCAAGTGAAATAGGTGCATCCGCACATAGTCTGGGTTGTTGGGGCAAGGAGGGAGAAGTCCATAAATATAAGAGAATGCATCGAGATGTTGAAGAGGACATTCATTTCTTAATCCACTAAAAGGGGTTTCCTTGACCATCCTTTTAAACTGGGGGTGTATTTGGTATGGTGTAGTAGAAACAGGAAGTACTACACCTCCTTGGAACTCTTGTGATCCAAGAGTCTCGAACTAACCGAACAACTGATGTTCGTTGGCCATTGTTGATGTGGGTGGACTTTGAACAGAATGTGAGGTTTGTTTTGTTTGGCATTGTTTACTTAAACGTTGGACCTCAGTATTATATGGTACTATTAGTTAGTTTGAACTGTGTGAACTATGGGGCATGCAAACAACAAACTCAAGGGTAAGTACTAACTAAAAAAAATAAACAGCAGCAAAAATGAAATAAAATGAAGCTATATTAAGAACAGCAAGAGTCTAAATATACGGCCTTGTCCCCAGCAGCGGCGCCATTTTGATAGCAAGATATTAACAATCGTTTATGCTAAACCTTGAACCAAACAATATTTATAATAACCTATAAACAACACAAGTATAGTGGGGTAGGGGGTCGAACCACGAGGACAAAGGATATCAAGACACTCCGCTTCTTAACACAACTGAACTTTTGTTTTTTTTAAAAGCATCTAAAACTAATGACGAAAATATAAATCACGATGAACTAAAGAGGAAAATGAAATGGAGAAAAACGGGGACGAGATAAGATTCACCTTATGAATGGTGATTTCAAAAGAGAACATGACAGGTTAGAGGAAATCAAATAATAACTAGCATGGACACCTAAGTATGCGAGAGGAAGTTGGTGATTCCATAAATCACATCGAATGACCTATAATCTTAGACAATGAAGAACATAGCTTTTCCTAGGGTTTCAATAATCAAACCCCAAAGAGAAATACTCACACATATTTGAGTTGTATATCATGATGATAATCAATAAAATAAACGCAGCAAATAATAATGATCGAAAGAAACTAATGAGAATAAAAACTAAGAAGAAACTATTCTAAATAAGCGATAAACATTAGGCTAAACATTGAATAAAATAAAAAGAATTAAAAAGTAAAGAAAAGATTGATACTCACAATAGAGCTTGAATGCAATATCCACGATCAGAATCCAAACAATAAAATCAAAATCTTGGAGTACATATGTTGAGAAAACAGAAAATGGAAAACAAGGGCATAATGAACTAAGAGAGGTTTAAAGGCCAAGTAAAGCTAAAAATAACAAAATTAGGGTTCCCCCTCTCTTCAGAAAGAGGGGTATTTATAAAAAAAATAAAAGAAATCTAAAAACCCTAAAATGCCTTCGGGCCGGCCTAAAGATGAAGTAAAATTTCCGGAGAAAACAAGTCCATTCCCCCGAATGAATGACCGATTCGGCCGAATGCAACTCTGTTCGCCCGAATCCAATCCCATTCGCCCATTCTAGCAGCTTTGGTGATTCATTTTGATTCTCTTCTCTGTGCACGATTTGCCCGAATGGGATATTCATTCGGCTGAATGGATGCTCATTTTCCCGAATTCAAGTCATTCGGCCTTCCTAGTGAGAAAGAAGTGCAGGCTTCTAAGTTAGACTACCATTCAACCGAATGGTTATCAGATTCGGTCGAATCTGACTCTAATTCTTGCTTTTCAACTTCTTCAAGAATCTAATGGCTTTTAAACTTCGCGGGATCTTCAAGAGTGACTTGGAACGTGTGCCTAAGCTATGATATGTGCTCCTGCCCTCTTGATAATAGTGTCAAAGCCTCGAATACGTCGTTTTTACCTTGAAATCATCAAAAACACCTAAAATGACCTTAAAACAACTCGAAGACAAGATCAAGGAAAAGTAAAGTGTAATATGTATATAATCATTCTAAAACTATGAGACTTAACACTAAAATGGGGCAGTAAACATGATCTAAAATGAGCACATCAAGTTCTCTTTGGGGATTGATTAGTGAAACCATAGGAAAGTCTATGTTCTTCATTGTTTAAGATTAGAGGAATGATGACAATAAGTAGCCCTCGAAACCCCATGCGAATCTTATCCTTCAACTCCCTTAGAGACATAGGGCGATTCTAGGTCGTTCGATGTGAGTTGTGAAATCACCAACTTCCTCTCGTATAGTTGGGTGTCTATACTAGTTATTGTTTGATTTCCTCTAACCTATCATGTTCTCTTTTATATACACCTTCCTAGGGTGACTCTAATCTCGTCCCCATTTTCTCCCTTTGACTTTCCTCTTTAGTTCATCGTGCTTTATATTTTTGTCATTAGTTTTAGTTGCTTTTCAGACCAAAAAGTCCTGTTATGTTAAGAAGCGGAGTGTATTGTTAACCTTTGTCCTCGTGGTTCGACCCCCTAGCCCACTATACTTGTGTGGTTTGTAGGTTGTTATAAGTATTTTTCGGTTTGAGGTTTAGCATAAACGAATGTGAAAATCTTATTATCAAAATGGCGCCATTGCCAGGGATAAGGCGTTATATTTAGACTCTTGCTGTTCTTGATATAACTGCATTTTATTTTGTTTTTGTTGCTGTTTATCGTTACTTGTCAATACCTACCCTTGATTCGCAGTGTTGTTTGGATGCTCTATAGCCCACGCATGTCAAACCAACTGATAGTACCGTACAATCGTGAGGTCCAACGTTTAAGAAAACAACGTCCAACAAAACAAACCCCAAATTCTGTTCAAAGTCCCCCCACATCCACAATGGTTGACGAACATTAGTTGTTCAGTTAGTTCGGGACTTCTGGCTCCCAAGAGTTCCAAGGGGGTGTAGTGCTTCCTGTTGCTGCTACGCCATACCAAATACACCCTAGTTCATAAGGATGATCAAGGAAACCCCTTTTAGTGGATTAAGAAATGAGTGTCCTCTTCAACATCTCAAAGCATTCTCTAATATATGTGGACGTATCCCTCCTTGCCCCAACAACCCTGATTATTTTCGACTGCACTTATTCCATCTGAGCTTAGCGGGGGATGCTAGAGACTAGTCCTAATGCCTTGAGCCAAACTCCTTCACCACTTGGGCCCAACTGAAAACTGCATTCTTGGAACGGTTTTACCCTCATGTGAGAACGCAAGATTAGCGTAAGAAGATTGCATCATTCACTCAAGAAGATGAGGAGAACTTAACTACGGCTTAGAGTAGGTTCAAGAGGATGATACGTGTATGACGTCATCATGAATATAGGGACAACCACCTGAACACATTCTTTTATGATGGCCTCAATGATACTACCAAGGCTCTTCTAGACTCAACAGTGGGTGGCCAACTCTCCAAGATTCCATGCAAAAAGCCATAATTGAGGAAGTTGCTAAGAATAGCGCCTAGGGAGGAGCAAGGAGTAAGGGTTTACCAAGATAAATGATTGACAGAACCAACTTGGACTCCATCAGTGCTAAGATTGAAGCAGTTATTGATAAGAAGTTGTCCAAGTTAAGCCTAGCCAGTAGTTCAAACAGTTCTTCAGCGTGTGAAAAGCACTTTGCATGTGCGATTTGTGGGGGTACCAACCATGATACTTCCTATTGTGGTGGTTCGTACTTCCAGCATTTTGCTACAGTTGACTATGGAGGCTATAATTCAAAGACAGAGGTGATGAATTATGACAATTATGGGTATAATCCTGATCATCTTACATCAGTTAACTATGGTGGACAAGGACAAGGAGCAAGGTATATGAACAACCTTACACAAATCAACCATATAGACCTCCTTTTAATTCAAGTCAAAACCAAGGAAACTTCCATCTAGGATATAATAGAAATGCTTAGAGTGGGTTCAACAATCAAGGTTTTCAAGGTAACCAACCAAGTGGAAATGCACCAAGGCCAAGTTTATATAGACCACCGGGGTTTAATCAAGGGCCTAAAGGTGGTTCAAATCTACCTCTTCCACCTATTCAATCTCATCATGGGGTTTCGCAACCACTGCAATATCACACCTCAAGTAATGAACATTTAGCCTACCAAGTAACTTCTCTTGCTCAGCAGAACTAAAGTCTCACTCAGATAAATCAGACTCTCATCCATCAGATGCAACAACTCCAACCTTAGCAAAAGTTGTTTGAAACTCAACTCGCCCAGATGGCTAGCCCTCCACCACCACCACTATTCATATATCACCTTCAACCTAACCCCTCCACACAACCTCCACCTCAACACCGAAACCCAAACCAACACACTACAAAAGCTATTAACCAGAGATCAGGGACTCAGTATAACAACCCTTCATATCCAGTTAATGCACCTTTAGTATGGGTTGGTGATGAGATAAGAGTGAATGTGAATAAGAAAGAAGAGGAACAAGGTGAAAGGACAAGAGTTGACAGTGAAAGAGGCGAGCCTGAAAAGATTGATGATAAGGAAGAAAAGATAAGGATTGAGAAGTCAATAGAAAATGAAGAAGAGAGAAAGAAGAGGATTGAGGAGAGAAAGAGGCTAGATCGCTTGCATGCTCCTCCTCTTCCTTTCCCTTATAGGAGAGTGGAGAAGCAACTTGATGAGAAGTTTAAGAGTTTTTTAGAACACTTGCAAAAGATGGAGATAAAGATTCTGTTTCTAGATGCAATGGCACAAATGCCTAAGTATGCTAAGTTCTTGAAAGACTTACTATCCAACAAGAAAAATCTTGAGGAAGAAGTAATCACTCACCCCCATCTAGTTAGTTCCATTTTACAATGAAAAATGCCTATAAAAGAGCGAGATCCCGGTCCATACAACCTTCTAGTAAAGTTGGGGAATCTTGATCCCAAAGGGGCGCTGGCCAATCTAGGGGGTTCGATTAGCCTTATGCCCCTATCCATCGCCAAGAAGCTACCCTTTTGCCTTAGACCATCAAGAAAGACAATCCAATTGGCGGATAGGAGCATAAAAGTTCCGTGTGTAGAGCTTGATGATATACCTATCCAAGTGGGAGAACTAGTGGTCCCATGCGACTTTGTAGTGATGAAAATGGAAGAAGACCCTTATACTCCACTTATTTTGGGAAGAGACATTTTAAAAACACTCCGGGCAGTTATTAATTGCCATGATGACACCATAACGGTGGAAGTAGCCCAAGTGAAGGTAGTCTTCAAAATCTCCCCGCTCTTGAAGGAGCCTATGGTTGAACAACTTTGCGGCCTTAAAGTTGTTGATAGGGAAGTTGAGAAATATCAGAGGGAAATAGAAATCGGGTATTCAATGAGTGATAAGGATACTTATAAAGAAGAAGAGTAGTTGGAAAACCAAGTGGACAGGGCTGAATCTGAGCCAGAGAGGTTAAGGAAGGTATTGCCTATATGGGGGAGAGTTCCAAGCCTTCCCCCTAAGTATGTTTGAAACGTCTACCCCCTAGCCTTAAATTTTCTTATCTTGATGATGATGAGGGGAGTCTAGTCATAGTGAGTTCTAAGCTTAATGACACCTCATTGGAAAAACTACTTGTTTTACATAGAAAATATCGAGGTGTCATTGGGTACTCACTTGGTGATATAAATGGGATTAGTCCAACCCTAGTTATGCACATGATTCATCTTGATGATGAGCATTTCTCCTCAATTGAGCCACAAAGGAGGATAAACCCTAACATGAAAGAGGTAGTTAAGGATGAAATCCTCAAACTCCTCAAGGCCGGCATCATTTACTCGATTTCAGATAGTAGGTGGGTTAGCCCTGTTTATGTTGTCTTGAAAAAGGGAGGAATGACCATTATCGAGAATTCCAAAGGTGAGATGATCCCAACTAGAGCCACCATAGGATGACGAATTTGTATTGATTATTGCAAACTCAATAAGGCTACAAGGAAGGATCACTTCCCTTTGCCCTTTATCGACGAGATCCTTGAGAGATTGCCAAGGCACAAGTACTATTGTTTTTTGGATGGTTACTCGGGTTTCTTTCAAATCCCTATCCACCCCAAGGATCAACATAAACAACTTTCACTTGTCCTTTTGAGACTTTTGCTTATAGGAGAATGCCCTTTAGATTGTGCAATGCTCCATCCACTTTCTAGAGGTGCATGTCCACTATATTTGTTGATATGCTGGAAGACTTCATGGATGATTTTTCTGTTGGGGGTTCGTCTTTCGACACTTACTTGACACATCTTGAAAAGGTTAATTTACGGTGTCAAGAGACGAATCTTGTGCTGAATTGGGAGAAGTGTCACTTTTTAGTCTAGGAAGGAATTGTCCTAGGCTATAAAGTGTCCTTCAAAGGCATCGAGGTAGACCCTGCTAAGATAGATGTGATAAGGAACCTTCTTGTACCACCCTCGGCTATAGGAGTGCAGTCCTTTCTTGGACATGCAGGGTTCTATAGGCATCTCATCTTAGGATTTTTGACCTTAGCTAAACCCTTAAATGAAATGCTTTAAAAAGATGTCGAATTTAACTTTAGTCAGAGATGCCTCAATGCCTTTAATTTTTTAAAGCAAGCTTTGATCTCTGCACCCACTATGCAAGCTCCTGATTGGAGCTTGCCATTTGAACTAATGTGCGATGCCAGTGATATCTCTGTAGGTGCAGTTTTTGGACAAAAAAAGGAAGGAAAGCACCATGTCATATGCTATATCAGTAAAACACTAGATCCACCACAACGCAACTACTCTACTTTAAAAAAGGAGATGTTGGCGGTAGTCTATGCTTTTGAGAGACTGTGCCAGTATCTGATATGTTCTAAGGTTATAGTATTCACGGATTACTCAACCCTGAATTCTTAATGATAAAGAGAGATGCAAAGCCAAGGTTTATCCATTGGGTGCTTCTATTGCAAGATTTCGATTTTGAATTGAAGGATAGGAAGGGAAGTGAAAATGTGGTAGCTGACCATTTGTCTAGGTTACCTGAGCTTAATAATGAATCCTTCCCTATCCAAGATGAAGTGGTTGAAGAAACTTTGATGACAGCATTAGTCGTTGGGAAAGCCCCTTGGTTTGCAGATATTGCAAATTATTTAGCTTGTGGGGAGCTACTAGAGTTTGAATCTAGAGGAATAAAAAAGGCTTTCTTTGGGAGAGTGAGAAATTTCTTTTGGCATGACCCCTATTTATGTCATGCCTGCTCTGACAGCATAATCCGCCGTCGTGTCATTGAAGAGGAGGTTCCTAAGGTTTTAAGTCACTGTCACTCATACGCGTGTGGCAGCCATCATGGGATAATGAAAACTACGGCTAAGGTCGCCACCGCGGGTTTCTATTGGCCCACCTTACATAACGAGGTTGAAGCATTCGTGAAGAGCTATGAGAGATGCCAAAAAGTTGGAAATATTTCAATGAGGAATGAGATGCCTCAAAATTACATTATTTAGTGTGAAGTCTTTGATTGTTAGGGTATTGACTTCATGGGCCCCTTTGTGTCATCTCATGGAAACCAATACATTTTAGTAGGGATAGATTATGTCTCTAACTGGGTGGAGGGCATCACCTCGCCTACAAATGATTACAAGGTCATTATGAAGCTTTTTAAGAGCATAATCTTCCCTCGATTTGGTGTTCCCAAGATTGTCATAAGTGATGGGGGTCCCTACTTTGCAAAAAACAAGTTGAATAAATTGTTGAAGAAGTATGGAGTCGTGTACAAAGTCGGTTCACCCTACCATCCCCAAACTCAAGGATAGGTGGAATTTGCCAACAGGAAGATTAAGCGAATACTAGAAAAGGTGGTTAAACCGAATAGGAAAGATTGGTCTCTTAAGTTAGACGATGCTCTTTGGGCACACCATACATGCTATAAAATCCCAATTACAACCACCCCGTTCTGGCTGTTGTATGTAAAGTCTTGTCATTTACCATTGGAATTGGAGCGTAGATCTTGGTGGGTGATCCAAACCCTTAATTTGGACCCTAGCTTATTCTATGAGAAGCGAGCTGCACAATTAAGGAAATTGGAAGAATTGAGGCTAAACGCATTCCACAACATGCACATCTATAAGGAACAAACTAAGCATTGTCATGAATAATGGATCCTTCAACGAGAATTCCTTGTAGGAGACAAGGTACTACTCTTCAATTCAAGAGCAAAGTAATTTCCCGGGAAACTGAAATCGAGGTGGTCTGGGTCGTTCGAGATCCTATAAGTATTTCCTTATGGAATGGTAGAGTTGAAAAATCATCATGAAGGTAGTTTCATTGTGAATGGGCAACAGCTAAAACTCTTCCATGGAAGTAGCCACAAAGTCAACACTATCGAGCGCATAAGATTAGTTGATGTTGAAGTTGAATGATTAGTGTAATCATTGGTCTAGAAAAAGTATCTGAACTTTGAATCATCATTCTTTTGAGTTTTGTTGAGCTTAAAGTAGTTGGTTTCACTTTGGTATTTGTTTCCTGTTGTTTTTTATTTATGACCCTAGCTAAGTCGAGCTAAATGACGTTAAACAAAGCACTTATAGGAGGTAACCCGGTCTTCTTTGAATTTTCTTACTCAATACACATTGTAACATTTTTGGTTTGGGGGAGAAAATATCCTTTTATTATACTAGGCCTGAATATATCGAATGGCATTTCATTTGGCAGAATAGACCCATTCGTCCGAATAGATGATCCATTTGGGCAAATTGACTTGGAATTATAAACTCTAGCTTGAGATTGGAGGAGTTTCTGAGAACTTCGAATGGATACTCCATTCGGGCAAAGGAAAATCCATTCGGCTGAATAGAAGTCCCATTCGGACGAATAGAGGTAGATATGAAACTGGGCAAGGTTTACTGAAAAAGGTGAATGGAATGTCCATTCGGGTGAATAGAATTTCATTCGGGATAATAGTTAGGCAATTTGGGCGAATGTTAGCGAAGATTGCTGAGAATTCACTTGATGTTCGACTGAATAGGGCCCTCTATTCAGGCGAATGGTTCTTAATTCGGGCGAATAGAACTACACTTCTATAAATACCCATCCATTTTCGCACGGTTCTTTCATAATTCTCTCAACAACTATCTTAAACACTCCCTCACTCTTTCTACCATCACTATTTTTCTCTCATAAACATCAATCCACCCACCTTACTCCACCATATTATTCCACCATGGGACCCCGCAGGAGTTTATGAAACCCTTTCAAACGATCGAAAAACCAAGGGGAAGGATCCTCTTTCGGTGCTGCAAGGGATGAGCAACCAACCGATTCTCAACCACAACATGAGCATCAACAATGTCTCCCAGGCCTATATTACTGAATGTTATTCAGGGAATCTTAAGAATTTTGTCTGTTCTCCTCCAGCATAGTCTGCTTTTCTAAAGGTTAGGGATGATAACACGTTTGTAGTTACAACTACATGGCTAATTGCCTACCATGGATATTAAGGTTAGTGTAATGTGTTAGGGTTCATTTATGCATATCTTGAGGATGTTTGGGGTGGCATTGTTGTCAAAAGTCGTAGTTTTTCTTGGTTTTATTACCTTGGATCGCTTACTATCCTCTATTTTAACTCCATATCCCCAAATTTTACCCTACCTTGATCCTAGCCTATATTACAACCCTTTCCAAACCTGTTTGACTTGGCCTAATTTGTAAGGTCTCTGATGAAGAGTAGATAAGACACAATCCCTGAGATTTCTCCCTGTTTAGGTGTCTAATTCCCAACTCATCTTTAATTGGATGATTCTGAGTGAAACACATACCTTATCAAACAAACACATGAGTGTATTAGAAATTTCCCACATTTCTTGGGAAATAATCTCGGGAGCGTAGACTTGCGACCTCATTAGGTAGTGGGTGGAATAGCCTATGTTGTAGCTCGCTTGGTGATCCTGAGTCTATGGAAAACGTTGTTCATATTTGTATTATGCTCTCCTAATCCCATTGTACTTGCACACCCATGGCTAGGGAAGAGTTTTGCACATACACGACTTGCATTGTCTTGTTTTTCCACTCTCTTTGCTTTTTATTTGCTTTAGTCATTGTTTTTCCCTCTACTAGTTCATTTGCAAGGGACTAACAAAGGTTTAGCTTGGGGGAAGTTGATGTGCTCGTTTAAGAACACATTTACTCCCCATTGTAGTGTTAAGTCTCGCGGTTTTAGATCGATTTTATACACATTACACTTGATTTTACCTTGATCTTATCTTCGGGTTTTTTTAAGGTCATTTCAGGTGTTTTCGATGGTTTCAAGGTGAAGTACGACATTTTCGAGGCTTTGACACTATTATCAAGAGGTTAGAAGCACGTATCGTAGCTTGGGCACGCATTCCAAGTCATTCCCAAAGATTCCACAAAGTTCGAAAGCCATTAGACACTTTGAAGAAGTTGTAAAGCAAGACTCTGACTCAGATTCGACCGAATCTGACAACAATTCGGTCGAATGGTAGTCCAACATAGAAGCATGAGCTTTATTCTTTCTAGGAAGGCCGAATGGAGACATTCGGGCGAGTGAGATCCATTCTGCCGAATGGAAGTCCCATTCGAGTGAATCGCGCAGAGAGAAGAAAACATAGATAATCACCAGAGTTGATGGAATAGGGGGATGGAGCAATGTTTGGACGAATGGTGTTACATTCGGGCGAATGGGTCACCCATTCGAGCGAATTGATCTATTTTTCTGCAGAAATTTTACTTCTTCTCTTGGCAAGCCCAAGGGAATTTTCGGGCATTCGAATTTCTTTTTGTTTTAAGTTATAAATACCCCACTTTTCGTAGAGAGGGGGAAACCTAATTTTTCATTAGCTTAGTTTTGATTAGCCTTTAAGCCTCTCTTAATTCATTAAGCCCTAGTTTTCAATTTTCTCTTATCTTAAACTTTTATACTCTAAGATTTCGACTTTATAGTTTGGATTCTAATTGTGGTTATTGCATTCAATCTTTATTGGGTTATAAGTATCAATTTTCTCTTTACTTTTGAGTTCATTTTATTGCATTCAATGTCTAGCCTCATATTTACTACCTATATAGAATAGTTTATGCTTTAAATTTACTCTTGTTGGTTTCTTTTGATTATTATTATCTGTTGTGTTGCTTTATGATTATCATCATTTCTTACATCCCAAACATGTGTGAGTAGTTCTCTTTGGGGATTGATTAGTGAAACCCTAGGAAAGGCTATGTTCTTCATTGTTTAATATTAGAGGAATGATGACAATAAGTAGCCCTCGAAACCCAATGTGAATCTTGTCTTGCAACTCCCTTGGAGACATAGGGCGATTATAGGTCATTCGATGTGATTTGTGGAATCACCAACTTCCTCTCGCATACTTGGGTGTCTATAGTAGTTATTGTTTGATTTCCTCTAACCTATCATGTTCTCTTTTAAAATCACCTTCCTAGGGTGACTCTAATCTCATCCTCATTTTCTCCCTTTAACTTTCCTCTTTAGTTCATCGTGCTCTATATTTTTGTCATTAGTTTTAGATGGTTTTCAGACCAAAAAGTCTCGTTATGTTAAGAAGCGGAGTGCATTGTTAACCTCTGTCCTCGTGGTTCGACCCCCTACCCCACTATACTTGTGTAGTTTGTAGGTTGTTATAAGTATTGTTTGATTTAAGGTTTAGAATAAACGACTGTGAAAATCTTGTTATCATGGGTTATGTGTGAAAATTTTCATCCTCAGTAGGCCGTTTGTCTTCATATGTAATATTGTTGCCTTACCTTTATTGTGGCAAGAAAATGAGGTCTAATGTCCACATATCTCTTGCATATGTTTTCTTTTTATTGGTTTATTTTGAATTTTTAGGTTATAAACCTTGAGCGCTAGAATTAATCCTCATATTTGTACTTATTATGGGTAATTTTTTGTTCACATTTAGTTTGTTATTATAGTCAGATTTTGATCTCATCTTGTGCGCTAGCATCTCTTTATTCGCTATGCAAATTTTCCTTTAAGCATCTCTTTATTTGCTTTACTAATTATCCTTTAAGCTCATCTTGTGCTGCTGGTCATGATGAACCTTTTCCCTTCATATTACAGGAGTCCATATTCTTGTACACTATTCCATCAAATCATGTGGCTCCTAAGCCAAGTTTTCAATATGGGCCTTTTTTACCTCCATCTTCAAATTCTATAAAAAGTACATAGGCCACACCTACTATCAACAAAATAAAAGGCATATGGAAAAAGCAACCTACCAAAATAATATCAAGTGCACTCCCTCCACATACTAAAGTGTTTCCTAAGGTCACAAGTACAATTCAACCTAAACTTTCACCCAAATTTCACCTAACATCCCACTAGCTACTACATTTGATTCACTTACACACCCTTCTACTTTCTCTCGTTCTTCACACCCACGACCAAAACACTTCAGGCATACCTTGCCAAAATATTCAAAAGAAATTGTGAAGAACTCAGTGAAAAGTGGATTAGAAGGACTTGGTGGTACTCCTAACCAAATGGAGAAAAAGAGTGCTGAAGAATGGGAAGATAAATAAAAAGCACCAAAGTCTATGGGATAAGTCACTTCCTAACTGGCCTTCAAATGTTGATTTTGAAGACATAGAGGAGGTTATGATCATTTTTATGACCATTGCTAATGTTTTTACATTTATACTTTTCAAAGTTGATGCTAAGGAAAATATTGTGTTGGTTAGTGGTTCAATACAACCAATTGATGTCTTAGGAAAGGTGGCAATAAATTGGTTAGATTCATTAGTAGTATTGTAAAGGTGGAACACTTTTGTCCAGTTGAAGAAATGGATTGGCATAAAGTTCACAAGTATTTGAAAGCTATGATTATTAAAGAGATTAAAATAAGTAAAAATATTAGTTTCTTTGCATAGTTGTTTTTTTTTATCATTTTATTGTGCATGGTGTCATTAACATCTATTTTGGTTCCTTTAATTCTATATGGTTTGTGGAATATTGTCTTGAATCTTTTGTGTCTTTTTTTCTTAAGGATCGATTTGTGATTCCTAATGGTGTGGAATATGACAATCAATCCTTGAAGCGTACTAGTAAATGTTGGAGGCAATATAAATATGATTTGAATTAAACATACAATAAACCTGATGAGAAGACAATCGGTGTGATGTGTAGTGGTGTGCCACATGGAATTAGTAGAAATAATTGGTGTGAGTTAGTAACATATTGGGATTTCAACAAAGGAAAAGTAAGTACACAGATCCTTTTTCTTTATTGATGTCACATCAAATGTACATTTTTTCCTTCCAGCTCAATTTTATGACCTTTAGTACCTTTCTTAACAAATCTTATTAAACCAGAAACTGTCAATTTTAGGAAACAAAGCTTAAGCCTCCTAAAATCAATTCCATAGAATTGGTTCTAATCTCTTTGCGAACCAACAAGCTGATTATGTACGAATCATGTTGTTTTTTCTATGTTCTCCAACTTCTAGCATTTCCTTAATTATATATAACGAGATTATCCTTAAAATTCTTACATTATTACTTATAAGAAGATGTGCTTTATTAGAAAATGAATTTATTAGATCTTTAGGGGAAAACTCATATGGGAAAGGATGAAAGCTTCCTTCCTTGCACGATCACTAAAGAATTTTTTGTAAGAATCACTAGTAGAGAAATGTCTATATGTTGCAGTTTTCTAACTTTAAATGCTGCACTTAATTATACAAAGCACATAAAGGCAAAGCACATGGAAAAATAACAACTGTTGCAGTTTTTTAGACGCAATAATAAAAACAACAAATGCTGTAATTTTTTTTAAAAACCGCAACATATATAGCTAATAATTGGTGCGTTTTACCAAAAAAATTGCAGCATATATTTTTTTAAAAAAATTTGATTATCATAATATGTTGCGGGTTTTTGGAAAAACCGCAAAAATTAATAGATATATATGCGGCGGTTTTTCTAATAACCGCAACATTTAATGAGTTTTTTGATTTTTTTATTCTGAAATTTATTTGTGTTGCGGTTTTCTAATATATCTGCAACATATATAAATTAAATGTTGCGATTATACTAGAAAACTGCAACAATTGATGGTTTCCAGATCAAAAAAAAATTAATAGGTCATTTTATGTGTTAATTACATATAAAAGTATATTATTATTAATTAATATCTCTCAAAATTGTTACATTAGCAAATCTAATTGTTATATACTATTACAGCACTACATATTTAATCAAGAACATAATCTGATCTAAGCTAAGAATATCATGCATAATGTGTTAAATAATATGTCATAAAAGATAAGAAAAGTTAAGAAATGATCAACCATGAAGCACATAAATTCAAAAATCTAATATGACCACTCGTTTTGGTATACAAAATTGCGATCTACAATATTTTACACTCAAAACAAACAACCAATTCATTCTTCACAGATTTCGGGTGCTATTCCGAGGTTTCAAAAACTTCGGAGAGGCATATCTCTTAGACCAGTAGTCCGAACGGCGTAATTTTTTTTAAACCCCTATTTTTAGTGGTACTACACAACTATGTTGCCCTTTAGTGGCCTCAGTGACATCTTATTTGAGATATTGAAAAAAAATCTTTGAGAAGCCATAAAATTGGCTGCGGGACTTCTTATATGCCTTATAATATGTCTAAACCGGGGGACTTATCCACTTATTTTCTCCAAAAAATGCCTTTAACACCATATAATCTATGAAATTCGATTTTGAAGGGTTATACTTTTATAAACACAACATATAACATGCAGATTTGAACACACAAGAGTTTTTCATCTTTACATTATTAATTTAACAAATTACAAAAAAAAATTAAAAAAAATATATACTAGGGTTCAAGGCATGTACAAACCTTTAGATTTTGAACTTTATAGTATGTAGACTTCTTCAAAATTGGAGAGATAAGTAAGCTTCAAAATGCTTCAGTACGCCATATCCATGGAGGCACGAGGGGGAGAGAGAAGTAGGTTTCAAATAGCGTGTGGAAGAAAGTTCGGTAGTGTGTGTTTTGGGGTTAGGGCCAGAGAAGACGAAGGTTAGGTCTAGAGAAGAGGAGGGTAGACTTAGGGTTTTTTTCATGCGCTGAAGTGTTGGGAGTCTAGGGAAAAATTTTCATGTTTTGAAATGGCCTAGAAAAGGGCAGTTTACGGTAATATATTATTGAAATAGTGTTGTGGTTATTTAAATAATCGCAAAACTTATAACCACAAGTTTTGTGGTTATTTAATAAACTGCAGCATTTATTAATGGCATCGCAAAGGGGAAGTCTAGGAAAATATCATTGAATAAATGCTGCAGTTTTTTAAATAATCGC
Organism: Dysphania ambrosioides; assembly: GCA_026401315.1. Lineage (NCBI taxonomy): Eukaryota > Viridiplantae > Streptophyta > Magnoliopsida > Caryophyllales > Amaranthaceae > Dysphania > Dysphania ambrosioides. The sequence goes on along the minus strand of CM048665.1, from coordinate 12,435,199 downwards.
AACAATTGTGATTATAAGTGTTGCGTTTATTTAAAAAACCGCAGCACTTATTCAATGATATTTTTCCATACTTCCTTTTTTCCAAGCCATTTCATGACATGAATAAATGCTGAGATTTTCTAAAAATAACCGCAGCACTTATAATCACAAGTGTTGCGGTTAAATAAAAAACCGCAGCATTTGTAATGAATGATGCGGTTATTTATTTAACTACATCACTTGTGGAAAGTGCTGTGTTATTTTAAATAACCGCAATATTTAGGTTAAAAGTATGTTCTAACTATTCATGTGCTTTGAAATATATTTAACCGCAGCATTTGAGACAAAGCAATTAAAGTGTTTCTACTAGTGAATTATGAATGGTGTTCTTTTCTGATTGCAATAATGCAAAACTGATCTAAGAAGGAGTAATATGTGGCTGATAAGGTGGATAATGGTGCATCTCCATTGAATAGCAGCAATTGAAGTGCACACTAATTTGATTTGTTTAACTTGCTCTAAACTTCACAAATTATTCATTGCTTAACCTAATCCAAGCTAAATAACAGTTGATTTTCTACTATTATAGTTCTATTTTTTCTATAATTATTTGTATGTATAGAAGGATTACATGTTAAGATGGAAACATTGAGGCGAGTTCATCCTTCAAAGTTTCAACAAGAAATTGAGGATAAAGCCTTCAAGCAGAGTATGCATGGTTTAAACACTCGAGATTGTCGTACTTGTTATGGATTTGAAGTACGAAAGGGTGATATTTATGGGGTCAAAGGTGTGTTGAGAAATGAAAGAATGAGACAAATTTAAAAGAGGCCAGTGCAAGAGATAAGGATGGAAGAAGTGTCAAAGGCAATTGGAATGCTAAAATCCCAACTTCAGGAGACTAAATTCATGTTTAAAACTATAATGGAACAATTTTTTTTTAATTCTAGGAAAAAATCATAGTGGAGATGCTTCAAAAGAACTGCTCAATGCTACACAATCAGTCTTGGATGTCGAAAACCCTTCGGTATATATTCCATACTAGTTTTATCTCTTATAGGATCAAATTAAAGTGTGAGAAGAATTACTATCTAATATTACACAATCTAATGCCACACAATCAGTGTTTTACAAAACTTTTAATTATATGTTGGTTTTTGTGAATGATTGTCTGAAATTGGAGGATGTGACTATTTGGCCGGCGTTAACAACAAGGTTAATGTGGTATGGAATTTTTTATTTATTTGTAATTGGTTTGTGATTGCAAATAGATTTGAAATCAATTTTTAAAATGGAAATAGTCAATACTACAAAGAAGATTCTGCCGAAATTATATAAAATGTTTGTATTTGAAGAGAACATGATATATTCTTTTAAAATCCAATTGGCAATATTATAAGAACTTGAAAATCTTGTTTTGGTCGTGTTTTTTAATTGGAATTATTTGATATGATATATACATTCTCCTTTTATTTCAAATTTTATACTTAAATAATCACTTATTTTTTATTTGTTTTTAAGCTTAAAAATGACAAGTGCGCAACAAAGAAGCAAAGATAATAAGTTTCGGTATCAAATTAATTTCTACCATATATATGCATATATATCTATTATTAAATCTAGGGTTATCTTCTATACTTTTTAGGCTTATAGTTTTTAATTGTACATATTTGATTTCAAATAATATTTATGGCTTTTTTAGATAGGCTTATAATTAGTTTTAGTAAAATATATATCAAAATTTATGATCATATTTTGAACATATTATTAATATTTTTTAGGGTCTCGATCAATATATATATATATATATATATATATATATATATCTGTGTGTGTGTGTGTGTATGTTTGTGCATATAACGTATATATTCTCATTTTCGTTTTTAAATCATATCATTTTAATAAATATTGTACTGTAAATATTTTCTTAAAAAAATTAATTAGAAATCTTGACCCTTTTTAAAGTCTAGAAATAAAGCCTATTATATTACCTTTTTTGTACATAAAAAAGCCTTATCAAATCTATGGACGAAAATAGGTTTAAAAAGTCAACACCAAAATATGTGAACAAAAAAAATGGACACTAAAAGCATCGAAATGTCGATGCCACAACATGTTAATAGCTAAAATGGACATCAAAAAGCTTTGAGAAAGTTGACACTAAAAAGCATCAAGAATTACTTCAATGTGACAAATGCATGAATATTACAACAATCTGGACAATTTTAGGTGTTGAGAGTGGTAGTGCAAAAAAGCGTCTAAAATTCTCGACATTGATTTTCTTGACGCTTTTTGGCAACGAAAAAGTATACAAATAGCATTGGGAAAAGAAGGGATTTGTTGTAGTATAAGTAAGGCAAAAAAGATATGATCTTATTTTGGAGAAGACTTGGGTTGAGGTTCTTTTATATAAAGTATATAACCCATGTTTCCTTCGTTGTTCTTCTTTTTGAAATAAGAAGCTGTCATAAATAAGGTACTATTTGAATTATCTTTGGAAGGGTATATTTTAGGAGGTAATGGTTCCAATCTATATCTTGTATCATCAACTGAACGAGTAGGATGAACTAACGAATTTTTTCTCTTGCCTTTCAAACCACTCGACCAATCTCAAAACATAATCGAAGAAGGGAAAATTAGAATTTTCCACTTTGTGTACAATAGTCTATTTGAATCCTCCTACAAATCTACCAATCTAGATATCCTCCTTTTCGTTCAAGTCACAAAGCATACATAGCTTATCGAATTCTTTTTCATATTTGGTCACACTCTTGGAACCTTGTCGAATCTGATTTAGCTTGATGAATTGGTCTTGAATATATTCTCGAGGTAGAAATCTTTTCTTCAATTGCCTCTCCAACCCAGTCCATATTTCAATTCTTGGCTCATATTCCCGTAATCATTGCCCTATAAGTCTTTCATACCAAATTACAACATATCTTATCAGCTTCAAGTGAGCAATCTTGAATGCTTTATGCACATCGAACCCTTTATAGTCCATGATCTTCTCAAATTTCCAAAATTTCCTTGGCATCTCCATCTCTAGTAAAGTTAAAAAGTTTGGCTATCTTCAAGTCTCTATCATTCCCATAATTCTTTTGTAGAGGCATAGGTCGATCTCCATCCACCCTAGTAGCCAAAAATTCAACCTTCTCATTTATGGGAGCAATAGACTCGTTAGTCTTACTTAAGGTTTATGTGCTCAACATAAGGATCAAGAACATATGAAGAGTAGAAGTGGGAAAATCAATCTTCATACAGTTTATGGTCAAGTTCCAAGATATGAACCTATTCTTGATACTTTAGGGTTTAGATTGGACTCTCTTGGGAAGTCATCCTTCGTCACATGTATTGCTTGGACCAAAGATTAGGGAGTTATTTAGTAGATAGTGAGTTGACTTCCTAATTATAATTTAGACATTTACTATTTGTTTTATATTACTATTAATATTTTAGATAGTTTAATCTTATGTTTTAGATAGTTTAGTCCAACAAAAACTCCTTGTAACGCCTATATATAAAGGCTAACTATATTCTTTGAAAACATATGTTGACGAATAAAAAATTTCTGATTGGTTTAAGAGTGATGTTAACTTTCTTTTGTGTGCTAAACTAGCTTATACTAGGGAATTAAAGTCGTTGCCTTTAATTCAACCTTGAGTGTTGTTGAACTTGAGGATCTTAAGCAAGGATCTTATCGGTTTTTGTTAAGATCCATATCATTAAGCCTTATAGTCCTTACTTTGAGCCTTCCTCATAATCTCCATACAATTCCCTTCCCTTGCGTCTTTTTTTTTTCTTGAAATGCATTTACATGCAACTTTAACTTTTATTGATCTTATGATGAAAAGATTTGAACATCTTCAATCTCTATTGGCTCATTTAAATCTTACCTTTACATAAGCAAAGGCCTATATGTTTGACACAGTTAGATGAATGTATAGCTGTTGCCCAAAAGACCATTTTCTAGCATCATAAAGCATACATTGATATTCTTTTTATATCCGAGGCAATGATGTTATTGAGGTAAACCACACAAGTCCTCCGAACCCACCTTTGGGTCATATACTATTTACTCATGTCATTTTGGGATTTCAACCCGATTAGGTGTCCAAACCACCCTAGACGGTGGCTCCTCTTGACCCGTCAGACCCAATCCATAAGCAGATAATAAAAGCCGCATGGCCAACCCTTAACAACACACCAAATTAGTAAGGAACTATTGGCCAAGAGCACCTTTCCCTTTATCTTCACAGAGAGAGAAATATTGGGTTCTAAACAACTAGTCTCTCTAGAAGTGGCTCACTCGTTGAGCCATCCACTTAAAACCTAGTTGCGTCCTTTGACTTGCAACATTCACGCCAAAAATCCCCTTCACTCTATAGTAATATTACATTCATACTTTTCTTTGAAATACAAGTTACTTGGAATTATCTATTTGTTATCAAGTTTGAACATTTGGAAGGCAAATTGTTTTTCCTCATCGCGACGTCTGTGTATGGGATACTAATTGTGACCATTTGTCGTTATATATGCAAAGATATGTTTCTACACGTTCCATCCTTCATGCTTACTAAAGATGATGGTTACTTACAGGATTAGGTATTTCTGCACACAAATGATCATCTAGCTTATTAATCAAGAGATCTAATTTTTGAGGAAGAATCTAGTATGATTAAAAATGAGCATTTGCTAAACCTCACTTTTGCAATTCAATAACATATTCTTATGGAACAACTTTCCTAAATAATTTCTTTTTCATGACATTCCTTTTCAACTCTATTAATTTACCTTGAAAAAAATTGTGCTATAAGACCTGGTATATTTGGCTCTTCATTATGACAAAGTAATTCATCTTTAAATTTAGGTCATGATGGGTTACACATTAAAATTAATAAAATATTAGGTTTTTCAAGGCACTAAACTTGTAAGAGATCATCAAGAATTTGTAGAACTTTTTTTATATTATTATTTTTATTACTAAAGACATAATTTTGTTGGATATAAACGCTCATAAGGGCAAGGGATATAGACATATGCATTATAGCAAGTATGTCAAGAGACAAAACCAACTAGTAGCGAACTGTGAGAGAAGGCATTCTGGAAGATTTGCTGGCAATAAGTATGTCAAGATTGAAAACTCGATAGTAGCTAATTTTAAGAGAAGGAAATAGGAAAGATACAATGGTAGTGAGTATTTCAAGAGAAAATTCTTGCTAGTAGCAAGTTGCCATAAACACAAAAACTTTTATTCCCTTAAAAGCCTCAAAAGTCCTGACATAAACAAAAGAGAACACACAAGTAAAATTCCAACTTAATATACATGTAAAAGAAATCTTGAAAACAAACAAGTAAATGCCCATGCTTATTGTTGGACGCTAGAACTTGGCGTATATCACTGAATTAAAGATTTTATTTGCTTATAAATACTCAAATATTTTATGAGCAAAAAGTTAGAAATTTTAAAAATCCTAAGCACTATTACTCTACCCAAATACACCCTTAAAGCTTTCATTATCCTCACAAAAGTCTAATATAAGGAAAATCTATGCCTCTAAACCCAAGGAAACATTACTCCCTTAAGCACATATCCAAGGCTCAAGCAAAGGATTCATCCTTAATGTGAAGTAAACCAAGGAACTTCTTAAATATTTTTTCATTTTTCTTTACTTTATCTACCTTCACCACTCTTCTTGAACCCTAGTAGTTTCTATCCTTTTAAAAGTTAAGGTTGAGTTTCTTTTTAATCATGGTTATTGGGGATGCAAACGTCTCTTACAAAAACCCGTGAACACATCACAAGCATAATTAGACTTAAATTAAGCTAAAATTCATATAAGTATAGGAAAATATCCTAAATATACCCTGAATTTATTTATATAATTGAGACTTACCAAGCCTATTCAAGGAAATCCAAGGTTCAACCTCTTTTTTCCAAATTCAACGCACCAACGTCTTTCAACCATTTATCCCCACTTGCATTCCATGTCTACTTCAAATACTCAAATATCCTTCAATTAAACTCCAAGGTTTTTCACGACTTTCTAACTCTTGATAAATAAATATGATTTCTCCAATGTTACCAAAATTAATGGAAAAATACTAAAAATACTCTTAAAGGCATAAAATCGTAACAAACAAGCTAAAACTGACTAAGTAACATTAAATGACCCTATGCCACATGAAAATAACTCTAAAATATCCCTATTTACACACTCAAATGGATATTATTAGTGATCCATTTTAAGTTTAAGCATATAGTAAATTAAATGTAATCCTTAAACTATTTGATGGAATTTGTAGCTTAGAAGAAACTTCATTTCATTGAAGGAAAGGTTATAAACCCCTAAATTGTTGCCTAATATCTTATTTATTAAAGATAAAACAAAAAATCTAATAGGGAGACAAAGAAAGTGGACTAAATATAATGAACATTTTTGTTTCTTTTTACCAAGTATGCCCTTAACGTATACCTAAATTGTTTATCCTTCTTTCTTTCCTTGGGTGAGCCTTTCATTAGTGGACTCCACCCTCATCTCTCCATTGTGGCACGACCTTGACACCTAACTATTTATGATCCATTTGGGGCTTCTTCTCATTCTCTAAGATATGGTCTTATTTGGGTAAGGATAAATTTGACTTCAATTTGACTCCTCGGCTCTAACCTCACCATCAATCCTTATCGGTAAAACAAAATTACTAGAAGCTATATGGTTATCATCTAGTGGTCACCTTCATTGTCAAATCATCTACTAGGAGTTTGAGGCCTAGTCCTACTATCTATTTCTAAGACATTATGCTACTTCTAAACCCAACCATGTGATCCTACTTGTACATTTCCCTTAATCTGTCTTAAACCTACTATCTTGGATAAACAAAAATACATTGAGCTTAGGATATTTCTTAAGCAAAGTAAAACTAAACAAAAATACTTAGATATTCATAAACCTTGTTCAATAGGGAAACTAGGGCTCCTATCGTATCTTATCTATTCAAGCCTTAAACCTATCCCTTGTAGGATAGTAAAACCATGTAAAAAAAAACCTATCATAAATAGTTTATAAAATAATATATTAATTATGATAAGTAGAACTTTTCCTAACTCAACTAAGAAAAGTGAATTGTTATAAAATTCTTTCCTAATCAGTTTTGGTAACATAACATAAATCCTTATTCAAGTAAAATTAGTAAAACTATGTAAATCATAAACTTAATTGGACACCAAACCTCTATATGCGCCAAACATGAATTTTTGTTGTAAAAGGAACCAAGCCCAAAAGTAAAATAGACTTGTTAGATTGAGTATTTTGATGTTCCTTCTTATATCAGCATTAAGAATTACATCTAGTTTATTCTCCATATCTTTTGCTTTACTGGTTTCACCCCTAAGAGGATTAGAATGGTATGTTATGCAATATCTTTATCTATCTTTGGCATATACCTGCACTACCACGCAAAAACGTTGATACATCCTTCGAGCAATATTATTAGCTTCACACTCTAGGGTTAGTATTACCCAATTTATATATACTTTGTATCATGTTCGCCATCTATATTAATCTTTTAAGTTTTTTTATTTAAGTGATTTTCTCATGTTCTTCTGTTACTTTAATGAATTCAAAGTTAGGTTGATTAAAGATAAAGAAGAGGAGTAAGTAAAATGATAAATGTTATTGAATTCGGAGGTTGTTACATTAATGAAGGATTTTTGTGTCTCTATAGGTGAAACAACCAATGAGGGCCTAAATTCTATGTTTTCAACCTCAACTGACTCAAAATTGAACTCAGAATACAACTCAAACAACTCAAATTCATCCAGCCATGGGTCTTCTCCAATGACAATTTTCAGCTACTTGACACGGGGAGTTAGGATCATCAATAGGGGTGCTTATGAGCTGAGTTAAGCTTGAGTTTGGTTGAGCTCAACTCGAACTCAAAATTTTAGACACAGAGCTCAAAAGCTTGTGAACTTAAAAATCAAAGCTTGATCTAGGATCAAAAGCTCATTTTCAAGCTTGACTGGTTAGACTCAAACTCAAACTCCTCTCAAGCTCAAACTTGTACGCATTAAGGTCAAGCTTGAATCAACTGAATTTCAATACCATTTTTTATTTTTACTAAAGTTAATTTATTAGTTAAATCTTTAAAGCTAAACATGGAAAAATAACAAAATTAAATCAAACCTACCAAAAGAGGATGTTAAAATTAAAAATCATCATGAAATGTCTAAATAAACCAAGGATTAAATGAGATCTATAGTAAAAATACAACAAAAAATATAATATCCAATAATGTTTAACATTAATGGTTTCCCATGGAATTCTATATTTGTAGTTTCCTTCAAGGTATTTGGAATGAAAATTTCCTTTGGTTGATAATCACCTTTAGTCTACAATATAATATCCTTAAAATTTCAGTAGTTAATAATGTTATAATAATAAGAATGATGATAATAATAATACATAGTTTTTACCTTGCTATTTCTTTTCACTCCATAGAGTGATCTATATCAATCACCTATGCATATCAACATTTGCACCATTTCCAAGGCAAGTTTTGATCTATATGGAAATATAACACAACCACCAACACTAAATTTTGCCTCAAAACCATATGTGGTAATTAGAATTACAAGAATTTCTGATTCTAACTTTGATAAAATACGAAACTTTATGGACTTTTCCTTCCACGAAGCCAATACATAAAATTTTGAATCACAAGCAATCTAAAGCCCCTCATAATGATAAAAAAAAACAAGCTATGATTTATTAGGATCTACTTGTTGCCCATATTGGTCAACTTCTAAGAGTTCAAGCATACTACTTTCTTCAGAAAAATACATAATCACATAATCAATAGAGAGTTGATACAATACTTTCTTAACTTTATTAATGTTCTCATGAGTTATATGTGAGGGAAATATTTTATGAAATATAATCTCTAAAACCCTAATTTTGAGTCTTGGTTTTAACAATGCTCCTATGACATAACCATAATGCATTTAGCCTAATACTTACCAACCCTTTGTTTTATGTTCTAAACCATTCTCCTAACAAAAGCATTAGAAGACTCGCATTAATTATCTAAAAATATTTTGATTTTATACACCTTTCTCAAGAAAAAGTTTGAAGTAGGATATTGAGAAACTGAAATTGTTGTAGTGGTAGCTTTGAATAATCTTAAAACTTCAAGCAACTTCTTAACCTTTTCCCACTCATCATCATCTAGACAACAATCATAATTATGATATTGTAATGCATATTTAGGAAATACCATATAAAACTTGATAGCATAATCGAGCATGTCATATGTTGAATTCCAAAGAGTCTTACAATCTAGGAATACCTTTTTATCCTGGATATTGTATTGGCTTACTAGTCAACCAAATCGTTTAAGTCGCCCTTCACTTGAATTAAAAAATTCTATCATGTCATTGATCTTTCCAATAATATCTTGCCCTTGTTCAAGACCAAACCAAACCATTAAGTTAAGAATATATGCACAACAATGTAAATAGAATACCTTTCCATTGTACATTAATCTTCCATTAGTCACAAAATTCTCTTTAAAATCTTGATACATGAATCCTTTCCCCTTGCATTGTCTACTGAAATTGTGAAAATTTAAGATAGAAACAAAAGAAAAAAGTGACTAGTTAAATAATATGATGAAAGGAATACATGAAAAATTAAATATGCATATTGCTTACCTTGTTTTTAATTTCCCACTTCCTTAGATATGTTAAGATACAATTAGTTACGTTGGCACCTTTACAAGGAAGAGGCAAGTGTACAAATAAAGTTAAAAAATCATTTCTAAATATTCCAAGTGGAATATAATTCACAAAATAAGTTGTTAAAACCATATATTCGATCCTTATCGCCACAATTCCTTAGCCAAACTGATTTTATCCATAGATTTCAATAATAACTTCAGCTTCTTTTTCTCAAACTCATAGATATCAAAAGAATCTGCTCTTATTGTATGATGAGTTAGAATAGTCCATTGCGCGTCATCATCAAATTAAATCCTTCCTCTTCAACTAGAATGAAAGGATGCTCATACACTCTAATCTAATATGTTATACCTTCTGTCATCTTTAACATGTCCAACTTACCATCATGCAAACCATTAACAAATTATTGATTTAAAGTTGAATCAGATGGTAAGAAGTTAATCAAACTTTATTGCTTCATATCATTTATTCTTGATGGACAATTTTTTACATGTCGAGTCAAATGAGAAGTACTTTTACATTTTAAGATGGAAAGAAGGGAATTACAATATTTTCACCATACTTTCCATGCCCTTTTTATTAGTTCATGTTCATGATACTGATACCAAACATTTAATCTTATTTATCTCTTAAAAGCTTGAAAAGGATTTTGAACATCAACTTGTTTTGATAGAGTGGACTCATCTATTTCTATATCAACATTGTCTCCTTTATGGAGCTCATTTGATTTCGCTATAACTTGATTTCTACCCTCTAAATCCACTTCAATATCTCTTGCTCTTAACGTGCCAGTAAGTGTTGAAGATTCTAGTGGACCACTTGATGACTTGGACATTCTGAAATATAAAATCGAATTAGAGGAAAGATAAAAAAGTGCATTGTTTCACAAAATACAAAGTACACATATATTTTGGGAAAGTACATAAGACTGTATACATAAGAAACCTATCCATTAAGAGACATTAAAATCTTACAAAATTGAATTGATGCTTCATTAAAGCAAAACAAAATTTATAATATCAAAATGTAAACATAGTTCTTTATTTAAGTTGTAGTTTTCTTTTATTGTATAAGTTAGGCTTTTACGCAATGAAACATATCAAAGAGATTCACTAAACACCAAAGATTTTCTAAACACCAATGATATGGATAATATGTTTAGGTGGAATCTAAATCTAGTAGCTTAATAACATTTATCTATTGTAAAATTATGTCGCTTACATCTGGATGCTATTTCCTTAGTGTTTGTTGGTCAATGTTTATCCATTTTGGACTATGCATTGTTTATTGGTTGTTGATGTGTATTTGATGATTAGTTAATTTTGAAATTGGGTTCATAAATGATAATATTATTTATGGTGAATGTTCAATTATTGGGGAAATTTTGTCGATATTTTTTGAGGCAAATTTTTGTTATGAGGTCATTAGGTCATTAAGTTTGACATTTATGGCAAATATTTGCTAAACTTCCACACATGAATTAATTCAAATGGAAAAAAATCATATATCATATACTAATGGAATTGAAATTGTGATAGCTTCCAATTTGAAGCTAGAAATGAATATTGGATTGTGTTTTATTTGTTTTACGTTAATTATTATTTTCATCATGGATGTGGTTAAGTGTTTTGGCCCTTGTATTATGTGGTACAACCCTTGTATAACTATTATTTCATTATTGGTGTTTGTAAACAAGTATCTAGTCATTAAAATTGAGGAATGATCCTATTTACAAATTAAACTCCGTCGAAATTTATACTCGATCTCTTGCGTATAATTTTTGGTGCATGTGTTTACATTATGTATTTTGGTTCCACTAGATTCTTACTAACTAAATTAGTTAAAATTTCATTATTTTTTTAGGTTTTCTCAAGAATAACACTATATATCAATGAAGAGTTGAGCAAAATTCGTGAACTTTGGGCCGAGTATTTCCTAACTACCAAGAGAGATTGCTAAGTTATGAGAAGTGTACATTATGATATGTAATGGGAAATAGGATATGTGAATATTGTAAATAATTGTAAAATTTTATAGAGTTTAATTTCAATCAATCTTGTAATAGATTCTTTGTTTGCATGTACATTGAATCTATTATTAATGAAATATTTACCTCTTATATTCTAGTCTTGTTAATTAATTAGTCATAAATTTCATATATTATATATTTTATCATCTAAAACTTTATTTAAAAATACTAATTCATTATTTGCTTTGGTTCCAAGCAAAGCCAAAGCACTTGCTTTATTAAGTGCTTTGGGTTTGATTGGAATCAAAGTAAATAATAATTTATATTGGAGATAATTTGCTGGTTTTCAAGAATTAATTGCTTCGGTTTTTTTTGAAACCGTAAAACTTATTGTTCTAAGTGCACAGTCCTATATAAACAAGCGATTTGAACTAAGGCAATTGAACCATGTTCTACTAGTGTGAAATCCCGTATAAATTCCTTAACTCACTCTCTCTCTCTCTCTCTCTCTCTCTCTCTCTCTCTCTCTCTCTCTCTCTATATATATATATATATATATATATATATATATATATATATATATATATATATATATATATCAAACTGTGAAGGCACACTTCTATTTTCCTTCCCTTCACTCCTTTATTAGCCGATTGCCCAAACTCGATAAGCCACAGTCCACATAGTGCATTCTCTAATCTATATAATTATTAAATTATTTTCCTTGTATTATAATGATATACCTAAGAGTTTCATCTTCTTAAAAAAGGCTGGTATATGAGTAAGCCAAAATGAGCAACAAAAGTTCTCTCGAAAAAGCTTAGTAATTTCGACCAATCTATTTATACACAATAATCAGAATCAGCTATAATCACCAGTAGTGGGAGCAAGGACCATTTATTCCGCAACAGTCATTTAGTGAGAGTAGTTAAGATTTAATAAAAACTACCAAAACTATTATAGGTAAACATTAATGGTGTAGCAAGCATTAGCCATATTGAGAGCAAGCATTTGTTTGATGAGTACACAAGCTTTAAGACATATTTAGTGAGAGCAAACATCTATTTGATGGGTACAAAAGAGTTATCATCGGCCATAATATATTTGTATGCAAGCTTCTATTTAATCAACATGATCTAATATGTTTATTTTGTAGATGATGGAAGTCAGTTGATTTAATACTTTCCAAATGCATATTGCTAGGTATATTGCTACTATTTTATGGTTTCCTACATTTCCACACTTCTTGGAGTATTGATTATCTCGTGGACTTAGTTGTGATAAGCCGAATAGAGATAAGGCTGAACTCCAAATCGACAGATAAGGCCAAACTCAAGTATTTAACTGTTATTCTATTGCTAGTTTGGTTTCTAAAGTTCAGAATTAGAAGCACGATTAATAAGGATTCTTCAACTTTATTCCTTATTTCGTGATTTAGTGAAGAAAATAAGTTCAAGTCAAGTGTGCAAGATAAGGCTGAAAATTAAGTGTTTGAAGTCATTCAAACTCTAAGTTGGAATACTTCTTCAAATATGGGATTAAGTCGCTTTAATAAAGTCTCCTAAATATGTGGAGTTAGTTTCGCTGTTTCTGAAGAAATTTTCAAAGAGCTCAACGTTCCTTTGTAACAAATTTCATTACACTGCTGATTTTGTGGAATGACTTTAAAAGAGTCAGTCAAACGGTTAAATTATAGTTTAAAGGCAATGGCTCCTTAAAGAATATTTATGAACACTGTCTATGAACTAAGTTGCTCATATATATAATAAGAAGTTAGCTGAAGCATAAGAGAATAAACAAGCCTTCAATTTGAAATACATCTATCAAGATACAACAACTCAAATATATTTTTCTCTCTAGCACTTACTCTATTCATTGTATTTTAGAATTGAGAGAAAAAGAATATCAAGTATATCTTGAGTGTGAAAAAGAAAGACAAAATCAAAAGAGTGATATACTTTGAGTAAGAATTATACTACTCAAAAGATCAGAAAAAGTGAGGTGATTTTTATTTTTTGGAATTGAGATGCTAAAGTGTAGCTAGGGAAAGCTATGGTAAAGAAGATAGGGTGAAGATCTTTTAGGTTGCTTTAGATCTATAAGGGAAGAAATAAAAGTTGGTAAATCCTAAGGGTAGGACACCCTAGGCAAAGACGTAGACACATTGCCGAATTTCGTAACAAATACTCGTCCCCTTTACATTTGCACTTTCGTACTTAATTTGTTTATTTTCTTCGTACTTCTTGCAATAGCCTATTCAAGTCAAAATCCTGAAACCAGTTCCAAAGCCCTTGAAATCAATTTTAATCATTTATTGAGTATTTCTGCATCTGAAAGTCATTTTAAAGCTTTGAAAACCTAATTGCGAAAATCGACCATACTCTATTCACCCCCCTCTAGAGTATATTGATCTTATTCTATCTCCTATTGATTCTTCACAATATTAGTATCAATGGTGTAGCAATCGTTTAATCAAACACTTGTCAACTATTCACAAAACCCATATCGGGTAATATTCAAATCAAAAGCAAGAAAAGATACGAAGAAATAATCATCAATGATGTAGATATACTTCTTAGACGCATTATAATTGTTAAACAATAATAGTTTGATATGATAGAAAGCAATCATCATCATTAACCATTAACCTAGAAAACCGAGAATAAATATGAAGTAATCATTATCAATTTAATGGACTTATTATATGGGTACGATCTTTCAAGATGTCAGAGAATAGGGACAGCGACCAACGATCAAGATAGAGTGTAGTGGTGGCGTCGGTTAAAAGAATTGTATAAGAAAGTTGACGGTTGCTAGAAGTGCAGAAAGTAGAAAGAAAAAGGGAGAAGACTAAAAGTTTAGAAGGCAATAGGACTAGTCTCCTACTCGATAGAGGATGAGAGGGGGTTGTTGTTAGTGACTTTAGTCCTTAGGGTTTTTATTTATTTTTTTTCTTTTCTTATTTTTTTAAAAGTTAAATTCCCTTCAAAATGTAACATTTTAATACTATTACACAATATACGTAAATAATCTTATAATGTTATTTAAGAGTCAAAGTTAGCTTGACCCCACCAAAAGAAAACTATATTTAATTAAAAGGTTTATTAGTTTATACATCTAAATAATAAAGTGAATTAATTCATGTTTATCAAATTCATTATTATATTATAATATAAAATCATTCATATATTAATTTCATAGTTTTCATTTATTTAGGATATCAATATGACTATATATAATTATATAAACATTAAATGATTAGTCATCATATTTTCTTTAACTATTCAGTAGTGCTTTAAATTCGTCTAAAACACAGTATAAGTCAAAAATAATATTTTAAGGTAAATTAGCTACGAAATAGTTAATAAAAGTTTACTAAATTTATACTTTTAATAAATACTTGTGCATTACAGGAACATACTAGTTAACATTTTATTTAGTAAAGTAGTAAATTTAAAGCTACTATGAGTTTATGAGGATGTTTATTGAATTTGTGTTATATTAGATTGAGTACTATGACTATTTTTTGAAGATGTGATATATGAGTATTAGGTTTAGGATTTTAATTAATAATATTATATGAGAACTTTACATGCAATAGTTTTTCATTGTGTGTACGAATTTCTATAGATTAAACTTCTATTGTCGATGAAAAATTATAAATTTCCCACATTATACCATTCAAAATCTACTTCTTGTTTAAATAATTTCATAGTAACAAATTAACATACTAACATCTTAATTAGAGAGTCTAATTTTTGTATCGAGTAAATACAAAAGAAGTCGTTGATTAAAATAGAAACTCATAACAAAGACCTTACATTTTTTTATGGCACATCATATGTATTTTTTTAAAATTATAAGGTTAGAAATATATGAAGAATATAACTCTAATTTATTTTAAATGGTGTCATAAGTTGCTTAATTAGATCCTACGTGACATCACGGCATGACACTTACTTAATGATCCTTATCCATGTTTAAATATTAATTATATAATATTTAATTGTTTTCCTAAATATTGAAAATGAAGAAATTTTACTTGATAAATAGAAATTGTATTTTTTGTTGGAAAAAAAATTAATCATAAATATAATTTTCTATAAATGTATTCTAAATATAAAAAAACGAGATTCTCATAAGTTTTTCTAGTCAAGCATCTACCAAGCTTTTCAAGTCGAGCTTTTAAACTGATCTCATGAGCTTTTGAGTAGAGTTAATCATGAACTTTTTGAGCTGAGCTTTTCAAGAGCTTTCAAGCTAAGCTTCTAACAAGCTTTTCATATTAAGCTTATAACAATCTTGATTAGAGCTTCTCACTAGCTTTTTGAGTCAAGCTTGAATTTTCTCAACTTGGCTCGTTAACTTATCGAGTCAAATTCTATAACAATCTTGATTAGAGCTTCTCACTAGATTTAATCAAGTTTTGATCGAGTAGGTCACAAGTAGCTCAACTTGATAAGCACCCCTAATCATTAATGTCCTCCTCTACCCATGTACTGATGTAAATTCAAATAGAGAGCACTAGAAATTATAAGTTTTATAAATGAATTCAAAATTTGTTAAAATATGTTCTAACATTTAGAATATGTGTTTAAGTTTATAATGGGTTATGTTTCACTAAATGTATGATTTGAGATTAGAAACATTAGGGAATGAAGAATTGGGGTTGAAATGCACAAGTTTGGATTTAGGATTAAATTTATGGATTCTATATGTTGATTTGGTGGGAAAAGGTTATTAGGGAAGTTTTTTTGTGTATTTGGATAGAGAAGAGATTTTATGAAATGAAAGGAAAGGAAGAAATAAAGGATTAATTTACAAGGAATACTGAATTTCACAAACAAGATATGCAAGTAAGAAATTCTCAACTTGGACTACTAGGTTTAGTATTTAAATAAGGAACACTCAAATACCATAATATTGCTAAAATTTGGGAGCAAGGAACACTCAACTTCATACACAATTGTACTAAGGAAAAAGGGGGTTCTTTTTCTTATCAAAAAATTAGAAAGGTTGTATAGAAGAAAAAAAAAAGGGAAAGAAATAATGAAAAGAGGAAATGAAATGAGAAGGATTTTGTGGATCTATGGGAATCTTAGAACCAAAAAACTCGGATATGTTCTTAAACAACCTTAGGGGAGGAGACTAAATAGTGTTCCATTGAATATGAGGGCTCAAGACCTTGGAATGAGGCGAAAGTCAAAATCATAAGAATTCCTACTGTTCATGAATCTAGCCTAACACCACTACGCGAGCCTTTTCCTATTTTGTACTAATCCTTTCTCTATTTTACTTATATTCTACCCCAAAATCCTTTTAACTCTAGAAAATTGAGTAATTTTTGGTGTAGGGAGATAAAGGTCAAGCATATTGAGCAAACATGGCAATAAAGATGTTGAGTCATATGCCATTACCCATATTGTTTATTTGTTTAACTCCCTCAAGGAGTAATGAGAAGCTAATTTTATATGGAAATGAGGCTTGACAAGAGTGTGGTTGTGTTTCAATTTAGGTGTATGAGAGCTATATTTTCTTAATCTTTCTTGATTATCCTTTATTTAATCTTATTCATTCTTTAGCATGTCTTCTTTTATTGTTTAGAAAGTTGAATATCAGTCATGATGTTGTCCAATGAATGCCCACTCGTTGCATCTTTTATTTCTTTTCATCTCTCTTAGTTTTTATCTTTTTAGTCTTTAAAATTCTTGCCTTCATTTTTTTTTTGGCGTTATGGTTTACTTCTAAGGAAACCCTTACGAGAGCAAACTCATCCTCCTAAGCGAATAGGGGGTTTAAAGGGCATGTAAATTGTTGCTAAAATCAATTGTGATTCCTACGAAAATGACTAAGTCTATTTGTTTTTTTTTTTTGCATTGTTAGTTCTTGATGTCTTCTATCCTTTTTTCTAGATTCTTTTTCAAGGACGAGCAAGGGCCAAGGTTGGGGGAATTTGATGAGTGATATTTATTTCAATCACTTGTGCCTTCTTAGCATAGTTTTCATTTTCTTCTTGCCCAAGTTAGTTCTGTTTTGTGCCATTTTGCATCATTTTATGCATGATTTAGAGTTAGGAGCATATGTTGTGTTTTATCATGTTTTCCCTAATTTTCTGTGTCTTTTCTACTTTTATGTATGTTTTTGTTTTATTGATGTAGGTATCTAGTTGGCATGAGCACGAGAACTGAAGAATAAAGACATATAGTAGAAAATCTAAGAAGAAGAGGCAAGATATTGCTCAAGAAAAGAACCAAGAGGTCTCTCAAGAGAAAAAGGCCCGAGCAGCAGCTCAGAATGAAGGATTCTTGAATAGCCGCTCAATTCAATGAGAGAGGACAAATAAAAGAATGCGAGCGGGTAGCAAGCAGCCGTTGAGAGGGCACTCAGAAGGGATTTTTGCCTTTTGAATCGGCGCTTATGAAGTGAATTGAGCGCCCGCTCAGTTCATCAAAGTTCCTATTATGAGCGGGCGCTTACCACTTGAACTAAGCGCCCACTCAATTCTATTCCGGCGACTTTTGTAACGTTTTCAAACTCTTCCACGGGACATATTGAAGGATCGCATTAGTGACAAAATTGCTAGATGCATTATTCATCATTAAGAATTTTTTAGCCTAGCTTTAGAGTGGAGAGATAGTTATAGGGTTTTTCTTTTCATTCATAGAAATTCTTAGAATAATTGAAAATTTTATTATCGATTTTTGTTGTTTTTAATGGGATTGCAATCAATGCTTGTTAGACATTAATTCAATCTATAAAATTCAGTATTTTCTTTCCCTTCTCGTGTTTTATATTTGGTATTTTCTATTGTTTATGTTATTGATTATTTTATGCTTATTAGTTCTAGGTTTATTTCATAATAGTAGTTAATCTTTGCTCATGATTTGATAGTATGTCTTGCTTTATCAATTTTACGATGTTTGTTATTTCTAAATATGAGTGGTCTCATTAGTTAGGGGATAGGGTGAAAACCCGATCTCAACCATGGATGATGTTTAAATCTTGGAGTTGGTTTCTTGATGAATAGTGTGTGATTTGATGTCGGGTTTTGGTTGGATCCTAGATTTGCCTTGTAGATTTTTTCCATTTGTGTTCATAGGTCGAAGACATTGAGACATGATGATTTGAGTAGTGACCCAATGTTAAATGTTGTTGACTTTTGAGCTATTGGTTGTTGTGTAGATCTTGTTATGTTTCTTGGGAAGCTTTAGAATAAATTTAAGCAAGAAATCTAAGTTGTAATGCTTGTTTCCTTGAAGATGACTGAGAGGTTGGTTCCTAGATGAAACCCCTTCCCTTCAGCATGTTTTAGGTTAAATGCATAGATTGGTAGTGAGTTTGTGAGCCTCATGTTATCTTATTTTGAGTTCAATCTCTAGTTTTAGCTTATTTATGTTAGAAAATGGTGTTGAATTTCGATCCCTTATTGCTTTTACCTTATAGGAATCAATCTTAAAATCTTCTCATTATCTCTTAGTTAGATTTAAACCATTTATTACCTTAAGTAGAACTAGCTTGTAGTCGGATTGCTAGAGTTTGGTAGCTTTTAAGAGCCATTCCCTGGGGATTCAACCCTTACTTGCCCATTACTTATAATATGTTATGTCGAGGTTTTGTTGATAGTAGGTGTCGTGATGATCAATTTCTGAACCTATTATTGCACATCCCTACATTTACCTAGTTAAAAATATTTCAAGACATATATGACAAAAACATTGACAAAAATTAGGATTATTGTTTTTTTAACGTGAAACAAAAAGGGAACTAAGCATAAGTAAAAGGAGAGTGAGAAGTCTTTCTACGTTCATTGGCAATCTTTTGTGCTCGTTGGACCTCTGCTCTTGGAACTTTGGTTATTATGCAGGCCTTGAATAAGCTCCCCAGTTGGAAGATGTGGTTGATGATATGCCAAGAATCCATTTGCTTTATGCCATTTTGTCGTAGCGTGGTAACAAGATTTATGAAATCCATAAGGAGGCCTAACTTCTTGATATCATACAAAGTATCCCATTCCATGGCATAAAGGCAAGCTAGAACCTTGTCATGGAAAGATGCGCTAGCCGCAGTCATTTTCCCTCCTTCTTGCTTAAGACCCTGGACGATTCCGCACATCTTCCAAACTATCTCAGCTCTTTTGTGTTTTTTACTCCACTATCCATCTATCTGGATAAGGGTTTGAGGAGCCCTATTCTTGCTGAACAATGTAGGCATAATAAAATTCTGAAGGATAAAGATTCTAGTCAGTCACACCTTGGTCTGTTCTTTCTATACTGTCATGCTTTTGGCATATTGGTGTTGTGCCACCGCTTCATCAAATGGGATCTTGTAGGCTGCCATACTAACTGTACCTGCATTGAACACTCTAGTATTTCTTACCTTCCAAATGCTTTAGGATTCTAAAACAAGGATTCCATAAGAGACAGTAGATATGCATTGGGAAATTTATTGGATACAGGATTCAGGAAAGCCATAAGCTTGCAAGACTTTGATAAGGAAAACCCAATTAATATACCTTGTCATAAGCTTTGCTCATGTCTATTTTAAAGGCCATCTGCAGACTTCCTTTTTTCTTCTTGTTGATATGGTGCAATAGCTCATGACTAATCAGCACGTTTTCCGTCATATGTCGTCCACGAACAAAAGCATGTTGCGAATCAGCAATGGCTTGTGGGACAATACCTTTAATCCTTTGAGCCAGACACTTAGCTAAGCATTTGTCCAAGACATTACATAAGCTTGTCGGTCTCAAATGACCCACTTCCTCTGGGTTTGTGATCTTTGGTAGCATGACCAGAATGGATCGATTCCATTCTTTCAACAGAAAACCTATCTTTATGACATTCAAAACTCTTTGAACAATCGAATCTCCAACCACATCCTAGTATTTGTTATAAAAACCCACAATAATCCCATCTGGGCACGGAGACTTGTCCCTTTTCATGGCGAACATGGGCTTCCTAATCTCCCCTGTGCTAAGATCCCGCTCCATACTCTATTCTCGTCCTTAAACTAACGAGTGAATGCCATTCCTTTTTTAACATTGTTTCATTGTTGTGCACATAGCTTTTGAAGGGACATCGTAACCCGTTGTTTTCAGTAGAGATGGCCCATCTAGCCGAGGTCCAATTGGGATTATTGTTAGTTATTAAAAATTGGGATTATTTCCATCACTTGTTACTAATACTTATGGGATGAATGAAAAATAAAAATTTAGCGAGTAATTAATGTTTGACAACGAAGAACTATATGCATAACATGTAAGGACTTTTATATAGGATCGTACATTCGAAGAATTTATAGCTTAAAACATATTATTAAAATAATTTCGGACTATAGTTCATACAAACGGTTGATACATTGTGGATGTTCATTTGAAATCAAAGATCAGAATGACATACACCAAGACGTCTTTTGCACTTGGCTTTTAAAGGACTAGATTTCAACATGGAAATTCCCACAGTTTCTTGCATATCCACCTCTTGTTCCCCAATTCTTTCCCATTCAAAACATTGTAATAAGGCTCCCAAAGTTAATCCAATGATCCGCATTGCTAGGTTCTCCCCTGGACAAGCTCGTCTTCCTGATCCGAAAGGTAGAAACTTGTAGCCTAAATTTTTTCCCTCAGCATTCTCAAATCTTTCGGGTTTAAATTTTCTAGGTTCATCCCAAATGTTAGGATCATTTTGTATTGCCCATATATTCATAGTCAGCATAGTACCTTTTGGTATGTTATAACCTCCAACTATGCTATCACACGAGGACTCACGCGGTAGTATAGGAGCTGCAGGATACATCCGAAGTGTCTCGTTGATAATGCAATGGAGGTACGGAAGGTGCTCCAGATCTGTTTCCTCGATCAAGCGACGATCTCTTCCAATGTGTTGATCTATTTCTTTTTGTGCCTTCTTCAATACTTTAGGGTTGTTTAATAGCAATGATAATGCCCATTCCATTCCACTAGCTGAAGACTCGGTCCCCGCCAGCAATAAAGTCTGCTCAAATATTGTAAAAGAAACAAATATAGATCACCATATTTGATACTTTAGTTACAAAATCTAATAACATAAGTAAAGAAAAAAACATAAGTGCTAGAAAAACCAAGCTATGAAAAATTTTGCGCTTTCATTTACTTTTCTAGTTATACTTTTATGAAATAAAATTGAACTATTATAAATGGAATTGTACTTATAAAATATAAAGTTGCACCTTAGCTTGTTAATAGATAAAAACTTTAATGGGAGTTGAGACAAATTAATGAGAGAGAGTTAAAAACTCCTCCTATTGCCTTATGATTTTGGGATGAAACTATGATGAACCTTGTAAGTGGACCTTTTGTCTTGATAACGTGTATGGCATAGACCCATATTTAACACACCTCTTAGAAAATTAAAATTGTAATATTTACAAATGAAGTTTCACCCATAGTAAAAGAAGTTGTGTATAATTTCATCAGTTTCACTTGACCCCATTGTTTTACTTTTTTTTTTAAGTTATATTTTTGAGAATTGAAATTATACTATTTGCAAATGATGACCTACTTATATATTATGAAACTGCTCGATTAGGAAATAAGAAATTATATTATTATTTGTAAATAAAATTTTATTTGTAAAATATGAAGTTAAAATATTAAGAAGAAAAATTATGCATAATTTCAACATTTTCTTTGTTTCACCTTAATTTTTAAAGTTGTATTATTTAGATATGAAGTTATACCAGTACAAATATAGATGTACTAAAAGATATGAAAATTGTATTGTTATAAATTATACAATATATTTACAAACATTTTTCTAGAAAAATATTTGGAATTTCCCTTAATAAAAGGAAAAAAAAAGGCTACCGAATTTACCTCAACGAGACCCTTGATCATATCATCAGTAAAAAAAGAGGGATCTGAGATCTGTAGCTCTAGCAAAACCTCAATCAAAGTCTTGTGAGTCCCACTAGATTCAGTTTTTAGTTCGTGCATTTCCTTCCGCTTCCTATCAACCAAATCCTGAAAAAACTTCTTAAATTTAAGAGAAATATCTTGAATCCTCTTTTCCTTACTGAAATGGATACCCAAATACTTCAAACACGGAAAAAAATCTGTAACACTAGATATTCCACCTAGTTCCATTAACTCCTTGACTACTTCTCGAAAATTTCTTGCATCCATCGACTCTACAGATTTGCCGTAAATCCTTTTCCCAGCAATAATTCTCATCATGACATTATATGTCAATTCGAAAAGTTCCTTCTTAATCTCTACGGTCCCATCCCCATCAAGTTGGAAAAGTTTCTTGATGAGTAACCGCACCTCATCAGCTCGTATGACTGAGAGCAAATGGACACGATGGGGAGACAATATCTCGTTTGACGCAAGCTTACGGTGGTTACGCCAAAGAGGGCCATATGGGGCCCAGAAAATGGTGGTGAAATCACACCCAAAGATTTCCCCAGCAAGGAGACGGGGTCTGTTGGAGAAGGTGATATCATTGTGGCGAAGGCAGTCCTCCACGGCGGAGGGGGAGGAGACGAGGAGACCTTGGCGGAAACCAAATTGAAGGCTTAAGACTGGACCGTGTTTTTGAGAGAGATCATAAAAGGTGCGGTGTATCGTGTTTGGATCTTTGAAAAGGTGAAGATGGCCTATGATGGGTAAAATAGGAAAGGGGCTTGGGGCGTAATTTTTGATTTTGCGTAGTAATTTTTTGGCGAAAATGTAAGAGATGAAGACTATGGCAAAATAGGAAAGTAATGAATCGCGATCCATTCCAGTTTTCTTAGATGGGGTAGTTTCATGTATAATGATCGATATTATTTCAGGAGTGTGTTATATAAGGAATGTTAGGTTGCCAATAGTGGATCATAGGTTTTGGTGCTTGGCCATGGTGCGTAAGAGAACAAGAATAATAGTGAAATTCAGGCTGACTTTCTCCACAGGTAATTAGCTAGTTGAAACTAATCTAGTAATTATATGCTTATGGTGTCATCTGCTTAATATCTCATCCGTGAAATCAATGTGTAGGGGTCAATTTACCTAAGTTTGAAAATGGCAACATATTTGACATTTGTGTTACGTGATTTACTTTTGAAAGGAAAATCGAAGGGATAATGTAGGACTAGCCAATAAATCTTTAATAGACGACTCATGAACTTTTGTAAAGGTTTTAAAGAATAGGGATGAAAATCTTCATCAGGGAAGTCATATTTATCTGAATCTTGAGCTAGAGATTTGATTATAAAGTGTAAAACTATAGATCATCTTATTATTTGTAAGGGTGGCATTTATGTAAAATTTGGCAAGCAGGACTAGCTAAGAAAAGAGTAGCCCATTAAGGGCTAGTTCCTTAAACAAGAACTTGAAGGGCTCCACTCATGACATTTGAACTTAAACAAGAGCTTGTGTGAGACCATGTAACATTTGAACTTCTTTGTGGCCCATAACAAAGCAATGTTGAGTTTCTCCAAGTGAGTATATTTGATTTCATACTCAAGGAGCTATTTGGTGAGGCAGTTTAATGTATTTTCCTTTTTCCTTTAACTCTTTATCAACAGGGAACTGAACCCTTAATTAATGATAATGAGGTATAAGGAAAGAGTAATCCCTCGCAATGCTAGAGAGAACACTAAAGGATTTAGGAGATCGCGTTTGAAATAATTAAAAGCTTTTTTCCAATATAATCACTATACCAATCCTTTGGTACATCCTTCTTCAGCTTATGAATGATTGGTTCAAACGAGCTTAAAAAATAAAGCAGTTGATGTCTTTGAGCTTACCCATGAAGCCTTTTATTTCCCTCTCATTTCAAAAGGGTACAACAACGACAATGACTTTAATTTTGCTTGGGTCATCCTCAATGCCCCTAGAGCTTATGACATGCTATAGTAGCTCCCTAGTAAAAATTCTTAAATGATGCGGTTTTATATGTTTAAATACTGTGGTTATTAGTAAAAATCGCTTATTGACAAAGCAATAGAAAAATATGCAAGGGTTGCAGCTTTTGGGCGAAGAAATAAAAATCACAAGTGTTGCAGTTTTCTAGAAAAAAACGCAGCATTTGAATATATTAGATGTTGTGGTTTTCAGAAAAATTGCTCCACCTATGAAATTTTTTAATATTTTTTTTAATTTGGAACCATCAAGTGCTACGGTTTTCTAGAAAAACCGTAGCAAAAAAGGACTTAAATGCTACGATTTTTCTAGAAAGTCGCAATAATTGTGTGTTTTTTTTGGGTCATTACACTTGTGGAAAAAACTGGATATACTACAAGCTATATGCTCCGGTTATTAATAAAACCGGAGTATAAGGATGATTGAGATTTTTTGGTAGTAATAGCTACTCCGGCTCAAGGGAACCGAGCATGTAACTAGCTTTTAGGCTTCGGTTGTGTAGAACCGGAGCATATACATGGGATAAGGCTGCGGTTCAAGGGATCGGAGCATATAACCTATCCATATTCAAATTAAAACCTAACATATACATATATACACCGGTTTCCGCAGCGCACTTCAATTCATTGTCTTCAAAAACCTTTCTTGCATCCTTCTTCAACCCATAACCCACGCCACAACCACCGCACACTTCTTTGACCTTACACGCCACCAATTAACACCGGCCATAACTGCGTGCATTCAACATACGTTCAGCAATTCCTCGATATCTAGCCTATTCTAAGTGAGTGTTCAATATCTAGCCTATTCTAAGCGCATAATAAATCCAAGGAAAAAACCGTGAGCATACTTTAAAGCATCTATTGATGGTCGAAATTCAGCATCTTCCAGGCTGAATTTGTATTCGAAAGCTTTACCTTCGAATTTGTGTAAGTCGACGCTGAATTCATTGACTTAAAGCTTTTACACATCCTCAAGGGCAGCATAGTGCGACGCTGAATTCAAACGACTAGAGGTGTGTTCTTCGAATTTTTGTTTAAGTTTAGGCCTTGTTCTCTCTTTCGGTTATGGGGATGGGAGTATTCTGACTTGGGTTATGATTTCTTGGATTTGTGTTATTGCATTTGACTTTAGATCTTCGGGAAAAAAAATATACACGAAGATTTATAAATTCATTGTGTTACATAGGTAAGAGGCTGGGGAGACACTGCCCCTTTCAATTCGTTTTCTTTGCATATCAATATATGATTGGGAATTGGTTGACATAAAATTTTCTGATTCAAGTAGAGCTGCTTTCGATGATGCTCCAATTTGTGTGAGATTCTTTTTCTATGTTTGACAGCTGGCAATTGGCATTAGAGTTGAACTTTCATAGTTTCACCATATGCATGTTGTAAACATGCTTTCATGTGTCGTTGTTTAACACCTTCAAAGTAGTAGACATCCTTCGAACGTATTATCCTGGGGTATTTTCGAGTTTAGCCGATTAAGTTAGATGTAATTTTTGACAAGAGATTGAAAATTATGTACTTTTACTCATACATACACATTGCTAGAAGTCATAATAATTAAAGTAAACTCACAATTTTGGGAATTAACATTGCAGTCATTTCATTCCATGCAACAAAAAAAAAGTCTAATTCACCACTATTTCTTTGCAGGATGAAAATGATATCATCATATTTTGATAACTTTTTGTTATTGAAGAATACTTCGATCATATATAAACCTAATAGGGTTCCATCAAAAATCAAATAATGATAGAAAGTTTAATTGATCACTAGTTTATGTAATATTATTGGTCATACTTCTTATTAATTTTCATCGTTGTTTAACACCTTTTTTTTCTAAAATAATGCTAAGACAAATAAAGAAATTAATTCTTTACTCATTTGATCTCTAGAATATAATATTTTCGTTTTTTTGAAGCACCACAACATGTAATATATATTATATTGCATCATTTATCTTACTTTGGTCCATGTAACATTGAGTTGGGAAAAGAACAAGACGTATAAAGGTGAAAAAAACTAACCAAGTAAATATATGTGGTGTATATTTGATGACGATGGGGTTTGAATTGATAGCTCATGATCGAACCAACTAAATATATGTGGTGTAAATTATCAATGGAATTATTCAAATTGATAGAAGGCTGAAGAGGGGTATTTGATTTTCTCACTAATAGTCATGCACAAGAATATAGCTCTTTTACCACTTCCTTTCCCCCTTTATTTATTTAGGAATATTTCTATTATATTGTTAGTAAACCAAATTATTTCTAAATGCTCTTTTTCTTAAGGAACTCATTCAAAACATACTCATTACTTAGGGATCTTGATTAGTCCAAGGATGGAAGAAGATCGCTCTTGGATGTATAGGAGCATTGAATCATCAGAATTTGTGGATGGGGTCTTGGAATTTTATTGTATTGCTGTTGAACATCAGGCTAGGACAGGGGAAATTGGATTCTATTGCCCATATGTCAAGTGTGGCAATGTATCAAAGGTTGATAGCATTGACATCCTTAGGGAGCATATACTTCGGCGTGGATTTAGGCCTCAATATCATGTTTGTGTTAGGCATGGTGAGGAGGGAGTTTATGAAGGAAACATTGTTCCACAGAATGTCCATGTTGAAGAAAATGTTGCTCGTGTGGTGGAGAATAATGAGTACGAGAATGACGAGGATGATGCAAATGAGGACATAAATCGTGTTGATGAGATGATGGAGGGGGTCGAGGATGAGTTAGGAAAACGTCCTCGTGTTTTTGACTTGTTGAAAGAGGCCCCTGAGAAGCCTCTCTACTCTGGATGTACAAAATTCACCAAATTGACAGTCGTGTTAATGCTTTTCAATGATAAGTCAAAGTTCAACTAGAGTGATACTAGTTTCACAAGTTTGTTGGAAGTGTTAGGTGAGATGTTTCCTGATGGAAATGAACTTCCAAAATCAATATATTATGCCAAAAAGCTCATGTGCCCTTTCGGCTTAGAGTACTAGAAGATACATGCTTGTCCGAATGATTGTGTATTGTATTGGAAGGAGCATGAGAACTTAGAATAGTGTCCGCGTTGCGGGTTGTCGCGTTACAAGCGTAAAGGGGCTCATGGTGCCAAAGGTCCCCCATCTAAGGTGTTATGGTATCTTCCAATAATTCCAAGATTCAAGCGCTTGTTTTCTCTAAAGAAAGACGCAACAAATTTAAGGTGGCATGCAAATAGGGAAGAAAGGTCGTCTCCTCACACATCCAGCTGATTCTCTCGATTGGAAGACTATTAATAGGTTGCACAAGACATTTGGGGATGAAGATCGTAATTTGAGGATCGGACTTTATACTGATGGAATGAACCCATTTGGGACTCTTAGTTCTTAACACAGTACATGGCTGGTTCTCTTAGTTATCTATAATTTGCCTCCTTGGTTGTGCATGAAACGTAAGTACATTATACTTTCGCTTTTGATCTCTGGTCCTAAACAACCTGGAAATGATATTGATGTGTATCTTGCACCCCTCGTTGAGGATTTGAGAAAGATGTGGGATGAAGGGGTTTCTGTGTACGATGCACATGCTAATGAAATGTTCACATTTCGTGCAACGCTTTTATGCATCGTCAATGACTTCCCGGCATATGGTAACTTATTCGGGTATAAGAATAAAGGGAAGAAAGCATGCCCAATTTGTATTAATGACATAGAAGCTACATGGATTCCTAAGTGCAAACATGTCTTCATGCCCTATCGGAAGTTTCTCCCACGTGATCACCCTTATCGTAAGAAAAAGAAGGCATTCGATGGAGAGGTTAAAGAGCGTATAGCTTGTCGACCGTTAACTGGGTATGAGGTTTACGAACAGGTTAAGGGGGTTAAAACGGTTTTTGGTAAACTAGGACAAGGGGGTGAAGGGCTATGGAATAAAGAGTCAATCTTTTGGAAGCTTCCATATTAGAGAGATCTACAGGTTAGACATTGCCTCGACATTATGCACATAGAGAAAAATGTATGTGATGCAATACTCGAGACACTAATGAATATTCCAGGTAAGACAAAGGATGTGAAGGCCGTGCGAGATTATTTAGAATGCAAGGGGCTTCGCCCATAGTTATGGTCACAGGTTAAGGAGGTAAAGAAAAGAAATAGAGCCAAAGAAGGAGGTGACATGAACAAGGGAAAGGGAAAGGGTAAAGAAAAGATGACAAGTGACAAGAAACAGAACGTAGAAAAGAAGATGGTTAAAAATGGTGAAAAGATTTATTTACTACCGGCTTGTTACACATTTTTCAAAGAAGAGAAGTGGTTTTTTTGTGAGACTTTATATGGAATTAAGGTTCCATCGGGGTACTCATCTAACATGAAAAGATTTCTGTCCCTGATTGGTGAGTTAAAGCTGGCAAGCATGAAATCCCACGATTTCCAGGTCATGATGCAAGTGTTCCTACCAACTGCAATTCAGGGGATACTTCCAAAACATGTGAGACATACTATTACCGAACTGTGTTCGTTCTTCAACACAATATGTTGTAAAGTGCTTGATCCCTTTAAACTTGATGCCCTTCAAGCGGATGTGATTGAAACTTTATGCAAGTTTGAGATGTATTTCGCACCTGTATTTTTTGACATTATGATTCACCTAATTGTCCATCTCATTCGTGAAATCAAGCTTTTAGGTCCCGTTTTATTTGTGGTGGTGTTATCCTTTTGAAAGACATATGGGGGTTTTACAAAACAAAGTGAGGAACCCGACACAACCCGAGGGTAGTATGATTCAAGGCACTGTGAGCGATGAGATCGGTAATTTTATAGCTGAGTATATGGCCAGTGTAGAGCCTATTGGACTTCCTTCCTCTCAACATGAAGGGAGACTTCAAGGAAAAGGAACAATTAGTTCAAAATTAATCACACCTCCTAAAGAACAGTGCCTACAAGCACACTTGTATGTCTTACATCATGTTCCATATGTCCATCCCTTTTTGAATGAGCATTGCAAGAAATTGCGTGTTAGAAATCCTTCTAAAGGGGATAGATATTTGATGCAGTTGCATAATAAGACATTTATTGATTGGTTTCACAATCGAGTTGTATGTGAACAACTCGAGGATGTGTTTGAAACTGTGAAGTGGTTAGCTTTTGGTCCTCGCGAAGATGTCAACAAATACGAGGGTTATGATGTCAATGGGTACACCTTTTGGACTGAGGGTCATGATCAAAAGTCCTCTTTCTTGCAGAATAATGGTGTTGCCATTTTGGCGTCATCTACATTTTATGCGAGTGCCGAGGATCAATCACCGGTAGATGCCAAGTTGTTATACTATGGGAGAGTACAGGAAATATGGGAGCTTGACTACTCTATTTTCACTGTTGGTCTTTTTAAATGCAAGTGGGTAGATAACAATCGACGATGTGTTAAAGATGATGACCCTTGTGGATTTACTCTGGTTGACTTGAGTCGGTTGCATGATAGTGAAGAACCATTTATACTTGTCACACATGCTAAGCAAGTATTCAACATTGTAGACCCTAATGATAAAAATTGGTCTATTGTTATAGCGAGGAAAAGGAGTATCCTCGGTGTAGGTGATGTCGATGATGAGGAAGAGTATGATGCTTTTGAAGACTCCCCACCATTTACTAATCCAAAATCCGGTGTTGAAGACGATGGAGATGGTGACATAGGTTACATGCGTGTAGATCACACAGAAGGAATACATTTGAATTTTGATAAGTAATGTACTAGGGATGATAAACTTAATTAGTTATTGTCAAAATTAACTTGATTTTAGAATTGTTGTGCCCACTTGTTTTATACTTTTTTTTTTTTTACATTATTTATTTGGATATACAATTTATGATGTTGCTTTTCTTTCAGGTTTTTAGCAATCCTGAACTGTTGAAGTTGACGAACACCAAACTTAAGATTGGACTTGAGTTCGGTGTCAAAGGTCTAGAGTTTGTTGAAAAAGGCCAAGTATAAACATAAATTATATTCCTTTAATATTAATTGGTGCATTGACATGATTTTTTGTTGTTACTCACACTGGGATTATATTGTCAATATATGCTATATTTTCTTTATTGTCACTTGCACTGAGATCTACAGTACAATGAATCTATTTAGAGATGGCATACTTCCTGAGGAGGAAGACGTTGAGGATGGGCATAGCCATGATGATAAAGAATATGATGTAGAGATGGAGGAGGATAAAGGAGACTCCGAAGATAGGGCTGACGATGAGGTTTCGTCTAGGTGGGATCAACATGAATTGATGGCAGACCAAGCCCCGCCAATTGAGATAACCACAAAAGAACTTGGTATTATGGTGACACCTCAACAACCATAAGTTTCTCATCAAGTTGCCTCTACTAGTAAAGAGAGTTCTAAGAAGAGAAAAGGGAGAGGTCCTACAAAGAATCTTAAAGTGATAGAACCAATGCATCTAGTACAATAGCTTGGGTCAACCATGTGGAAAGTGGCGTAGACAGTATGGAACACAACTTGGAATTTGTATGCGCAAAATTTCCATCTTGTATGCATGGAGTGAGGTGCTAGAGGGTCTAAAGAAATCAATATGGGAAGATATAGTGGTAAGCAAGTACTTAATGTTAACCTACGCATTGTTGCTAGATTTGTTGAATTCAATTTTTTTGATAGCATAGTTAAATGCTAACTATCCAAATTTTCCTTTTTTGTAGAGTTTATTTCATATTCAACCCGATCAAAGCAAGAAGGATATTTTCCTTTCAACTGTTGCAGAGAGATTTAGAGATTTCAAGTCGAAGTTAGTGAGTGGATGGATTTCTAAGAAGAGAGATAGATCTCAGTCTTATAAGAAGATGAAGACAGGAATGGAAAACAAAGATGGAGATCCGAGTAGTAAGGAAGCACCACAATCAATGCCTTATGATATATGGGGTCACATCACTAAGGATGAATGGGAAGCATTTGTTGCAAAAAAAACAACTCCAAAAGAAGTTATAAGTCTAAACAGTAGCGTTTAAAATGGTATTTACTCACTTAAAAATTAATTAAATTAGCAGTTAACTTTAATTCTTTTGATTTCTATTGATTTATTAGGAAAAGCATAGTAAAGCTTCACAATGTTCGAGCCAAAAGAAGTTTTACCATCACATGGGTCATAGAACATATGATGAGTCCTAAAAGGAGTGGATAGATACTGGGTTTTACCCTATTTTGAGCTCATCCTCATCGGCAACAACTAGTTCTATAGTTACGAATAAGGGAGATCAGGTTCTTGATTGGTATTATTCGCTTCATGTTCGAGATACAAGCGGTAGAAGAACCATTTTCGAGCCGGGAATAAAGAAGATAGCTGATGCAGTGGTGAGTTCACTAACATTATGACATATATTAAAGACACTTTATTAGAATGTCAACTAATCAATACCATATTTTATTTGAGCAGATGGGATGGAAGGCCAAAGAGGCTACAGGCAAATTCACTCCTAAAGGCAATGTTGATACCTTACACATGGTGCTAGGTAAAGATCATAACGGACGTGTGAAAGGCAAAGGAGGCTGGCTTGCGTTTAGGGGTGAAAAAGGCCTTAGGAATGGAGTGTGTTGCATCACAATCGCGTACAAGTGTAATGACACCACAAGATTTGGAGGCCATCACATCTAAGATACAAGAGGAAGTTATGGAGAAGATGAACAAGAAATTTGCAACCATCCCGGAGCGAATGGGATTACCTATTATTGACTTCTTGGATATAGATCATGGGGACAAATTAAGCCAACAAGACCCAGAAACTCTAGTCGAGAGAGTTGAAGAACAGCCGAGACCCCCTATAGATCCACCAATGCCTATTTTAGAGGTAATAATTTGAATATATTTAATAAGTTAATTGGATGATGTCTCCTTATGATGTTAATTATGTTTAACATTGTGTTTAGGAAGAGACCCCTTGTTGTCTTTTACTACCCCAATTAGGTGTGGTCAATGGCGATGAGTTAGTTGAGGTTGCATATGGACGGGCGCAACCACCAGTAATTGGCCAAAAGGTGCATTTATTGCCTATTTCTGGTGGTCAATTAAGTGTGTCCATAGAGACTATTATTAATGATTTTGTAGATTTCTCACTCCCGATTCCAAGGCCAGAATGGAACCTCAATAAAATATCGGATGCGCAAGGTAGTTTTGTGACATGGGCATGTGCTTGGGTTCGATTTTCAGAGGAGGTAATAATTATATTATTTCCTTGTCATCTTATTATTCTATATATGCATTTTTCGATTGATAAAAGAGTTTAAATTTTATTAAGGTTTTGCGGAAAATAAAGAACAAAGATGAGGCAAATAAAGAGGGGTTGCGAGTAAAAGAGAAGGAAGCAGAGGAAAAAAGTAAGAACAAGAGAGTGGTATCATCAAAAGGGTCAACTCCGCTTCCAAAAACAAATGGAGATCCACTTATGAGTATTCAAGTGCTTGAAACTCTAAGCAAGGATTGTTTATGGTTGCATACATGTGTTAGCAATGTGCCTGATGACAAGCCAATTCAAGTTGATTTGGCAAAAGAATAGTTCCATTACATGGAGGAAACACTAACATGGGTATATAAAGTGGATTTTCGTGAATTTCTCTTAGGAGAAATGTTGAATGTATCCATAATACAAGTCTTATGAGGTGAAATATACTTACACTACTATATTTCCTCATTTTGTGCACTTCATAATTGGGTGGTTGTGTACAAGTCTAACATATCTTATTTGTTATGACTTTAGTGCACTTCACGAGGATTTGAGTGAATGTGAGTTTGAATTCAAAGTTGGGTGGTTATGTCCATAACACATCTGTGACACACAATGCATGACAAGCCAACCCGAGGTGAAGGAATACATAGAACAAAGTTTGATAAAATCAATCAAAGATAGGGATAAATATATTTTGGCTCCGTATATTGAAGAGTATGTTTTAGTCCCAACATGCTATATATGTCTTTTGATATCATTATTTAAGTTATCATGTTTCTCTTTATTGACTTCAAATTCGTGTTTGTAGTAAACATTGGTTGCTCCTAGTCATATGTCCTTTGACTCACATAGTATATCAATTCGATTCTATGTGTCTACAACCACCTCGACATTTACTTATCAAATCCTTGATGACTAGGTATCTTTAAGTTGACATAATGTGTTTTAGTTTGATTATTAACTTTAATATCACATTGGTATGACCTATATTTTTCTTGCCGAGTATAGTGCAATGAAGAAATTACGCGGAAGTTTAGGATTACATTCAAGAGCTACATTTCCTAAATGGAAATCAGAGAAGGTACATGTTTTTGAAATTTAAATTTTTTGTGGTAGCCTAACCTTTGAATTACTTTGATTATAACATGAATATTCATTTCATTTCCACTTAGTGCACACAACATTAAAACGGGGTAGATTGTGGCTATTATGTGATGAGATTCATGTATGATTTAGTCACTTCTGCCACAACAGTCGATGATGTAGAAATGGTATATCTAATTCCTTTATTTATATTTATATAGTAAGCAATGTCGTCCTATGAAGTAAAGTCGATGTTTATGAACATGGAGGATGGGATTGTATGGCCAGCATCAATCGAAAGATTGATATGGTATGGCATTGTATTGTTGTTGTGTGTTGGTATGTTGAATTGTTGAGTTGTATTTCATAGGTTTTTTGGATTAAAATTGGGAAAATGTTAATTTTACAGGGGAAACTTTGCCGAATTTTTTTGAAAACATTTATAATTAATGCCTCCATGCTTGTATCCTTCTTGCTAAGAATTGAACAAAAAGTAATAGAGGTAGGTAATCTAATTGCATTATTATATGGTGGCTACATTTAGGTTTTTGACAGATTAAGAGATGAGCCTTTCACCATTGACGAAATCAAAGAAATAAGAGACAAGTTTGCACGATTCCATGCCAATAACTGTATTTAGTATCAATTTTGCCTCAATATATATATATATATATGTTGGATAAGATATGGTTTACTATCTCTGCAATACTTTTTAAGGAAATTTCTGATAGTTTTTGATAATTTATTCAACCTATCTCACAGTTTGATATATGACTAGACACGCATTGAAGTTGATATTCTTTTAGTCAGGCACGCATTGAAGTTGGAAATTCAATTCTTATTATGTGTGAATTGTCTGTCAAATGTCTTATTTAAGGAATAGGCCCAAGACTCATGTATTATATTATTTTCTTTAAACTAATTGTCAGAGAAGGATTCTCTGTCTTTCAGACAAATAATATTATAAACTTCCCTCTCCTGCATGAAGAGTATACAATTCCTTTTACCTTTTACTTCCTATGATTGTATATGTATGACAATATGCCTTTCTTTGTATATAAAATTTTATCGTTGAATGGCATAGTTCTCATCCATACATTCGTAATTGGAAAACGGTTTGCCATCATCAATATATATATATATATATATATATGTATATATATATATGTATATATATATATATATATATATATATATATATATATATATATATATATATATCTTGAGAATGTAGAGAGTAATAGGAGGGTTCTTCGTGAGCTTCTTTTGTATTGTATATAATATATATAGAATTTATTGTATTGTATTGTCCCAATAATAATATCAGCATTTTTTAAAAAAATATATATAAACTTTATGCTCCGGTTTTCAGTAGACCGGAGCATAAAACCCCATTATATGCTCCGATTTTCAGTGGACCGGAGCATAAAGTTTTCTTTTTGCTCCGGTTCAAAACGGAGCATAAAGTCATTTTAAATATGCTCTGATTATATCTACTTCGGGTCAAAACCGGAGCATAAGGCCCTCAAAAAACCGGAGCATTTAAGGTTTTTTCCACTAGTGTTCGCCAAGAACTGTCATTGCTAGCTTGCTCAATAGACAGGATTATATGTGCTAATTATAAATAAATTTGTATAATATTAATAATTAATATATCATAAAATCTAATGTAATCTAAGCTAATATACACATATTATGATTAGATCTTTAAGAAATCTTATCTAATCTAACTAATAAGATTATAATTAATGAAAGGAATATGTATCAGAAAAATTTACAACAAATTAAACCTGATGATACTAGCTAGAAATAAATATATTCAATTCTATACAAACAAAAATGATCTACCTAATGTTGTCGGGACATAATAAAGTGTTTCATCTAAATTTCCTTAATCTTCATCAGCTTGGACTCTAAGTATGATGTTCGTGTAAGTTCCTGAAAATTTGAGAAAGGATAAATTATATTATAAGTTGAAACATAATAAGATTCTAGGCATGATAAAGACACAGACATCATTATTGGCACACTTGTAAGTATAAATTTTGGTTGAGTTTCCTTTGTAATTAGACATATTTCCATTTTTTTCTAAACAACACAAGGGACTTGTTTCCAAATAACGTAATAATTAGAACACAACCACAACATAAGGTACACTCATTCCCATCCAACTCCATTTAATTCACATGTTTTTCAATAATACATCTAATGATCTAAAAAATTAACTAGAAAAATGAGTAAAGCATACATACAGTTACAAGATCATCACTATTGTGATACAATTGAAGTATGTCATACAGAAAATGCAAGACATAGTAGCTAGATTCCAAGTTTGCTACTAGTTTCGGACACAACATTCGAAAAGTGGACTCTACATAAATTAAACATTTATTTGGACCGATTTAGGCACATATTAGGTCTTACTTGCTCTATTCTAACCAAACACTAGTTCATGGACTTAATGTGCCTATTTAACCATATTTGACTTTAAACGATGTATTTGGACCAATTTAGGCATAGTTTAGGTCAAACTTGCTCATATCTACCTCCAAATACTAGTTTAAGCCAAAATGCTTCCTATTTGAGTTATTTAGACTCAAAGTGATGTACTAAGACCAATTTTGGCATATTTAAAGGTTATACTTGCTCTATTCTACCCAATTGCTAGTTATTTGACTTAGATGCGCCCTATTTGAGCAACTTTTACCCAAAATGAACTAGTTGAACCAATATAGGCATATTTTCAGTCATACTTGCTCTTTTCTACCCAAATACTAGTTTCTAGGCCAAAATGATTTTAATTTGAGTTAATTATTAGACTCAAAGTAATTTATTAGGACTGATATAGGCATATTCTAAGGTCTTACTTGCTCTATTCTACTCAAATGCTATTAATTTGACTTAGGTGCGCCCTTTTGAGCTACTTTGACACAAAACAATCTATTTTGCCGGCTATAGGCATATTTTAGGTTAAACTTATTCATTCTTCCTAAAATACTAGTTTCCAAGCCAATATACTTCCTATTTGAGAAATTTAGACTCAAAGTGATGTACTAAGATTAATTTAGGCATATTCTAAAAGTGAAATTAAAAACTTCCTCTAGAGTGTCTCTAGGTTTTGCTTAGGGTGCTCTTGGAGGGTCTCATTCTCTAACTTTTGCCCAGGGTTTCGTAGGGGAGATCATCGATCCTTTTCTTTTATTTTGTTTCATTGGTTACTAAGGGTTTCCTGTTCCCACTTTTTTGTTGTTTGTTTTAGGGGTTGCTTTTCGATCTAGAGTGTTTATGTAAGGTTTTTTGGGGACGTTTGGGAGTCAATCACGATCGTGGTATTGAATCTTGGGCTGTATTTTCCTCTGGTCTCTATCTTGTAACATATTGATAGAACTGGTGCAGTTTTGATAAGAGGTATTGATAAGGGTTTGGGCATCTCAACGGGATTAGAGCCTTCAATAGAAGGTTGTGTTCATGTTTGATCTTGGTGACTTGGAGCGATTCGAAGACAGATCTTGTCATGGTTTGCTCGATTTTGTTTCATGGGGACCATACAAATGTACGCAACCTAGGAAACCCAGCAACGAATGGAGATCCATTAGTGAGGGATGATGATAATCCAAAATTAGTTTTCAATGATGATGTTGATGGGCAAACAAGACTAGCTCTATGCATAATGGGAAAGATATAATCTTCTAAATAGGTAAATTCCAATGCTCTAATCTCTTTCATAATGAAAGTATGGAACCCTAAGAATGGTATGAAGGTTATTTTTATTCATAGAAATATGTTTCTATTCCAATCCATCATTGGAGGGATAAGGAGTTGGTGATGAAAGCTCAACCATGGTACTTTCATGGACATATTCTAGCCTTATGTGACATTGAGAGTTCACTAAAGCTTATGAGTGACATTGTATATCACTCATTTGGACCCTTCTAGCAGAGTTTTTAATCCTGACTTGCCGCTTGAAAGGATTTTTAAGCGGCCTCTCATTTTAATATGGATCATGAGACTATAGAATACGAGCGGGTATTGAGGGAGTTTCAAGATGGTGTTCAAAAGGCAAAAAATTCTTTTTAGCGAGAGCTCATAAAATGAAACTAGCGGCTGCTAAGTTTAATGTATATCAGAAACATAAACTATTGAGAGGGCGATTAGAAGGAAAATTTTCCTTCTTAGTGGCACCTTAAAATTTCAACCGAGGGGCTGCTTAGTTTGATCTGCTACCTCAATACCTTCTATGAGCGCGCGCTCATAACTTGTACTAAGCGCTCGCTTAGGCTAATTTTGGGCATATGCATATACTTCTCAAACTCTTTAACGAGGTTTTTAAAGGGGGAGCCACAATATGGACGCACAAAAATCTCTAGATTTTCTTAAAGAATTATTCTCGGTTTTAATGTATTCAACGAATTTGCATCGAAACTTCTTAGACATCAGATTCATCTATAAAATTTAGTATTTCCTTTCCCCTTCCGCTATTTTATATTTTGTAGTTTTCATTCTTTTCTGATTTAGTATAGTTTATGCTTGTTAATTCTAGGCTTATTGGATATAGTAGTTAATTATTGAATGGGATTTTGATAGTATGTCTTTTTTTTATCAATTTATAAATTTTTGTTAGTATTAAGTGATAAACGTTCTTTTAGGTCGTTTAACTAAAAGAATAGTTATGCAAACAAAATTTGTAAACACCCAAATACTACTACAACTAGTGTAGTGGTAAGTCGGGGATCGAACCACAAGGACAAGGAGCGATAGTTTCTAGACTTGATGCAAAGGGTTTATATGGGGGTTGGATAGAACTATACTAATAACAGAAAAATAACGGAAGAACTAAAATGATAATAAGCTATGGAAGGAAAACGAGGACAAAGGAGTCAACAATGAAATCAGTCAACAATCAAACTAAGAAGGACAATCAAACTATCAATACGCTAAATTAGGAGAAATCAGTCAACAATGAATCATGACACTCACGATGATAAGAGGAAGTTTATGACCCTATAAATCACACGAACTACCTATAATCGCCCTATGTCTCCAAAGGAGTGGCAGGACAAGATTCGCATCGAATATCAATCAATCAATCATCAACAATCTCAAATCCTAACTCTACGCATGAAGAACGAGCCAACCTAGGATTTCACCAATCAAACCCCTAAGAAAAATACTCATACATAGGAATAAAGACTAGGGCATAAACAACGAAAAAGAACATGATTGAAAGGACGAACGAATTGAATGTAATGAACAAGAGAACGAAAAACGAAGACCTATAACAAAACCGATAACTACTCTATCAAAACTGTAAATGAAACAACGATAATAGCAAGAGAAATAAAATTCATAGAAATAATACTTGAAAGCATTAAACGAAATAAAACAGAAAAGAATCGATACCTTGCATAAATGAAATAGCGTGAACGAAAGAGAATACGAATCCGAAATACAAACCTTGAAAACGAGAATAACGAAAGCTGTAAATCTAAACTAATGCATGAATGAAATGAAAAGCTTTAAAGTGATGTTCTAGGTTAAGGCACAAAAGCTCTCAAAGTAGGCATGAGGGTTATTTACAGAGCAAGAGGGTATTAATACCCTAGGGACATAAGGGGTAAAACCCTAGCAAAAACCCTCGAGCGCCGGCCTAAGAAAGAACCAAGATCTTCTAAAACAGTCTCCATTCAGCCGAATGTAGTGTAGATTCGACCGAATGAGTGGTGTATTCGGCCGAATGATTCTTAATTCGTCCATATCAGAAGCCTCGACTTTTCACACCCTGTCCACCATTCGACCGAAGGAGGGCTTCCATTCGGCCGAATGGGCCTTGATTCGGCCGAATGAGTGTTCATTGGATTATTACCGAGAGCTTGATTTATGTGCTTGAATCCCTGTCTTCCATTCGACCGAATGGATGTCCGATTCGGTCGAATCTGAACCTAAACCTTGCTGAACAACTCCTTTGAAGTGTCTAATGGCTTCTGGAGTTTATGGAATCTTTGAGAGTGACTTGGAACGCATGCCCAAGCTATGATACGCGTATCCAAACTCTTGATAAAAGTGTCAAAGCCTCGAACACGTCTCATTTTACCTCGAAATCATCAAAATCACCTAAAATGACCTAAAAACAGCTCGAGGACAAGATCAAGGTAAAATTGAATGTAATGTGCATAAAACCAACATAAAAGCATGAGACTCGACACTAAAATGGGGTTGTAAACATGCTTTAAAACGAGCACATCATTAAGCATGAGTAGTTTGGTTATTTAGGGGATAGGGTGAAAACCCAATCCCAAGCATGGATGATGTTTAAAGCTTGGAGTTGGTTTCTTCATGAATGTTATGGTTATTTGATGTCGGCTTTTGGTAGGAGTCTATATTGGCCATAATGGTTTCCCCTTTCATCCCTAGGTCGAAGACATTGAAAAATGCAGATTTAGGTAGTGACCCAGTGTTAGATTCGTTCACTTTCGAGCTAATGGTTTATTGTGTTGTTCCACTTGTGTTGCTTGGGTTGCTTTAGATAACACTTAGGCGAGAAATCCCAACTCTAGTGCTTGTGTCCTTGAAGTTTACCGAGAGGTTAGTTCTTAGATGAAACCCCTTCCCTACAACATGTTTTAGGTTTGGTGCATAGATTGGTATTGAGTTTGTGAGTCTCATGTTATCTCATTTTGTGTTTAATTTCCATCTTTAGCTCATTTATGTTTGGAATTGGTGTTAAATCCAAAAACCCCTAGCGCTTCTACCCTATACAATAAACCTTTGAACCTAACATTTATTATTCATTTTTAGGCTTAAACCCTCTCTTATTTAAGTTAGAATGAGCTTATAGTTAAATTGCTAGATTTTGGTAGCTATTAAGAGCCATTCTCTGTAGATTTGTCCCTTACTTACCCGTTACTTGTAATAGGTTAAGTCTAGGTTTTCTAATAGTAGAAGTCATAAAGACAATGCCTAACCTTATTAAATGGCATCGTTGCTAAGGAATGGCATTTAGTATCGAGTTTTAGCAGTTTTACGAGTCTAGTTCGCTTTTATTTCATTTTATTATTTTCTTCCTTTTCTTTTTACATTGTGATTGTACTTAGCTTTAATTGTGTATACTAGCTCCACATAATGAAGAGATCTAGTGCACCATTAGAGCTATTAGAAGAGGGTTTAGAGTAGGAAATAACTCATTACAAGTAGAGGGAAAAGAAATTGATCTAGATTTATTAAGCCCCACTTTTACAAAAAGAGAGTTTAGTTCTAACTTGTTTTCTACTCATTCTAATCTATATTTCTTAATAGGGTGTTGAGGAAGTATGACGCTCCTAGAGCTTACCAGGCACAGAATGGTAGTGACACCCACTATGAAGGGTAATAACTTCAAGTTAAAGCCCGAACTAATCACTTTGGTGGAAAGCCATCCATTTGGAAGAGAGAAACACGAGTCACCATATGATCATTTAAAACAATTCATAAGAGATTGTGATACAATTAAAGAAAATGGGGTGACTAAGGATTACATTAGATTAAACTTGTTCAAACTCTTTCTCACTGGTAAAGCTTGTGGGTGTCTTGAGAAGATAGGGCCCAATTCTTTGAGGACATGAGAAGAGTTCACAAGAGCATTTCTACATAAGTTTTTCCATCATCAAAGACATCTGAAATGAGGATGAAAATTACAACGTTGCATGAAATGGGTTATGAAACATTGTTTGAGATATGGGAACAGTTTAAGGGGTTGATAGAAGCATGCCCACATCATAGAAAGGATAAGTGGCTACTTCTTCACAATTTTAATAATGGATTGTCTCATCAAAACA
Organism: Dysphania ambrosioides; assembly: GCA_026401315.1. Lineage (NCBI taxonomy): Eukaryota > Viridiplantae > Streptophyta > Magnoliopsida > Caryophyllales > Amaranthaceae > Dysphania > Dysphania ambrosioides. The sequence continues at coordinate 12,393,533 of CM048665.1, read as the reverse complement.
AGGCTAGAGGAACTTACAAAACTAGGGACCGGGAAATTTTATTAGATAAAACTAAAACTATGAGAGCTAGGGGCAAGGAAACTTTATAGGAAAAGAATATGGTAACTATTGGCCTAATTAGAATCAAAATAGGTTTCAAAACCCGAACCAAGGCTAGTTATAACATCCTAACCAACAAAACTCACCTGGTTTCAATGTAGATCTAATGCCTAATGTCCCCCCATCTCAACCACCTTCTTAGAAGTCAAACTTTGAATCTTTGATATAGATTTTTGTAGCCACCATAACCAAGAAGAATAGCGACATTAAGGAAAGCTTAAGAAAAATGCAGGCCCATAATAAGATGCTTGAGAATCAAATTTCTCAGTTTGCCAATGCCTTTAAAGATGGCCTGAGACCCTCGATCCCTAGCCAAGGCATAGACCCTACTAAACATGTTGATCCCTTTGTGACTAGGAGTGGAAAAACTCTAAAAGACCCTATGCCTGCTGCTAGTATGATTGAGAAAATCCCTAAGAAGGAAGAGGGTAGAATAGTTAAGGATCCCTAAGAAGGAAGAGGGTAGAAAAGTTAAGACTCCAACACCTCATCGACCTTACATTTAACCCATTCCCTATCCTCAAAGACTAGCACAAGGTAAGCTTGAGGAGCGGTATGGAAAGTTTCTCAAAATGGTTAAAGATGTTCATCTCTAGATCCCATTTATAGATGCCATAGCTAAAATATCATCTTTTTCTTGGATTCTAAAAGACTTAGCCACTTGTAGGAGAAAAAATAAGGGAGATGTCAGTCTATCTCATTTGTATAATGCAGTCATTTCAAACCAACTTCCACCCAAATTAGGAGATCTAGATAGTTATTCTATCCCAATTAAAGTCAGAAATCTTTCTTTTGATAATGTATTATGTGATTTGGGAAGTAGTGTCAGTCACATGCCTTTATCTATCTATAAGAAGTTATGTAATATAAGACCTTTTTCTAAAACCAAGATAATGTTATAGCTTCCTGATGAGAGTACCAGACACCCCAAAGGTATTCTCATGATGTCCCTATATTTGTTGGGAAGTTAATTTTCTTGTGTAATTTTATTATCATGGACATCCCTAAAGACACCCGAATTCTTATTATTTTGGGTAGACCTTATCTTGCTACTATAGGTGCATTGATTGATTTTAAGAGAGGCAAGCTATCCTTTAAAATAGGTAAGGATAAGCTGGAGTTTGAGCTCTAAAAGGCAATAACAATCCTGTTAGCCCCAAGTGAGTGTTTCAATGTTGGCATTATGGAGAACAAAGCTTCAAAGTCTCCACGAGAAGCTAATATCGATGCCTTACAGTTAGACATATGCACTGGGGTGGGTCACAAGAAAAACGGACCAGGGCGGGTCATAGAAGATGCAAAACAGACAGGGCTAGGTCGGGTCAAAGGAGATATATAACGGGCCAAGTTGGACCAAACTGTCCAAAGAGAGTATAGTTTTTATCTATAGAGGGGAATAGTTTACGTGTATCACCTCTAATCTTTGATAGTGGATCATCAACAAGCAAGTGGAAATAATTTGTTACCTTATAGTGTTGAAAAGTGTTGGAAACTATAAGCCGATTATTGACCCGACTTGACCCATTAAAAAGTAAATAAAACTTGACCCTTTAAAAGATAGACCAATTAAGCCCATTATTGATTAGGCGCTTTTACAAATAAGCCGCTTAAGAGCCCTTAATGGGCCCTCACCCATTTGGATAGGTCTACTTAGAGTTGAGCGTAAAAGGGATAGCTGAGAGTGATGTTGAGATCCTAGAGTAAGAGCTCTTACTCAGTGGAGATCCTTTTGGTTATGCCATTACTCATTTGAAACCTATAAGTGTTAAAGAGGAAGTGCAGGATATATCTACACCTCCTAAGGTAGAACTGAAATCATTACCTTCTTATTTGAAACATGTTTTTTTGCATAAAAATTCTACATACCTCATTTTCATCGATTGTAAACTCAATGACAGCTAGCTGACTTAACTCTTGAACCTTGTATGTGAGTAATTGAGACCCATTGGGTATGCAATTGACTATATAAAGGGGATAATTCCCTATTCTTGTGCTCACAGTAATGCAAAAAAGATGAAGTGGACTCAAAGTGTAGGAATGATAAGCTCGTTGAAAAGTGTAGTCTTGTGGTGGGAGACCACATAGTGGTGTGCAATATTGCTTCTAGGATGGGAGGATCACTTCAACAGTGCCAAGGTTTAAGCCAGTCTCAACCGAATAACAATCATAAATAATGTCAAGCTACTGATAATAATAAAACGTTTGTGGGAGACAACCTGAGTTTTCTTACCTTTCTTTATATTTTTTATATCATTTGATTTTATCTTTAGTTTCAAATTCTAACCATTTTTGAAGGATTGGTTTACTGCAAACCATTGGTTTTGATGACCATGGTTAGTTGTTGATTGTTATGTAGCCTTTCCCATATCATACTCCTATGCATGCATCTTCCTGTTTTATTTTCTTCTCTTTTGTTTTGCAACAAAATTGTAGAAAAACCAAAAACATTTGAGTTGTATTTTGCAAGGCAAGTAGTTTGTTTTCTTTTTATTTTGTTTTTCTTGCATTAAGTTAGCATGAATAGGATATACATCTTGTTGAATATTCTCCTTCCTAACCTTTAAGAGTTTACATTATTTAGACTTAAATTGCATTGAAAAGAGTTTAGGATGGACTTTTATTAAGGTAGCTAAGGAACTATTGTTATTATGACCCTTAGCTAAGTACCCCCACCTTTTCTTTGGTTGAGTGAAATCCTTAGGATTAGTATTTACAACCTATGGTGAGGAAATATTTTGAAGCCATGAACATGATTTTCATTGAGTAGCAAGGACCCTTAATTTGTCATCGTTTTATCAAGAACTTGTCTTATTCCTACCTAAGACCACGACCATACTCCTTAGGGAAAGACAACGACACTCTTGAAGCCTATTCCTTCTTCCTTAACCATTAAACTTTACCCCTTTTTTGTATATTCTATCTTTCATATCAATTATTACCTACTTGAGCTTAAATTTCTTCAAAACTACCCATATTTATAGCCATTGAACTAGTTTATGCTTTCACTTCTTTTGTCTTGATGTGATTTCCTTAGGAAGAAAATTAATATGAGTGTGTGAATGGTGATTTAGGAACCATGAAGTATAAAGGGGCAATGATTATGTCTTTTCAAATTATATCTCTTTACAAGTACTCCTCTTTTGTAGTCTCTTTCAAGGATGTTGATACAGAAAAAGAAAACAAAAAGAAGGAGATCAAAATTCAAAAAAATTAGAAAAATATATAAAACAGAGAAAAAAATGTATAGCTAAAGAGAAAAAGAATAAATAAGGAGAGGAAACGAGAAAAAAGGATCTAGTGGGTTTAATGGGGATTTGAGAATGAAAAACTCAGATATTTTTATCAATAAGATTGGGGGAGGAGACTAGATGGTATTTTATTGAAGCATGAGGGCTCAAGGCCTTAGAAAGAGGTGCTGGTAAAGATTATAATAAACCCTTGTGTTCATTAAGTTAAGCCTAACCCCAATACCCAAAGATTTTCCTTACTTTTTTCTAAATCCTTTCCCTATTTCTCTCACATTCTACCCTGAAGTCCTCACAGCTCTAGGAACTTTAGTCAAAGTCGGTGTAGGAAAGCAAAGGTCAAGCATATTGAGTGAGCATAGCAATTAAGATGTCGATCACATGTAATTACTCCTATTGTATGTTATTTGTTCAACTCCCTCAAGGAGTAATGAGAAGCTAAATCTATAAGGATAGAAATGAGGCTCGAGAAGAGTGTGGTTGTACTTTAGTTTAGGTGCATGAGAGATGTAGTTCCCTACTTTTTCTTAGTTATCCTTTATTTATTCTTATGCATTATTTAGTATGTTCTCTCTTATTTTTTAGAAAATTGGATACGCACCATGGTGATTAACCCGTGAGTGCCCACTCGTTGCATCTTGCTTTTATTTCTTTCCTTTTCTCCTATTTTCTCTCTTTACTTTTCATAATTCTTGCCTTGGTTTTCTTTTCTTTTGAGAGTTATGTGTCATCTCCCAAGAAACCTTTACAAGAACACACTAGTCCTCCAAAGCGATTAGGAGGTTTAAAGGGTTGTTGATTGATGCTAAAATCAACCGTGATTTTTATAAAAGTGAGTTAGGTTTTTAGTTTTCCAATATGTAGTGTTAGTGTATATGATGTTCTCTCTCCTTTTTCCTATAGTCTTCCTCGAGGACGATCAAGGGCTAAGCTTGGGGGAATTTGATAAGTGTCACTTATGTCACTCATTTGTGCCTTCCTAGTAGAGTTTTCGTACTCGTTTGGCCCGAGTTCGCCCCTTTTTATGCGATTGTACAACATTTTATACATGATTTAGACTTAGGAGCATTCATTGTATTTTTTTCCAATTTCCCTTTATTTCTCGTGACTTTTCTACTTTTATGTGTGTTTTAGTTGGCTTCATGTAGGTATCTACTTGGAATGAGTAGAGAAAATAACCAAGAGGCCTCTTAAATCAAAAAAACTTTAGAGGCCTCTCATATGGATTCCTAAATTCAAGATTCTATAAATGTTTTTTAGAAGAATGGGATTCCTTGTACAGTATTTTTGTTTTATGATCATGTTATCAATGCACACTTCCACTTTTCTTGCATTGTATCATGGCGGATTGTTGTCGTGGTTCTTTGTTAGGTGGCCCCTTAATAAGTGTCTCATTGAGTAATGAAGGTTATTTTTTCCATGTCTTCTTTATTGATATGAATCTAGTTGTAGCCACCTTATCTTTCATTAAAAAAGGTGTTATTTATTGTATTATTGATTATGATGACTATTCTAGGTAGAATATAATCACTTTTCGAACTAGATTGGTTTAGAAATTGATAATCCAAACATATTATGACATAATCATCCTCTTTAGTAACAAGAGCAATCTTTTAAACATAATAAACATACCAGTGAAATTTAGTAAATCGTGCTCCAACTGTTTTTAACTTCTTAACTTGATAATCCAAACATATTAAGACGTTGATGTGTTCTTTAAGGTATTTTATTGATGTACAAAATCTTGTCTTCCCATGATATGGTCCCATGATGAACCATTTTTTTCAATTTATCCTAGCTTGACTCAAGGTTGAATTTATGAAAACCTCAAAGGCCCTCAAACAATCCTAAATCCTCAAAACTTCAAGCTTATTTAAGACCACATATAACTTTGGTCCAAACTCTAAACCTCCCAAAGAGTCAAAATCATATCCTTAATCCTCAAGATTCCCCAACACTTGAACTCAGCATCAAGAATCTTAGAGCAAGGTGCCAGATGCCTAAACTCATCTCTAAACGTGGAGCATCCCAAGTATCTAACGTATGCTTCTAGTGTTGGATGCACTAAAGCTCGTTGCACCCCCAAAAGCGCTCTTGGAACCTTAGAACCTTTGAAGTAGTGGAGTAAAAGACGCCTTATAGCCATGCGGTAATCAAAATGGGCAGAGGAATTCTACTCCTTGTATTAGATGCTCTAACGAAGCGCCTATAGGTTAGATAACAATCTTGTTTGCCTATAAATACCCTAAAAATTTATGAACAAATGGTCTTAAATTTTTTAAATCTTAAGCTTTGTTCCTATGTGCATCTATCAACTCAAACATCCTGAAAGCTCCTTAACCCTAATCAAGGCCTAGTGCAAGGGAAATCTTTGCCTAATAACCCAAGGATACATAACTCCCTTAAGAACATATCCAAGACTCAAGAAAAGGATTCATCCTTATAGGTAAATAACCAAGGAACATCTTTAATCTACGTTTTCTTTTCTTAACTTTCTCTACTTATACTTTATTCACCACTCCTCTTAGTCCCTAGTAGTTTTTATCTACTTAAGGGTTTAAGTTGTGTTTCTATGTCATGATAGATTGTAAAAGATGCAAACCTAATCTACATGGGTTTCTTATTTAATCTTGGTATAACCTTAAAGAGGCTTGATTGAGCAAAGAGACATCACTCTTGATGGTATATTATGATATTCTCATAAATTTTTTATTTCATGTCTCTTTCATGCACCTATGATGTGATTGATAACGAGAAACTCCTTCTTTCACTAAGTCAAGCCTCAAAAGCCTTGCTTTATGAACCATCTTTAAGGATCACCTCCCATTATATGGACTCCTCTTAATCTTAATGCAATCCCCGTCCCTTTCATCCTATCTTACTGCAATGCATTTAGCATATCCATCTTTTCCTTAGTCTATGATAAAGATATTTGCTCATCTTCAATCTCTCTAGGCTCATGTAAATCATACCCTTACATGATCAAAACCATAGATGTTCATCATACTTGAATGAATGTTTAGGTGTTATCCTAAACGCTCATTTTATTGCATTATGAAACATACCTTAATGTTCCTTTTATTTCCATGTCAACGAATTTTTGTGTCTAGACCACATACGTACCTCTAAAAATGACTCCATTCCTAGATAAAGTATGTAATGAGGGATAACTTCTTTAAGCACAATTTTTAATTTGATGAGTAAACTTATGACTTATTTTCACACATAATCCATACTGTTTATATTTAAAAATTAATTTTTATTTACTATATTTGAATTTCCACTCTTTTGTCAACATGCTTTTTATTATGTTATAATTGTGTTACCACATTTGTATTTTTCTTCTAAAAAAGACTTGTTAAGCTATCACACATAATAAGATAAATTTTGATACCAATTCTAATATCCCTTAAGCTTATTGACTATAAGAAGTGATGAGATTTTCATGCATAAATCGAAACTTATAAATCCACCTAATATAGAGTTATGGTTCCTTTATTTATGCATGAATCCCTAAAAACTATCAAATCTTAATTTGATTAATCTTAATGAAAGTGCTTTCATATCACCTTTAAATTGATGAAGATTTCTCATTCTTAAACTTATCTTTAGTTCATAAACTTTTTATGTGAGTTAATTTGGGATTAAAACCCAATTGGATATCTTAACCGTCCTTAAATGTTAGGTGGTGACTCTTTTTCAACCTTTCGGCCCAATCCAAATAAGATTAGAAAAGGTCGCATGCATTGGAATCCCTTAAAGTTATGTACGATTGATTAGTAGCTAGGGCACTAGAGGGCGACAACCTCTTTTGTTTTCTCTTCCCCAAGAAGGAATGGTTGGGATATGGAAAAGTTCATCCTAAGGCACCATCTCATACAAATATGTTCTACATTCGAGACTAATTGGGAGTGGAGGTTTAGAGAAAAACCAATTAAGGCTCATTGTCTGCCTTTGGCTTTACCTAAGCTTTCCAAACCATGACATTTATTTAGCATGCTCTCTTAAAGTTGTGTCAAGGATGTTATCTTCTCACATTGGCCTCTTGTTATCCATGGACCCATTGACTATGTTGAGCCAACCTTAGACCATCCCAAACTTAAACCCTTGGCTTGGTATAGACTTTGCACCTCGTTTTCATGCTATTATGCTAGTGTGACTACATGAACTTGCTTTTGCATTTCTATGTTATTTGTACTAACATTGGGAATCCAACTTTGCAACACCCCAAGAACAACCTTAACCCTAAAAAATAGAGTGTCATGTATCCTTAGTTTTTGATCACCAATTTTGGTCATCCTCATTTTCATATTAAAACCATGTGAAAGCCACGTCATATCCATGTTGTTACATTGTTGTAATGCCCGCGTCATGCCTCATCTTATTGCCAGAAAACTGAACGCCAAAAATATTCCTAGCACATCAAAATCCAAACTATACCTCTCAAAAATCCAAAACACGATGAAATTAAAATCTTACCTATCATATATTCCAAACAAGTTGAAAATATAAGCTAAACTTCCAAAAAACCTAACCTTGGAAAAAACACATTCCTATTACTCCTTTAAAACATCCATAAACCAATGAGGATAATGTCTTTTCACTCAAATTCCAACCATAGTAAAAAACTTATCTTACCCCAAAAATCAAAAGAGGTTAAAATTCCGAGTTTACCCTTAAAATCCAAAGCTGGTAAAAAGTTTATCTAACCCATGCAATCAAAATTCAATAAAATCCTTAGTTTATCCTTAAAACCCTGACTAGTAAAACACTAACTTTACCATTAAAATCTAAATAGGTAAAACCCAAAAATTACCCTTGAACTCCTATAGGGGTGAAACATTGAAAAAAGCAGAAAACTCCAAGTTTTCAAAACCATACCTGCCTCTAACCTTTATAAATACAAACACAAACAAAAAAATTCAAAGCAAAATATAGAAATCCACAAATCTCCCATGGGAAGGTGCCCTAAGAAAAACCTAATAACCCAAATAACTTAAAAAGACAATCCTAATAACCTACCCAAACAACCAAAAGTTCACAAACTCTAACACCTTCAAAATCAAGTGCTTATAAACTAAACCCATTTTATAAACAAATACTAAATTGAGGTTCACCACTCAAAACAGTTTGCAAACACATCAAAATCGGGGCTCACCTTTCATACCCCTTTTTTTTAACCAGTAGGCCAAAGAACATTTTACCCCTAAAACACCAAAGTGTTATTCTAAATATTGATTAAAAGGCCAGTTTGACCCCACTTGATGCTTTAGCACTTCAATGACTCAATATTTTTTTCCTTTTGGCATGGGAAGCATCCCACCAATATGGTAAGAAAATCAGGGGAAATTTGGGCCTAATGAAAATCCCTAGTGGGTACATTTAAGGGTTAAATCCCTAGAAAACCAACTAAAACCTTTCCACCCCATGGAGCTACCCAACAAGCAAAAATTCTTCCTTGGCAAAAAAAAATCCCTAGTGAATAAACATCCCTGATTAGAATTACTCTACAAGAGATAAAAAGGGAGCATATAATCATAAATCATTTAAAGGCCTTAAGAGGAATCTCCTCATCAACGAGTTTGTCCATCCCTAGCTAGGCAGAAGGTAGTAAACCTTTCATAATTAATGATCTTTGTAGCCGAAGGAACCAGAAATCGAGCTAGATCGTTAGAAGCAATTAAATCAGCCCGAGTTTTGAGAGTAGTACAAAGAAAGCACCCTAGTGGAGTAGGTTAGCACCCTCTCAAAGGGAAAAAGCTTCCTCACTAAATTGCATGGGCGTAAGGAACAATAGTCTCAGTCACTTCTCAATTTTAGTTTACGTCACCCCCACAGCGGCTCCCATTTGGCACATCAAGTCATGTCTCCCTAGCACAGCAGTCCATTTCTCTCTAGCACAATAAGTCATGTCTCTTTGGTATTATAGGCCATGTCTCTTTAGCATAGCAGGTTATCTCTTTGGTATAGCAAGCTATGTCTCTCTAGCGCAATAAGCCATGTCTTTATAGCACAATAAGCCATATCTCTTTAGCACAACAGGCTATTTCTCTTTGGCACAACAAGCTGTTTTTTTTGACATAATAACCCATGTCTCTTTGGCTCATCAGGACGTATCTCTACACTGCACCACGCTAATAGTGGCTCTTCCATGGCACTACAGGCCATAGCTCTAAGCCGCACCACCAACAGAGGCTCCCCTATTGGCACATAAGGCCAACATTATATGTTGCATAAGCGTCTCCCTATTTGTATATCAGGCCAATTCATAGGCCACATAGACTTTGATAGCACTTCTCAATTCACACCAGTCTCTATAGGAAAGTATCTTGAGACTTTGACCATTGGCGTTCGATCCTCAGCGATTAGGGCTTAATGACATCCAACAAACATGTTTTCTTATGGACGAACCCTTATTTGTTTTGTAGGTATTGACGTTCAAATGGGGGTTCAAGATTGGAGAGCATCTCAGATTTTACGCCATCCCAAGTTGTACTTTAACCTTCGTCTTATCCAAAACTCAGTCACCCATTTACTAGTCCGATAAACAAACAACCCTAATGAGTGGACTTAGCTTAGGTGGAGATGGAGTATGTGTATAAAAAAATACCACACAACCAAACCCCAAAAAGACCCAATAAACTTATATTGGCCACAATACATAACCAAAGTCATAAAATCACATCATCAAAACACTAAAAACAAACCCCTAAAACATGTAAAACAGAGGCTGAGAGCTTTTATGCTTGATGCATGATGAGTGACATTTATGTCACCCATTTACATCTTCCTTGTAGAGTTTTGTACTCTCTTTGGCCCATGTTCATCTAGTTTTATTCCATTTTACATCACTTTGGGCGTGATCTAGGTTTAAGAGTTTTCTTCATGTTCTTGTCATTTTTTCCTAAATTTCCCGCTATCCTTACTACTTATAAGCTTGTTTTCGTGGCTCAATGTAGGTATTTAATTAGTGTGACCATGAGAACCGAGGAATAGGAGTGCATAGTAGAAAAGCCGAGAAAAGGAGATAAGAGGCCACTTAAGAATTGAACCAAGAGGCACCTCAAGAGAAAAAGGCTTTAACGGGCTCTTGCTCTGTGTGTTTAATGGATTAGTGTTTAACGCTTGTCAGACATTGGTTCTCAATAAATATTTCATTATTCATTCACTTTTACTTGCTTCATATGTTGTAGATTTAATTTATTTTTTGCTTTTGTTAATTTATATTTGATTATTTTTAGTTTTTCGCATAGTTTTGTCCATCGTTGTTCGTGAATTTTCTAGTATGTCTCTCTATTTCAATTATTCAATGTTTTTAGTAATAGCCATGAGTAGTTAAATTAGTTAGGGGTATAGGGTAAAAACCAATCCTGAGCATGGATGATGTTTAAAATATGGAGTTGGTTTCTTAATGATTTATGTGTGATTTGATGTCAGGTTTTGGTTGGAGTTTATATTGTCCATATAGATTTCTTCCATGTGTGTTCCTAGGTCTATGACATTGAGAAATGCAGACTTAGGTAGTGAGCCAATATTAAATGTGTTTGTCTTGTAAGCTATTGATAGTTGATTTCAGATTATTGTTTTGCTTTGATGCTTTAGAATACAATTAGGTGAGAAATCCTAATTTTAATGCCCTTCCTTGAAGATGACCAAGAGGTTGGTTCCTAGTTTAAACCCCTTCCTTGTAGCATGTTTAGGTTCGATTCATAAGTTGATAGTTTGTTAGTGAGCCTTATATCATTTCATTTTGAGTCCAATTCCTAGTTTTAACTAGTTTGTGTTAGGAATCAATGTTGAACCCCATACCCTAAGCGCTTTTACTAAAAATTCTTTTAGAACCTTGTATTAGATTTTAGTTAGATATTCTTTGCTTTATTTTGAGCTAGCTTATAGTTGAACTGCTAGAGTTTGGTAGTTGTTAGAAGCCATTTCCTATGGATTAGACCCTTACTTGACCATTATTTGTATTAGGTGAAGTTGAGGTTTTTTTGATAGTAGGTGTCATGACCATTACTTGCCCATTTACTGTCAAATGGCGCCGGTGCTTAGTAGCATTTAGTATCAAGTTTTTAGTGGTTTTTACGCATCTAGTTCATTCTTTTTATTTTATTTCATTTACTCTTATCTTTTTTTGTTTGCTAGTTGGGATTGTCAATGTTATCCTTCCATTTAGCTTTAATTTGTACGCCATCAAGGAGATGAAGCATAGCACAACCATTGGTTCAATTGAATCCTAAAATCAAGCCTATGATTAAAGAGATAGGAAGAGGGTTGAGAGAAGGAAGTACCATACTTCAAATAGAGGGCAAAGAAGCTGATTTAGATTCATCTAGCTCTGTTCCCATAGAAGCAAAGTTAAGCCAGAACTTCTTTTCCACTCACTCTGACCCATTATTTATTATGGTTGATGGTACAAGTAGACCCCTAAGGCAGTATGGAGCTCCTAGAGCTTACCAAGTCTAGAAGGGAATAGTGCAACCCACTATAGTGGCCAATTATTTTTAGTAGAAGCCAATACTGATAACTTTGGTGGAGTGCCATCCTTTTAGAGGAGAGAAATATGAGTCACCTCATGCCCATATTAAGTAGTTCATAAGATACTATAATATAGCCACGACAAATGGTATGATTTAAGATTACATCAGATTGAGTCTATCCAAGTTCTCTCTAACGGGGAAAGCTAGTGAATGACTTGAGAAAATGATCCCAATTCTTTAAGGATATGGGAAGAAGTAACTAGAGCATTCTTACATAAGTTCTTCCCATCATCAAAGACTAGTGAAATGAGGAATAAAATTACAACATTCCGCGAAAAAGGAGATGAGAGTGTATTTAAAGCATGAGAATGATTCAAGGGTTTGATAGAGTCATGCCAACATTATGGTATTGAGAAGTGGTTACTTCTCCATAGCTTCTATTATGGGCTGTCTGAGCATAATAAAACTAGCCTTGATACAGGAGTCGATAGAGCCATAATAAGATTGAGCCCTACCAAAGTGAAGGTTTTAGAGCACTCAAGAGGGGGGGGGGGGGGGGGTGAATTGAGTGTTAAGTAGCCTTGGACTATTTTTCTTTCTTTTCGATCTATGAGAGGAACCAGTGGGGCTGGTTCCTATAAGCAGCGGAATGTACAAAAGGCAATAAAGAAAACACAAGATTTAACGAGGTTCAGTCAACTATGGCCTACGTCCTCCTACCCTATGATCTTCTATTAATCTACTCCGAAAAATAAAGAACACAGACACTCTACTGTTTCCCTACTCCGGGAACCAGTATACCCCATACCCTACTCTGAATGTGGGCTCGACTTACACTAGTAAGCCCCTTATGTTTGAACTCACAAACACTAACCCAGCCTTTTAACCCCTTTGTTGAAGGCTTTGACAGAACCAAATGTTCTCTTATAATCTCACTTCTAAAAGCTAATTAAGAGAAAATATTTAAGCTCTAAGATTGCTCAAGTATATGACTCGATGAATAGGCTTTTGTGCTTAAGTGTATATGGCTCTCAAAATTTACTCCTTTTTATACTTGGATACAAAAACCCTAGTTTCCTTAAATCACATAATCTTGATGAACAAGTAATAGCGTGATTTTAGGAAAGTATTTATCTTATTTGTTTTAATTATAAATGAAGAATCAGTAGGGAGATGGAATATGATTAATTATACTCTAGAGGGGGGGGGGGGGGGGGTGAATAGAGTATAACCGATTTTCGCGTTCAGGATCTCAAGGTCTTGAACTGACTTTCAAAGGCGGAATATAAGCGTTAAGGCTTATCTTTGAAACTGGACGTCAAAGCCTTGAAATTGGTTTCAAAGGCTTTTACTCAGGCTTTGACTGTTCGCTGCTTTGATTGATGAGCAAAGCAAACATAAAACGTAAGCAATGAAGGCAGAAAAGAGATGAGATAAAACATGGAGATTTGATACGAAGTTCGGCAACTAATTTGCCTATGTCTCCGCCTAGGGTTGTCCAACCCTTAGGATTTAATTCGCTCTTTTATTACTTCCTTTAAAGACCTAAAGCACCCTAGAAGATCTTAATCCCCATCTTCTACTCCATAGCACCTCAGCTACACTTTAGCATCTCAGATCCTAGTAATAAAAAGCTCTCTCATTTTCTATACGTTTGAGTATTATGGGTATACTCTTAGTATAACACTCTCTAAAAAAAATTCTTTTAAACTCTTAAGAGATTATACATTGATTTTCTCTCAATCTAAATACAAGAAAAGTTTATGGAACTAGAGAGAAAATAATGAAGCTTTGTTGATGTGCTTGTGACTGAAATTCACGATTAAAGCTTCTGCTCTTTTCTTTTTGTTTCGTTGTGTCTCACGTTGTCTCTCTTGCATTCTTCATCTTCAAAGCTTTGAATATATACTGAACTTGATTTCAGGCCGTTGAAAGGAGGCTCAAAATAGGCTGCTGAAAATCTGATTTGCCTTCAATACTTTCAGCAAAATTTCCTCAAAATGGCTGTAGAGAATAATTCATTTTGGCTGTAGAAGATTGATATCATTGAATATATTACAGCAAGATTATTTCCACTTTATTTGCTGCACTTTGAAGCTTCAAAACAGATTTCGTCTTCCATAACCACAATGCTTGAATTTTGGTATTTACCAAAATTAACTTGAACAATCTTCAACATATATGAGCATCACTTATTTGCTGAAAATAAGATATATCTTTGACAGTAAAATCATGTATAAATAAGTTCGGATAGAGCATAAAATAAGTGAAATAGGGAAAGGATAATACACAAGATTTAAGCAATTAGAAGATTCTTATCCTTTGACAAAGTATTTGAACTTTGCTGACTGTTTTGAGACGTGGCTCAAGCTTTTGAAGACGTGGCTCAAGAGTTATTCTCGTCCTTTGACAGAATACATAAAGCTTTGCATTATAGCTTCCATTACTTCCAACACATTGTCAACTCTATGCATTTTGGTTTCCATCATGTTTTCAACTCCATTTGACTTTGCATTTTGACTTCCATCATTAAACATAAAAACATTAGTAACCAAGGTGGAGTCTTCAATCTCCCCCTTGATGGAAGACAAAACATTATATGCAAATGTCAAAGAATAAAATGCATGACCAAAAATATTCTCCCCTTTAAATAGATAATACATAAATACTCTCCCCCTTTTCGTCTTCCGACAAGGCGGGAAAATATAAATGTTGGATCACAAGAAGACTTATTCAAAATAACGAAAAGATATAACACAGTAAAACCTTTAAAGACATGAAAACAAAAAAACGTTGTTTAAAAAAAAAGGTCAAACAGTCAAGGCTTTGAAAGCTAAAAATAAATTACGCGGAAAACTTTGAAAGCAGCTTCGGCCATGAGAATTTTTAAAACGAATGGAATGAGATTTTAAAAACATTGAAAGCAAAATAAACAGATCCATCCACAATTTTTGTATCCAAAACATTTCAAAAATCATTTAATAAATATTTGATAATTATCTATAGGATAAGTACCAAACATTTTGATCCAATATTAATATTAAAAAGTGACAGTACGTCAAGGCAATGACAAGAGTGTCAAGACTTTGACATACACATGCAAAAAATAAACATATACAATTTACTGAAATAGCTCCCCCTACGAGGATGCTTCCCCATTTAACATTCCAAGCTCAAGACGAATAAAGTTAAATCGTTCTTCGCTCAAAGGCTTGGTGAAGATGTCAGCGAGTTGCAAATCAGTAGAAATAAAAGATATAGATACGTCTCCTTTCTCCACATGATCACGTATGAAGTGATGTCTAACATCAATATGTTTAGTACGAGAGTGCTGAACTGGATTCTTTGTTATGGAAATAGCACTCGTGTTGTCACACTTAATAGGTATGCCTTTGAAGTCTAACCCAAGGTCTCGTAATTGTTGAGCTATCCACAAAATTTTTGAACAACAAGCACCAACTGCAATGTATTCGGCTTCGGCAGTAGAGAGTGCCACCGAATTTTGTTTCTTTGAATGCCAACTAAGGAGAGATGATCCCAAGAATTGACAGCAACCTGAAGTACTCTTTCTGTCTACTTTATAACCTGCAAAATCAGCATCTGAATATCCAACAAGTTCAAAGTTACTATTACAAGGGTACCAAAGACCGAAATCCTTTGTCCCATTGAGATAGCATAAAATCCTCTTAACTGCACTCAAATGAGATTCTTTGGGGTTAGCTTAAAAACGAGCACACATACACACACTAAACATAATATCTGGCCTACTTGCCGTGAGATAGAGAAGAGATCCAATCATACCTCGATATTCCTTTTGATTTACTAACTTACCATTTTCATCTTGATCTAAAAGTAATGACGAACTCATAGGAGTCTTAGCCTCTTTAGATTGAGTCATATTGTACTTCTTAAGGAGATCTCTTGCGTATTTGCTTTGATTTATAAATATGCCTCCTTTCTCTTGTTTAAATTGCAATCCAAGATAGAAGTTCAACTCACCCATTAAACTCATCTCAAATTCCCTACACATAATCTCAGAAAATTCTTTGCAAAGGGAATCGTTAGTAGCACCGAAAAGAATATCATCAACATAAACTTAAACTATTTTACTAAATCTTTACCTTTGGTTTTCACAAAAAGAGTTTTGTCAATCAACCCTCTTTTGAAATTATTTTCTAAAAGATATTTTGAAAGACGCTCATACCAAGCCCTTGGAGCTTGTTTCAAACCATAGAGCGCTTTGTCAAGTTTAAAAACATGATTTGGAAATTTCTCATTTTCGAAACCGGGGGGTTGAGCAACATATACTTCTTCTTGTAAATAACCATTCAAGAATGCACATTTGACATCCATTTGAAATAACTTAATTTGCATAAAGGAAGCAAAGGCAAGGAGCATTCGAATAGCCTCCATTCTAGCCACGGGAGCGAATGTCTCTTCATAATCTATCCCTTCTTCTTGATTATAACCTTAGGCTACTAATCTTGCTTTGTTCCTCACTATCTTTCGATTCTCATCAAGCTTATTTCTGAACACCCACCTTGTTCTAATAATTGAATGATCCTTTGGTCTTGGTGTGAGTGTCCACACTTTATTTCTTTTGAATTCATTTAGCTCACTTTGCATAGCTAAAATTCAATCGGGCTCTTGAAGTGCTTCATTGATATTCTTCGGTTCTACAAGAAAAACAAAAGTGTGAAATGCACACAAATTTTTAACATTAGAGCGTGTTTGTATACCAGCTTTTGGATCTGAAATTATATTGTTTGTTGGATGAGATGAGGAGTATTTGAACTTTCGTGGCAGCATCAAAGGAACTGATGTAGTTTCCTGAAGTATCCTTTCAAAGCCTTGAGATGGTTCTGAAGGCCCTGGAGTGACTTCTGATATAGTATTGTTCGTCTGTTCAAGACTTTGAGATGGAGTTTCAAGATCTTGAGGCTGCTGGTTAAGGCTTTATTCTAATTCATCTGCGTCTAAAATTGGCTCTTGCATATTCTGGGCAGATTTCTCCATTTCATTATCTGACGAACTTTCTTCTCCTTCTGTCTCAAATGAATATCCTTCATGCTTATTCAAGTTTAAACCTGTAAAACCATCACTCAAGATACCGTTCTCGGTTTCATCAAAGATCACATGTATACTTTCTTCAACAACTTTAGTACGCTTATAAAAACTCTATAAGCTTTAGAATTCAAGGAGTAACCTAACAGAATTGCTTCATCACTACGTGCATCAAATTTACCAAGGTTATCTTTGCCATTATTATGAACAAAGCACATACATCCAAAAGGTTTGAAATAGGAAATATTAGGCTTTTTACCTTTAAACAATTCGTAAGGAGTTTTCTTTAAAATAGGGCGAATCAAACAACGGTTTAAAATATAGTTTGCTGTATTAACAGCTTCTACCCAAAAGTATTTTGGCAAATCATTTTCCAAAAGCATTGTCCTAGACATATCCTCAAGAGTGCGGTTCTTTCGTTCCACAACTCCATTTTGTTGAGGTGTCCTAGGAGCTGAAAAATTGTGAGAAATACCATATTTAGCACAAAAGCTATCAAACTTTAGTTGATCAAACTCTCCACCATGATCGCTTCTCACAGCAACTATGGGTAGATTTTTTAATGTTTGTAATTCTTTGCAAATTTTTGAAAACTCTAGTAAAGCCTCTGATTTTTCACGCAAAAATGAAATCCAAGTAAAACGGGAAAAATCATCAACAATAACAAGGATGTATTGTTTACCTTTAGGTGATTTAACACTCATAGGACCACATAAATCTATGTGTAGAAGCTCTATTGGGCGAGAGGTACTTACAACCTTTTTGGCTTTGAAGGATCCTTTTGTTTGTTTACCTCTTGCACTTGCTTTGCAAAGCTCTTTTTCTTTGAAATCTAACTTTGGTAGTCCACGTACTAAGTCCTTTGAGAAAAGCTTCTTCATAGTATGCATATTAATATGACCTAACCTTCTGTGCCAAAGCCTTGAGTCGCTGGTCAAGGCCTTAAGACATTTTAAGCTAGTACTTGCAACTTGGTTAGTATGAAAAGCATAAACAATATTGCAACGAGGAGCAATTAAAATAATTTTACCGTCCACCTTTCTTTGTACCTCGCATTTTTCTTCATCAAAGATGACTTTATTACCTTTATCGCATAATTGAGAGATGCTAAGCAAGTTGTATTTAAGACCTTCAACTAGGTGCACATCATCAATGGTGTTTGATGCATTATCTCCAACTTTTCCAATACCAATTATTCTACACTTTCCTTTATCACCAAGTTTAATTGTTCCAGCAGATTGCTCTTTGATCATTGAAAATAAAGAGGACTTCCCACTCATGTGCCGTGAGCATCCACTATCTAGAATCCACTTATAATCTTTGCTCTTGGTGATTTCCTACAAAAGAACAAAACATCAAACCTTTCGACTAGACCAAATTGCAAATTTAGATTCATAATCGGGATGGACCATGTTAGGTGGTCTAGTCCCTTTAGGAACCCATACTTGCTTGATCTGGTCTCGAAGAACAATAGGAAATGAATTTTTAATAATTTAAGGATCATTCCTACGAAAAGGACAAGTTAGCTTAGTATGACCCTTTTTGCAATAGTAAAAACATGTAGGTGTTCGCCATTTATCCTTTGCTTTTACAAACGTGGTCATGGTTTTATTTGAAAAATTTTTGTTGTAACCAAGACCGCTTTTATTCAAGGATGATTGGTGCTCACCTAGCATTTTTTCAAGAGTAGATTCGGAGTGAGCAAATCTAACCAAGGAATTATGTTGCTCTCTACACTTCCCAGTCAGTAGCTTCTTTTCCTTCTCCAAGTTATCATTACAATAACTCAAAGAGGCGAGCTTTCGTTTTAAAACAGTGTTTTCAGTTTTCAAGGTCTTGACCTGGGTGTCAAAGGAGGACTCCAAGGCTTGAACCCTGAGTTTAAAAGCTGACTGAGAGGCTTTGAGATAAGTTAGTTCCTTAGCGAGACTTTCAGAGATACTTACCTGTTGGTTTAGCTTCTCCTTGAGAATCTTGGATTCAAGAATCAAACTCTCTTCATTTATAATCATATTTTGCAAGAATTTGGATAGAACATCAATTGGACTTGAGATTAATTTTTCACCATTACCTCAAGATGTTCTTTCTTTGCATCATCATGATTAGCCATAAGACATAGGTTTGCTTGTTCATCTTCTGAGTCACTAGATGAATCTAAATCACTCCATGAAGCAACCATAGCTTTCTTCTTATAATCCTTTTTGCGGAAAGGCTTCTTCTTTCGTTGAGGGCAATCTTTCACTAAGTGATCTGTTTCACCACACTCATAGCATGTTAGTGTATTAACTTTATTCATTGAGTTGGATGACTTACCTTTATATTTATTTGAATGATAGTCTCTGCCTCTTGAGAAATTCTTCTTCATTTTTATAATATTGGCAAGACTTCTAGCGATGAGAGCAAATGGATCTTCATCATCACTATCATCACTCTCTTCATTGTCCGTTGTAGCTTCTTCTCTCTATGCTTTGAGTGCTAAGTTTTTGGTTGAAGATGCTGGTTCACCATCTTCTTCATTAAGAGACATCTCATGTGTGATCAATTTTCCAAGAAGATCATCCAAAGGCAAGGTTCTCAAATTTTGAGCTTCTTTTATCGCGGTTACCTTTGGACCCCCCTTTGATTTTGGAAGACACCGTAGAATCTTTCTCACCTTTTCTTCATTTGTGAAAACCTTACCAAGAGAATCCAGATTGTTCACTATTTGGGTAAATCTTGTGAACATCTCTTTCGCGGTTTCATTAGGCGTCATTTTGAACAACTCATATTGTCGAAGGAAGATGCTTATCTTGCTTTCTTTGACTTGACTCGTTCCTTCATATGTGACCACCAATTTATCCCATATCTCTTTAGCACTTTTGCATGAAGAAACTCTATTAAATTCATTTGCATCTAAACCACAATAGAGAAGGTTCATGGCTCGATAGTTTTTAGCAACACTTTCCAAATCCGATTGAGTAAAATCATCATCTTCTTTAGGAACCATTGTGTCGCTTTCATTAGTCTTCATTGGCACCCTAGGACCTTTCTTGATAATATCCCAGAGTTCCAAATCTTAATCAATTACAAACATTTGCATCAATGAACGCCAATGGGCAAAATTATTACCACAAAATAGAGGAGGGCGATTGGTAGACCTTCCTTGAGCAAAACCACCATCACCTATCGAATTTATTTTTCCTCATAGATGATTAAATCTTTTCCTTGTGAGTCTAGCTCTGATACCAATTGAAGAATCAATAGGGAGATGGAATATGATAAATTATACTCTAGAGGGGGGGGGGGGGGGGTGAATAGAGTATAACCGATTTTCGCGTTCAGGATCTCAAGGTCTTGAACTGACTTTCAAAGGCGGAATATAAGCGTTAAGGCTTATCTTTGAAACTGGACGTCAAAGCCTTGAAATTGGTTTCAAAGGCTTTTACTCAGGCTTTGACTGTTCACTGCTTTGATTGATGAGCGAAGCAAACATAAAACGTAAGCAATGAAGGCAGAAAAGAGATGAGACAAAACACGGAGATTTGATACGAAGTTCGGCAACTAATTTGCCTACGTCTCCGCCTAGGGTTGTCCAACCCTTAGGATTTAATTCGCTCTTTTATTACTTCCTTTAGAGACCTAAAGCACCCTAGAAGATCTTAATCCCCATCTTCTACTCCATAGCAACCCAGCTACACTTTAGCATCTCAGATCCTAGTAATAAAAAGCTCTCTCTTTTTCTATATATTTGAGTATTATGGGTATACTCTTAGTATAACACTCTCTAAAAAATATTCTTTTAAACGCTCAAGAGATTATACTTTGATTTTCTCTCAATCTCAATACAAGAAAAGTTTATGGAACTAGAGAGAAAATAATGAAGCTTTGTTGATGTGCTTGTGACTGAAATTCACGATTAAAGCTTCTGCTGTTTTCTTTTTGTTTCATTGTGTCTCACGTTGTCTCTCTTGCTTTCTTCAGCTTCAAAGCTTTGAATATATACTGAACTTGATTTCAGGCCATTGAAAGGATGCTCAAAATAGGCTGCTGAAAATCTGATTTGCCTTCAATACTTTCAGCAAAATTTCCTCGAAAATGGCTGTAGAGAATAATTCATTTTGGCTGTAGAAGATTGATATCATTGAATATATTACAGCAAGATTATTTCCACTTTATTTGCTGCACTTTGAAGCTTCAAAACAGATTTCGTCTTCCATAACCACAATGCTTGAATTTTGGTATTTACCAAAATTAACTTGAACAATCTTCAACATATATGAGCATCACTTATTTGCTGAAAATAAGATATATCTTTGACAGTAAAATCATGTATAAATAAGTTAGGTTAGAGCATAAAATAAGTGAAATAGGGAAAGGATAAAACACAAGATTTAGGCAATTAGAAGATTCTTATCCTTTGACAAAGTGTTTGAACTTTGCTGACTGTTTTGAGACGTGGCTCAAGCTTTTGAAGACGTGGCTCAAGAGTTATTCTCGTCCTTTGACAGAATGCATAAAGCTTTGCATTATAGCTTCCATTACTTCCAACACATTGTCAACTCTATGCATTTTGGTTTCCATCATGTTTTCAACTCTATTTGACTTTGCATTTTGACTTCCATCATTAAACATAAAAACATTAGTAATCAAGGTGGAGTCTTCAATAAAGATAAAATCAAATAAGATAGATACTCCTAGTTTTTAGGTAACCACAATATTATTATCTAATCTCCAGCTGCTTAGGATATTCTCAAAATAATTCTTTGAAAAAGTATTTTTACAAAATCTTTTATTTTTCTCAAAACACGCAGCTCGGATAATCCGTACAGTGAACCTGGTTCCTCAAGCGGGTTTCGTGAATTAAGTATGTTATGAATTCTGTTCCAGAATTCATAATATGACTCAATACACTTATAAGCACTTATTTTACCCAAACATGCAAGTCATACTACGGAGCATATTACATGATAAAACTAGATTAAGCATTAAAGTACAAATCTTCTTTTCTTCATGTAATCTTCAAGACTTGAATCTTCCTTGAATACTTCCATTATGAGCATGGTATCTTTCTTCAAATGTCTTTGAAAGGCCTTCATGCTCCAAGTCTTGGAATCAACTTAACTATTACACATGTAACATGGTTAATGTACAATAAAGAGTATGTGACTGCTTTTCAGCATAGCAGTCCAGGAAACAGTTCCTACTAGTTTCCCACCAGTACATGGAACAATTTACATCCAACAACATATAGACAAGTTAGTTAAATGAATAACGTAAATAAGTAATAACTTGTCTAGGAAAATAGTGTTCAATTCCAACTGGTTTCCAGCCAACTATTTACAATGCTTATTGAACCTGTTTCTTGAAACCGTTTGTCATCACTCAAAACCTAAGGGACTCAACACAAAGTATTCAAAGTGATTAAGTAGGCGGTTAAAACTTTTGTTGAATGGAACGAAGGTGAGAGAGTATAACCCAAATAGGGAAGAAGGTATGAAGTAGATTTTATTAATGTACTTTCTTATAAATTACACGTACTTACTAACAAATTTAGTAAGGTTGTTTCGAAGAGTTTATTGCACGATATGCAATCCCTATGGGCATCTAGTTCTAATGCTCTCATCTAGGTGTTGTTTTTTTGATGGTTGTGGTGATTATAACTATAACCCCTTGCAATATCATTTACTAAGCTCTACAAGGAATGCACCTTATGTCATGGAATAGGTTAATGCCATGAATAATATGGCCCTTAACCCTAAATTCAATCCATACTCTAACACCTGAAACCTAGGGTGGAGAGATTACCCAAATTGTGGTTGGAGAAATGGGCAAAACTAGGGGAATGTGATCTTCAATGGGCATGACCAAGGAAATTTTCAGATCTAAGGGATTGATAATTTTATTGGTCAAAACCAAGGGAATTTTCATGATAATGTGAACTACAAGAACCAAGGTCAAGGTAATTTTAGAAGAGATGGGAACTATGGGACAAATTAGAATCAAAATAGGTTTCAAAACCCAAATGATGGACCATTCCAAAACCCTAACCATCATAACCCACCTTGTTTCACTACAAGACCTATAAGTAATATCCCTTCAACCCATTCACCTCCTGAAAAGTTAACTTAGAATCTTTGATGCAGAGTTTCATAGCTACATAGGCTAAAAAGAACTACAATATTGAAAAAAACCTGAGGCAAATGCAAACCCAAACAAATATGCTTAAAAATTAGATTCCCTAGCTTGCCAATTCCCTTAAGGATACCCCTAGACCTTCAATCCCTAGCCCAGGCATAGATCCTACCTAACATGTCAATGCTATAATAACTAGGAGTGGAAAGACTCTAGAAGACCCTACACTTATGACTAGGATGAGCGAGAAAACACTTAAGAGGGAAGGGAATAGAACTGATAAGGATTTGGAGGAAGAGAGTAGAAAGCCTACATCACTTCCCCAACCTTACATTCCACCCATTCCCTTTTCTTAGAGACTAGTACACGGTAAGCTTAAGGAGAAATATGGGAAGTTTTTAAAAATGGTTAAGGATGTTAAACTCCAGATTCCATTCGTAGATGCTATAGTAGAAATTCCTTTATTTTCTCAGTTCTTAAAAGATTTATCCACCAGCAAGAGAAAAAACGAGGGGGTAGTCTGCTTATCCCTCTAGTGTAGTGCAATCATCTTGAACGGACATCCACCTAAATTAGATGACAAATAGTTTTTCTATCTCGATTGAGGTTGGTAACCTCTCCTTTGATAATGCATTATGTGACTTGGGAGCTAGGGTTAGTCTCATATCTCTTTTAGTTTATAAGAGGTTGCGTAATATGGGACCCTTATCTAAGACCAAGGCAATGTTACAGCTTGCTAATAGGAGTACCAAACACCCCATGGGCATGCTCATGGATGTACCTATTTTAGTTCAGAAGTTTATTTTCCCATGTGATTTTATTGTTATGGATATCTATAAAGACACCTGAACCCCTATTATTATCTTATTCTTAGTACTAAATTGTGATAGTTTATTGCTTAATTAATGAATTTTTTGGGTGTTTTTATTTAGGAGAACTTAGTGAATTTAGGCTGAACATAGAAAACTATAGGATAGTTATCATAGTTAAGTGATTTGGTTGCTAGTTTTGGTATTGTAGTTTGTTTTGTTGTAGTTGGTTGTGTATTGTACAATAAGGAATTAAGTTGTTGAATTTGGGATATACAAACATTTTGAGGCAAGATGTTTTTAAGGAAAGGATCACAAACCTCTAAGTCATCTAGGGCTTCCCAATATTCCTAACCTTCACAACCATCTATCGTAGTTTTGAAATTCACTAACCTCGGCCATAAGTAATACTATGACCATTTCAAACACCGCAAAATCTTAAGTTCTGGATTATATGAGCCTAGTTCTTTAGAGATATTAGGAATTAAGGAAGACCTCCTTGGGATACTCACTACCTTGGGATAGGATGAATTCTCTAACCTCAAAAACTACACATATGAGAGGCTCACCTAAGAATTCCTAGCTACTTTGGAGAGGAATTTGATTGGGGAAAATGATTACCAAATAACTTTTTAGCTATTCAACTAACCCCAATCTATCACCTTAGAAAGGTTAAACAAGATCTTCAAATGGGACCCCTCTAATAACATACATTTACTAGACATGGGGTGATTTATGACAAATAGTGACATACATTTGTGTAGTAGAATAACTAAGGATCTAGAATACTAATTCAACATATGTCACGCCTAACACATCATTCACCCATGCCTAAGGATCTTACATAGAGTGTCAAGGTACAACATTTTCGACAAAAAAGATTTGGGCAAAATTGCTAGGGATGAGATTGAGCTGCTTTGGATGGCAGTGGCTGGGAAGGAAAGATTGGGGGCCAATTTCTAGCCCGGTGCATTTAGCACAAAAGGTGTGGGTTGACTGGTGACATTCACATGGGAAAATGGTCATTATTATTGCACATGCTATGGGTTTTACAGTGGAATGCAAGCTTCTTACTCCTCTTGATGCAAATGATATTTACATTGACATTGATGCGATAAAGAGGATGGATTTCATCCAATACACACCCAACCCCGAGGTCTTTTGGTGGAAGGTGATGAGGGTAGTGTACTGCTACCTTTTAAACCCTGAGCTTACAGATATAGAGCGGGAAGGAGTCAACGTTTGGAAGATTCTCGCTTATCAAGGGTCACCATTGCGTGTCCTAGATGCCCAAGCTCCTCAATGGCCACTACCCCAAACCTCGAGAGGCACCTCTTATTCTCATGCCCCCTCCCCTTCGTTTAACTTAAAAGAGGAATTTAGAAACCTAATAATAATGATGTAGGGCCAAGCTGAGGCCTAAAGGGGTAGTATGATTCGTGAAAATTATTATCTACTTGTTTGGTTGTTTTACTTTTATACATGATTCTTAGTTTGTATTGAGATTGCGTGATCACATTTACATACAGTTATAATCAAGATCTACTAATTGTAAATCACGTCTAAAAAGATAAATAATGGACTACTGAACATAGGTACCCATTAATTTTGAGGACTCTTAACAAAAACTGATCACCAAATCTAGATTTTTGAGCATAATTCTTAACTTGCCAAACCGCCTAAATCTAGAGTGTGCTTCTCCTTTGTTTTTACATGTTTGTCTAGGAACTACAACTTCTTTGTTTTTCATATCTCTAATAATTACTTACACACATTCTTGAATTGAAATTAGTTGCTCATTCTCTGACCTTCTCATGGATCGTAGACCACTTACATGAGTCAATTTTGGGATTCACACCAAAGGGTAATAAAATAGCCCATAAGTGTATGTGGCGAATCCTTGACACATTTCAATGACATAAAGCCATGTAGTCAATCCTTATTGATGCGCAAATATATTAGGGAATTATTGGAGGAGTGTCCCTTCCTTTCTTTTCATCGAAAAAGGAAGGGTGGGTTGTACAAAATCAAGCTCTCTAGTGGTGATTCAATCATCGAATCATCCAGCCAAAACTTAGTTGGGTTCCTTTACCTAGGGGTGTGCAAAAACACCATAACCATTAACCATAACCGTTAACCGTAAATAACCGGGTCATGTAAAAAAACTAATGGTTAACCATAACCGTAAACATAAACCGTAAACCGTAAACATTAACGATTAACAGTTATGGTTACAGTTATGAAATTTCTTTAACGATTAACCGTCGATAGCTGAAAATATTATTTTAAATTAAAAAAAAAACTAAAACCTAAAAAGCAAAAGCTGAGTCGGCGCATTTTCTACGAAACAACATTTTGATAATGCTTGTTGGAAACAAAGCAGATCTGCGGCATTAGAGGGCCGTTTCCACCGAAGATGCATAGACATTTGCTGAGAAAGTGAAAACCTTCTCCATGGAAACCTCTGCTCTTGAATCATTGAATGTCAAAAATTCTTTCACACAGGTGCTTACTCAAATCTACTGAGTTGTCTGCAGAAAAGCTCTGTAATTGGGGATGACCCTGCTGTTGTGCCCAAGGGACAAACTATTAATGTGAAGGATGATGTATCTGCAGTTAAGAAAGTGGGTTGTTGTTCGACGTAGCCTTGAGATTGGATTGAGTTAAGGATGTCAAAACATTGTGTAATATTGGGGTGTCACTAGAAGCATCAAACATACTTCAGAGCTTCTTTGCACGATGTATTTATCTTCATGTTTTCTCCTTTTTCGCGAAGTTGTGGACTTGCCTGTTTTCTTCATCTCTAGCTCCTAGATTCGATTTTCTCCTTTTAACGGTACGGTTACAATTACCAATTTTCAATAACTGTTATAACGGTTACTGTACCGTGAAACCTTAACGGTACGATTAACCGTTAATGAACACCCCTACCTTTACCCTTATAGTTTTGTACGAAAAATTCCCTACACATATACACTTTGATCTTCTTGGCAAAGAAATCCCATTAAAATGTAGGTGTGAAATGCAGAACATTTGGGTCATTAGCTTGCAATATTGCTAATTACCGGTATGGAAGAAAGAAGATATAAATAATGGAAGAAGGGATGAAGGAATAGGTTCAAGAGTTCCTTTGTCTTTTCCAAGAAAATTGCGGTCGCGATTTCGGTTAGGCATAGGACAAATTCCCAATCAAACCATGACAAATTAAGGATATTTGTCACTCAATGAAAATCATGTTGACGGATTTAAATGATGACCTCATCATGGGTTATATAAATGATAATCATAAGGATTTCACTTAGTAGGGAAAATCGCGGGATACTTGGCAAAATGTCGCGATTTAAATGATGACCTCACCATGGATTTCAATAAATAACCTTTGTATTCCTTAAGTAGACAATTTCTTCCACAAAACGAATGGGTAAAATGGGAAAAATTCCTTGGTTGCTATAGTGCCATAAATATTGTACATTAAAAATTAAAAATTAAAACTATAAATTTAATAAATAAAAAAAGTAGAAACGGCACCAGAAACTTGCAAGAATTAAACTAATGCATAGATCACGTGTTTGGTGTACAACAATGCTCCACAACTCGTAACTAATGGCACTACCACCCACTTGTTGAATTTTAAGTAACTTGATTTGTGTAACTAATAATGCGTTTAGTTGGACAAACACATAATATTATATTCCCGGATAACCTTTAAGATAAAAGGAGACACTGACACTAATACTAAGAAAGCCAAAAGGAGAAGATTAGAGTATGTAATCACTAAACAAAAAAGATACTAAATATTTGGAATTGCATTAAACCAGAACAGTGCTACAATACGGAAATCCAAATAATTTATGATTACACTTTATTAATATAAATTTAGGACTAAACATAATCTATAAGAGTTTTGTATACGTAAATGCTTAACAAATAATAATGTTCATATATGGATTTTCAATACATAGTGCTATGTTGGGTACCATATAATGCACAAGTACCATTTTTACAAAAAAAATATAAATAATAAAAATTAAATTTTATAATATAAGAAAAAAATTTATATTAACAATTGAAAACTTAAAGATATATCATTTAATAAATTCGTAATATTATAATCCAACGTAAAGCTAATATCTAATTTTTACATAACATTATTTAGACTAGAAAGAAAAATGTAATGAGACGGATATAATATTGTCCCTCAAATTCATGTGTAATATTGTATCTTGGGTGCCCCCAAGTGATTGGCTTTTACTGGGGGATTGCAAATTTAGTTTTTCAATGTGGAAAATTCAATTTGTGAAGGTAGGGGCTTTTTGTAAGTGCTAAGTGTCACCCTGTGAAAATTCAATCGGTGAAAATCCAACTAGGTTTTGGATGGATAGTTCGATGAGTGAATTGCCATTAAAAAGCCTGGTTTTTTACAATTCAACCTTCTTTTGCGTAGTAATAAGGATTGACTATGCGGCTGAGAGACGTTGAAAAGGGTCAATAAGTCACCACCAACATTTTTGGGTTGTTTGGTCACCCTTGGGTTTGAATCCCAAGTTTACTCACCTAAGTGGTACGTCTTCGAGCTGTGAGAAGGTCCAGAAATAAGCAACTTCTTATTTCAATCCAAGAATATGTGAAATGGTAAAGAGATGGAGAACAAAATTAGATTTTAGTCCTAGAGAGAGCACGCAAAAACAAAACATAATCACATTCTAGATTACATAAGTTGAGCTCGTTAAGTTTAATGCACATCAATCTTGTTTTTGGTGATCACTTTGTCAAGTTTAATCAAGATTAATGGGTACATAAGTCTGCTTGTCCATTGTTTATCTTTTAGGCATGATTTGTTATCAATAGGTCTTGATAAGTGCAATAATAAAGGTGATTAATGCAATCTCAATACAATATAAGAGTTATATACATAATATACAACAATCACTATAAATCATAAGAGTCGAGAGACAAAGAGACAAAGTGTTAGGGTTAGTAATAATGCAAAATGTGTATGATGCATGATGAGTGGGAGATATTTGCTTAATCAAGTGAAGAAGTAAGTCTAAAGAGACTTTTCCTCATGATGTACTTCAACTTAGAATTGAGGCTAGTTTAGGTGGCATGTATGATTAAGCCTTAGAATATTATTGACATTGAATATGCAAAATATAAATAATCAAAGTATGGATTATGACATCTAAAACGAGAAATTAGCATTTTAAATACTCCTAAACATGTATTCAAGTTTGATACATACATAGGGTATGCTCATGAAAATAGGGTCAAGCGACAAGTCTTGTAAGATTGGAGATGTCCAAATCTTAGCATCATAGACTAAATGAAAAATAAAGAGGCAAAATGCAAATTGCAATAAGTAAATGCAAGGGAGATGGATTACAAGTGTTAAGAGGAGATCTATCCATGAGGATGATTCCTAAAGTATGAGGCCCAACATTAGGGTTAATACTTGTAAAACTCTAATGACCTACAGAGAAACGACGATCCAATATAATCAACTTTAATACTGGTAAAACTAGATGAGTAAGATGCTATTATTAACTAATAAAAATATGAACTAAAGACATCTAAGACTAGGTATTCTACCTAGCAAGAACTAATGCAATAACAATTCCTTCTTCCCTTATTTAATTACTTAACAATTCATACGATAGATACGCCATTATCAATACCAATGACTTCTACAACAATCAATCAATGGCTTCTACAACAATGCAATCATACCTGTTTTCATGGACTCATGGAATTCAAAGACTTTAAGCATAGCACCTTAACATCCTAACAAGTTCCATCAATACTTTCATAATAATTTATTTTATCTTAAATTAAGATTCTAAATTCGATTAAGGATCAACTTTCATTGTAAACTAACCGCATTCAACAAATACTATTTCTTGTGATTTATCGATAATAAAACCAACCCTAAGATTAATGAATCGCAAATTAATAAAATTGAGATTTGGAAATTAATAGAACATCAATCCATGCTAGAGTTCAACCTAACCCTAGATTATGAAACTATTTAAACATGGTAATTAAATAAAGAAAACAATGAATAAGAGAAGACATAATACCAATAATAATAAGAGATTAGAGAAGAGAAAATAATACTTGAATTAGATTGATTGAAAATAACAAAAGATTGTTGAACACCAAAACTTTTCTTCCATAGTTGCCAAAGAGAAAGAACAAAACCTAGACACCAAAAGCTATGAATAAAAGTGAAAACAAATGAAAAAATAAAAACTCCAACTATGAATACTAAAAACTACGAAAAACAAAACTCTCCAAAATCTCCCTAAAAGTGACATGCAAAACTCAGCCAAAAAGAAGTCCAAAGCATCCGAAACTCTAAAGATTAACTATATAATATTGACTAGCTTTTCGGTTCCAAAACTAATTCTTCCAAAGTAGCCACAAAGAGGTTACGTTGTTCTCAAATAGGCCGCAACCATGATCTGGTATATGCTATAGAAAATCATCATTTGAATATAGATTTCACTTTTCACACCTAACTTGGAACAATCGATGACTTGCCACTAGCCACGTTGCAATAGGTATTCAAAAATGTTGTAACAACGCTACTAAAAGACATGTAAACTCCAAACATGAGTTGAGTAATGGACTTTATGAAATTATGAGAGCTCTTATTACGTTAAAAACCTACAAAACAAAGAAAAATGTCCCCAAGAATAGCAATATTAAAATATATGAAATAAAAGATCATAAATGAGGAAAATATTGTTGAAAATTTAAACAACAAGATCGATGAAGTATTAAAACCATGAACAATATCGTGTTGTCAAATTCCCCCACACTTAAAGTTTGGTCGTCCTCAATGAAACAAAACAAAAATAAGAAAAACTATCCTAAAAAAGCAATAAAGTCCTAATACTCATTGTCGTAGGAATCACTATTGCATTAAGCATATGCAACAAGCCCTTTAAACCCCTAGGTTTCCTTAAAGGATGAGTAAGGTCTCATGATGGTTGTCAAAAGGCAAACCTACAAAGCCGAATCAAGAAATTCCAAATCAAATTTCTCATCCAAGTGATTATTTCAAAAACCAAAATCATTTTCCTCCAGAAATCAATAATGTATCAGGAATGAATGGCATGACGAAACAATAATGTATAACATCCTTCAATGACCAACAGATCTTACGCACATCTCCCCCAACCAACTTAATCATATGCAAATAGCTTATCACTTTAGTTGTGCAATGAAAAATAAAAGAGTCACTCATGTGTTTATGGGTTAGAGTAAGAGATCACTCATCCTAATGCATGTCAACTCCATGTAATCGTCATCTTAGACTTGTGAATTGACTTTCTCCACTTATAATAATGATGCAAACACTAAAATCATGAATTCTTTCAGAAAAGGTAGGCTTGATTAATAGTTGGGTTGGATGATTTCATTTGGGAATGTGGTGCTCAAAATGAGTGAAAATCCTAATCTCAATACATAATAAAATGACGGGTTAAGACAAATCTTATTTCCTCCAAGCTTCATACAAACTTGCCCTTTTCTTCTTTAATTTCTCTTTAGTTTTGAATCTGTAATTAGTCTCATTCTTATAGAATTCTTGCTAGAAGATGATATTGAGATGATTATCGAGAAATTCCTTTCATCTTGAAATCCAAATAAGTTTAAATTTATTTCTTCTCTTTTTTTTTCCTTATCTTATTTTTTTTAGCACTTAACTCTTTAATTTGTACTTCAGTTTTAGGGATTGAAGAATATATGTAATTCTCCCTTAAAATAAACCTACATAAAAAAGGAAATATTTCTTTGATTATAAGTATAAAAAGGGATGATTATGGCTCAAAGGGGTTCACCCTAAAAGTAAATGTAAAAATAAACAAAATTTTGTGAACCTAAGATGTTGAGGATCTAAATAACTACAAAGGAAATTCAATCATTTTTTTCCTCATATGCACCATTAAGTCTCAAATAGTCAAAAATAAAGTCTAAGACTTAAATTACACAAAGGACAACTAATCACACATAAAAAGAATATAACTAAATTTCATGTATTGGTCAAAAGGCTCAAATATCTCATGAGGTTACACATGCTATTCACACAAGTAGAGCAGGAAGACATTCTAACCACGAGCAATTGTGATTGAAAGGATTATGATAATTATCTGGTTACTCAATCCAATGCCAATCAACTCATGAAAAATAGTAGGAGAATGTTTTTTTCATTTTGAAAATCACTTGTTTTGCAAATTAGAATGAAAAATCAAGATGATAATAAGACGACTCTAACTACGATGACTCTAAGACGACTCCTCAACACCCTCAATATTGCATCATTATTCTCCTCTAATTGACATTCATTCTCAACAATTTTGGTACCATCATCATCGTCATACATCATATGACCATTAACATATTGTTAAATAGAACATATGTTGGCCTCTAGATGTCTAGATTCATCAGATAGTTGCAATAAGCTATCATTAATTGGTTCATCAACAACCTAGCCTACTTGATAAGAAATTTGGCTTAGCTAGTTCTCTAGGAGCTTGTTACAAACTTGTAGCTGTTTAGTGAAATTGTTGGCGATGGTAATAATATTCTCCATCACTAGCTCAAGATTTGATGTTTGAGATGTTGTCGTGTAAGTCACGGTAGGAGGTGATATAGGTCCAATAGATGTAGAAATTTCCCAGTCATAAGTATCTTTAGCCAAATACTCAATTAAATCCCAAAAATAATCAAGGCCACTAATAAGGAACTCTCCATTAGATATTAAATCCACCAACAATCCAGTTTTATAATTCAAATCTTTAAAAAAAATTTAGGCACACATCCCATTTTTCAATCCCATGATTAAAACCGACATAATCCTCAAGTCTATGATAAATCTCAAAAATGTCTCATGCTCAAATTGAGGAAAATGAAAAATAGCCATAAAAACAAAAGAAAAAGAAGACTAATAAAGTAAAAGAAAAAATACATCAAAAGAGAAAAAGTTCTTACAAAACAAAAGTTAGTAAAAATAAAGGAAAAAAAATAATAATATATATACAATCTAAATTTTACCAATGTAATCGTCAATCTAAATTGGTACAAAACTATTACCCCAGCAATGGCGCCAAAATTTAAAATGCGTGTCGCGCACTTAACAAAAATTAAAAACTAACAAATCCTCCTAACTATGTAGTAGGGTAAGTCAGAGTCAATCTCACAGAGAATTGATGGTCCAATTTAATCAACTTTAAGACGAGTAAAACTAGATATGTAAGAGGAAAGAGTGATTATAGTATTACTAACTAATAAAAATATGAACTAAAGACATATAGGACTAGGTATTCCCACTAGTATGAACTAATGCAATAACCTCTTCTCTAATTCAATTACTAAACAATTCCTAGGTATGTATTCCCTAATCAATACCAATTACTTCTTTCGATGAATTAATGTCTTCTTCAACAATGCAGTCATACCTATCTTTATGGATTCATGCAATTTAAAGACATTAAGCATAACATCTTAACATCCTAATAAATTCCATCAATACTATCATTAATTTCCTTTATCTTAAATTAGGGTTCTAAATTTGATCAAGGATCAAATTTTGATGTAACCTAATCACATTAAAAAAATACTATTTCTAGTGATCCATCGATAATAAAACCAACCCTAAGATAAATGAATCACAAACTAATCAAAATCAAGATTTGGAAATTAATAGCATATCAATCAATGCTAGGATTTAATCAAACCCTAGATTATGAAACAACTAAAATAGGATAATTAAAGATACAAAACAATGAATAAGAGAAGACATAATAACAATAATAGTAAACAATTAGAGAAGGGAACACAATACATGAATTACATTGATTGAAAATAACAAAAGATTGTTGAATACCAAAGCTTTTCTTCCATAGTAGCCAAAGAGAAAGAACAAAACCTATAAACCAAAAGCTATGAGTAAAACTAAAAACAAATGAAAAACTAAGAACTTACTCTGCTGGGGACTTTATTAAATTCAAAGTTTCTTTGACTCGCTTAACGTATTGTAGGGACGCCTCTCGAACCTAGGGTGGGCTTGACCCGCTTTGTGTATTATAGGGACGTCTCCCGAGTTTTGACTTACTTTGACCCAATTAGAATATTATAGAGATGCCTCTCAAACCAAGGCTTCTTTTAGCCCAATCAGTGTATTACAAGGACGCCTCCCTGATAATCAGCTTTAGAGTCATTTACAAAAAGACTAGTTATGCAAATAATACTTATAATCACCCTAATACTACTACAACTAGTGTAATGGTAAGTCGGGGGTCGAACCTCAAGGACAAGGGATGCTAGGTTTTAGACTTGATGCAAAAGTTTATTTGAGATGTGAGTTGCTTAAACTATACTAAAAATAGGAAAGTAAAGCGAGAATAAAATCAATGATAAGAAATGAAAGACAAACGGGGATAGATTAGTTAGTTCCACCCTAGGAAGAAGAATACAACTAGTATATAAGCTAGGTTAGGGGAAATCAATCAACAATCAATCAAGGCACTCAAGATGACGAGAGAAAGTTTGCAACCCTATAAATCACATGAACAACCTGTAATCGCCCTATGTCTCCTAAAGAGCGGTAGGACAAGATTCGCATCGAATATCAATCAAACAATCATCGATAATCTTAAACCCTAACCCTACACATGAAGAACAAGCCATTCTAGGGTTTCACTAATCAAATACCTAAAAGAACTACTCACGCATAGCCATAAATGAAGACATAATAACAACAAAAGTAATGCAATCAACAAAAGCAATAAACGAAAGCATTAAACAAAATAGAGCAATAAAGGAAACGATAACTTACGTGAATGAAATTGCATGAATGAAAGAAATTATGAATCCAAATACAATAATTGAAAAGGAGAGTTATGAAAGCATGAAATTTAAACTAGTGCATCAATGAAATGAAAAGCAATGAAAATTATATTCCTGGTTGAGGCAGAAGAGCTCTCAAAATAGGCACGAGGGTTTTACACAGAGAAATGGGGTAATTATACCCTAAGGACATAAGGGGGTAAAATCCTAGAAAAACCTTGAGGGCCCGCTTAAGAAAGAACCAAAATCTGCAAAAATAAGGGCCATTCGGCCGAAGGAGATGTGGATTCAGCCAAATAGTGTTGTAATTTGCCCAAAATAGAAAGTCCGAGTAACATAAGTCTGTCCACCATTCGACCAAAGGAGAGCATGGATTCGGCCGAATGTGATCTGATTTGGATGTATCTGAGAGCTTGAGTCATATGCTTGAGTTCCTGTCTTCCATTCGACCGAATGGCTGTCAGATTGGGTCGAATATAAGCCTGAACCTTGCTATACAGCTTCTTTGAAGTGTCTATTGGCTTCTGAACTTCATGGGATCTGCAAGAGTGACTTAGAATATGTGACCAAGCTATGATACGCGTATCTAAACTCTTGATAAGAGTGTCAAAGCCTCAAACACGTCTTATTTTACCTTAAAATCATCGAAAGTACCTGAAATGACCTTAAAACAGCTCGAGCACAAGATCAAGGTAAAATCAAGTGTAATGTGTATAAAATCAATCTAAAACCGTGAGACACGGAACTACAATGGGGTTGTAAACATGCTCTAAAACAAGCACATCAACTTCTCCCAAGCTAAATCTTTGCTAGTCCCTAGCTAATGAACTAGCAGGGCAACACAATGAGTAAAGCAAATGAAAAGCAAGGCGAACGTAAAACAAGACAATGCAAGCCGTGTTTGCGCTAAACTCTTCCCTAGCTATGGGTATGCAAGTACAATGGGCTCAGGAGAACATAATGCCAAGAAGTACAACATTTTCCATAGACTCGGGATCACTGGAAAAGCTACAACACAGGCCATGCCACCTACTACCTAATGAGGTCACAAGTCTATGCTCCCCGGGCTATTTCCTAAAAGATGTGGGAAATTTCTAATATGCTCGTGTGTTTAATAAGGTAGGTGTTTCACTTAGAATCATCCGACTAAAGATGAGCCAGGAATTAAACACTTAAACAGGGAGAAGTCTTGGGAATTATATCTTATCTACTCTCCAGCATAGAACTTACAAATTAGGCCAAGTCGAACAGGTTTAGAAAGCGTTGCAATGTAGGTTAGAATCAAGGTAGGGTAAAATTTAGGGATGTGGAGTTAAAATAGAGGATAGTAAGCAATCCAAGGTAATGAAACCAAGGATAGCTATGACTTCCGACAACAATGCCACTCCCAAAATCCTCAAGATAAGAAATAATAAACTCTAATACATTATGTCAACCTTATTCTCAAACTTTTTTTTCTTAAATTTTTCTCTTCCTCTTTTTTTCTTTATTTTTCTTTTTCTCTTCTCTTTTTTTTATTTTTTTTCTTTTTGTGTTTTTCATGCTAATAATTTTGAAATATACTAAGAGTGATGTATATAGTCATATCATCCGACAATGACTTTTCAAACAGAAACCCTACACCACAATGCAATGGACACCGACTTCACTATGATCACTTGACTATCCTCTAGGTAAAGAGAGGGAATATTTGGCTCATGTGGAGTTAGATACGATGGCTACAAAGAAAAAGGTAAAGGGAAAAACTTGGCTTATCCTAAAGTCAATCAATATTCATGGTAGGCAATTTAGTCATGTAGCTGTAACTACAAACGTGTTATCATCTTGGCCTTTCGAAAAGCAGACTATGATAGAGGAGAACAGACACAATACTTAGATTCTCTAACTAGCACTCAATAATATAGGGCTCACAATGGAATCCTAGAATGCTCAATCCTTACTAGGCTAGTCAAAATGTGCCTTAATAGGTAGTCATCCAAGCCACAACCAAGCATGCCCAGATCCCCAAGTTAGGTGGAAAACAATCAATCATTCGATCCCAAAACCGGCACAAGGCTAGGAAAACATGAGTATGCATAGGACTACTAGAATGTACACGTCAGAATCTTGCATGGTGGTTTCACCACTTAAGCATATTAACAAAACTAAACTGAAAATGCAAAAACTATAACAAAAACCCATGCAATAGTGATAATAATGCGGATCTTCTGAAACTTTGAAAACATAAGAACACTCCCCCCAAGCCATATCAAGAGCGGTCTTGGCACTTGGGAAACTTGGTTAAGAGAATTTAAAGAGAGAAAGATCAACATTACAGAAACTATAGCTATACAAACAAACAAACAATATAAACACCGGGTTATCTCCCGTAAGTACTTTTGTTTAACGTTGGTAAGTTCGACACAGCTAGCCACAAGCTTAGACAGAAAGGGAAGACAAAGAAATTATACCTGTCGTAGGAGTGGACTCACTCCAAGCATCTCCATCACCTCCAGCGTGGGGAGTCAAAACTCTCCACTGAGCAACGGTGGAAGAAGTAACCAAAGTAGAACTAGGGTCATCTGGAGGTGGGCTATAATACGGGGCTCGCCCAAGCCAGGGTGGAGCCATCGATCTTTTTTTGGTTTTTCTTCTTTTTTTAGCCCTCTTCTTTTTATGGGCCGACTTTTCAGTTCCCTCAGACTTTTCATGGATTTTATTTATCGAAGCAATCTCCTTCTCAACATCAAAAACAACATTCTTAATCGTTTTCTCCTCCTCTATCACCTCAACCAACACCGGGGTAGCAAAAACATCATACCCATCAACTTTTTGTTCAACTACATTCTCGACAACCTCAAAGGAACAAATCTGCTTGACCATGGGTTCTTTGGAGGACTTAGAAAAGGCAAATACAACCTTCTCTTGTGCTACCCTCACAGTGATTTTCTCAGATTCGCAGTCGATCAGGGCATCCAAAGTTTTCAAAGAATCTCTCCCTAGGATGAGGGGGGTATAAGGATCCTCAACCATATCAAGCACCACGAAGTCATATGGAACCACAATGTTCCCTAGTTGGATCAGAAGGTCCTCAAACTCCCCACATGGCCCTTTTATACTTCGGTCGGCTAGTTGGATGGTTTTCTTTGATGGCTTGAGCTTAAAGGTTAGTTGTTTAGCAATTGACATAGGCATGAGGCTAATAGAGGCCCCAAGGTCAGCGAGTGCTCCCTTAGAATTAAGTTTTCCAAGGGTGACTAGGAGCACAAAGGGTCCTCTAGCTTTTTCTTTCTTGGCCTATGTGCCTTGAATGATTGCACTCACCTGCTGTGGCAAAATAATTACTTCACCCCCAAGATTTCTCTTGTTTTCTAAGAGAGTTTTTAGATATCTAGCATATTGAGGCATTTGTTCCATGGCCTCCAAGAATGGTATCTTCATCTCAAGTTGTCGCATATGCTCTAGGAATTTAAGAAACTTTTATTGCAATTGTTTCCCTACCTTTTTGTAAGGAAAAGGTAGAGGTAGAGCATGTTAAAGTTCAAGTTTCCTCCTGTCTTGAATTTCCCTCCATTTCTCTTCTTCATACTTCTTTTTCTCGTCAACTTCATCATCCTTTTTCTCACTTTCTTCGTTAACTCTCTTCTTTTATCTCCCCTCAAAATCATCATTATGCCCAATTTTCTTTGAAGACCAAGATCCTTTGAAAAACCTTCCCCTAAATCATCTCTTTGGCCTACAACTAGAGCAGACTATGAGGTTCCCGATCTTAGGAAGATCGCCTTGCATGTGTGATGTTTAGGGTTAGAGTTAAGAGTGTTTTGTGGTGGAGGTTAGGTGGATGGGTTTTGTTGAGGGTGAGATGGGAATAGAAATGGTGGAGGTGGATTGGCCATCTAAGCAAGCTGGGACTCAAACAACTTCTGTTGTGCTTGAAGTTGTTGCATTTGAGTAATCAAGGTTTGATTGATTTGGGAAAGGGTTTAATTTTGTTGAGCAAGAGAGCTCATTTGAGTGGAAAGGTAATCATGATTTGGAGGCGGGTTTGGTGGTGGTTGTGTAGATGGGTAGGGTAGGTTGGGGTTGGGCCTTGGCACTTAAGGATACGGCCAATTCCCATTTGGCCTAGGAAAACTCCTATTTTCTTGATTGTTAAAGGGGACATTATTGTTGGAGTTGTACCCTTGGTTGAAGTTTCTTTGGCTATAATTTGGATTTAAGGGAGGTCTAAAGGGTTGATTGTTGTAGGGACCTTATTGAGAAAACCCTTGGTTTTGACCACCATAACCCACAGCTGCCACAGAATCAAGATTATACCCATAACCATCGTAGTTCATGATTGGAGTTCCTTCTTGGTTGCACCCCCAATAGTTCACAGCTTCCACATGTTTAGAATTTGAACCCCCACAATAGGATATATCATGATTGGTGCCCTCGTAGATTCTACATGAAAAGGGCTTCTCGTTAGCTGATGATATATTAGATTCTACACTTTGAACTTGGACAATTTCTTATCCATGATAGCCTTAATTTTTGAACTAATCGTGTCCAAATTACTTGAATCAATCATCCCCCTTGGTAGTCCATTACCTCTTGCTCCTCCCCAAGAGCTATTTTTGGCCACCTATTCAATCTTAGCCTTCCCTTGATTGCATGGGACTTTTGAGAGTTTGCCACCAACTACCAAGTTTAGAAGTGCCTTGGTAGAGTCATTTAGACCATCGTAGAAAAATGTATTGAGATGGTTCTCCCCGTACTCATGATGAGGGCATGCTCTAATCGTTCTTTTAAACCGACTCCAAGTAGCACTGAGGTTCTCATCATCCTCTTGAGTGAAGGACGTGATTTTCGTACGCCAATCTTGCGTTCGAACCATGGGATAGAACCTTTCTAGAAAAGATGTCTTCAATTGATCCCAATTAATGATTGAGTTAGGCTCTAAGCATTTATACTAATCCTTAGCATCGCTAGCTAGAATCAGGTGAAATAGGTGTATCTGCACATAGTCCGGACTATTGGGGCATGGAGGAATGAGCCCGCAAATATCTGAGAATGCTTCCAAGTGTTGGAGGGCAGGGGCATTTTTAGTATGAGTTCAGTGGGTTCAGTTGAACCTATACTAAAAAAAACCCTTGTATAATATTTGCAACACAAATAAACTTGTACACAACTCCAACTCACTGGTGAAGCACCTATCTTTTTACTCCACAAACCAGGTTTGATCCTCTATTCTCTCCCCCTCACTTTCTTTTTTTCCCTCATTCTAATCTACACTTCCTGACTTACCCGCTCACTCGGCCCCATATCAAAACAAAAAGTCAAAAATCCTAGGCCCTTAGCAAGTAGTAACTCATCGGCTCACCGCCTTTACGCCTCACCGGACTCCTCACCGCAACCGCGCACCAGCAAGTTTGATGCTCGCATCAGTGGGCTAGTGGGCTTCTTCTACTACTTCTAGGCTACTAGGCTACTGCTATTGTGGGCAATGGGCTACTGCTACGCTGTGCCGCTGTGGCTTCGAGTTCGCTACTAGGCTATGTCACGCACTCCGGCACTCAAGCATCCTTCTCAACTTCTGTAAGACTTTTACTTCTCTTTTCTTTTTTTTCAGTTGATATTTGTTTGGAGATAGTGTGTATTTAGCTTTTACACAAAATGTGATAAGTTTGTGGAGTTTAGAGCTTGTTTTGGTAGTGTTTGACTAGGGAGGCAAAAAAATTGTGGGTCAAAGAAATGCTCATGATTTGGCTTTATTTTTTGGTTTAGTTGTGCTTAATTATGCTTTTAGACAATAAGTTGTGTGATTAGGAATAATGAATTCCCATTTTGGTTAAATTTTGAAAAATAGGATTCGGGTTTTATCCCCTAGTTTTTCTTGCTAAAAGGGTGACGGTATCTTGAATTTCTGGTGCAAATTTGATAATTTGTTGATACTAGGCTTTAAATCTAGGCTTTGAGACTAGGCTTTGATTATTTTGGTCATTCTAAGGAAATAGAAATTTGGCCTGTATAATGAGATCTTGGCCTTGTAGGGGCTCTTATAAGCTTATGAACAATGTAGTTACGCTATGCCAAGAGGTTTGTAGTCCACTTTTCACTCAAAATCTGAGAATTTTTTGGATGAAAATTTGTTAATTTTAGATGGGGCTTGCTTCATTCGGGCCCTTGTGAACCATTGCATCTATGGGAAAGTTTGTGAACTTTAATTAAACTCATGCTTTGTTTTTTAGTGCGTAGTGTGAGTTTATGAGTTTTGAATGAGCCCCCTTGTGTGGTCGAGAATTGTTGTAGCAAAACCTGTGAATAATTAAGCTTGATGAAAATAACATGTGTTTATGGTCTTGTTCTGCTTTTAAGCCCTAGGTTCCTTCGTATAGAATACCTTTCTTATTGGCCCATGATGGGCATGGTGAGTTGGCTCTTGTTAGTTAACTTTAAAAGCTCGATTTTTAGCAAGTTTTGATGAATTCATGGTTTTGTTTCAGGTTTATGATTTGTATGTGCGGGTTTTAATTCCGCGAAGAACTTTCCCTCTTTTCTGAAGTGGGTTGGGCAGACTAAGAGATAATGGGCTTTGTGGGATAGTGTTTAATTGGGTGACTTTTGGTTAGTTGCCCAATTCTTTATCCATTTGATTTGTCCCAAATCATAACCCACGACCTTTTAGAGTGATGGTGGGATACCGCAAAAACCTTCCACCATCCATGGGGTGAGTTGACGATCACTCCTATGGATTTTTGCTCTGATCATGGGTCTAGGCTTTAGTAAGAGGCTTGTGGAGCTGAATTTTGGCCTCCGTTCCAAGTACACGGAGGTGATTGAGTTGCTTAGCTCTCTTGTGGACACCATACCCGGCAAGGGGGACTCTTTGTAGGATGAGTTTAGATGATGCTCTTCCGTTCTACCCCTGAATTGGTAAGCTTCTTCCTTGTGACTTGGTATTCTTCATG
This sequence comes from Dysphania ambrosioides, assembly GCA_026401315.1. NCBI lineage: Eukaryota > Viridiplantae > Streptophyta > Magnoliopsida > Caryophyllales > Amaranthaceae > Dysphania > Dysphania ambrosioides. The sequence goes on along the minus strand of CM048665.1, from coordinate 12,351,945 downwards.
CTTTGTTGTTTGTGAACCAAAAAAATTTTTGTTTGATAAACAGGTCAACTTTGGCCTTGGGCTGAGCCTCGTTCCTTATGACTTTGAGGATCCCCATATGAGGCTAAACTCCAGCAACGATGCTAGATTTATTGGGCACAGATCAACAATTTTTTACCAAACTTTAATCAAGAACATGAGTGTTCCCTAGGGTCTTTGGTAAACCTAGAGGTCGCATATTCTGTGTTGGTCGGTAGGCGGGCACACCCTATGAGACCCATAGACCTGAGGTATGGTGTTTTATTCATCTTTGAACAAACCATTGTTCTTTTTTGATTATTAATCTTTCTATTTTGCTAGACTCCTGGCAAGGAGGGTCTTGATTTCCCGCATGCAAACTTCATTCTTCGCTACATGAACTCATGTGTAGAGAGGGTTAGTGATGAGCCCATGGAAGAAGCCCTAGAGGCCGACTCACATGCCTTCGGAGGGATGCCTGTGAAGTTTCCCTTAATATGAAAATTTTTTAATGTATATGATTTTTCATCATCTTTTTTTGGTTTATTAATTCACCAAAGTGGACTTTATTTTGACACAACCCCAGATAAAAATGAAAACTAAAGTTAGCCTCCTTGAGAAATTTTCCGCTGAAGACATCTAAAAGTTCAAATCAATAGATGATCCAATATATCATTTTTACTACTTTAGAGACACCATGGCCATCAAGGAGGTAGATACTGAACTATTCCTAGTAATATTTACTATACCATAGAGCCAACCTGTTAAAAATGGTCCTGTGCTTTGAAGGACAAGGAAACTAAGACATGGGAGGACATAACCATTGCCTTTATAAACTAGTGCCTCCCTAATGTGCAATTACAAACAACTCTCCGAGTGTTAGAGGTTCTTCGATAAGGCACCCACAAAGGGTTCACGACCTTTCTGAATCGTTGGAGAGAAATAGCCTCTCAAATGGTCTCGAGACCCTCTAAAACATAATTGGTGAGGACCTTCATTGCAAGTCTTTTACCTAAGTACAAGAACCATATGAAGTACTTGGGTCTTGAATCTTTTAAGAGTGCTTACACCATTTGCACTGACATTGAAGATGATCTAGTAAATACTCATATTGCTCTTGGTGGTTAGAAATGGATGGTGAATGAAACTGAAACTAACACCCTTTCTGAATCTAATGATTATGAAATCGGTGCTCTTGAGGCTCTAGCATCTTAAGATAACACCTACAACAACAACGGCAATAACTCTATTGATAAAAAGTCTACATACAATTCTACTTATCTATGAGAATGGAATTATTAAAGACCCGTCTTCCTTGATCACCCCTATAGGGATCCCATCACTGAACGGGAAAATCATGTTACCATAAAACTCAATACATGTTGCTTGTGGAAATAATGATAGAACTAAAAAATAATCAAAGCCATCTAAAAGCATTAACTACAAGACATTCTCTTTACTCTTTAGACTTGAGAAAAATGAAAATGAAGTCTAAATGACCCTCCCGAGTTGTGACATTTATCCATTGAGGTTAATTGTACCAGTTCCTAACATTGACGAATAGGTTTCTTGAAAACAAACACTTATTTGTTTTACAAGTACCAACGTTAGATGGGAGATTTGAGATTACTAAGCATCTTAGGTATTCCTCCGTCCTGAGTTGTACTTTGACCTTCGTCATATCCAAGACTCGTTAAAAGTAAGAGTTTCTATAGACACAAAATTATGTCTCCTTGTGTAGCGGTCCAATGACGAAACAACCTTGATGAAAAGACTTATCTTGGCTTGAGTTTGCATATGTGTAAACCCAAAATTACCTCAAAGTTGTACCCCTAAAAGGCCCTAAACACCAACCTAGGCCAAAGACACTTACCTTAGCCCAAATACATAACCGAAGTCAAAAAATCACATCATCAAAACACATTAAACAAACCCCTAAACCATGCAAAACCAAGGCTAGAAGCTCTTATGCTCGACGCACGAAGTAAATGTTGAACGCCAAAAGTGCATCAGACCATCAAGTTGGGCGTCCAACACTCACCATAGCATCCGACGCGTAGCTCTAACATATTTCTGCTCCTTTCCATCTCATCCTCCTGCATGAGTCTAACGCTTACCTGTGCGTTTGACGCCCAACCCCTAAGCATTGGTCAAGAGTGCTCTTGTCTCACATCGAGCCTCTTTGCAATCAAGAAAAAGATTCCTTTTGAGCATCTGACACAACTTGTGCATTTGACGCCCTAAATTGGTGTGTGATGCCCTAAGTTAGCGTCTAATGCTCAAGAAACCGACTACTTTTTGCCTAAAAACACCCCCTCATTTTTTGATCAAAGGGTCGGCATTTCTCACAAATTTTCAAGTGCTATTACTCTGGAAAAATAAAGTTCCAAAGCACATTTTGTCACAGCTAAGCAAGGAAGTCGTACCCCTTCAAGTCATACTCAGTCAAGACTCAAGTAAAAAGGAATATCCTTAACAATAAACACCAAGGACCCCTCTTAGTCTAATCATTTTCTGTTTATTTTTTATCTTCTTCTATTCTATTCACCTTATATTATTTAGATCTTGCGGTTTCCATGCTATGATTAGACCTTTTGGGATGATTGGAGAAGGTGTAAATCCCTTCTATATGAACACTTATTTCAAGTTTTAAGAAATCTTTTTTTAGCCTTGATCAATCAAAAAGACATTACCCTTGACTTTCTCTTGTGATCAACTCTAATATCTTTATATTCAATGTCTCTTTTACCTATTATGTGAAGAACTAGGGGAAACTCCTACTTCACTAGGTCAAGTCTGGAAACCCAAACTTTGAGCATCATAATCTAGGAACCATCCTCATGGATTAGTCTCTTCTCAACATCTTATAAATCCCTTCCCCATGCATTTTACTTATTGTAAGTTATTTTATGTCTCTTTTGCCTCTTTTTTATTTAGTCTATGATGTAGAGATTTGGACATATTCAATTGTTCCATTTCCATGAGCAAACCCTATGAGTGTATCATACTTGAATACATATTTAGGAGTTATCCTTAAGGTTTATTTTTTTTAAGCATCATAATTCATATTTTGATCTTATTTATGCCTCTTCATGTCAATGATGTTATAAGACTAAAACACATAAGGCTTTATGAACTAGACTTATATTGCTTAATTTGGAGTATGTCAGGGAGAAAGGTCTCTTTAGGCCTCAATATTTATTTGATAAGTAATCCTTCAACTCGTAATCATCATGCACAAATCTTATCTTGTATATTACTAACATTGACTCTATTGCTTTATTTCAATTATGTACTTTATTTCATGATCCTTACTATATTATGAATGTGTATGTCACTTTTATCTTATGCATTAAGCAAGACCTATTTATTGAATCAACGTTAATAAAATAAATAATAGACAACCGGACTTAGATACCAAATAATCTTGAGGACAAATAACAAAGTGGTCACCTAATCTAGATCTTTGTGCATAAATCTTAACTTGTCGAATGAACTTAATCTAGAGTGTGTTTATCACTTGTTTATGCATGTTTGCCTAGGAAAAATCATATTTATTCTCCATCTCAATGCCAATTGCTTGAACTCATTCATGAATTTAAATAAGTTTCTCATTCTCAAACCATCTCATGGTTCAAAGAGCACTAACGTTAATCAATTTTGTGATTCAAACCCAAGGGTGACCAAAAAGCTCATAATGTTGGTGGCGACTATTTGACCCTTTTAAATGTCACAAAGCCGCGTACCCGATCCATATTGATGCTCAAATTAATATAGTAGGACACTAGTTAGGGAGAGTCCCTTTCTTCTTCTTCACCGAAAAAGAAAGATAGGGTTATAAAAAACCGAGCTCTCTAGTGGTAATTCACTCATTGAATCATCCACCCGAAACATAGGTGGGTTCACCACCCCTTAGCACATACATAAAAGCCCATACAATTAGATATCAATATGAGACAAATATCTAGGACAACGAATCCCCACTAATATGACTTGATGTAGATTTCTATCCGGATCTCTTGAATTCAACACATAATGCAATTCCTAAGATGGATTCACCCTAAAATACTAAGGATTTCTCTCGAGTACCAATAGCTTCCTCCTAATATAATCATACCTAATCTCATGGAGTCATGCAATAGAAGGACATTAAACATGGTATGGTCATAGTCTTAAGGGTCATGACGTCTACTTTCATGATCATCACTCAAACCTTAACTCATGATTTTAATTTAGATTATGAGCTAACTCTCGCCGTTGAACTTAATCCATGTCATTAATCAATTATATCTAGCATTTTACTGGTATTAGCCAATTAATAGTTTAAAAGAATTATTTTATGCAATAATGTTCAAATTTCAGGATTCATCGATGCCTAACCCATAGTATGCTTAATTGAGATCCTAGATTAGGAAACTACTCATACATATTGACTATAAAAACAAATCAAAAAAAAAATAATAGACATGATGCATAAGATAAGTAATACTAAACAATTGAGATAACAAAATACTAGAATATTGAATATTAAACAAACTGGAATAATTATTCACAAGGCTAGATTGTACTACAAGTTTAGGTGCTTCAATATAAACTACAAGAACAATAATGAAACAAGATATTATTTGAGAGAATACAAGAGAGAATCTGATGAAAGGCAAAAGAAGCAATGTAGTCTATATGTCTCTAATAACCTAGAGAAGCACTATAGTCTATCTATCTCTTATAACCTAGATGTTTCTGATACATTAAGATGGTTGGCATATAGTGCTAAAGTTCAAGTTATGTCTCATGAGGGATATGACATCAATGGTTATTTTTTTTAGACAAAGCGCCTATATGAGAAGTAAACTATGTAGAACAGTTGTGTACTGGTAATTGGCTTGTCTTCAAAATTTGTTAGTTTGAAGGACTGAACACTTGTCGATAAAAGGAATTCATACTGTGGGATTCATCTTGGCATTGGGTATTAATAAAGCTAAAAAAATAACACAAGTTTTGCGATTTTCTAAAAAACCGCAGCATTTAAAGCAACAAATGTATTGTTTTCAAGTAAAGCGCAACACTTTTGGGCCCAAATTTAAAAAAATTGCAAAAAAGTAATGCATAAGTGCTACAGTTCTTCTAGAAAACCCGTAACATTTAGACTATGAAATGCTGCGATTTTCTAAAACACTCGCAACATTTGTGTTTTATTTCTTATCAAAAAACAATAATATTTGCATATATCCCATGTGCTTTGTCTATATGTGTCTCTCCTCAATAAATGCATCATTTAAGCCTAAAAACCGCAACTTTAAACGTTTTTCTACTAGGGAAATATAAAGTTGCATTGTTACAAAATTGAAAATAGTACTATTTTCAAATGAAATTGTACTATTAGAAAATTAAAAATTATAATATTTGCAAACGAGATTACACTTATAGGATATGAAATTGTACTATTTGCAAATGAGGTTGCACTTATAGAAAATTGTACTATTAGGAAATAAAATTGTGCATAATTTCACCTTCTTTTTTTTACCTTTATTTCTTTTCTTAAGTTGTACTATTTAGATTTGAAGTTGTAATATTGCAAATGGTGTTGTATTAAAAGACAAGAAAATTGCACTAATATATAATACAAATAGTGAGATATGTTTATAAGTATATTTCAGCAATATATTTGGATCGGTTTTCCCTTTCGTTATAAGGTTGTTCCTTACGAAATAAAATTTAATATTCTATTTTCTCACAAAATTTCCTAGGTAAGGTTCCGTGCAAGATAAAAATTTACTAGGGAAGGTCCCGTTCAATATATAAATTTACGAAAATATTCATTAAATCAAAAATCAAACAATTTATTGAGTAAAAATTCTAAACAGATATCATAGAAATATAATATATTTCTATTTTATAATATGTGATTAAAAAAAATTTAAGTGAATGAAAATTAGTAACAAATATTTTATTTTATTATGTACAAAACCTCAATATTTTCATACAAATTCAAATATTTATAGGACAATGATAGAAACGAAAGTTCAAAAGAAATAATTATTCGGGTATTTATGAATGAAGTCCAAGTTAGAGACCGCACCTTACTTTGCAATCCCAAGAGCCAAATGTCTTTGATTAACTTATGATGAGTCGTACAGAATGCAAAATTAAGTTAATTAGTCACACAACACGTTGTTTTGAAAAGAAAAAAAAAAAGAAAAAAAGGAAACGGGCAATCCATTGACAACACAGGTCTTAAAATAATCATACATGGACCACATTTTTGTGTGAAAAAACCAACGAACATGAAAAAAATGGACAAACATAATCCATAACGAATAATTAATTTGTCCATCGACACAAAGTAGCAGACTTCATAGATCAAAATTCTAATTAGGAGAAGCAAAAGCAAGGAAATCTGGGTTGGAGACTAAGTTTTTCATCTCTTTCTCCTCCATTAACATCCATGCTTCAATTCCATGACCAGTAATTGGATGGGAATGATCAGTGAGGACGAATAAGTTCTTTATAAGAGGGTATCCATCTACGGGAACGATCCAAACGGGCTTTCCGAATCCAAAGTCTGCTTCATCCAACCCAAGGTTGCACCAACTCGTTACCCGGAAAGTGCCTCTCTTAGCCGCCAACGAACCTTGCACATTACGCACTTGTTCTAAGAAAATCAACTCTGCCGCATCTTCTCCTTGATTAAACTTCCTGCTTATTTTCTGGTTCACATCGGATATTGCGGAATGGATCTCTTTTGCAAGCTCCTGAAGCCTTGGGCTGTTGCTATCAACAGCTACTTGCGTTTGTGCGTCAGCAGTTGCAACGATGTTACCCATGGACGACCATGGGAGTGGTGGGTTCATTCTCGGCCGCATGTTTACAGCAATTGAGAGCGTTGAATGATCAAATTTCTCTCCTAGATAAAACGTTGAGGCCAAAAAATGCTCCCAGATAAATCCGGCTACAGCCTCAAATTTAGTAGGTGTAGGAAGTAGCTCACATATTGCCCTAGTCTTAAGTTTTCTTATAGCATCTGCGTTAAATATGAAACTCTTGACGACGACTAATGAATTTGATCGAGTAGGTAGCACCTCAAATTCGAAATTATGCTCAGAAATATGTTTTACCTTGGGAACTACAGGGAACGCCCTGACGCTAGCTTCAAAATTTGGTGGGACCAGGTCCTTACTTCGCTTACTAGCTAGTGTTGACCAGTGCTTGAGCAAGGTTCCTAGGGAGGCAGCGTCAATGAATTTGTGAAGTACATAACATCCAATTACCACTCCGCCACAGAGGAATACGTTGACTTGAAAGGCTAGAGGGACCAGTTCATGGATTGGTAGCGGTCCGGGTGCCCGCAATTTTTGAGGAGGGAGAAACTTGGTAAGCAACTTTAATTTATGAGGTGAGTTAAAGATGCATGACAGACGACAATTCACGTTGGTTTCAATGAATGGTACGCCTTGGTTTTTGCAAGAAATGGTTGACTCATCCAGGAGTCGTCCGGCAAGAGGGTAGAATTGGTCAAGTGTTTGGCTGAGCGAAATTTTAAGGCCACTAATATCAACTTCGCTAGGTGCTCTAGGGGCATTGGCAGTGTAGAATAATAGAACAGGCATGTGATAGATCAAGTTGATTCGGTCAGGAAGCGAAAGATTGAATGTTTCGGGATGCGAGGATGGTGGAAGCGAAGATTTTATTGTTTCCATCGATATCGTACTCACTTCTACTTCAAGTTCCTTCTCCATGGAAAATGGGTAGTATCCTCAAGACTTTTGTTTTTGGTATACGTGTAGAGCATTAACTAATACAATGAAACAAAGATTTGAAACATTTCATTATGAAATGCACAAGCCAAGCTCATTTACTTAAACTATGGCTATTTTTGTCGTGAAATATTCATAACGTCGTTGGATTTCTTTTAATTGATGAGAATCCCGTGGTCAGTATTCCCTGCCCCTTCGTAAAAGCGATAGGCACTACATATATGAATGTATAATACATGTGGTTGTAACATTTTTTTACTCTTTATTTTTTACATCGGGATGTGGTTGTGACATTGTCAAATCCTTATGCAATTAAACGAGCTCTGTGACGAGAGGATAAAGATTATAGGAGTGAAGGCTTTTTATTATACGGAGTATGTACAATTCACGTATTCTCATCTTCAGATCCCGATTCAATATTATTCTTTCGACCAAAAACTAGTTTATTTACCTTGTCACGCCCAAGTTTAATAAATAGATTTTTTCAATTTAATTGTTCTTGATTTATAATTATAATTATATATATATATATATATATATATATATATATATATAAGAGGAATCTAATGAGAAGGGTACTTAAAATAAGAAGAATAAGAAGAGATATTAGCCATTCAAATGGTAAGATCCAATGCTAGAGATTTTACGTAAAAAAATATAATTACTATAACAATAAAAAATGGTTACTATAAAAAAAAAGATTTACTATAATAATAAAAAGAGTCATTATAAGTGAAAAAAATTATTTGGTCACTATAAGTTAAAAAAGGGTCACTATGTGTACATAAAATATCATCCGTTGGATTTAAGAAATGAACAGCCAAGATGTCTTCTCATCCTTCTCATTTTTAGTACTCTTCTTATTTTAACTTTTACATATATATATATATATATATATATATATATATATATATATACATATATATATATATATACATATATATATATATACATACATATATATATATATATACATATATACATACATATATATATATACATAGATATATATATATACATACATATATATATATACATACATATATCTATATATATATATATATATATATATATATATATATATATATATATATATATATATAGATTAAAATGAAAAGGATTTGAATGAATTTTTCTCATTCAAGTGCTAAGAACTAGTTTATGAGATTAAATATAAACAACAAAGGTCACTATAACACCAAAAAGAGTTACTATATGTGGAAAAAATAAATTGATCAATATAAGTTAAAAGAGAATTATTATGTATACGTGACAAGTCATGTATTGGATTTAAGGAGGAAGGGCAAGACATCTTCTTATCCTTCTCATTTCAATTACTCTTCTTATTTTACGTTATATACACACAAATATATATCCAAAGAGAAGGGTACTTAAAATGCGTAGGACAAGAGAATATTTTAGCCCTTGAAGTAGTAAGATCCAATGCATGTTATTTTACATAAAAAAGATAACAATAACAATTATAAAAGGTCACTACAATTGAGAAAATAACTTGGGCACTATAAGGTAAAAAAGAGTCATTCTCTCTACCTGAATTGTCATGGTGTTCGATCTAGTAGATGAAGGGCCAAAGTCCCCAATTAAATTTTGGCATAATGTTGTGCCACCATTATTCATATTAGTACAAAAAAAAACTCAATTGTGTCGTTTGTTACTACAAGTAATGCAAATAAAGTATAATCCCTAACATAAATCAGTTTGTGTCGACTTATAGTTAGGAAAGATGGAACTCACTTAGCTATTTTGGGTCACACATATTAAACAAACGATGCAAATGTTGTTAGCTTAACTATTTGTGTCCCACACATGTTAGAAATTATGGAAATTGTGATACGGTTCACTGAAATCCAATGGAACAGTGAACCCAAGAGAAGAGAAGGGAAAGGTAGAGAATAGGGAAGAAGAGAGATTATAAGATATTAATCATATTCATTTTCATGCCTTATGCTATTACATTGCTTATGTACGCTCTGATCTTTACTCAACACTCACGAGATTCCTTTACATATCCTCCTTAACAGAAATTGGTTAACTATAACAAACTAGCAAAGAGACAAATTATTCATACTGATTTATTCTTTCTTCTTTATACTCCTATACTCAAGTATTATACTTTCTACTGTATCATATCCTCCCTCTTCAAGAAAGACTTGTCCTCAAGTCTTGTTGTGCAAACCCTGGAAAACGAGCTAATAATTATGTCTTGCTCATCCATGAAGCCTCATGTGCATCCCTGTTGTTCCAGTGGACTAACCATTGCACTTCGCAGACCCCTTCATTCATGATACTTTGAGTATCTAGAATAGCAGCAAGAGTGAGTGTTTCTTCAGCTGAATTTTGCCAATCTAGAACCATAGCCACCATAGGAATTTGTCCATAACAAGCTTTTAGTTGCGAAACATGAAAGACATTGTGTATTTTAGCATGAGCTGGTAGCTGCAGTTTATAAGCAACCTTCCCAATTCTGTCAATGACTTAAAATGGACCATAATACTTTGCAGCCAGCTTGTTATTTCTTCAGTGTTGTACTGAGCGTTGCCTGTATTGCTGCAGTTTTAACCAAAACTAATCTCCTACTTCGAAAATTCTCTTAGACCTCTTCCTATTAACCAACATCTTCATTCTATTATGTGCTTGTTGTAAGTTTGTTTTCAGCAATGCTATCATGTCTTCCCTTCTTGAAATGCTCCTATCCACCACATCATTACTTGACTCCCCTGGTAGATAAGGTAAGTGCAAGGGAGGAGGTTGGTTGTAGACCACCTCATAAGGGGTTTTTTGTATAGAAGAATGATATTGTGTATTATACCACCATTCTGCTATAGGAAGGTATTTACATCATTCCTTAGGATTTGCACTTGTCATGCACCACAAATAAACCTCAAGGCATCTATTCATTACTTCAGTCTGGCCATCGGTTTTAGGATGATATGCTGAAGACAATAAGAAATCAGTAACATGTATTGAAAACAATCCCCTCTAAGTTGACTCAAGAACACAATATGTAGATCACTCACAATACTTCTAGGCCATCCATGAAGCTTACATACCTCATCTAAATACACCTGAGCTACTTCCACTATTGTAAATGGGTGTTTTAAAGCCATAAAATGTGCATATTTGATCAACTTGTCCACCACTACATAAATCACATTTTTACCCATTGACATAGGCAATCTAGTGATAAAATTTATGGATATATCAGTCCACACTTGAGCTGGTATTGGCAGTGGCTGAAGTTTTCCAGGCTTCGGTGTTGTGTCATACTTGGAAGTCTGGCAAGTTGTATAATTTCTTACAAAGTAAGTCACACTCTTAACCATTCCCTTCCAGTAGAAAAGAGATTTCATTTGCTTTAATGTCTGACTTCTACCAGAGTGGCCAGCCTCTACCGAAGAATGTTGCCACTAAATTAAGTTGACCCTCAACTGCTCATCAGGCCCAATTACCAGTTTTTCCTTCCTCTTGAGAATTCCATTATGACAACTAAAATGTGGTACACTTCCCTCATCATTAGTCACTTTCTCCAAAAGCTCCTATGTATTGATATCTAGAGCATAACTATTTTAAATTAAGCTCAACAAATTGGAGTCTATCATAGATATAGACAAGACTAACAGCTGAGCACCTTGAACTCTAGACAAAGCATCAGCTACCTTTCTCTGCTTCCCAGCTTTATATTGAATTTCATAATCAAATCCAATCAATTTTGAAAGCCAAAACTGTTGGAAAGGAGTTGATATTTTTTGCTTAAGCAACCATTTAAGACTCTTCTGATCTGTCTTGACCCTAAAATACGCCCCTATCAGGTATTGCTCACATTTTTGAACTCCATAAACTATAGTAAGAAGCTCTTTCTCATACACTAATAACCTCTTCCTTTTAACCCCAATGTCTTGCTAATAAATGCCAACAGATGGTTTTCTTGTGTTAACACTGCTCAAATGCCATGTGTAGATGCATCAGTTTTAACCACAAATTGCAAATTAAAATTAGGCAATGCCAAGATAAGCGCAGAAGTTAAGGCTGCCTTTAACTTATCAAATGAATTTTGAGTGTCTTCCTACAACTCAAAAACCCCTTTTTTTAGCAGATCGATAAGTGGCTTGCTAAGGATGGCATACCCTCTGACAAATCGTCTATAATACCCTGCAAGTCCTAAGAAGCTGCGTAGCTCCTTCACACTCACAGGAATTGGCCAACCTCTTATCACTTCTATTTTACTTGGATCTGTTTCCACTCCTTTACTTGAAATAAAGTGTCTCAAATACTCCACCCTGGGTGTAGCAAATGAGCACTTACTAAGCTTGGAAAACAAGGAATTCTACTTCATTAATTAAAATACAACCTCCAAATGTTGCCAATGCTCTACATGATCCTTGCTATAAACCAAGATATTATCAAAGAAAACCAGGACAAAACATTTAAGCACAGGTTTAAACACTGAGTTCATCCAACTCTGAAAAGAAGAGGGTGCATTGGTTAGCCCAAAGGGCATTACCAAGAACTCATAATGACCATCATGAGTTTTAAATGCAGTCTTGAACACATCATTAGGGTGCACTCTCATCTGATGGTACCTTACCCTTTAATCAAGCTTACTAAACACCCTTAAACCTGCTAACTCGTCAATAAGATCTTCAAGCACTGGGATTGGGAACTTATTTTTTATGGTTTTTTTATTAAGTTCCCTATAGTCTACACAAAGCTGCCAAGATCCATCTTTCTTGCCCACCAATACAACTGGAGATGCAAATGGGCTAGAGCTATGTTGAATTTTTCCCTTACTCATCATTTCTGCAATCAATTGCTCAATTATATCCTTTTGTTTAAGAGGATATCTATAGGGCCGGATGTAACAACTTTTCTCCCTAGTTCCAAGTGGATTCTGTGATAAAATAACTCCCCTACATGGAGGTAAGTCAGTGGGGTCATCAAATATACAGGCATATTTAAACTTCAGTTGAACCATCTCCTACGTCTCTTTTTTGTCTGTACTTATCTTCAATAGCTCAGTGGTAGTAGAATTCTCCCCACTCACCTGTATCTAACACAACTGGACATCATCTTTGAATACCTTTACTGAAGTCCTTTTCTCACAGATCTTTAGCTTTTTATTTAGAACCCCTTTAAGCTCAACCCAAGCATTGTTGAAGTGTAATTTCATTGTAAGCTGACTAAAATTCCATGAAATAGAGCCCAGTGTGCTAAGCCACTAAACTCCGAGCACTATGTCACCAATTCCTAGGGATATAAGAATTACATCAATAATAAAGTGCTTCCCCCCAAGTGTCCATGCAAATCCTTTGTAAACAGACTTACAAACTAACTGATTTCCATCAGCTACAATCACAGCTTGTCCAAGGATCTTCTCTATATTACACCCTAGTTTTGTAATTAAATTGCTATCCAAGAAGTTGTGTGTACTTTCTAAATCAATCAATGTTTGTAACATTCTCCCTTTTACGGTCACTTGCACCCTCATAGTATTAAAATTCTGATCCCTAGTCAATGTACTCACTGATATATGAGCTTCAGAATTCAACCCTTCCTTTAACTCTTCTCTATTACCAAATGAGTGGATATCTTCATCCCAACCAGGTACCTCAACAGTAAAGAGCTGAGCCTCCTTGAAATGGTATTGATGACCTTTGCTATAAGGAGCATCACAAAAATAGCATAAGCCTTTTGCTGCTCTAACATCTGCTAGAATATATTTAGGTCTTTGGAAAGGTTTATGACTAGAAAAATTGGTGGTGGTAGGTTTAGGGTTATTAATTTTTGGTTTAATATTTGGTAGCGGTAAAAGAGGTGGTTTAGGATCATTGGCTAAAGAAGATGATGGTTGGAATTTAGGAGTTATTGTTTTGGGTTGTTAAACTTTGCTTAGGTTCAAGTATTCATCCTATAGCCTTGCATATTCAACTGCAGCTGTTATAGATTATGGCTTGAAGGCTCTATGAAAGGATTTGATAACTCGCTTCAACCCTCCAATGAAACTCTCTAGTAAGTATTTTTCTGGCAACACCAAACTATTCTGCAAAAGAACAGCCCTAAGATTCTCAAATTCATCTACATAGTCCTCAATGCTCCCACTCTACTCCAGCTTATTAAACTCCTTTGTAACATTCACTCATGGTTCATCTCTAAACCTCCCTATTACATCCACAACAAAATCACTCCAATCCATCGTTGTTCTACACACCAAATAACTAGCAACCCAGTTCTCAACCTTCCCCATCATATTAAGAAAAGCTAAATCAACTCTCTGATCCTTAGGAATTTTGCACAGAGTAAAATATTTACAGCATTTTTTATCCACATTCATGGGTTTGAGCCACCAAACTTAGGAAAATCAAGTTTAGGAGTGTACCCTACTTTTGGTTGATGTATGCGTTCTTCAGTGTGAATTGCAGATAAGACTTCTTTCATAGCTTGCATCATCCTTATTAGTTTTTCCATTCTTTTGTTTGAGGCTGTTGTTTGCATTTCCAACCGATGCTCTAGTGCCACCAATTGCTCCTCCATCTTACTCACACGACTGGTTATCGTGGGTGCTAGACTGATGGATTAGAGTTAAGCAGCATTCTGCTCTGATACCACTGATACGGTACACCGAGATCCAATGGAACGGTGAACCCAAGAGAAGAGAAGGGAAAGGTAGAGAATAGGGAAGAAGAGAGATTATAAGATATTAATCATATTCATTTTCATACCGTACGCTATTACATTGCTTAGGTATACTCTGATCTTTACTCAACACTCACAAGATTCCTTTACACATCCTCAATAACAGAAATTGGTTAACTCTAACAAACTAGCAAAGAGACAAATTATTGTAACTGATTTATTCTTTCTTCTTTATACTCCTATACTCAAGTATTATACTTTCTACTGTATCAAATTGTTTTAACTATTTGTGTCACATATTTTAAAGAAACAATGCAAATGGAATAGTATCTTATTGTGTCACGATTCCTAGTTTCAGTGAAACAACGAAAATGGCATTAGTGAGCATGCATGTCCAATATACCCATTCGATTCCCTGACCGTTTGTGGAAAAATAAAACTGTTGCACGTAGCATTCACTCCCTTTAGCTTCTATTTCGTCATCCCCTACTGTCTTCCTCAATTCGGTTGCTCATTTATTCCCAATTTAGTTCCTTTAATGTTGTTTAATATGCATACCCAATTCTCCAATTTTAATTCCCCAATTCTCAAAGATATATGGCTACTCATGTTTATTATTTTTCTTTTCTATTTTTTTCTGGATCCGTCATGAAACTTTATTGGAATACGAGTGCATAAAAAATATCAAATAGAAATTACTAGTTGAGTTGCTAAAAATGAAGACATTGAAGTGGAACCTTTTTACATTGGAACTTTCGCAACAATGAAGCTGGAGATTAAAGAGAAAATCAAATCAAAGTTACTGGTTGAGCATCCCCGTGATCGGAGTGACGGAGTGTTTTAAAGGTGAAAGTGTAAAATAATGGGTGGATAACATAGAAAACTAGTGCAATGAGAATGAAAACAGGATTTTATGTTCAAAACATTAGTTTCATGCATATTTGATTGTTGATACATTAGAAAGCCGGTTTTCCTTCACCATTCCCTAGTGATACGGTTATAAAACATCTTACAATAGAACAAAAATCCAAATATAAATTAAATTTACATCTCTGACCGATATATTATTGTGTTAATATGACTACCAAATTTAAATAATAGTGATTTTCAAATGTCCTAATATTGAAAACAATTGAAAATCCTTACTATATAATACTTATTGTACATACCCTACAATTCAATGTCTTTTTATTTACATACTATATGGAAAAGAATTCCTAATTGATACCACTTATGCATTATCTATCTAATTTATATGAATTATAAGCCTTCATCATAACTGAGAACCATAACAGAGTACTTGGACCTTTGAATACATGTTGTCATGACAATATTCTATAAATTCACGACATGTACGCTTTGTTGATAAACTCTATGTTAATTATGGAGACATGAGTTTGTTGATAGGCCGGTTGGTTTTGTCAATGGATCTTTCTGGTAAAGTATTTGTTGTGCTAATGATTATTGATGTATTCCCATTTATTAATTTTTTCAACCTGAATCATAGAATGAAAATAGGAATTTTTGTAGAATCATAAACTTAAGTTTTATTATTTTTCCATCTTATGCTTAGACAAATAAGTAATTATCATTGTTTATTACCAATTGAACTTTTAAATTGTAAGATTACTAACTTATGTGTGCATGTCTTTTGTTTAACAACGATCTATAGAGGAAGTTGAACAGCTACCAAAAGCGAGAAAATTAGATTTGGTCAAGAAAAATGTCTAAGATATGTTATTGTTAGTCTTTCTTCCAAAGTAATACTAAATTATGAATTTCTGTTTATATTGTGTGGGTTTCATGTGATAGGATTTGAAATACCTCAAAAAAATTCAATAGTTATGATGCTTTGATATTACAATGTTACTATCTATTGATATATCCTAGTCTATTATTTGCTATTATGATGTTTAAATATTTAGTGCATGCTTTTTCATTAAGTACATAGACAATTTGAAATTGTAATGTTTGATAGATTTCGTAGGTGTGTTTAATCAATATTTTAATCTAGCAGTATCTCATCCTTTAAACCTCTTTTTTTCACTTCTAACATATTTTTACTCAGTATCAAATGAATTTAATTACCATGTAAATGACCTAAGAATACCCAAATCACTTTTAGCAAAAAAGAATGTAGTCTAAGACCACTCTCATCAATGGGCAAAAATTTTCCTCATCCCTCTCTCTCTAATCACTTTCTCCCTCTTCCACATCACTTTTCCCCATGGATGAGAATTTTTTCCAATATTCATCCCACCAATGAGTAAAAAAGATTCATCATCACTCTCTTTCTATCCACATATTATCTCTCTTCTTTTCTACCGTATCTCATTATATTTTTTATCTCCTACTTAACTATATGAATTATATTGATTATTACATTAACCATACATTTATAAATATTAATGATATCAACTAACTTAATTAAGATTTTTACATTGATAATTAACATTAATTAATTTAAAATAATTAATTAATCAAATATGATAATTATAGATTTTAACTTAAATTATTATTAAATCAATGGTAATAATAATAACAACAATAATAAGAATAATAAGAAGAATAACAAAAACAACAATAATAAGAATAATAATGTTGATCTTAAGTAAATATTGCAAAGAAATATGAAATTTATAATAATAATAATAATAATAATAATCGAAGTTAAGCAATTTAGAGGTATGATGGAAAAAACAAAAGTATTGCAAAACTATATCAATATGGATGTCTATTTATAGATCACAAAATTCATGACCGTTGCTACAAATTTTATTATTAAAGTATATTTCAAGAAAATAGCCGTTGAAAATATAACCATTGTAATTAAACAGATTATTCTGATTGGTCAGTTATTGACACTTGGCAGCTTATGATTGGACAGCTTTACACATTAGCAAATTTTTTTTATAGGTGGGACCCACCTGATGAGGAAACTTGATGAGGAAAATCAGATTTTCTCATTGCATGAGGAAAACTTTCTTATTGATGGAGCTACCCATTTTTCCTTATGAGTGATTTTGCTCATGCTTGAGGAAAAATTTGACCATTGGTGAGAATGATCTAAAAAGAATATTATTTTATTCAAGTTTCATATTGATGATACTATACATAAATTTAGTAGATTAGTGTCTTTTAAGTTATAGCCAAATTTTCTAATAAAATCATTTTATTTTCTATAGTGTTCAAAAAGGTATCAAAGTTATGGAAATCGAATTTCGACAAGATCTATATATGGGATTGAGGAATTTAGTAGAGATGCCCTCAAACATGCACAAGCCTTAGAGTTTATCATCTATAATTATATGCCCATATTGTGATTGAAAAAATGTAAGGGGTTCTCCCGATATTACCAACCTTTAGGATCAATTAATTTGTCATTGGTTCAAAATGCACTATGCAATAAATACATGGCATGGTGAGAGTGCAGATCGTTATTATTTAACTATGCCCTTTTGTAAATGAAGGAGAATGTTAATGCAGACATGGTAATGTAAATGAAAACGTGGTCATGAATATTGATGTTTATGTAGAAAACGAGTAGAAAATTGATGAATGTTGTAGAATACCAATTTTCATAGAATCTGCACACGTATGACAATATTTTGAAAACTATTAAGAAATAGTTGTATCTTGGTTGTTAAACATTCACTGTGCTTTTTAGTGTTCTTATGTTACATCAAATTGAAGACGATAGATTTAAATCTATTTTTGTTATTCATTATTATTTTTTTTGATTTTATGTTAGTCATGTATGAGTAGTAAGGTATACACGAGCCCCGAAATATGAATCTCAATGCATAAATCAATTCTTTTAATCTATAATTCTTTTTAAGACCATTAAAGGACTAGATTCATCTAATTAGTGACATGAATTAAGTTCAACGGAAAATTTGGTTTAAAATCTGAATTAGAATCATAAGTTAAGTGTGAGTATCGATCACGAAAGTACACGTCACTACCATTAAGATTGTTTGAATGTTATGCTTAATGTCGTCTTACTGTATGATTCAACAAAATTTAGTTTTATTGCTTAAGGGGAAATCTATTGATGCCTAAGAGAGATCCTTAGTATCGTTGAGGGCGTAATCATCTTAGAAATAACATAGTATATTGAATTCGAGGGATAGATTAGCATTATATTTCTAATCATATTAGTGGGGATTCGTTGTCCTATACGTTTATTATAATATTGATATATGTCTTATCCATAAAACATAATTAGCTTATCATAGTTCACAAATAAATTTAGAAACCATTTATATTCGTGACCTCGCCTAATAGAAGCATAGAACCACAGATAGACAAATCCTTGATACTCTTTGGGAATTTCGACCCTACTTACACAAACTACGTAGTTTAGGTAGATAGATACTTTTGGTATGATAGTGATAGCCCCATAAAAATATAAGGCTACAATATAAGGCTACACTAGTGTTATATTTTTTGATACTCAAATCAAAAAATACAAGCTTGAAAGATTGAAGAATGCTTCAAAGAACACTGGCCTCAATCGGTTTGTCAAGGAATGTGCTTGGATATTTTTTTGGGATATTTTTGTATGAGAATTTGAAAGAATCAAAGGGATAGATTTGTTGAGTTTCTTTAGGGATTAATTGGATACAGTTTCATCACTAAAGAATCCGAAAAGTTTCTTTAGAACACCACCAATTTCATCAATGACTGAAACATGCTAGCAAAGGAAAAACATACTAAACTTTAATCCAAAAGCTTAGGTAATTAATAAAGCCACGAAGACAAGTGTTTTAATTCATCAAAATCTGATTTTCATTCAATGCAATTCAACTCTTTTATATAGTAGGATCTCCCAAGGTTTTACAAGAAGTTTAAAGAACTAACATCTCTAGTTACACTTGAATACAAGAAGTTTAAAGCACTAACAACTCTAGTTAAATGTGAATCCCTAGGAACAAAGATAAAACTGACTTTGGCTAATTAACCCTATGATAAGCTTAACTAGACACATTAAAGAATCAACTTCCTAAGATAACTATGCATAGAAATCTGAAATTCCTATGATAGGCTAGTTACAGTTATATAATAACTAAGAATAATCAAAAGAAAAGACTTAGGAACAAGCTAAAACTCCATTTTCCTTATCCTTGAAGAAGTTGAATCAATTTTCTCTCTTATTCATGGTAAACGAGTTTATTTTCAAGTCTTTATCCTCTATCAAATGCTTCAAGTCTTCTTATCATACCCAACTCTTTAGGTCATTAAGAATTAACAAAATTCTTAAATTTCCCATGCCATCTTGGAATGTACAAACTTGGACCAACTTCCTTGCTCAATCTTTGACTCTCTCATTGACCTAGCTTTGACCAATGTTAGAGCAACTTTTACCAAGCCTGGATTCAAGCCCTACTCTTAAAGTTTGAACCTTTATGGGTTCAAAACATTTTATTTACTCCCTACTTCTATTTTAAGAAGAATCTATTTCTTCCCAAGCTACCACATTCCCAAAGTAGAAAGTTTCCAAAAGTCAGCAAAAGTCAACCCAAGTGAACGCCTCAAAATACGATACTAAAATAAGTATGTTTCTCCTATTGACTTTCCACCATGTTTTCAATGCATTAGGCTACCTATTTGATAATTAAAGGATATTTTGTAATCTAAAATTATATAGCTCCTTGATCCCCAACATCCTCACCTTTTTAAGAAAAGTTTACCCTTAAACTTGGAAAATCTTCATGAGCTAGAAGCTCTATATTATAAGCATTGTTGTTGATCTTCTCCAAGATTCTAAATGGACCATCAAATCTATCTTATAAATGTCATTTGATGAAACGTTCTTTCCTTAGATGAATCCATACGTAATCGCCCACTTTGACTCTCGAATCCCTCTTCTTTTTCTCAATTCGTGTCTTTACTTGTTTATTTACCTTTTCAATCTACATGGGGTAGCACTCTATCCCATTCACTAAGATTATTCGTGATCAATTATCTCAAAAGATTCCTTAATATTAGAAGTATTGAATTTCAACTTGGTACCCATCTTCTTCATAGTGTTATCTAGAAATGAATAAGAAAATTTGAATCACGATCACTCACCATGGACTTAGGGATCCCATGCAAAATAACCACCTCTTTAAAGTAAAGATTAGCAACCTAAACTGCATCATAAATAGTGTGACATGGAATAAAATGCACCATTTTAGAGAATATGTCCACAACCACCATGATTGAGTCTTTGATGCATTGAGTTCGAGTTAGTCTAGTGATGAAGTCTAAAATGATATCTCCCTAAGGAGCTTGAGGAACTGGTAAAGGCATATAGAGTCCTTGGGGAAGAGTGTGTCTTTTAGCCTTTTGGCACGTGGGACACCTCTTGACAATAAACTCCATGTCACATGCCATCTTAGGCTAGAAGAAATATTCGGCTAGAAGAGCTTTAGTCTTTTCAATACCAAAGTATCCAACCATGCCTCCTTCATGAACCTCCTTGATAAAGAACTCTCTCAAATTATGTTTGGGGATACAGACTTGGCTTCTTTTGCATAGAAACCCTTCGAACAAATAATACTTCCCTATTGCTTTCTTTGAGCATTTTTCATAGAGTTATCAAAAGTCAACATCTCCTTTATAGCATTCTTTCATGATCTCAAGGCCTACAACATCAGTTTATAAAGAATTAAGAAGAAAATACCTTCTTAAAAGAGCATATGTCCCCTTGTTGAGCTTTCTAGACTTGTGTTTTATCATGAAGTGGAAGGCTTGAAGAAACTCAACCCACTTGGTTGTAGCTTTTGTTGGCTTTATAAATACTTTAAGGCTTCATGATCAAAATGAAGGATAAACTCCTTTAGAACCAGATAGATAGTGATGTCAATGGTCAAGAGCATGTATTAGAGCATAGAATTCCTTGTCATACGTAGAGTACTTGCGCTTGGCTTTATTGAACTTTTCACAGAAATAGGCTAAAGGCATTCCATTTTAAGATAGCACAGCACCAATACCAACCTTAGATGCATCACACTATACTTCAAAGACATCTTTAAAGTTTAGAAGTGCTAGAATTGGTGCTGAAGTCAACTAATGCTTTACCTTATCAAATGCCTTCTAAGCTTGCGGGTTCCACTCAAACTTTTTTTTAATTTTGTGGTTTCTGTGAGAGGAGCTATTATAGTACTTAAATCAAGAACAAAACTTTTATAGAACGAGTCAAGACCATGAAAGCTTTGAACTTGTTGAATACTTGTGGGAATAGGCCAACTTCGAATTGCTTCCAGTTTTCTTTCATCTACCTGTATACCTTGAGGAGAAATAATAAAGCCTAGAAACACAACTTGTGAAGTAAAGTAATCACATTTTTCCATGTTGCCATAGTGCTTTTCACAAGCAATACTTTAAATACCCTTGACAAGTTCTCTTGATGTTCTTCTTCAGATTTGGTGTAGATCAAAATATTATCAAAATAAACCACAAAAAGGCAGCAAGAAAGGGCTTAAGACATGTGTTCATAAGCCTTATAAAAGTTCTAGGTAAGCTTGAAAGACCAAAGGACATCATAAGCCATTCATACAACCCTTCTTTAGTCTTGAATATGTTTTTCCATTCATCCCCCTCATGGATTGAAATTTGATGATAGCCACTCCTCAAATCCACTTTTGAAAAACACTTTTCCCCTATAGAGATTATCTAGTAGATCATTTAACCTAGGGTAGGAAAATGATACTTGATGGTCATCTTTTTGATGGCTCTACTATCCACACACATTTTCCATTCTTCATTCTTCTTTGGTACCAATAAGGTTGGTACGGCACATGGACCCAACGACTCCCTTATCATCCCTTTTTCCAATAATTCCTTTACTTGCCTCCTTATGTCCTTAGTTTCTTTAGGGTTTATCCTATAGGCAGGCTTGTTAGGTAAAATAGATCCTGGGATAAGATATAATTTATGTAGGATATCACATTTAGAAGAAAGCCAGATTAGATGTCCTTTGGGAACATCTTAATCATAGGCTTTGAGCAAGGGGATAAGTAAAAGGTGGCTAGGTTTCTCCTTGACTGAGTCCTCTTCTTCCTCCAAACTTACCAATATAAGGGGTGGGATACACTGATGTTTGTGTTGTTCAGCATTTAAAATGGTGGTAAGGGTATGTGTTTCATTTTTAGGTAGGCTAGGGTTTATTTTTGTGTTGTTAGGATTCGTTTGTGTCATTAGGATTAGGGTGATTTGTGGTTGTTTTTAGTAAAGGCATATGTGTTTTTTTATCCATCATGTATCACCTTCCTATTAAATAATCAAGGTCTTCCCAACAATACATGAAATGCATCCATAGATATAACCTCTTACCATAATTCTTCCTTATATTTACCCATACTAAAATTGAGTAAAACAAAAGAACTCACTTGAATTCCCTTGCCATGATCGAGCTATTGAATCACATATGGATGTGGATTTGGTGAGGTAGGAAATTTGAGGTTCTCTACTAATGTTTAAGATGCAACATTTGTATAACTTCCTCCTTAAACGATCAAAGAGAAAACCTTTCCCTTGATAGTGCATTTCTTGAAGAAGATGGCTTCTCTTTACATTTGATCTTCTGCTTGGGGCACACTACTCAACACCCTTCTTACTACTAGACACTCTCCTTAATTTAGCCCAAAACTCCCTGTTTTATCTTCATTATTCTTATACAAACTCCTCTTCTCCAAATACTTCTTCTTCCTCGAACACGGATTGCTATAGAGTATTCAGCCAGCGATACAATCTTCTTATTAGGGCAATCAGATGTAATATGCCCTAAGCCTTCACATCTAAAACATCTTCTAGGGTTGCATTTGGTTTAAATGGAGTTATTTGGCAGGGTAAGGTTTGTTTTTGGTGGGTTAGGAAGATTTGGATGTGTTTGAGTGTAGGTTCATTGGTTTTGAGTGGGTTTAGAATAGGTTCTTGTGTTTTCAAGTTTAGGTATGGTTTTCTGTTGGTTTTCCACCTTATGCGCCAAGATAATTAATTCTTCTAATGTTGAATATGGGTGTAGTTCCACCACCCTAGAGATTATATCCTCTTAACCTCCTAGAAATAGCACCAATGTTTGTGGTTGATCCTCATCAACACCACACATCACCAAATATCCCTCAAACTAACGTGTATACTCCTTTACCATTTTTCCACCTTGTTCAAGATGATGAAATCTCATGAAATTCTCTAGAACATAGTAGGAAGGTAGGAACTTCTCTTTTAACAGTTTCTTCATCTTTTCCCATGTCCTCACCTTTAATTTTCCCATTGTTTCCCTCTTATTACACACGTTTGGCCACCAAGTAGAGGCATATTTGCGTAACTTCAAGGAAACCACCTTTACCTTCTTTCCATTATGTGTTTGTCTTTAATCAAACACTCTTTTCACTACTCTCAACCATTCTACAACTCATTAGCATCTAATCTCCCATCATATTGATGTGTATCAACTTTAATATCAAAAAAGGAAGAGTTAGAATTTGAATTACCAAATCGGTCATCCATCAGAGACGTTGGAATCTCCTCTATTGAATGGTGTGATAGTGGGCCATCTCCTCTTTATCGAATATATCTTGTTTCAAGGTCCTTGAGTGGTGCCCTCAATAGCTTAACTTTTTCTTCCCAACATGCGTTCCTCTCACCTACAGACATGTAATCATCGTTTTCACTTTGGTGATGATGACTACTTAAAGAAGCCATGAATTTACGTGAGTTTTAAAGCCTCAAAACTCTCATTTGGCTCTGAAACCAGATGTTGTATTTTTGGATACTCAAATCAAAAAATACAAGCTTGATAGATTGAAGAATGCTACAAAGAACACACACCTCAAATGGTTTTGTCAAGGAATGTGTTTAGATGTGTTTTTGGGATATTTTGTACATGAATTTAAAAGAAACAAAGAGATAGATTCATTGAATAGCTTTAGGGATTAAATGGATATAGTTGCACCACCAAAGAATCTGAAAAGTTTCCTTAGAACACTGCCAATTTCATGACCGACTAAAACAGGATAGCAAAGGACAAACACACTAAATTTTAATCCAAAAGCTTAAGGAATTTAGAAAGTCATGAAGACAAGGGTTTTACTTCATCAAAATCTAATTTTTTTTTCAATGTAATTCAATTATTTTATATAATAGGAGCTCCTAAGGGTTTACAAGAAGTTTAAAGCACTAACAACTCTAGTTACATGTGAATTACAAGAAGTTTAAAGCATTAGTAACTCTAGTTACACGTGAATCCCTAGGAACAAAGATAAAACCGACTTTGGATAATTAACCCTAAGATAAATTAAATAGAAACATTAAAGAATCAACTTCCTAAGATAATTATGCACAGAAATCCAAAATTCCTATGATATGCTAATTATAGTTACATAATAATTGAATAGACTCAATAGATAAGACTTATAAACAAGATAAAACTCCAACTACCTTATCCTTAAAGAAGTTGAATCCATTTGCTCTCTTTTCCATTATAGACGTATTTATCTTCAAGTCTTCATCCTCCATCAAACTCTTTAAGTCTTCTTATCATACCCAACTCTTCAAGTCATTAAGAATCATTAAAACTCTTTAATTTACCACGCCATCTTAGAATGTATGAACATACACCAACTTCCTTGGTCAACCTTTTACTTTTAGGTTGACCTTAATTTAACCAACTTTAAAGTAACTTTTACCAAGCCTGAATATAAGCCCTACTCCTAAAGTTCGAACCTTTATGGGTTCAAAACATTTTATTTACTCCCTACTTCTATTATAAGCAGAATTATTTTCTTCCCAAGCTACCACTTTCCCAAAGTATAAAGTTTCCAAAAGTCAGCAAAAATCAACCCAAGTTAATGCCTTAGAATACCAGCTAAAATAATTATGTGTCTCTTGGTGACTTTTGCAATGCATTGGGCTACCTCTTTGATAATTAAGGGATGTTTTGTAATCTTCACTTGTATAGCTCCTTGATCCCCAGCAACTAGTGACTAAAAGGTACACGTACTTGTTTGGGAATGAAAATTCTAACACTTTCTCTATAGTAGCAAAGATTTTCGCTATTAGGGTGCTCTTTTCAATATTAGCTAAGCAAGGCATGAATATTTCCTAAGAGGACATCATCTTACCTCTAATATTTTTGCTCTTGAACACTAGGGGACAAGAATTTGTTTAGCTAAAGGAATTTTATAAGACTATATATATGAATTAAGGGCATATTAGGAAAATTTGCATGTCGTTTAGATTCTTTTTAGCTTAGTTTTACTTATTTTCTCTAATATGATGCATTCACGAGTTTTCAAGAGTTTGCTATTGTTTTTAGTATTTCTGAGTTTCTAAGCAATGACGTTTAAGATCTCATGGGATGAGTTTAAGAGGTAATAAAGGATCATATAAATTCTTGTAAGTAAAGATGAAGCAACACAAAGCTACGGGAAATGGTTAGTCGATAGTCGATCAACAATTGAGTTGAAGAAGTAGAGTGGAAGATGCACTAGTTTAAAATAAGTAGACTCGATCGATTATAGCAAAAGACTTGACCGAGTGTAAACACAGAGAACGGAAGAACATAGCTTCTAGGAAAAAAAGTGAAGAACGAGAAGGCACTTGATCGAGTGTGTAGAGTAGTCGATTGAGTCCCTGATAGAATTGCTTGTTTTGATCTTTGTTGATCTTTTACCTGACAAGAAGACAGTCAATTGCTTGTTCTGATTATAATTCTATTGTTCTAAAACATAAAGCTAATGTTCGAAACCATACTATATTATTCTGATTTATATCTCTATTGTACCATAACTCTACTATTGTGATTTATAATTCTAGTGTTCTGATTTATAATTCAATTGTTCTAAATCATAAAGCTAATGTTCGAAACCATGCTATATTATTCATTTATATCTCTATTGTATCATAACTCTACTATTGTGATTTATAATTCTATTGTTCTGATTTATAATTCTATTGTTCTAAATCATGAAGCTATTGATCAAACTATTAACTATATTATTTTGATTTATAATTATAGTGTTCTGATTTATACTTTTATTGTTCTAAATCATAAAGCTATTGTTCGAAACCATAATGTTTTATACCGTAATGTTTTATATTATCTTATTGTTCATAATGTTTATCTTATTGTTTGTATTTGGTATGTTTTTGTTCGACATAGCAAACTGTTTAAAAGTTCTTATAGTATATGAGCTTGCTTTGTAATTCGTATATTATTGTTCGTAATTGGTATGTTATTGTTCGTATTTGGTATCAACTGATTCGTAATTGTAATCTTTTGGTTTGTAATTGGTATTTGTAATGTTCTAAACAATACCCGTTTGTTCTTAATAGATATATTAATGTTCGTAATTGTTGTTTTTTTGTTCGATACAGTCGAATATATGTAATCAAAAGCCTTGTATACTATATATTATATCATATTTGAATACTATATCGTAATGTTCAAGTTGTACATCATATTTGAAATATTTAAGCAATCGTATGCTTATAGTATTCTACATATACTTGAAATCGTTGTTCTTATAGTTCACGTTATTGTTTTATAAGTTAATATTATTGTTCTAAAATTAATTAATATATATCAGTACATGTGACACATCAAATGTTCTAATTAATCTAATCCTACAATAACATGTACTTAGTCGCATAATTTTGTTGAGAACATTGGTTATATTATTTAGAACATTGAAT
Organism: Dysphania ambrosioides; assembly: GCA_026401315.1. Classification (NCBI taxonomy): domain Eukaryota; kingdom Viridiplantae; phylum Streptophyta; class Magnoliopsida; order Caryophyllales; family Amaranthaceae; genus Dysphania; species Dysphania ambrosioides. Next base: position 12,324,859 of record CM048665.1, on the reverse strand, counting down.
ATCAGAAATATATCGCACGTTTATAATAGTAAAATAAAAAAAAGGAAGTTTTTAAGTGTGCCTTGAAATACGCTAAAATTTTCAGTAACTGATGCAATCTTTTAAACTTCTTATTCAGAGTTTTAGACTTTACAAATTTCTCCAACTTGTCAAATCCTACAAACCGTCATTTGTTAAGGAAAAAAAACCATATTCCCATTTGAAATTTTAGTCGAAAAAATTCGCACTGCAATTCAATTACAAATGAAGAAATTAACAAAATCCATGGAAGACGTTAACACTGTACACAAGTCTATTGAATCCAAGAAGAAGAGAATTAAAACCCTACTGGAAGTAATTTTTTTAAATTATCGTTAGCAAATAGTTCATGCTCATGCTTTTATAACTCTAATGATTGTTTACTATATCTAGTCAAAGGATTAATGAAGACACATCCCCCATACTTTCACTACCTCCAGTGGGTCCTGCAATAGAAGAAGACGAACAGTATGATTTTTTTTTTTTTCAAATAATGATGTTGTTCATTATAAAATAAGTTGAATAGTTTTTATAATGGTTGATAGTGGTATATTATTGTTTTGCGTTAATATTGGAAGATGTTTTAAGATTTTGAACTGATGTTCAAAATATTATAAACAATGTTCAAAATTCATTGTATGATGTTCTAAACTCTTAACTTGATGTTCGAAATATTATTATACACTGTTCTATAATTACTTTCTTATGTACTGCGCCAACTTTTATTTCTTTAGTGATGATGTTCTAAAGCTTAAGCCTAATGTTCTATTTGTTTGCCTTGTTGTTCTATAAACAACCAATATTGTCGTGCAGAACCGCACATTGTTTTAAAATAATCTTGGCAACTATTCTTTTATAATCTTTTGTTATTTTATTTTAGTCTTTATAGATGTATGCAATGTTCTAAAATTTTAACTTGTTGTTGTATTTTCTATACCTATTGTACTATGTACTTTACCAATTGTTCTTATTATAATATATTGTATTATACATCTTGCATCATTTATAGTGTTCATTTGAAGAAAAAGAGAAGAAAGGAAAAAGCAATCATCGTCCACCCAAGCCAAGAAAACCAGCAAACAAAGAAATTATCAATTGTGAAAAAAAGGAAAGAATTGGACATTGTTGTAAAACAGTCCAAGGAAAAAAAGAAAAAAGATGCACATGATGATAATGTATTAAATCAGAGAGTAACCCCTAAGCAATTTATGTCTGTTGTGTTAAAGGACATGCCAGAACAACACAAGAACGCAATTAGAAGAATTGGCTTTGGAGGATTTTTAAGCCTAGATTTAGACTCACATAAATCTAGTTTTTGTGCTGAATTGATCAAGAGCTTTGACCCAGATAGATCAACATTGGTACTTTCACAAGGCAGAGAGATACCACTTATTGTTGAAGATGTTCATATTGTATATGGACTACCAATTGGAGGTCAGCTCATTAATGAGCAAATTGATGAAGATGAAGATGCCCAAGGTTTCTTACAAAAATGGAGGACTACATTTGGATTGAAGAATGGAAGTCCTAATAATTCTGCTCTTATTTCTGTAATCGAAGAGCAAAAGAAAATTGAAGTGTGTGATGACTTTCTTGTTAATTTTGTAGCTGCTGCCATTAATTGTTGTGTTAGATCCACAACGAATCAAGCAATTAACTTTAAGTTTTTACATTGCTGCAAAGATATCAGCAAAATACACAACTTTGATTGGTGTGCTTACACTTATAAGCACATGTTGCGTTCAGTTTCTAAATGGCAAGAAGGATCATCATTTTTCACTGGACCTCTCCCATTTTTGATGGTAGTACACTTATAAACCTATTGAACTTGTTGTTATAATATGTTGTTCTAAAACATAAATGTATTGTACTAATAAATATTAACATGTTCAATAAATGCAGATTTCCTATTTTGATAGACTGCAAAGAGGAGATGTTCATCCCCCAAGAATATTCCCTCTAATTTCCATTTGGAACAAGAATCTTATCCAGTCCAGGATGAAGATTGAGTTGAAGAGGGGCTTTGGAAAGGGAATTGTCCTTGATAGAATGGTCATCGAAGAAAAAGAACATGAACCTTCCACATCAAAAGCCTCTGCAAATATGATGGTAATTAATCTCAACTATATCAATAATGTTTAATATTTTATAGTTGATGTTCTATCTAGTGTATATAATGTTTAGTGTTAATGATTGGTGTTCTAATTTTTATAGTTGATTGTTCTTATTATAAGATATCTAATGTTTTAAATATATGTCGTATTGTTCTTAATGTTCTAAAGCATAAAGCTATTGTTCAAAAATCATAAAGCTATTGTTTGGAAATCTTAACTATGTTAATCTGATTTGTAATTCCAGTGTTCTAATTCTATTGTTCTAAACCATAATTATATTGTTCTATTTTATAAACCCTAATGTTCTGATTTATAATTCTTCTGTTCTAAATCATATCTCTTAATATATACTGTAATGTTCTAATTAATTCATTGTTTTATAGTTATATTTGGAGAGTTTTGGTAAGTTGGCTAAGACTATTGCTGCCAATGTCAACGAGATGTATACCTTGATTGACAAAGCTAGCACATTATTTGAGGAAACTTCAGTACAACAAGATATGAACGTGTTAGTTGATAATATATGGAAAAAGTATACATCAAAGAGACCATCTATGACCCAAGATGGAGATAAGGGTCCAACTATTCTTAGCCAGGATCAGCATTTGTTTGATGAGCCGGCATTCATGGAAGAGCTCAATGAAGTTATGGGCAAAGCATGGTCAAATTGTCAACAGAAGGACAAAGTCAATGATACTATGAATCAAATATCTTTTACCCCCCCCCCCCCACTTTTAATATATTCACTGATACACAACACTCCCCCCCTTTGCCACAATCCCCCTCATTGCCTCCCCCAACATTGCAAACTCCAAACCCATTGCCACCACCACCCCCATTACAATCCCCACCATTGCCTCCCCCCATATTCCAACATCCAAACCTATTGCCACCACAGCCATCATTACAATCCCCACCATTGCCTCCCCCTACATTGCAACCTCCAACTCCATTGCCATCATCCCCAACATTACCACCTTCAATTCCATTGCCTCAATCATCCCATGAGGATTTATCCCAGTCTCATCCTCAAATCCTTCAAAAAGAAGATCAAGAATTGGAGGAGCATATACATCAATTGACTCAGTCAATTGTGAAAGGCATTACAAAAGATGGGTGAGTTATTACATATATATATATATAAACCATTTATATTGTTTAATATATTGTTTAATATATTGTTTAATTTATTACATATATATATACTAAACAGTTTGGTTGAAGAAGAGCCTCCACAAAAGCGTGGAAAAAGATGCCCAGTAAACCTTCCCTTGTACTTGCGCTCCCCATTCATGGTTAAGCATGATAGAGTGTCTAGGAAAATGGATGCTACTCAAAGGAGAGTAGCAGAGTATGCATTCTCAGATGGGCCCATAAGGTAGTGTTCTGATTTTTGTAGTTCGTGTTCTAAAAATGTATTATAATGTTCTTTAAGTCGTTCTTACTTTTGAAAGTATAATAACTAATGTTATATATTCTATAACTTGTGTTCTCAGAACGTATAATGTTCTATACTACTTAATGTATTAATGTTCTAACCTTTATGATATATTGTTTAGAAAATATAATTTAATGTTCTGAGTATAACATATATGGTTCTCACTTCCATATGTTGTCCAACTTTTGCATGTATGAAGTGAGGAATTATATAATGATGATTTGAATTTCATCAATAGAGACGACATAATGTCCCTCACAGAAAACAACTATATTACGAACAATATAGTTGATTCATGGGCACATATTCTCAATGTTCTGAATAAGAGAAGAAGCCCAGAAGCGAAGAATAGATTCTTTTGCTCAACTGAACTATGGGTAAATTTCTAACATCATTATATCAATAATTTTTCCAAATTTATTACTATACTAACATATAAAATAAATTTTTCATACAACAGATAAGTCTTTGCAGTAATACATACTTCAAAGAAAATGACTCATTTGAAGACAGATATATGGCCTTTAGAACTAGAATGGAGGACGAAATGAGGCACTCCCAAATAAGTTCATTTGAGAAAGTTCAATTGGCATGTAATTGAAAAATTTGATATAAATGTTCTCTTATTGTTATAATTAACAATTCTAATGTTCTAATTTATATTTCAGGTGTTCTTCCTAGTGTGCGCCTATGAGCACTATTACTTATTCTGCATAAATTTCTTAAATAAATCAGTTGAGGTGATTGACAACAGATTTCTTGAGAAGGGGGTGACGTTTATATCTAAATACAAACACTTTCCCAAGACAATGGTATTGTATTTCAATCTTGACACTCTCTTTTCCAATTTATTACTATAATGTTCTAAGATTTTCTATTAATATACTATATTTTTATACTAATGTACTACAAATTCGAAGATAACTATACTGATATTAATTATTCCATGTATAATTGGCATTATATAGTTGAAGGCCTTTGCTAGATTTCTAAAGGACAGTAAGTTGGGTGATGGTGCTCTGGTATCTACATTTAAGGGCTCGCTGAAGAGGATGAAATGGAGGGACAACACCAACGTCAATGATTGTGGGGTGTACATTATGAAGCATATGGAATCATACCAGGGCCAGAGCGATGAGCACTGGGAGATTGGATTCCAATCGAATGATGTAAGTTATTTTCCAATTCGTATTTTTTTAATATCGTACTTTATAATATATAATTTAATATATAAATTATTACATTTACAGGAAGAAGCGTTGAGGAAATTACGAATTGAGTATTGTGCTAGAATATTAAGCAACAACGTAAACAAGCTCAAGGATGATGTAATTTCAAAATCAAAGGAATGGGCAAAAGTACAGCTCAAGCAAAAGTAGCCACATGTCATTCACTAATACTGTGTTAGAAACAATTATGTCTTCTATTAGGTTACTATATCTTGCCTTTTTATAAAAATATTGTTCTATTCTAGTATATAGTTATTCAAAACATATGTACCCATATTTTAGAACATTAGAGTTATAGTTAAGAACATTATATGCATATTCTAGTACCATTTAGAATATTAAATGTGGTATTCAGAACAATAAAACACAAATAAAGAACATATATATACATATTCTAGAACACTAGTAAACAATACAAATAAAGAACACTAGTAGAATTCAGAACAATCAAACACTCACTCCGTAATGAGTCATTACTGTATATTTTAGAACATTAGAGTTATAGTTTAGAACATTATATGCATATTCTAGTACCATTTAGAATATTCAATGTGGTATTCAGAACAATAAAACACAAATAAAGAACATATATATACATATTCTAGAACACTAGTAAACAATACAAATAAAGAACACTAGTAGAATTCAGAACAATCAAACACTCACTCTGTAATGAGTCATTACTGTATATTTTAGAACATTAGAGTTATAGTTTAGAACATTATATGCATATTCTAGTACCATTTAGAATATTCAATGTGGTATTCAGAACAATAATATACAAATAAAGAACATATATATACATATTCTAGAACACTAGTAAACAATACAAATAAAGAACAATAGTAGAATTCAGAACAATCAAACACTCACTCCGTAATGAGTCATTAATGTATATTTTAGAACATTAGAGTTATAGTTTAGAACATTATATGCATATTCTAGTACCATTTAGAATATTCAATGTGGTATTCAGAACAATAATATACAAATAAAGAACATATATATACATATTCTAGAACACTAGTAAACAATACAAATAAAGAACAATAGTAGAATTCAGAACAATCAAACACTCACTCCGTAATGAGTCATTAATGTATATTTTAGAACATTAGAGCTATAGTTTAGAACATTATATGCATAATTGTTCTATTATATATGTCATATTGTTATAATTATATGAATAATTGTTCTAATTATATGACTTATTGTTCTCAACATTATTTATTAGTGATTCTAACAATGTTGATGTATAATTGATTACCAATTATAATCGAATGAGCGACCTATTGTTCAGTTTTGTTTCATATTTTCGAACAACATATTAACGGTTTATAACAACTACATAATGGATTCGAACAATTATAAATAACTTAAGATTATATAAGCAATAATGAAACACCATTGTTCGAAAATGTAAAACTAATGTTCTGATCTATTACAATAATGTTTTATGAAGTTTGTCTGGACAATTTCGGATGTCATGGTATCCAAGTTCACCACACCCTCTGCATAATCTTTTCTTCTTTTGGGATTGCTCCAATGCTTTCTCCTTTTCACTTTTAAATCTTTTCGATGATCCAATGCTACATTGCTCCTTACCAGAGTGGATTCCGGTGCCCTTATTTTTGGAAATTTTTGGTGGTTTAATAAGAATTTGAGAAGGAGTGCTAGACCCAATCAATTTCTCAATAACTTGTTCACTTGTATGAGCATTAGAAATTGCCTTCCCGTTATTTTCTTCCAATCTTGACCTAAAGAACTGAAGATGCTTGACAAGATCAATCAAGTTCTCTTCATTTCCTTCTGCCAGACTCACGCAATTATGAATCTCAGACCATAACTCATTCAACAACCCCTTCCTATCAACCCCAATTGAACAACTGCCTATCTCATTCCCATCAAGATCGAACATTGGCTTTTGCATTGCCGTAATAGTCCACCTATTAAAATATTTTTTGCCTTCCATAACCATATCATATGCCTACATGGAATTCCTTGTCGACAAAACATCTTGCAAGAACATTTTGTTTCATGATTATTAAGATTGATAACAACTTCATAATTTCTACTCCTATTACCTTCACTCACTTTTGCAAACTCTAACCCGGCTTCTTTCCACAACTCTTCCACCCCACAATCGTAGCAAGCACTATATACTTCTTCCTGGAAATCATAAAAAACATTAACGGTGTACACCTCAGCTCCATGTCTTTCAATCTCCATTTGTGTCTAACATTCAGGATGCTTGTGTTGAGAATCATTGTCATTTTGTGCTTGAGTGTGCCTTTGAGCATCCATAGCACTTTCAAACCTCATCAAAAACTCTACAAGTGATACATGAGGATTGACAAAAGATGTGAAGAAATTATTCTCACTTTCTGATCTTGATGTAGTTCTCATGATACCACCCATAAATATATCTCGAAAATAGGCTGGAATCCACATTTTTCTCATTTCGAACATTACACGAAGCCATTCATGGTCTTCTAAATGAAACTCAACAAGCATCTTGTTCCATTTCTCTTCAAATTCTTTCGGTTCACTGTCCTTATTCCAAACACAATCATTTATTCTCTTCAAAAAATCAGTGTCTTGTGTAATACTTCTTCCTATTTTATCAGGAATCTTCTTCATGATATGCCACATACAAAACCTATGCTCACACTTCTCAAATACATTACTCACAGCAATCTTCATTGCGAGATCTTGATCTGTAATTAAACAAGTAGGCTCATTTTTACCCATTGCTCTTAGGAAGGTTCTAAATATCCATTCAAAAGAGACTACATCTTCTTTAGCTATAAATCCAGCTGCAAAAGTAACACATTTCTTATGATGATCAACTCCTGTGAAAGGTCCAAACACCATATTATACCTGTCATAACAAACTTTGTTATATATATCATGCCCATTGTTCTAAATAATCTAAACACCATTGTACTATTACAAATATACTATTGTTCTAAATATATGACATATTGTTCTAAATATATGACATATTGTTCTAATTATATGATATATTGTTCTAACTATTAACAATACTTTTACAGGTTCGAACAATAATATGAAGTACATACCTATTAGTCTGGTAAGTAGTATCAAATGATACCATATCCCCAAATAGTCCATAATTTTTTCTGCAAATCGGATCAGCCCATAATGCTCTACATAAACAATCATCCTCATCTATTTGATAGTCAAAGAAAAAAGCAGACCACATCAACTTCTTCATCTTGAAATTATCTACAAACATTTGGGCATCTGAGCCTTCAATATATGCCTTCAAATCTCTATGGAAATTTTTGAAGTCACACTTAGACGCACCAACATTCTCATAACCCCCAACATATTCTTTCATCATTCTATAAGTTTTCACAGGACCCACATTTACCTGTATAAAACATATAAAAAATCATTAAGACAAAAAGACCTACAAAAATCAATTATTAACGTATTGTTCGAATCTAATGAACTATTGTTCGAATACTATATGTTATATGTTATGGACATTACACTTAATCAAATATTTCGAACCCAAAATAATTAACTACTACATAATTGTTCGAAACTGATAAATTATTGATCGGATAAAATATACCTTAGAATTATCAACAATCATCTTTTTGTGCAAGATGCTCAAATTTCTCCTTGATTTTTGAAAATGTTGGTACATGGTAGAAATAAGTGGGTGAGAATGACACTCTTGGAAATTTGTAATCACATATGTACCATCATCACAAACCTTCATTACAATTTGTGCCTTGCATCCAACACGAGTAACCAATCTTCTCCTTATGATTGGGGTAGAATCTATACCTTCGTTAACTATACCCTTATCTTGGACATCAAACTTTCTTTTACATCTATACCCAGCTTTATTACACACGATATATTGAAAACTAATTACACCATTTTTCCTTCTTTTCGTGGTAGATTTCCTAATGTTAAACCCAGCTTCATTTGCATATGACTTGTAAAATGAAATACCTTCGTCAACAGTTGAGAATTTCATTCCAACATATGGTTTTACTTCAGTATTACAGCATGGTATCCATGATTTTGTTCCCCCAGGAGTGCATATGGGTATTATACCAGGAGCAACACTCTCATTTGAATTAGAAACGCTGCATTCATCGTTTATGCTCATGACTAATAAAAATTAAATGATGTTAGAATATTAAATAAAATAATTCGAACACAACATAAAATATTTAGAACATCCATTTATAGTACGCGAACACTAATTCATTGCTCCCACCTAGACTTGTACTATAATTTAAAACACGTCAATAATAATGTAGAACAATAAAAGAAATATTTAAAAAACTTTGATTAAACAGAAAACGCATAATAGAACATGTGTATGTATATTTTAGAACATTAAAGTTATAGTTTAGAACATTATATGTATATTTGCGAATAAAAAGGAACGATTAAGAATATTCAAAGTGGAATTCAGAACAATCGACCATAAATAAGGTACGTACTGAATTAAAACATTGGAATAAGTTATATAATGTAATATTACTATTGTTCTATATTTTTTATGATGATTGATATGTATATATATTGTTTTGCAATAATATTGAAAGATGTTCTAAAATTCTGAACTGATGTTTAAAATTTTATAAACAATGTTCAATTTCATGTGTCCTGTACTATACATTTTACGTTTTGAGTATCATTGGTCTATATTACTGTTATGCATTACCATTGTATGATGTTCTAAATTCTTAACTTGATGTTCAAAATATTAATATACACTATACTATTATTTTTTCATATGTACTGCACTAACTTTTTATTTTTAAAAGTGATGATGTTCTAAAGCTTAAACCTAATGTTCTATTTTTTTGCCATGTTCTATAATCAACCAATATTGTCGTGCAGAATCATCCATGGCACACTGTTTTAAAATAATCTTCGCACTATTCTTTTTCAATGTTCTATTATTTTATTTTAGTCTTCTATAGATTTATGCAATGTTCTTAAATTTTAACTTATTGTTCTATTCTTGATTCATAGATAATATTAGTTTCCATTAATGTTCTAAATTCCGAACTTAATGTACTAATTTAGTATTCAAAGTTGAATACAGAATAATCGACCACAAATAAAGAACATATGTATACATATTCTATAACACTAATAAAGAACACTAATGAAATGATTTATAACATATGTATTCATATTTTAGAATAGTAGTGTTATTATTTAGAAAATTATATGCATTTCAAAGCGTGAATATAAAATAACTAACAAAAATTCTTCATTTAGAACATTCAAAGTGGAAATCAGAACAATCAAATACTAATTTATAACAAGGTACATACTGATTTAAAACATTGGAATAATTTATCTAATGTAATAATACGAACAATTTTATTGAAACCACTCGTAATTTGCAGCATTAGATCGAACATTGTATACTATTCAAAACATATAACATATGCACTCGCAATCATGCACTTCATAAATAATCAAATACAACAATCTCTAAACGGTGTAATATATGACTTAGAATATTAAATCAAATACGGAAAAAATAATGAAACAATTACCTTATTTTTCAATGCCAAAACAGCAAACTAAGCTTTGGGTATGAAATATAGCGAAACTATTGTTTTAAATAACTTCCTGATTAATTCAAATGTTAACTTTTGATTATAGAGTAAAATAGGGAAACTACTGTTTTTGAATTATGCGAATTTTAATGAAAACTACCCATAAATTACGGAAACAAATAAACTTCCATAACTAACAAATCCGAATTTTTTTTAATTACCAATTTGCCATTAATGTTTATTGAATCATAACCATTTATTTCACCTAAATCAATGGTACTAGATTGGTTCTTATATAACAAAGGTTCTTATATAAGCAAGGGGTTCTCACATGATCCCATTTCTATTTATATATATATATATGTATATATATATATATACATATATATATATATATACATATATATATATACATATACATATATATATATATACATATATATATATACATATATATATATATATGCATATTAGTAGGGATTCGTTGTCCTAGATGCTTTTTATTTTATTGATATATGTCTTAGCCATAGTTCGTAATTAGCTTAGCTTAGTTCATAGATTAATTTAGAAACCATTTATATTCGTGGCCTTGCCTAATAGAAGCATAGAACCATAGATAGAAAAATCTTTGATAGTATCTTATGATTTCAACCCTACTAGCCTAAACTACATAGTTTAGGTAAATAGGTAGTTTAAATAGGGTAATGACGACCCCGTCAAGATACAAGACTAGACTTATGGCTAAGGGGTACACATAGTTCTATGGGATCGACAATTCTGGGACTTTCTCACTAGTAGCAAAGATTGACAATTTTAGGGTGCTCATTTTAGTTATTGTTAATTAAGGCATGTGTACTTCCTTAGAGGAATTTATCTTTCCTCTCCCATTTTTGTTCTTAAATGCTTAGGAACATTCATTCATTTAGCTATGGGGAATTTTATAAGTCTCAATTACATATATGAATTAAGCGTACATTAGGACCATTTACATGGAGTTTAGATTCATTTTATCTTTTCTTTTAGTTAAATTCTATTTATTTTCTCTTATATGATGTGTTCATGATTTATTATAGTGTTTGTTGTCGTTTTTAAGATTTCTAAAAAATGCAAGCCATGAGACGAGTTTAAGATCTCATGAGACAAGTTCAAGATCGCATGAGACAAGTTCAAGAGGTAATGGAGGGATCTTATGGAGTCTTGGAAGTCAAGAAGAAGCAACATGAAGCTATGAGAAATGGTTATCGATAGCTAATTCATAAATGAAGAAAAGAAATGGAATAGAAGATGCACCAATGTGAAACAAGGAGACTAGGTCGAGTATAGCTGAATAATCAACCAAGTGTAAGCACAGAAACAGGAAAAATATAACTTCCAAGAAAAAAAGTGAAGTATGAAAGGACACTCGATCGAGTGTGCTTAACACTCAATCAATTCCCTGCTATAACTACCAATTGTGTTGAGCAATCAATCGAGACCATTTTACATGGTAGATTTTTTTGCTTTCCTTATACAAGCTTTTTTGCATTGTATATATATTAGATGCTTTTCTAGGTTTTAGATGATGGTTGACATTAGGTTTTTATTAGTTTTTTTTTCTTGTTTTCTTTCAATTACTTCTAATGCTCTCTAGTTTTTTTTTTAATTTTTCTTAGAAGCACTCTGTTTTATAGCAATACTCTAACCTTGTGACAACGATTTTCAAGTTTATTTTATAAAGTTTGTAGTACTTTGTTATCTTAATTTTCTTAGTTTATTTTCTAGTTATTTATCATGTCTTTTTTATTATTTTCTTTGTTTTTATGTTAGCTATGTGTAAGAAGTTTCCTAATCTAGGATTTTGATGAACCCTAATATGGGTTAGGTATCTGAAACCCGAATCTCAATACATGAATCAATTCTTTTAATCTAGAATTGGCTTTAATATCATTAAAAGACTCTATGTAGTTAATTAATGGCATGGATTAACATCAAAGGTGAAAGTCGGCTCAATATGTGAATTAGAATCATTGGTTAGGTTGTGAGTGTCGATCACAAAGGTAGACGTAACGATCCTTAATATTTTTTGAATGATTTTTTAACATCTTCTTAATACATGATTCAACAAAAGTAGGTTTTATTGCTTTAGGAGGAAGCTATTGATGCTCTTGAGAGATCCTTAGTATTGTTAAGGGCATTCATCTTAGTATTGTTTATCCTTTGTAAAATATTTTTCTACTCACATTAGAGGGGATTCATTATGCTAGATGTTTGTTATTATATTGATATTCATCTTAGCCATAATTTGTAATTAACTTAGCTTAATTAATATATTTTGATCCTACTTACCCAAACTCCATAGTTTAGGAAGATAGGTACATTATATATGTTAGTGAAAGCCACGTCATAATTTGACTTCATGGGGACTAACGGTTTGATTATGTTGTTTTCGTTTCGATTAGGATTTTTCATTTTCTTAGATTGCTTTGACTATTATGTATGTCTATTAAATCTTTTGTTTTATATTTTATCATTGTATGCACACTCGAAGTATAGGTTTTGAGGAGCTGATAACTCTAGATCCCAATATCATCAACACCGCAAAGAAGAAGAGAATGTAGAAGAAGAAATCAAAGAGGGTGAAAAATATGGATGAGAATCCTCCTTCAATGTCGTTGTTTGAGTACAGAATCCCTGATCCTTTAACGATGCCAAGCATATCTCTGCCGTAGGTTACTGTTGCACAATTTGAATTGAAGATCACTTTTATTGAGTTCATCTCTAGTGATTTAGTAGTAGTGGCTCCCAACCAAATGCCCTATTTCATATGTCAAGAGCTTCCTTAAAAAGTGTGATACCATGATGATGAAGGATTACTTGGAAGATGTAGTGCAACTAAGGTTATTTCCCTTCTCCTTAGGAGATAGAGCATGTAATAAGTTAAGAGATGAAGGTTCAGGCACGTATGATACACGGAATAAGTTGGCTAAAGGATTTCTCATGAACTTTTTTAAACCAGGATAAAACAGATAATCTAATGGCTGAGATAAACAACTTTTAGCAGTTGTATGGAGAGTCCCTCCAAAAGATATGGAGGAGCTTTAAATGGATGTTGTATAATTGTCCTCACCATGAATTACAAGAATGGATTTTATTTAAACTTTCTATAATGGTTTGAACCATGATACCAAGTTGTACATCAACGCAACGGGACAACATCCAGTTGAGTGATGCCCAGGGTACCATGGAAATGATAGAAAAGAAGGCTATTATTGATACTTTTCGTTCTTTTACAATATATCATAAGAAAGAGTCATTTTCTTTAGCTGTTAATGTTGATATCTCTAAACTGATAGCATCCATGTAAGCTCCTACTTATATAATAGGGAAGATATATGGGAACTCTGCTGGTTGCATCATGTGAGGTTTATGGTATTATAGGAAATTACGTAAGCCAGTGTGAGTACACTTCGGTTGCTGTTGATAGAAAAGAAGGTTGTTATTGATACTTTACGCTCTTTTATAGCAGATCATAGGAAAAGTATTTTTCTTTAGTTTTTAATGTCGATATCTCTAAACCAATAGCATCAACGCACACTCCTACTAATATTATAGGTAAGATATATGGGAAATTTGCAATGGTTGCATCATGTGAGGTTTGCGGTACTACAGGGAATTATGTGAGATAGTGCTAGTACACTGTGGTTGTTCTTGGTAGTGAGTAGGTAAACGCCATCTACAACAACTAGAAGAGGCCATTCGATCCATTTTCAAAACACCTATAATGAAGGTTAGAATAAATATCCAAACTTCTCTAGTAAGAACTATAAGCATGTGTTGAACCATACCTAGATTCTTGCTCCACAACACAACAACTATAACCAACCATAAGGATCACCTAGTTTTAATGGAAGATTCTCATTTAGCCCACCTACTTTACGACAAGCCCAAGTACCCCAAAAGTCTAACATGGAGTTTATATTGGAAACTTTCATCGCCTAATAGATTAATTAAAATATTGAGTAGGAAAAATGGACTCTAGAACTTAGAGCTCTACAAAAACATATGGGGACTCAACTTGACCAACTAGCTTAATAGATTAGTCACTTCTCAAAGGTTCCAAGACAATTCCCTAAAAACACCTAAACCCTTCTTAAGTAACAAATGAATGTAGTGACTATGAGGAGTGGTAAGGAATCGATAGATCCACTAATGAGAGTTATGATAACTTTAAAAGAGGTCGAAGTCAAGGAGGTTTTTGTTAAAGACCCTAAAAAAGGTAAGAAGGAACTTCCCTCTACTACTATGGAAACATATAAGCCGCCTATCCCTTTCCCTTAAACATTGGCTCAAGTAAAGCTCGAGAAGAAGTACGAGAAATTCCTCAATATTATATGAAGAATCAATAGGGAGATGGAATAGGATTAATTATACTCTAGAGGGGGGGTGAATAGAGTATAACCGATTTTCGCGTTACGGATCTCAAGGTCTTAAATTCACTTTCAAAGGCGGAATATAAGCGTTAAGGCTTATCTTTGAATCTGGATGTCAAAGCCTTGAGATTGGTTTTAAAGGCTTTTGCTCAGGCTTTGACTATTCGCTGTTTTGATTAATGAGCAAAGCAAACATAAAATGTAAGCAATGAAGACAGAAATAAGATGAGACAAAACACAGAGATTTGATACGAAGTTTGGCAACTAATTTGCCTATGTCTCCGCCTAGGGTTGTCCAACCCTTAGGAATTAACTTGCTCTTTTATTACTTCCCTTAGAGATCTAAAGCACCCTAGAAGATTTTAATCCCCATCTTCTACTCCATAGCACCCCAGCTACACTTTAGCATCTCAGATCCTAGTAATAAAAAGCTCTCTCTCTTTTTCTATATGTTTGAGTATTATGGGTATACTCTTAGTATAACACTCTCTCAAAATATTATTTTAAACACTCAAGAGATTATACTTTGATTTTCTCTCAATCTAAATACAAGATAAAGTTTATGGAACTAGAGAGAAAATTATGTAGCTTTGTTGATGAAGCTTGTGACTAAAATTTATGATTAAAGCTTATGTTCTTGTCTCACTTTTAGTCTCGTTGTGTCTCATGTTGTTCTTCAACTTCAAGGCTTGGGAATATATACAGAACTTGATTTCAAGCCGTTGAAACAAGGCTCAAAATAGGCTGCTGAAAATCTGATTTCCCTTTAATACTTTCAGCAAGATTTCCATCAATATGGCTGTAGATATATGTTCATTTTGGCTGTTGAAGATTGATATCATTTGAATATTTTACAGCAAGAATCTTTTCACTTTATTTGCTACACTTTGAAGCTTCAACATATTTCTTTTTCCATAACCACAATGCTTGAATTTTGGTAACTACCAAAATTAACTTGAAGAATCTTCAACATATATGAGCATCATTTATTTGCTGAAATTAAGAGATATCTTTGACAATAAAAACATGTATAAAAAAGTTAGGTTAGAGAATAAAATAAGTGAAATAAGGAAAGGATAAAACACAAGATTTTGGCAATTAGAATATTCTTATCCTTTGACAAAGTATTTGAACTTTGCTGACTGCTTTGAGACGTGGCTCAAGCTTTTGAAGACGTGGCTCAAGCTTTGAGGATGTGGCTCAAGAGTTATTCTCGTCCTTTGACCGAATGCATAAAGCTTTGCATTATAGCTTTCATTACTTCCATCGCATTGTCAACTCTATGTATTTTTGGTTTCCATGATGTTTTCAACTCTATTTGACTTTGTATTTTGGCTTCCCTCATTAGACATAAAAATGTTAGTAATCAAGGTGGAGTCTTCAATCTCCCCCTTGATGGAAGACAAAACATTATATGCAAATGTCAAAGAATAAAACGCATAAACAAAAATATTCTCCCCTTTAAATAAATAATTCATAAATACTCTCCCCCTTTTTGTCTTCCGACAAGGTGGGAAAATATAAATGTTGGATCAGAAGAAGACTTTTTCAAAATAACAAAAAGATAAAAAACAGTAAAACTTTTAAAGATATGAAAACAAAAAGACGTTGCTTTAAAAAAGGTCAAACAGTCAAGGCTTTGAAAGCTAAAAATAAAAGATGCGGAAAACTTTGAAATCAACTTCAAGGCCATGAGAATCTTTAAAACGAATGGAATAAGATTTTAAAAACATTAAAAGCAAAAGGAACAGATCCATTCGCAATTTATGTATCCAAAACATTTCAAAAATCATTTTATAAATATTTGATAATTATCTATAGGATAAGTACCAAACATTTTGATCCAATATTAATATTAAAAAGTGACAGTACGTCAAGGGAATGACAAGAGTGTCAAGACTTTGACATACACATGCAAAAATAAACATATACAACTTACTCAAATAGCTCCCCCTAAGAGGATTCTTCCCCATTTAACATTCCAAGCTCAAGACGAATAAAGTTAAATCATTCTTTGCTCAAAGGCTTGGTGAAGATGTCAACGAGTTGCAAATCAGTAGAAATAAGAGATATAGATACATCTCCTTTCTCCACATGATCACTTATAAAGTGATGTCTAACATCAATATGTTTAGTGTGAGAGTGCTGAACTGGATTTTTCGTTATGGACATAGTACCTCGTGTTGTCACACTTAATAGGTATGCCTTTGAAGTCTAACCCAAGGTCTCTTAATTGTTGAGATATCCACAAAATTTGTGAACAACAAGCACCGACTGCAATGTATTCGGCTTCGGCAGTAGAGAGTGCCACCGAATTTTATTTTCTTTGAATGCCAACTAATATGAGATGATCCCAAGAATTGAAAGCAACCTGAAGTAATTTTTCTATCCACTTTATAACCTGCAAAATCAACATCTGAATATCCAACAAGTTCAAAGTTACTATTACAAGGGTACCAAAGACCGAAATCCTTTGTCCCATTGAGATAGCGTAAAATCCTCTTAACTGCACTCAAATGAGATTCTTTGGGGTTAGCTTAAAAACGAGCACACATACACACACTAAACATAATATATGGCCTACTTGCCGTGAGATAGAGAAGAGATACAATCATACCTCGATATTCCTTTTGATTTACTGACTTACCATTTTCATCTTGATCTAAAAGTAATGTTGAACTCATAGGAGTCTTAGCCTCTTTAGATTGATTCATATTGTACTTCTTAAGGAGATCTCTTGCATATTTGCTTTGATTTATAAATATACCTCCTTTATCTTATTTAACTTGAAGTCCAAGGAAGAAGTTTAACTCACCCATTAAACTCATCTCAAATTCCCTACACATAATCTCAGAAAATTCTTTGCAAAGGGAATCATTAGTAGCACCAAAAAGAATATCATCAACATACACTTGAACTATTAATAAATCTTTATCTTTGGTTTTCACAAAATGATTTTTGTCAATCAACCCTCTTTTGAAATTATTTTCTAAAAGATATTTTGAAAGACGCTCATACCAAGCCCTTGGAGCTTGTTTCAAACCATAGGGCGCTTTGTCAAGTTTAAAAACATGATTTGGAAATTTCTCATTTTCAAAACCGGGGGGTTGAGCAATATATACTTCTTCTTGTAAATAACCGTTTAAGAATGCACATTTGACATCCATTTGAAATAGCTTAATTCGCATAAAGGAAGCAAAAGCAAGGAGCATTCGAATAGCCTCCATTCTAGCCACGAGAGCGAATGTCTCTTGATAATCTATCCCTTCTTCTTGATTATAACCTTGGGCTACTAATCTTGCTTTGTTCCTCACTATCTTTCCATTCTCATCAAGATTATTTCTAAACATCAACCTTGTTCTAATAATTGAATGATCCTTTGGTCTTGGTGTGAGTGTCCACACTTTATTTCTTTCGAATTCATTTAGCTCACTTTGCATAGCTAAAATCCAATCGAGCTCTTGAAGTGCTTCATTGATATTCTTCGGTTTTACAAGAGAAACAAAAGCGTGAAATGCACACAAATTTTTAACATTAGAGCGTGTTTGTATACCAACTTTTGGATCCGAAATTATATTGTTTATTGGATGAGATAAGAAGTATTTGAACTTTCGTGGCAGCATCAAAGGAGTTAATGTAGTATCCTGAAGTACCCTTTCAAGACCTTGAGATGGGTCGAAAGGCCCTGAAGTGACTTCTGATATAATATTGTTCGTCTGTTCAAGGCTTTGAGATGGAGTTTCAAGATCTAGAGGTTGTTGGTTAAGGCTTTGATCTAATTCATCTGCGTCTAAAATTGGCTCTAGCATATTTTGGGCAGATTTCTCCATTTCATAATCTGACACACTTTCTTCTCCTTTTGTCTCAAATGAACTAAATAAACTATAAACTAAATAAAGATGGGGGGTTTGCAATAGCAAGATAGATTTAATAACCTAATTATAACCGAAACTAGTTAAATAAAAATCAGTGAAAAGAGCAATCTTGGTTAGTTGAAATCCACTTATGAACTACAAGTTAATCATAGAAGTCTCCTCAATTAACACCATTGAACACCATGTTATAGAATTCCAAAATTATATATTCTCATGAATTAGCTAGAAATAACAAAGCCTTCCTTTCTAACCCTTTCTAGTGAACAACTCAAGATAAGCACTCTAAATCATTCACAAGAAGCAATCAAGCAAAGACATCAACAAGGATTGATGAAATTAACACAAGCGGTTTGATTTCCTCAATAATACTATTCTCCCTTCAAGTTATCAATCATAAAGCATGCATTAATAACCTAAAGTCACTACCTTGGTAAGATTAAATAGATGCAAGCGAATCCAAATAACCAACCCTAGTATTTGATTCAAGCAAATCATGAAATAACACAAGAGAATAGTAAACATTCAATATATATTAATAGAAGAGAAATCTCATAACTTACAGTCAAAAGCTTCAATCTTTAACCAAGAATATGTAGATTAAGCTTCCATAGAGTTCTTCTCCACCAAAGAGCAAAGAAGAAATTCAAACCTAAGCTTTTTCTTTAATCTAAAAAGTACCCTAAAACCCTAGATTACAATCATTATTTATAGGTACCTCCCCTAACTAATCTAAACTACAGATACCTAACCTAAGACAGTCCAAAACAAGAGTTTACTTAATGAAAATGCCGCTAGAAAACACTGAAGTTGCTAAATTCTGGAAGACCCGCTGCCAGCTGCTATTTAGCTGCTGGCAGCAGCTAAGGCAGCATCCTCCTTCTCTTGCTTGCTGTAAGTGCCGCTGCTAGCTACCCTTTTGCCTTTGGTAGTGGCTCTGGCAGCTTGTGTTGATATTCATCATCTAAAATCTTTCTCGCTCAAAGGTAGATCGTTCTTGCTCAAATGTAGATCATTCTTCATCATTCCTCCAAGTTCAACATGTCGTTTCAACTCCATAATTTCCCTTAGTTGCACACAAGTGAGTTAAAATGGCTAAGACATATAAAAACTAATAAAACTCCATGAAGAACATCAAAAACCATCCTAAAACACCTTTATCAACACATTAAATGAGGACTTATCAAATTCCCCATGCTTAAACCTTTACTCGTCCTCGAGTAAGCTTAGAGAACACATTTACCTCAATAAGGTTCAAAATAGGAGTAAAGCAAAATTCAATAGATCATATCCTCTCAAATCCACAAAACTCTTCTAGCATTCCTTATTAAATAGACTCTCTAACCTTCACACCTTGACTTTCTCTTATCTTTCCTTGTTTTTTTTCATGTCAAATCCACCTTAAGACAAACTAATTCCTAGTGTTGAGTATGTGAATCCTCTAGAATCAACAAAAGAAGTGAAAGCTTGAAAAACATAAGAATAACTCAACTTCTCCATGCTTCAATGATAAAGTACTTCCACCTTAAACACAAGGAAACAACTCACGCCCCTAAAATCTCTAAGATGAAACAACATATCTGCCCAACCTCCAACTAACACCAAAATCATCAAGATGAAACCTACCCGAAACCTCCTTATATCTTCCCAACTTATGACACCAACTCCGGCAAAATCATGTGAAAATTTCCGAAAAAATCTCTCTTTTTCTCTCATTTTGCCTAGGAGCCCTTTCGGGTTTTCATCCTAGCCTTTCTTTTCTTTCGAATCTCACCACCTTACCCGCTCAATAGCCACGTTTTTTCTTAGGTTGCCCTTTCGAGTTTTCAACCTAACAAGGCCCCTAAATTTTTGCCTTAGCCGCCTTCATAGGTTTTCGACTTAGCGGGTATCTTTTTATCATTTTTTTTCTTTTATTATTTTTTTTTAGTATTTGAAATAGTTATACAAAGAACATTTAAGTTAAAGTATCTAATACAAGAAACATTAAAGTTCAAAAAATAGCGAAATAGCCTCCCCCCATGCTTGAATGATGCATTGTCCTCAACGTAAGAATAGTCGATCTACAAAAAAAAAAGGGACAAGGCCAAATGCAGTTAGCTATCATGTAGAAGGATTCCCAGAGTTGGAAGGTCCGGGATTATCATGGGAAGCACGCCTTTCAGAACGACGTAAGGCTTGAGAGGCAAGATGGTCAATGAAAGCCTCACTTGGAGGTTCGTAAAGAGCGGGATATTGAGCCGTGTAGAACCAACTCATACTTCGTTGGTATACCAATAGCTCTTACATCCCATCACAAACCTCCTCCAATTGATCATCTACCTGAGCCCTCCATCTAGGCCAATCATTATCTCTAACTTCATTATCATGCCCCTCATCCATCTGCTCATCGGGATTCTCCTCATCCATATTCTCAATGATAACTTATACTTCACCTAAGTAAGGTGCAACATCGGGATCAGCAGGTATAAAGAAGTCCGCCATTTCAGGGCCATAGGGGAGTTCCCTGCCCTCCAACCGAGGAATTCTCAAGTAATTCAACCCTTGTGGCCCATAGTACCAGAAATAGCTACCCGCCGTGGTGGAACGCGAAAGTAGCCCTATTTTCACCAATGTAGCCACATTAAAGGTTAGGTAGGTGGAATCCAATGGTGCAAGATTCCAAGGCGGAGAAATTCCCAAATATTCAGCTAATAAAGTAACCATGCCACCCATGCTAATATGACCACTAGAATTGCTTCGCACTTTTAAACAACTGTCGACAAATATATCAACCCAATCAGGAATGCCGACACCCAAAGGAGTCATGGCCCATAGATACGACATAGTTACCTTCGGGACCTTAGTTGCCTCCCCTTGACACAGAATAGTAGAGGAGAGGGATCTATGGGCTAACCTAAGGCAAGGGTGTGTGATTTTAAGGCTATGATCACCATGAGGATCCACCGTGTATCCCGTTATTAATCTCCAAAAGTTCCGAGATCAAAATACACAATGGGGATCCCAAATATTACCTACAGGGGGGTCATTCCAACCAACTACATTCCGAATATCCTCATATGGCATCACATAGTTCTTATTATTGAGATTGAAAGAAATTTCTTTACGACCCTTAATCAATGTAGATAGGAATTCATAAGTGTACCGTACGTAGGTAGGTGTGCTCTTCATCAAGAATTCCTCAATTCCTACTTTACGGAACAATTGCCTCATCACATCCTCCAAACCAAGTACTCACAAAGCTTCCAAATCAAAGAATTTCGTGCATTGCACCATTCGTTTCGGTTGTTGGAGTTGAATCCATATAGCGTTTTCATTGTTTGAGAGATGAATACCCATAAAATCCTTTGAGGGGGGTGAAGAGGAAGGCTCACCTTCCCTTGAAGTACTACCCGGGTTTCTAGCCCGTTGCACCCTTGAGGTTGATGAAGTATGCCTCCATTTGTTTCCTCTATCCATTGTTTTGGAATGAGATGCTTTAAATACTCCTTCTCTTCCAAAAGACACAAGCTACTCACCAAACCTTCACACCACTTGAATGCTTCACCTTAGAATGTCAAGTTGAACATGAAGTAAAATGGGGTATAAATATGTGAGATATGATGAAAAAGGGATTTGGAGTGTGGAGGGGGTGTAATTTGTTAGTGAAAAAAAAATTGGAATGTAAGTAGAGGGAATTGGGATGGGGTTAGGGTTTGAGAGAGAGTGAGTGTGGAGTGTAGGAGGGAAAGAGGGAAGGTGGGGTTTTAAAGAGAATTTTTTTTTCTGTCAGGGGGTTTTGTTGGGTGAGCCGCTAGTAGCGGCTTGGGACCCACTGCTAGTGGCGAAGGCAGGGATGTGGTATTGCTGGGCGCTGGAAGCCCCGTCGGTAGCGGCTGTAGAGCAGCTACCAGCGGCTGCGGCAGTGACTCTGTTCTCCATCTTCTATTTGTCTCATGTTTCCTCCTTTTTTTTATATATATGTAGGATTGAATCCGAGGTATCCACCTACAAAATCACATCATAAGCAATACACAAGTTAAACAAAACCAAGAAGACTAAAATGAAAGGTAATAAAAAGAAATTCTCGGGTTGCCTCCCGATTAGCGCCTTTGTTTTATGTCATTGGCTTGACATAATGCATGTAACTTCGTTACTCAATTGATGGCACGTAGAGATTGATGCTCTCTACAATCTTGACTTTGAACCCGTCGAAGTATGGTTTGAGATGTTGTCCATTCACCTTAAATACGTTATTTGTCTCAAAACTTTGAATTTCAACCGCTCCATGTGGATATACCTTGATAACCTGAAATGGGCCCTCCCAATGGGAACGAAGTTTACCAGGAAATAGTCTAAGTCGGGATTGGTAAAGAAGGACTTTATCGCTGATCTTAAACTCCTTTCTAGTAATCATTTTATCGTGCCATAACTTAGTTTTTTCCTTGTAGATATCAGCGTTTTCGTAAGACTCAAGGAGAATCTCCTCTAGCTCTTGAAGTTGCAGTTTCTGATAATCTCCGGCTTCATCCATGGTCATATTAAATGATTTAACCACCCAATATGCTTTATGCTCGAGTTCAACTGGAAGATGACAAGGTTTTCCAAACATAAGGCGATAGGGTGACATTTCGATAGGGGTCTTGTATGCGGCACGATATGCCCATAACGCATCCTCCAAACGTAAACTACAATCCTTCCCATCCGGATTTACTATTTTCTGAAGAATTGATTTCACCTCTCGATTGGATACCTCTGCTTAGCCATTGGTTTTTGGGTGATAAGTTGTGGAAACCTTATGTTAGACCGAATACTTCTTCAGCAAAGCACTCACTGTACGATTGCAAAAATGGGCTCCTTAGTCACTTATCAAGGCTCGAGGGATTCCAAATCTGGAAAATATGTGAGACTTAATGAAACCTAAAACCACTTTAGAATCGTCACTCCTAGTGGGTATTGCTTCTACCCACTTTGAAACATAATCACTAGCAAGAAGTATATAAATATAACCATGAGAGTTAGGAAACGGTCCCATGAAATTGATTCCCCAAACATCAAATATCTCACAGTATAACAATGAAGATTGTGGCATTTCACTTTTTTGAGTTTACCTATCTTTGACAGTTATCACAAGATTTGCAAAATCCATAGGAATCTCAAAACAAACTAGGCCAATAAAAACCACAATCGAGCACCTTCCGTGCTGTTCGTTTGGAACTAAAATGGCCTCCACAAGAGTGAGAATGACAGAATGTAAGAATAATTATTACCTCATTCTCGGGGATGTATCGGCAAATGATTTGATCAGAACAGAATTTCCAAAAGTACGGATCATCCCATGCATAATATTTCACATCATTGCGAAGCTTATCCTTTTGAGATTTCGAAAACCTTAGAGGAAATTTGTTAGAGACAAGAAATTTTACTATATTAGCATACCATGGACGTAATTCCTTAACAGAGAATAGTGATTCATTAGGAAATTCACCATGGATTTGATCTTGAGTTGGCGGTCGATCAACAATATGGGTTAAATGACTCAAATGATCAACAACTAGATTCTCTTCGCCTATCTTGTCCTTGATTTCCAATTCAAATTTACTCAAGAGTAGAATCCATCTAATCAATATTGGCTTGGCTTCTTTCTTCGACATCAAGTGACGAAGAGCTGCATGGTCAGTATAAACAATTACTTTGGTACCAAGCAAATAGGATCTAAATTTCTCTAAATAAAAAACTATAGACAACATCTCCTTCTCTGTCGTAGTGTAGTTGTGTTGGGTTGCATTGAGTGACATTGAGGCATAATAGATCACATGTGAGGCCTTCCCTACTTTTTGGCCTAGAACAGCTCCCACTGCATAATCGCTTGCATCACACATTATCTCAAATGGTAAAGACCAATTCATCAAAAGCTTTCCTATAATCATCATCAAACTCGAATTTTTTCTCTTTTTGTAGTAATTTGCACAATACAGCTGCAAGCTTTGAGAATCCTTCAATAAACCTACGATAAAACCCTGCATGACCTAGAAACGAATGCACTTCACGCACATTAGTAGGATAAGAAAGAGATTGAATGGTATCAATCTTTGCTTTATCAACCTCAATACCTTTAGAGGAGACCACGTGACCTAAAACAATACCTTGTTCGACCATGAAATGACATTTTTCAGAATTAAGAACAAGGTTAGACTCAATGCAATGTTTAAGGACTAATGATAACCGATGCAAATAACTAACAAATGAATCTCCATAAACATTAAAATCATTCATAAATAACTCCATGAAGTGTTCAACAAACTCTAAAAATATGCTCATCATACATCTTCGAAAGGTTGCAGGGGCATTACACATTCCAAAGGGCATACGTCGGTAAGAAAATGTGCCAAAGGGACATGTAAATGTAGTTTTCTCCTGATCTTCTAGTGCAATAGGTACTTGAAAGTACCCGGAATATCCATCAAGGAAACAAAAAAAGCTTTACCTGCAAGTCTTTCAATCATCTGATCAATAAAGGGCAAGGGGAAGTGGTCCTTCCTCGTTACTGCATTCAACCTATGGTAATCAATGCAAACTCGCCACCCATTTTGTACTCTAGTAGGAACCATTTCACCATGCTGGTTCTCCACCACAGTCACTCCAGTTTTCTTTGGCACTACCTGCATGGGGCTCACCCATTTGCTATTTGAGATGGGGTATATCATTCCCACTTGCAGCAACTTAATGATCTCCTTCTTTACCACTTCCATCATCAGAGGATTCAAACGACGTTGAGGTTGTCTCACAGGTTTGGCATCATCTTCTAACAAAATACAATGCATGCATGTGGATGGGCTTATACCTTTAATGTCTGCAATAGTCCATCCGATAGCCAATTTATACTCTTTAAGTACTTGCCCTTGGAAACCTAGAGCATTCGCTTGTTCATTTTGTTCCTCTAGGAATGTAGGACATGAATCTGTGAAATGTTCCATGGAAGTGCATACACCGCAAGCCTTTACTTGCTGTTGATTCTTCGAACTCACCATGAACTCGCGCATCATAGAGGTCAAACCAGCTACTTTACTTTCCAATTCAGAGGTATTGAAGTCAGCTGCACTCACTCGGCGCGTAGAAGTTCTTTGACTAAACTGCCATGAATTCTCAGCTAGTTCTGCGATTAATTTGGTTGCATCCCCTAGAGTTTTGTTCACTAGACCTCCTCCACTGGCTGCATTTACCATTCTTAAGTCATCATCAGTTAGGCCTCCATAGAAATATAAAATGAGGTCTTGATCCGAGTATCCATGATAGGGACAACTAGCACAAAGTCTCTTAAATCTTTCCCAATACTCATATAAGGATTCGTCTTCCTTTTGATCCACATTACTAATAGCTTTCTTGTGACTTGCAGATATAGTGGCTGGGTAGTATTTCTCAAGAAAACACCTTTTTATATCTGCCCATGTTGTTATACTACCAGGAGGAAGATAATAAAACAAATCCTTAGCTGTATCTTTGAGAGAAAAAGGAAAAGCTCTTAGTTGTATCTGATCATCAGCCATTCCACTTGTCTTCATACTCGTACATACCACATGAAATTCAGCCAAGTGCTTATTCGGATCTTCACCTTTCATAGCATGAAATGCCGGTAATAGATAGATTAAACCAGATTTAATCTCGACATTTGCACCTTCTCCCAACTCCGGATATGCAATGCATAATGGTTGTTGGTTCAAATTAGGAGCAGTGAGTTCTCTTAATGTTCGGTGTTCTGCCATCTCCTCCTCTTCTTGATTGTCAAAAGTTGATGGCGATTCACTAGACTTTGCTCCTGCCTTCTTTCGCAACCTGGAAATAACTCTTTCAATTTCCGGATTTAACTGCACAACTTCTTTGTTAGCAGAACGAGTACTTATCATACCCAAGAAGAGCAAAACAAAGAAAATGATCAAACACAATACTAAAATGAATTCTATAAGATTAAACAATTAAAAAGCAATGCCCTTCCCCGGCAACGGCGCCAAAATTTGGTGTGCCTTGTCGTAGGCTACCAAACAAAATCAAAACTTATCTAACTTCAAATGAATGTAGCTAGGAAAGTCAAGTTCATATCCACGGAGAAGAGATACTTAATAACTGAAAATCTATGTAAAATTATCTTAGCAAAACAATAAACTAAATAAAGATGGGGGTTTGCAAAAATAAGATAGATTTCATAACCTAATTATAACCAAAACTAGTTAAATGACAAATCAGCGAAAAGAGCAATCTTGGTTAGTTGAAATCCACTTATGAACTACAAGTTAATCATAGAAGTCTCAATTAACACCATTGAACATGTTGTAGAATTCCAAAATTCTATATTCTCATGAATTAGCTAGAAATAACAAAGCATTCCTTTCTAACCCTTTCTAGTGAATAACTCAAGATAAGCACTCTAAATCATTCATAAGAAGCAATCAAGCAAAGACATCAACAAGGATTGATGAAATTAACACAAGCGGTCTAATTTCCTCAATAATACTATTCTCCCTTTAAGTTATCAATCATAAAGCATACATTAATAACCTAAAGTCACTACCTTGGTAAGATTAAATAGATGAAAGTGAATCCAAATAACCAAACCTAGTATTTGATTCAAGCAAATCATGAAATAACACAAGAGAATAGTAAACATTCAATATATATTAATAGACGAGAAATCTCATAACTTACAGTCAAAAGCTTCAATCTTTAACCAAGAATATGTAGATTAAGCTTCCATAGAGTTATTCTCCACCAAAGAGAAAAGAAGAAATTCAAACCTAAGCTTTTTTGTTTAATCTGAAAAGTACCCTGAAACCCTAGATTACAATCATTATTTATAGGTACCTCCCCTAACTAACCTAAACTACAGATACCTAACCTAAGACGGCCCAAAACAAGAGTTTACTTAATGAAAATGTCGCTAGAAAACAATGAAGTTGCGAAATTCTGGAAGACCCGCTGCCAGCTGCTATTTAGCCGCTCACAACGGCTAAGGCAGCATCCTCCTTCTCTTGCTTGTTGTAAGTGCCGCTGCTAGCTGCCCCTTTGTCTCTGGTAGCGGCTCTGGCAACTTCTGTTGATATTCATCATCTTAAATCTTTCTCGCTCAAAGGTAGATCATTCTTGCTCAAATGTAGATCATTCTTCATCATTCCTCCAAGTTCAACATGTCGTTTCAACTCCATAATTTCCCTTAGTTGCACACAAGTGAGTTGAAATGGCTAAGACTTATAAAAACTAATAAAACTCCATGAAGAACATCAAAAACCATCCTAAAACACCTCTATCAATACATTAAATGAGGACTTATCACAAACTCTCTACCATGATCGCTTCTCACAACAACTATGGTTAGGTTTTTTAAGGTTTGTAATTCTTTGTAAATTTTTGAAAACTCTAGTAAAGCCTCTGATTTTTCACGCAAAAATGAAATCCAAGTAAAATGGGAAAAATCATCAACAACAACAAGGATGTATTGTTTACCTTTAGGTGATTTAACACGCATAGGACCACATAAATCTATGTGTAGAAGCTCTATTGGGCGAGAGGTACTTACAACCTTTTTGGCTTTGAAGGATCCTTTTGTTTGTTTACCTCTTGCACATGCTTTGCAAAGCTCTTTTTCTTTGAAATCTAACTTTGGTAATCCACATACTAAGTCCTTTAAGAAAAGCTTCTTCTATAGCGGTTGAAGATGCTAGTTCTCCATCTTCTTCATTAAGAGGCATCTCATGTGTGATCAATTTTTCAAGAAGATCATCCAAAGGCAGGGTTCTCAAATTTTAAGCTTCTTCTATCGCGGTTACCTTCGGACCCCACTTTGATTTTGGAAGACACCATGTAATCTTTCTCACCTTTTCTTCATTTGTGAATACCTTACCAAGAGAATCCAGATTGTTCACTATTTGGGTAAATCTTGTGAACATCTCTTTCATGGTTTCATTAGGCGTCATTTTGAACAACTCATATTATCGAAGGAAGATGCTTATCTTGCTTTCTTTGACTTGACTCGTCCCTTCATATGTGACCACCAATTTATCCCATATCTCTTTAGCACTTTTTCATGCAAAAACTCTATTGAATTCATTTACATCTAAACCACAGTAGAGAAGGTTCATGGCTTGATAGTTTTTAACAACACTTTCCAAATCAGATTGAGTGAAATCATCATCTTCTTTAGGAACCATTGTGCCGCTTTCATGAGTCTTCATTGGCACCCTAGGTCCTTTCTTGATAATATCCCAGAGTTCCAAATCTTGATCAATCACAAACATTTGCATTAATGAAAGCCAATGGGCAAAATTATTACCAGAAAATAGAGGAGGGCGATTGGTAGACCTTCCTTGAGCAAAACACCATCACCTATCGAATTCATTTTTCCTCACAGATGATTAAATATTTTCATTATGAGTCTAGCTCTGATACCAATTGAAGAATCAATAAGGAGATGGAATAGGATTAATTATACTCTACAGGGGGGGTGAATAGAGTATAACCGATTTTCGCGTTCAGGATCTCAAGGTCTTAAACTGACTTTAAAAGGAGGAATATAAGCGTTAAGGCTTATCTTTGAATCTGGATGTCAAAGCCTTGAAATTGGTTTCAAAGGCTTTTGCTCAGGCTTTGACTGTTCGCTGTTTTGATTAATGAGTGAAGCAAACAGAAAACGTAAACAATAAAGACAGAAATAAGATGAGACAAAACATGGAGATTTGATACGAAGTTTGGCAACTAATTTGCCTATGTCTCCGCATAGGGTTGTCTAACCCTTAGGATTTAACTCGCTCTTTTATTACTTCCCTTAGAGACCTAAAGCACCCTAAAAGATCTTAATCCTCATCTTCTACTCCATAGCACCCCAGCTATACTTTATCATCTCAGATCCTAGTAATAAAAAGCTCTCTCTCTTTTTCTATAGGTTTGAGTATTATACGTATACTCTTAGTATAACACTCTCTCAAAATATTCTTTTAAACACTCAAGAGATTATACTTTGATTTTCTCTTAATCTAAATACAAGATAAAGTTTATGAAACTAGAGAGAAAATAATGAAGCTTTGTTGATGTAACTTGTGACTGAAATTTACGATTAAAGCTTCTGTTCTTGTCTCACTTTTTGTCTCGTTGTGTCTCACGCTGTTCTTCAACTTCAAGGCTTGGGAATATATATTGAACTTGATTTTAAGCCGTTGAAAGGAGGCTCAAAATAGGCTGCTGAAAATCTGATTTCCCTTTAATACTTTTAGCAAGATTTCCACCAATATGGCTGTAGAGATATGTTCATTTTGGCTGTTGAAGATTGATATCATTTGAATATTTTACAGCAAGAATCTTTTCACTTTATTTGCTACACTTTGAAGCTTCAACATATTTCTTTTTCCATAACCACAATGCTTGAATTTTGGTAACTACCAAAATTAACTTGAAGAATCTTCAACGTATATGAGCATTATTTATTTGCTGAAATTAAGAGATATCTTTGACAATAAAAACATGTATAAAAAAGTTAGGTTAGAGAATAAAATAAGTGAAATAAGGAAAGGATAAAACACAAGATTTAGGCAATTAAAATATTCTTATCCTTTGACAAAGTGTTTGAACTTTGCTGACTGCTTTGAGACGTGGCTCAAGCTTTTGAAGATGTGGCTCAAACTTTGAGGACGTGGCTCAAGAGTTATTCTCGTCCTTTGATAGAATGCATAAAGCTTTGCATTATAGCTTCCATTGCTCACATTGTTAACTCTATGTATTTTTGGTTTCCATGATGTTTTCAACTTTATTTGACTTTGCATTTTGGCTTCCATCATTAGACATAAAAACGTTAGTAATTAAGGGTTGAGTCTTCATTATAAATAAGCTATGCTTAAACATTCCGTTCCTCACCGCCAGATTCCTTCGTATGCTAAGTTTTTGAGGGAGATATTTTTAAGAAAGAAGAAGGTTGTGAATGATATGATAGTTCTTCTTATAGAGGAATGCAGTGCAGTCCTTCAAAATACCCTTCTTCCTAAGAGAGGTAATTCGGGAAACAACTCCATTCCTATCACACTAGGTAATATAAAGATAAAAAATGCATTATGTTTTCTAGGTAACTTAAGGCTTTATCCCTCTCCAAGAAACTCTAGATGGGTGAACTAAAACCCATTTTTATATCTCTTTAGATAGCTAACAAGACTGTGAAGTCTCCGATGGGCACATTAAAAGATGGAAGATGCGCGGGTTTCCCTTATTATGGGGAGATTATTCTTGGCTACAACATGTGCCATTATAGATATGAAGAATGGTAAGATCACCATCAAGGTTAGGGTTGAGATGGTGGAGTATGCTATAGCTGGTCAGGTAGATGAACCACTAATAAGCATAGCGGTCTATAGGGTGGATCTATGTAAAGATCCCCTGTTAATTGAAAAACAAGAGCTAAGAGTGGATCTCTTGAGGAGTGTGAAGGAGAAGCTAAAGAAACTCAATGAATTGGGATCACTTGGTGATCTAAAATCCTTGTTTTCTCCACCTCGGGTACATTTTGGCTTAGTGCAGAAGAAGAAGTCGCTCCACCCTAGAATGTTAAAAAAAGGTCAACGTCGAAAAAATTACTATACGGGGGACTCTATCCATTAAAAGGCTAAGTTTAGCCTTTATAATCCATCATCAACTAGTTGAAAGTCATGGGGGTCAAGCTTAAGACCCGAAAAAAAAGCGTTAAATGGGAGGAAATCCATTTTTCTTATTTTTTCCATTTGATTTTTTTGAATTCATTTTGTTTTTCTTAGCTTTTTTGTGTGATTAATGACTTTTTGCTTTTGTCTTGTTTTCATTTTACATATTTTTGGTTATGTCAATCATTAGGAGGGCAACATTGAGTGAATTTTGTATATTAGAACGCATTTGGGGTCCTTAGCTTGAATCCTTTTCAGATCTTTCACTTTTATAATCTAGCATAAACTAACATTTTTCTTGAAACTAATGGCCCTCGATTGTGCAAAGCACTCGATCGAGTCCCTTCCAGGAACTTGAGTTTGGTTAGTTTTCCAGAATAGCAAAAATCAACATTTCGGCAACAAACTCGATTGAGTGTAAAGGACACTAGATCGAGTCTTCGTCACCTAGCCGATTAAAATCTTGGGCCACCCCCGATTTTCTTCATTTTTACCTTCTTATTCTCTTGTTTTCACACTCCCCTCTCCTCACCCATTCAATTTTTTTACTCAATCTTCAACCCTACTCCAATAAACACCCATAATTCATTAAATCTTACACTCCTCTTCCAACTAAAATCAAAACTTTACTCAAATTCATCCTGTAATCTTTAAAAAATTCATTAACCCTATCTTTTTCAATCAAAATAGGGGTTTCTTATTTGGGGTTTTGTCTTGTAAATTAGTTGGATTTGAGATGTTTTTGCACGTTTTTGGAGGGTGTATACTAGAGTTTTTAGTGCAAAATCTTCATACAAACACTTGGAATACTCTAACTGTCTCTCTTTCCCTTATTTTCCCATATTCTTGCATTTTTTTGAATTTTATAATATTCTTGCTTTAATTTGTGTAGCATTGGTTAGATTATTGCATTTGTCTTGATTAGGGGTTATTAGAATTGTTTGTAGTATTAATATGTGTTTGTTGGTAGTGTGAGTATACCCTTAGGTTTCTCAATTTCAAGCCCTTGACCCCCCATATCTTGTTGTTTCCTTAAGCCCTTCACTTAAAAATGCCTCCACATAGGAATAACTCTAGGAGCTTAACCTCCCAAAGACATAGGAGCCCTTCTCCCCAATCAGTACAAGTGACAACCATAGAAACCTATGGGATATACTTTGGCCATAATAAAGACAATATTAGGAATTTCCTCAAGAATAGTTAGAGAAACCTTATCCCTACCCGTTTCTACAATCTTAGGCCGCGAGGGCCTTT
This sequence comes from Dysphania ambrosioides, assembly GCA_026401315.1. Lineage (NCBI taxonomy): Eukaryota > Viridiplantae > Streptophyta > Magnoliopsida > Caryophyllales > Amaranthaceae > Dysphania > Dysphania ambrosioides. The sequence continues at coordinate 12,292,308 of CM048665.1, read as the reverse complement.
GAGGTGGATGGGACAGTGTATGATTTATTTTGAAGGTTCGAGTGGGAGTCCCTTCTTGATCTACACGCACTCAAATATAGGAATCTAACCTTACAAACCTTCTCCACTATCAATATAAATCACAATGCCGCTGATAATACACTGACTAAGATCTTCTTTAATTATTTCGGCACTAGAATGTTGTTCACCCTTGAGGATAACCATGAGTTTTTAGGCTTGTTGTTCAATGAGTTAATAACTCCTCATTACACTAGGGTAGAGGACTATTAGGATAGTTTCTTTTGGAGAGACATCACTGGTATCACTAACTATGATCCTAGTATGTCTAAACTCACTAAGATTGTACACCTGGTGGTGAGGGTAGCCTATAGGGTCCTACCTTAGACCCTCTTCTCTAAATATGTTGGGGGTGGTGTTTGCTTAGCCCGTGAGCTTTATTTTCTATATCACATGATTTCCAATGAGTTGAGGCCGATTCCTGGGGCTGATAGGTCTTTTGAGCCTAGGATTTTATATCCTGCATCATGTTTGATGGAGTACCTAGCCTAAGTAGCCGATTGTTCTATAGAGATAGCGGTAGGGGGTCTTTTAACCTTACTTGCGCTTTCTCGTGACATAGATCTTTTAGGTTCCATACCTATGAGTGTTGTGTCTTATGTGCATCATCTAGCATAGTATGTAGTCTATGCGGTAGATTAGACATCGTAGAGTTCAAAACCAAGGGTACGAATGGCTGGTGGGACGGCCTTACCTGAACATTTTGGCCACCTGTGCTTTTCTTATTAATTAGTTTATTTTTCCATAAATTAATTTTCTTTTTCATTTACTCTTAGGATGACACCTGTTTTGCCTATATTTCCCTTTTCTTGATGCAAATTACTAAACAGACTTGGAACCTTTTTGCTATGTCTATTTTTGTAGAAGTGATACACAGCAGCTTAGCGCCTCTTGGAATGAATTGAATACACTTGTATAGAGTATTTTATTGATCCTTGACTCTTACACTAATTGGAAAATAACGATATGAGAGAATAGTAAATGAAGAAAGAAAAGAAAAAAAAAAGAGTAAGAATAAAATAGTTTGTAGGTAAAATTTCATGAAAGGATCTTGCATATCCTTTATGAGCATGAGAAGTAGTTACATTTGATATGAGTCAAGGGAAGTAAGGGTTCAGAGTAGTGAGAAGAAGAAGCCGAATTTAAAAGATTAGGCGGTTATTAGGATGATTTTAACCTATACATTATATTGTAGTAGATTTGTAGTTAGGTCTTTGAACACCATTTTCCTAAATAACACCGCCCTACATATCTAACCAAGCCTACTTGATCTAGAGAGTCATGACCTAATTGAATTAGCATTATACTAAGTAGTGGAGATAGACCAAAAGTAAGATTAAAGAGGACAATCATACAAAGTTGATGTGTTACTAGGTTGAGAGAAATACTAACTCGATAAACACATGAGCAACTTATTTCCCTATGTACACCTAAAATGAGAAGTTTATAATATATGAGCGAGACTAGCTTAGGGGAGTATATAGTCGTTATTCTTGATAATCGAATTGTTCATTGATTTTATATAACTCTTGTATAGGATAAATTGTGTTGCAGTATATTTTCATCTAGAGTTTTATAAAATCGAGGCATGTGTATTTCCTAAGTGGATGTTATCTTACCGCTCCCCTTTTTCCTCTTGAACGCTTGGGGACAAGCATTCGTTTAGATAGGGGAAATTTGATAAATCTCAATTATATATATGAATTAAGGGTATATTAGGACCATTTGCATGTAGTTTAGATATATTTTACCTTAGTATTAGTTAAATTCTACTTATTTTCTCTCATGTGATGCTTTCATGGATTTATAGTGTTTGCTGTCTTTTTTAGGATTTCTAATATTCCAAGGAATTAGACGGATTTAGGATCGCATGAGACCAGTTAATGATCTCATGGGATGAGTTCAAGAGGTAAATGGTTAGTCGATATCCATTCACAAATGAAGCAAAAAATTGAAGTAGAAGGTCCACTATTTTGAAACAAGGAAACTCGGTCAAGTAAAGAAGAAGACTTGACCAAGTGTAAGTATAGAAACAGGTAGAGCGTAGTTTCCAAGCAAAAAAGTGAAGAACAAGTGGACATTCAATGGAGCAATCAAAGCACTCTATGGAGTCCATACTAAAATTGCTAGATTTGATCATCGCTAAATTTTGCCCCGATAAGGAGACACTCGATCGAGTGTGCAAATTGATCGAGTCCATTTTACTGTCGCACATTAATAATAGGTGACTCAAAAGTGGGGATTTTTAAGAGTGTTTATGTAATAGTACGTGTTTATCGCAACAAATAATTTGGCTTTTCCATCATTCACATGTTCAGTTTTATTTAATGAATATTAGACAAATAATCATATGAGATCCTATTAATTAATTCATCACATTATTTAGTTAATTTACATTAAAAATGTATAACCTAACTTTCGTTGAAAAATAATGCAATGAAATAAAGCCAAAAGTATATTATATTTGTTGATATGATCAATTATGTTTACTTTACTCCTAATTTCTGGTGTTTGTAGGTCCTAATGTCATTAGTATACAAACGATGTAATACAAAATATTAAAAGTAGGTAAATGTTTTCATATCGCATTTGAATTTTTCATGTTATGTGTAACAGTTCAAACGACTAATATATCAAACACAGAGACAAATAATTCGCATGATTTGGTTGATATATGCTAGCTTGATTTTTTTATTACAGCTCAAGGTAATGCCCAAGAAACGACTAGATATCAATTCCGTCATTAGTCTCCACTGCCCCTACCCAAAATTGACCCTATTCGAATTATTGACATGAATCTACTCGATATTAACAAATAACCAACTTCAAGTGACATCATATGATCTGAATCCGAACCTACATCCAATCAAGTATAGGCCAATAACTAATTTAAACCCACTTGACACTGATGCAAACTTAAAATGACACTCAACCATATAACCTGCTATGGACCCCACCTATAGTAACCTGTGACCCATTTTATTTCAATGCATTGTTGACCCTACCCATTATTTGTTGGTCCTAGTCATCATAACCTATAACCTAATTATATCCTTTCCGATTGTTTATCTAGTCATTGACTAGACTAAACACTTACTTGAAATCAGAAGTCTACTTAACGTAATTTTTAAACAATTAAAATTTAATTAAAACATGTATAACAAATTCTAATTAGATTTAAGGCTTAGTTTACAATACTAAAAATATGAAGAATTGAACCCAATATGAGTAGTTTAGTAGAATTGTACTAATATGATATGTTTCAATTTTTACATATTAGCACGTTGATAGCCATTCGACCTAAATCCAAAATCGAACCAGATTCGAGTAAGATGACATGTACATGAAAATGTAACTTATTTGGATTCACTTGAACTGAATTAAATCCGAGCTAAACACAAACTTGACTAGTAAAGATTTAACTTGACTTGACATAACATAACCCTACGCATTGACCTAAAACCCAACGTGACCTAAATTCGACTCAACCACTGGAATTGACAGCGTTAGCCTCCCTGAAATGTAACAGATATCTGTATCTATAAACATCCCATGTCTTCATCATTTCAGCATTTTCACTCAATATCTGACTTGGGATCTTTTTATTTATTTTTAATAATTTATTGAATCACTTTCAGGCCTCATACTATTTCAATATAAACCTCTTTTCTCTCTATATTTCTCTCTAAAAGTAATTCTACCCATGTTTATATTTCTAATTTTAGTTTTGTTTAATTTTGGTTCCTATAGTAAGTGGGTAAAACAAAAAAATTAGTAAGTGGGTGAAAAAAAGAAGTATTAATTAGAATTTTTGATCATTTCAGGATCTTGATATTCTTTTTTTCACTGTTTTTGACCTCATTACACTTTAGCAATATTTAACTATAATAGTTTAAAAAGTTAGGTCAAAAGTTACCACATTACCTTAATTATTGGAATTAATTATATAAATAGTATTTATGCTATTTATGCTTGATTAATGTTTGTATGGTTATGATAATGTAGTGCATGACAATGATAGATTTAAAGTGAGAGTGTGATAAATGCCATGAAACACCAAAAATCAGGTTCAAATTAGATTCCATCTAGTGAAGATTATATTACTCATTTTGCTAGACTTTTAGTCGTAATGATTATATTGGTCTTTTCGAAGAGAAGGAAAAAAAGAGCTTTTAAAAAGCCATAATGCGTAGTGGGACTTTTTTGGTTTGAGGGTCTTTTTCGGCATGTTTGTAGGCAAGCCTTTTGCTCAATGATTTGCATGTGAGCAATAAATAAGCCCTCATCTAGATACAAAAATAATGATAAATTAAATTGAGAAAAATATATTATAATATTGATTGTTTAATTATTTTATTATTAAAAATTATTATTGAGTAATACTCCTTCCATTTTTTTTATTCTTCTCATTTTTTCCACCCGAAAATTTAAAAATGTTGTTCTTATTTGAAATCCTTCTATTTTAATTTAATATTTGGACTGGGTGAAAAAGCTTTGATGAAGATCATTATCCATGTGATATGTAGTATATTGATTGATTTTTTAATTGTTTAATGCATGTCATGTATTTTAGAAATTCCATAATTTATTTAATGATCAGTTCTCTTGCATTATTTTATAATAGACTCTATTTTTATTTTTTGATTAATTTAAATTATTTTATATAATTTTAATGATATTAAAAAAAAAGAACGGAGGAAATAGTCATAAAAATACGAGGATTGCGGCTATTCAGTAATCAGGTATATTGATGAAAATCTTGTTGACATTTTTCCATTTGTGTTCTTTTTGGGTTCATTAATATACTCAGTGATAAAAATGGTATTTTTGATTTATTTTTTTTACATAAAACAAAATTAGTAAATTATTTTAATTTTTTAATGTCTTTAGTGGTTAAAGTTTAGTTCACAATATATTGGGCTTAAACGGAAGAAAAAAAAAGTTAAGGTCCCTATCTCGGATTTTATCTTTAATTACATAATTTAATAGAATCTATTTTTATTTTTATATTAATTTAAATTATTTTATTGAATTTTAATGATATTTAATATTTTCTTTTTTTTCTCTGATTATAAATGGGAAGAAAAAAAAAAGAATGAAGGGAGTAGTCATGAAAGTTCGAGAATTGTGACTATTCGGTAATCACGTAAATTGATGAAAATCTTATTGATTTTTTTTCATTTGTGTCGTTTTAGGGTTCATTATTATACTTAATAAAAAAATGGTATTTTTGATTTATTTTTTATTTGTGATTTTTAGTTGCTCAGCCACCGTTGATTTTCTCTGATTATTACAACATGCATGTTTAATGCATTAAGTCATTACGAGAGTGTTGAACACAGCTTTCTGGACACACCACATTTTTCATCAGGTGTTAGGTCACAAATCATTCCTAGTGATACATATGAAGAAGAGGTGGGCTATTAACGTAATTGCAATTATATTAGATCAAACTTATTTCTCTGCACAATAAAAGTCCTACAATAAATATATATCACGATTATAATTAATAAGGGTTGAGAAAAGTTCAAAACGAAAATGTTGGGTATATTGTTAAAAGTTATCGTCACTAAAATAAAAGTAGCCTATCTATAAAATTAAAGTCACTCCTCAATCAAACAAAATCATCTTTATAAGAGTTTACCATATTGTCAATATTATTTATGAGCCCCTCTTTATTATTATAGTTTTTGTGTATGTTTTAGGGGATTTGATCTTTTGACAAATTTTTGACAAGGTTGATCTTATGATCTGACTATGTTTTAATGATAAGAAAAGATCGAAACCTAGATGAAACTCTAGCTGCATTCGCCCAACAGTGGGATCTTCCCACTTGATCCCTTCCCCCCTTTAAGACACAACAATACTGAAAAAGAAGATCCTTATTCTGTAAACGATAAATGGTGTTTGTAATATCCAAAGGTACTCTTGTCTCGACCTGAAGGGAATATATCAGAACACTTGAGTCGGTTTAGAGCTTGCCCGAGAACAATTTGCATGTAACACAACATTCTAGTACTATCTTGTAAGCATGATATGTTTCATCCATGGTTGATGACGACGTAACCGCCTCCCATTGAGACCCTCCCATGCTAATCAGGGAAAAATTACTTGCATTGAGCACTTCCCGTCCCGACCGTGAAGAACCATTTCTCTTGTCCCATGTCCCATCTATTTGAAGTGTGATCACCTCTTTCTCCCTCCCATACCCAATGAGACCATATCAAATCCCGGGGGAGCCTCGCATGCATTCTCTGGTGGATGAAGAAAACGTAAGGCATTCAGACATCCTTCAATAAAATTCACCTATTGGGTAATCAAGTCTGGAACTAGCTCCATACATTGGATCACCCTAGCTCGCTAATAATTGTAAACTCTATTGTTCCTTATAGTCTATAATACCCATAGAGTAGCTATAAAACCAATCATTCACTTTTCCTAAAAACCATCCATGCTATGATAAGATGAGAGAGCCAACCTAGAAAGGATTTATCTTCATTGTAATTTGATCAGATTCCAAGTGATCCACTCTTCCAAACCCTAATAGCATAAGGAAAAAAGTGAAAAATAGGATTCACATCCTCAGGCTCCTCCCCACATCCCTCGCAACTTAATTGGCCATTTGTCGTTCCTATACTATGAAGTTCAGCCATAACTGGAATGCGTTCATAAGAGAGTTTCCACAAGAAGATTAACCATCGAGGTGGGACAGGAATATGCAAAAGGAGTCAATAGAATTTTAAGAGATGAGGTTCCCTATCTTTCCCAAAAGCCGAATTTCCTTTTCTTTGAAGAAAAGCATAACTAGATTTCAATGACAGCATACCCGACATAGGGAACAACTAATATAGGGGATCTCAAACTTGCACCATTGACATTTTCATATACAGAATATCTTTGGCTGATTTTATCTCCAAAGTGTTTAAACAACTCCATAGAATTCCAACCTCCAAACTTTGCCACCATACAATCACTAAAATTAAGTTTTCTTGCCTCATCCAAAGAAATATTTGAACGGCATGTCTGGACCTAGCCATTTAGCTATTTACCGAAACAAGCTTGAACGGAAACTCCAATCCTTATCTTCCATGTGCTTCCTTCTAATATCAAATTTTCCATTCTTTTTAAAACTCGCCAGTCCCATTGATAAACCTAACCTCTTGGTATCATATATTTTTTTCCAACATCCTAGGCTAAACTCTGCCTTACACTATACATTCAGGAGACTAGTAAATGTGAAATCCAAGCAATTGACCATACTTGCTTCATCAAGTAAGCTTTTGATTAGATCCATGGGCCTACACATTCCTGGTCCTCCAATCCCCTTTAGGAGCTGAACTATTTTGCAATTGACCCAATGAACTCATTGCCTTTGATATTTAGCCCAAAAAAAGCGAGTCAACACACAAAATTGCACTAAATATAGAAATGAGGACAGTGTTGATCAAAATAAGTCTCTGCGGCTTTGAAAGGAAAATCAAATTCCTAAATGACGATCTAGTGAGGGGACTATATTAATTTACAGAATGGAATTGTAATGTAATATCTCCTCTTCCAAAATATTTGGATTGAACTTGGTTGAAGACTGATGAGATTATGTTAATGCCCTTAGATTTGATATAACCTATTCAGAATTAAAGAGATTACCTGGCATGTCTACTCCTAAGAGACTTTAGTGAGATTTGAATACCGTGGAAAAGTCCCAAATTTTCCTGAACAATCAACGTATAAAACCTTCCTTGTCCAAAACTATCATATTAAAAAATCCAATTGCATGAGACCACCACATAGTGGTTTTCTTAGCATTAAACTGGTATTGTGGTGTTGACTCGGTACGTGTGGCGGGCTGAAATTTTTTTTTATTTTTATTCTCATTTTCTTTTATTTTTCTGTATTTTAATTCCTTCCTTCTTCCCCTTTATTTCCTTTCTCCCACTCACATACTATATTTATTAGCACAATATGCAGTCACCCTTTTACTTCTATTATACATGAAGTAATAATTGTAGTGATTGTCAATGGCATGATTTCTTTAGAGCCTTCCTAAAGATCTGAAACATAGAAAATTTAAGACCTAGATTAAGAATTACTCCATGCTTGAAATTAGTGGCTAAATTAAACACAGGGTAATTCGATCCTACTTCATCTGAACCCTTATAAAAATGAAATGGCCAACATCGAACATATCGTGTTTTGAATTTTCCCGACCCCAAACCTCATACACTCACGATTGCTCCAAGGTTTTATCGTGTGTCCATTAGAAAATGGAAGTTGGTCCCCTTGCCCAAAACTACCCTATAGCATACTACATTTTCACTGTGTTAAAGTTCTTAATAGGTTTATATCACCTTTAAGTCTTTCATATCATGTCATCTAATATAAAGTAGGCGACTTTAAAATCTTTCATGTGATCTAAGGGGTAACTTGATTTATAATAGATGATTTGTAAGGATTATGTGTCACTTATATATTAGGCAACTTGTATTTTATTTTTATGAACTTTAGGTGTTGCCTAATTCAAAACAAACCATTCAAAAAATTTACGTGTAAATATTTAAATGTAGATGTTATGTAATGATTTTGTTATGATCGAATATTTTACACAACTTTAGATGTCATTTGCTTCATAATAGGTGACTTCAAAAACTTATATGTACATTAATAATAGGTGACTCAAAAGTGGGGATTTTTAAGGGTGTTTATGTAATAATACGTGTTTGTCGTAACAAATAATTAGGCTTTTACATCATTCACATGCTCAGTTTTATTTAGTGAATATTAGACAAATAATTATGTCAGATCCTATTAATTCATCACATTTTTAGTTAATTTATATTAAAAATGTATAACCTAACTTTCGTTGAAAAATAATGCAATGAGAGAAAGCCAAAAGTATATTATATTTGTTGATATGATCAATTATGTTTACTTTACTCCTTAATTTATTGTGTTTGTAGGTCCTTATGTCATTAGTATACAAACGATGTAATATAAAATATTAAAAGTAGGTAAATGTTTCCATTTCGCATTTGAATTTTTCATGTTATGTATAACAGTTCAAACGACTAATATATCAAACACAGAGACAAATAATTCGCATGATTTGGCTGATAGATGCTAGCTTGATTCTTTGATTACAGCTCAAGGTAATGCCCAAGAAATGACTAGATATCAATTCAGTCATTAGTCTCCACTGTGCCTACCCAAAATTGACTAGATTCGAATTATTGACATGAATCTACTAGATATTAACCAATAACCAACTTCAAGTGACATCATATGATCTGAATCCGAACCTACATCTGACCAAGTATAGGCTAATAACTGATTTGAACCCACTTGACACTGATGCAAACTTAAAATGACACCCAACCATATAACCCTGCTATGGACCTGACCTATTGTAACTTGTAACCCATTTTATTTGAATGCATTGTTGACCATACCCGATATTTATTGGTCCTAGTCATCATAACATATAACCTGATTATATCCTCTCCATTGTCGTTGGTTATCTAGTCATTGACTAGACCGAACACTTACTTGAAATCAAAAGTCCACTTAACCTAATTTTTAAACAATTAAAATTTAATTAAAATATGTTTAACTAATTCTAATTAGATTTAAGGCTTAGTTTACAATACTAAAAATATGAAGAATTGAACCAAATATGAGTAGTTTAGTAGAATTGTACTAATATGATATGTTTCAATTTTTACATATTAGCACGTTGATAGCCATTCGACCTAAATCCAAAATCGAGCCAGATTCAGGTAAGATGACATGTACATGAAAATGTAACTTATTTGGATTCACTTGAACTGAATTAAATCCTAGCTAAACACAAACTTGACTAATAAAGATTTCACTAGACTTGACATAACATAACATAACCCTACGCATTGACCTAAACCCCAACATGACCAAAATTCGACTCAACCACCGGAATTGACAACATTAGCCTCCCTGAAATGTTCTCTCTAGAAGGATATGATGCCTACGTCTATTAGGCAACCAAGCCGACCAAGGCGTACATGCAATTTATGCAAATTTTATATCAGAAAAAATATTATCCTTAAGTAGTTGGTAACTAAATACTAAAGCGTTGAACATCAAACAATAATGGCCACTCAAGTCGTCCATAGAGTTCTCTCTAGTGTTTTCAAAATATATCACACCACTCAATCCGCTACCTATTAAATATTGGTCCCTAAATCCACAATCCAGTGAGATGAGCATGATGGAGACTTGCACACGGTTTTGTGTAAAGGGGACAAACAATTTTATCAGGATTATATCTATTAATTATTTTAACATGCACTTTTGTTCATGCCTTCATTATTTAGCAATCAAATTATTTAAACACAAAATCATAAAAAAAATCCACTCGATTTCAAGAACAAACGACAATGGAAGACAATTTAAAGAACTAAATTACCATGGTTCTTTTGCTATAGTAACAGATATCTGTATCAGTAAACATCCCATGTCTTCACCATTTCACCATTTTCACTCAATATCTGACTTGGGATCTTTTTATTTATTTTTAATAATTTTTTGAATAACTTTTTGGGCTCGTACTATATCAAAATAAACCTCTCCTCTCTATATTTCTCTTCCAAAAAGTAATACTCGGTACTACTAATGTTTATAGTTCTAATTTTACTTTTTTTTTTAAATTTTTGTTCCCATAGTAAATGGGTGAAACGAAAGATATAGTAGTAGGTAAAAAGAAAGAAGTATTAATTAGAATTTTTGATCTTTCGGGAACCTCGATATTCTTTTTTTCACTGTTTGTGACCTCATTACATTTCAGCAATATTTAACTATAATAGTCAAAAAAGTTAGGTCAAATGTTACGGCATTACCTTAATTATTGGAATTAATTATATAAATAGTATTTATTCTATTTATGCTCAATTAATGTTTGTATGGTTATGAAAATGTAGTGCATGACAATGATAGATTGATAGTGAGAGTGTGATAAATGCCATGAAACACCAAAAATCAGGTTCAAGTAGATTCATCTAGACTTTTAGTCTTAATGATTATATTGGTCTTTTACGAGGAGAGAAGGACAAAAAAGTTGTGCATGGGATAGCTTTTAAAATGCCATAATGCGTACTGGGACCTTTTTTGGTTTGAGGGTCTTTTTCGGCATGATTGTAGACAAGCCTTTTGCTCAATGATTTGCAAGTGGGCAATAAATAAGCCCTCATCTAGATTCAAAAAAATCATAAGTTAAATTGAGAAAAATATATTATAATATTGATTGTTTAATTTTTCTATTATTAAAACTTATTATTGAATAATACTCTTTTCGTTCTTTATTATTCTTCCCATTTTCTCCATCCTAAAATTTAAAAATATTGATCTCATTTGAAATCCTTTTATTTTAGTTTGAGATTGAGTGAAATTTTTTTGACGATGATCATTATCTATGTTATATGTAGCCTATTGGTTGATTTTTTAATTGTTTAATGCATGTCATGAACTTGAGAAATTCCACTAGTTATTTATTGATCAATCCTCTTGCATTATTTTTTAATAAAATATATTATTATTTTTATATTAATTTAAATTATTTTATAGAATATTAACGATATTTGAAAAAAATAATGGAGGGAATAGTCATGAAAATACGAGGATTGTGACTATTTGGTAATCACGTCATTTGATGAAAATCTTATTGAGTTTTTTCCATTTGTGCTCTCTTTGGGTTCATTATTATACTCAGTGAAAAAAAATGGTATTTTTGATTTATTTTTTTTACATAAACCAAAATTAGTGAATTATTTTTATTTTTGAATGTCTTTAGTGGTTAAAGTTTAGTTCACCATATATTGGGCTTAATCGGTGGAAAAAAAGTTACGATCCCTATCTCGCATTTTATGTTAATTATAGAATTTAATAGAATCTATTCTTATTTTTATATTAATTTAAATTATTTTATAGAATCTTAATGATATTTAATATTGTCTTACTTTTTTTCTCTGATTGCAAGTGGGAAGAAAAAAAAAGAATGGAGGGAGTAATCATGAAAATACAAGAATTGTGACTATTCGGTAATCACCTAAATTAATGAAGATCTTATTGATTTTTTTTTTCATTTGTTTTGTTTTAGGGTTCATTATTATACTTAGTAAAAGAAAAGGGTATTTATGATTTTTTTTACGTAAACCAAAATTGGTGAATTTTTTTTATTCTTTTAATGTCTTTAGTGGTTAAAGTTGAGTTAGTTCACCTTATTTTGGGCTTAAATGGTGGAAAAAAAAATTAAGATCCCTATCTCGCGTTTTACGTTTATCTACAGAATAACTAAGCATTTTTTTAAAATATTATTTTATTTTCTAAAGTGTTAATTTATAAAGTAGCTGGAACATTTCAATATGCTTTATAAAAAATTTTGTGTCTTGCAGCTAATAAAAATTATTCCTATAATACCGCAAGCCCTTCATTTATGAGGAACCTGATTTTTAGTTGCTCAGCCAGCGTTGATTTTGTCTGATTATTACAACATGCATGTTTAATGCATTGAGTCATTACGAGAGAGTGTTGAAGACAGTTTTCTGGACACATCACATTTTTCATCAGTTGTTAGGTCACAAATCATTCCTAGTGATACATATGAAGAAGAGGTGGGCTATTAACGTAATTGCAATTATATTAGATCAAAGTTACTTCTCTACGTAACAAAAGTCACCCTTACAGCAAAAAAATATCACGATTATAATTAATAAGGATTGAAAAATAATCAAAAAGAAAATATTGGGTATATTGTTAAAAGTTACTGTCACTAAAATAAAAGTAGCCTATCTATAAAACTAAAGTCACTCCTCAATTTTAAAAAAATAACTTTATAAGAATTTACCATATAGTCGATATTATTTATGAGCCCTTCTTTATTATTTTAGTTTTTGTGTATGTTTTAGGGGATTTGATCTTTTGATAATTATTTGACGAGGTTGATCTTTTGATCTGACTACGTTTTTAATGATAAGCTTTGAGGATATTTAATGCTCATTTAATATGGGAATTAAAAAATCTATTTTTTACATGTATTTTTTTGTAACACTATTTTAATATTTTTTTTGTCATTCTTGAAATGAACTTAACAAAAAGCAACAAATTAAATAAGAATAGAATGAAACCTAGCCGAAACTCTAGCAACATTAGCCCTACAGTGGGATCTTCCCCCTTATCCCTTCCCCCCCTTTACGACACAACAATACTAAAAAAGAAGACCCTTATCCTGTAAACGATGAATGGTGTTTGTATTATCCAAGGTACTTTTGTCTCGTCCGAAAGGAATATATCAGAACACTCGATTCCGTTAAGAGCCTGACCGAGAACAATTTGTATATAACACAACATTCTAATACTTGTAAGCGTGATTTGTTTCATCCATGGTTGATGACAATGTAACCACCTCCCATTGAGACCCTCCTCAGCTAATAAGGGAATAATTACTTGCATTGACCACTTCCCATCCCGACCCTGAAGAACCATTTCTCTTGTTCCATGTCCCATCTATTTGTAGTGTGATCACCTCTTTCTCCCCCCTTCCCATAAACAATGAGACCATATCATATCTTGGAGGAGCCTCGCATGCATTCTCTATTGGATGAAGAAAACGCAAGGCATTCAAACATCCTTCAATAAATTTCACTTGTTGGGTAATCAAGTCTGGAACTAGCTCCACACATTGGATCATCCCAGCTCGCTAATAAATCTAAAATCTATTATTCCTTGTAGTCTATAATGCCCATAGAGTAGCTACAAAACCAATCATTCGTTTTCTCGAAAACCATCCATGCTATGATAAGATGAGAGAGCCAATGAACAGGCTATCATACACCTCTCAAAAATAAACCGACAGTACTATCTAATATAGTTAGGGAAGTAGGGATCGTATCCTCAGGGAAGCGTTGCAATTCGATTAGCACTTAAAAGTCTAGATTGTATAAAGGGCCTTGGTTGAAGGTGTAGTTAACTAAGAAACTAGTGATGAAAACTTAAGTGAAGATTTAATGCAAATTTGCTAAAGTATAGGGCAATGGTTCACCATGAACAAACAAATCAATTGAGAAATGACAACTAACTAGTTTCATGAATTCAATTGAACTAGGGCTCACTAATTCTCTCGAACTTATACTCCCTCAAGACTCTTCTAGCGGCTCTCGCTCTTGCCTAGATTTGTCAAGCCTAATATTCCTTGGTCTTATTGTGGTATTTTTACCTCTCGACATCAAATTCAATAATTACCCAACATACAATTAAACATAGCCATAATCTAATTGTAAGCAATGATAAACCAAGAATAGGAATTCAATTATAAACTTGAAACCAATTAATTAGCATAAAATATTTCATTGAAGTGTTCATGGATCCCCAAAACTCTAGAAAGAGATCTACTCGCAATTTATGACTAAAACAATATCAATCATAAACATGTAATTTGTGAAATAAAGAAGCAATACTAATAACTAATGATTTAATGTCAAGTTTTGTTTGGAATCTAGATTGTCTATTTAGATTTCTTTCATTGCTTTCCTAGGTCAAAGACATTGAGAAATGCAGATTTAGATAGTGACCCGATGTTAAATGTTGTTAACTTGCATGCTATTAATTGTTGGTTCGAGTCTATTTTGTTGCTTGGATGTTTTAGAATACGATTAGGTGAGAAATTCCAATTGTAAATCCCTTCCTTGAAGATGACTGAGAGGTTGGTTTCTAGTTGAAATACCTTCCTTGTAGCATGCTTAGGTTCAATTTATAGGTCAATAGAAAGTTAGTGGACCCCATATTATCTTATCTTGAGTCCAGTTCCTAGCTTTAACTCATTCATGTTAGGAATGAGTTAGATGACTACATGAATGTATGTGGTATTAACATGTTTTTGTACTAACGCTGGATTTAGCTTTGCAAAACACAAGGTAAACCTAAACCCCCAAAAATATTAATTACATGCATCCTTGGTCACGGTTAACAATTAGGCTCATTTGTATCATCTCATGCATTAAAATAGTGTCTAAACTGCGTCATGTTTGTCCCAATTCTCATTATACCCGCGTCATACCAAACCATGCCACCCAAAATCCAAGCCTCACGCTATAAAGATGATCCAAGCCTAGTAAAAAATCTAAACTTACTTCTCAAAAATGAACTAAACACGGTAAAAGTCCGACCTTACCTCACAAAATGGGTTAAGACTCAAAATTGCCTCTCAAATTGCATCAAACATAATTAGAACCTAACCTCATCTCGCAAATGTCACAAAGATATCATCATGGGAAAATCATACCTCTCCTCTAAAGCTACCCAAGCACTTGGGGAAAATCATACCTCTCCTCTAAAATGACCCATGCCACCCAGGGAAAATCATACTTCTTCTCTGGAATAACCCATGCACCCGGGGAAATCATACATCTCCTCTAAAATGACCCATGCACCCTTACCAACGAAATGCCTCAAGCTATTGCTAAATATCTTACCACCGAAATGCCTTGAGCTATCAGTAAAAATCTTAACTTACCACAAAAATGCGTCAAGCTACCGGTAAAATTACCTTACCTCTGAAATGTCCCTTGCATCGTTAAACGTCTTACCTTACCACTGGAAGGCCTCAAGCTATCAGTAAAAATATTTCCTTACCTCTAAAATGTCCCTAACAATGTTAAAAAGTGTACCTTAGCACCGAAATGCCTCAAGCTATCGGTAAAAATCTTACCTTAGCTCTGAAATGTCCTAAGTTACAGAAAAAATCCTACCTTGCCACCGAAATGCCTCAAGCTATTGGTAAAAATATTACCTTACCTCTGAAATGTCCTTAGCAATGGTAAAAATCCTACCTTACCACCAAAATGCCTCAAGCTATCGCTAAAAATATTAACTTACCTTTGAAATGTCCTTAGCAAAGGTAAAAAGCCTACCTTACCTATGAAATGCCTCTTGACCCCGGTAAAAACCTGAATTTACCCATAAACCGTAGCACCGTTAAGATCCTGAACTTCCTATCGAAACCATATTGGGGTGAAAAACTTTAAATTTCCCTATTAATTGGTAAGACCCTAATCTTCCCACTGAAACTCTATTAAGGTAAAAACCTAAAATTGCCCCTTTAATCAGTAAGACCCTGATCTTATATATTCAAATTTTAAACTTTTTCATGATCAAAATTTAAGTGTGCAACATACTTGAATGTACATTTAGATGTTGTCATACTATTCATTTCTTGTTGGCATTCTGAAGCATACATTGATGTTTATTTTTATCGTTTGGTCAATGATGTTCTAGGACTAAATCATACAAGTTGGGTCCTGTATGAACTGTACTTTTATTTTGGTTGAAGTACATCATGTAGAATAGTCTTTTTAGTCTTAATTGTTCATTTGATTAGTAAATCTTCAACTCATATCCATGTCTATTCCATACTTTGCATATATCAATACTAGTCTTTATTGCTTTATTTCAATTTTTGAACTTTAAATTATGTACTTTTATTTCACGAATCTCATTATGTTATAATTGTGTGTGAACACATTTATCTTATTTCACTAATTCAAAGACCAATTGAAGTGTTATCATACCTAAATAAGATAAATTATAAAATTAGCCATAAGGATCCTTAATCTTGTGAACATTAACTAAGTGATGATCACTGAAATCTAGACTTATGTGCATTATCCTTAACATGCTAAACAAACTTAATCTAGAGTGTACTTCCTATGTATTTGCATGATTGTTAGAAACTAAAAAACCTTACTTGTTCCATCATAATGAAAATTACAAGTACATCATTTCTTAAATTGAAGTAGATTGCTCATTCCCAAACCTAGTCATGGTTTGTAGACCGCTCATGCGAGTCATTTTGGGATTCAAATTCGATTAGGTGTCCAAACCGCCTTTAAAGGTTTGGTGGCGACTCTTTTGACTATTTAAACCACATAACCATTCTTTATCGATGCACACCATAGTAGGGCGCTAGTGAAAGGTATCCCCTTTCCTTTCTATTCACCGAGAAGGGAAGGTTCCGTTGTGAAAAAAGGGCTCTTCCCCTAGTGGTGGTTCACTCATTGAATCACCCATCTGGAACCTAGTTGGGTTCAAGACCCTTAATATTACGCAAAAAAAGCCCCTACACTTAGACTAATCTCATAATTGTGTTAGCAATATAATTCTTTTCATTTATTCATTAACAACTTCTTATAATGCAATTGCACCCCTGATATAGGCTATATGCTTAACCAAAAGAGTTGAAAAGATCATAAGTTATAGCATTTTAAGCCTCATAAAAAACAGAAATTAAAATCCTGGAAAAATTGATTAGAAACTTCATCATCTAATGCCTTATATTAAGAAGCTAATAACCATTAAAAGGGAGCTTGAAAGAACTAGGAATCTAAGAGCAACTCGGCACCAAAAGATTGCTAGATGAAAGCTTTTTGCTGAACTTAATTTATTTGAGATTTTAAGTAGAGTAGTTCAACTCATTATTCCCTTATAACTCCCTTCTTAATCCTCTATTAACTCATCTTTTTAATATATAGGATCCAAGGAACTAATCATTCAAAATATGCACTTTATTAGTCCATATCAATATGCATTAGTAGGTGACTAAATGTGTCCCTTAGCTAATCACTAAGGTTGCAACTTAATCTCTTAAGTCCCCTTTAATAATGCCCCTTTTATGACATGAAGTTTCTTTAAATTACGCCTCCTTAAATCTAGAGTAAAGCTTGAAACTCCCTAGTAAATCCATTTTATACACCATCTAAACTTAAGCTGACCAGCCATGCCATTTACTAATGAGCTTTTATAAATCCACCATCTTAAATGAACAAGCTTATTTTAATGAACTTGCTTCCTTTACTTAACTAGTTTCATAATACTATATTATTTACACAAGAAATACATGGATTCCCCATACATAAATAAAGTAAACTTTATTAAATAAAGTCCACTTAATTTAGGGTTCAAAGGATGGAACATCCTTGGACCAAAATTAATGGTTATGCAAGCTAACACTGTACATCCCTTGAATACATGATATAAAAGCAAATAAGCTAAAACTGGTGAACACAACACTAAATTCACCTATACTTCAAGCAAAAACCATTAAAATAACACTAAATTGTGCACTCAAATATGACTTATCAAAATCCCCTATGATAAATAAATGCTTTTCCTTGCAAAATATCATTTTTAGACCGTCATATACATTCAAAATAGTAATGTACTATCATCTTTTGATCTTTGTTTTCCAGGTTTTATATGTCCACACCTTCAGCCCTTGGGTCTGTGCCTATGCTGAATCTCCCCTTTATGAACTTATACATCTTTAAAGTTAAATTCAAGACTCTGTAGGCATCTAGGGTTTATGCAATATTCTTAAAATTAACCAAAAACACTTGAAATACCCATGAATACGCTTCACAATAGTAAATGAACGAGTTTGGTCTTATGATGGTTTTTCAGAACGTGTACTTACAAAGCCAAAAGCAATTGCAATGAAAGAAAAAAAATGAATATACCGTTAATCTATATGAAAATGCAACCTAAAATTTATTTATATGATACTAGATAACTAACTAACCTCTCTCCCACATTAGATGTTTGATTGTCCTCAAGAAAACCAAGTACACAGCTATAGGGGATTTTAGGCGAGCATGTATTTTTAAGGGTCTTGAACCCAACCAGATTTTAGGTGGGTGATTTGATGACTGAATCACCACTAGAGAGTGAGATTTTTCACAACCCAACCTTCACTTATAGGTAAAGAGAAAGAAAAGGGTTTGCCTCCCATAAGTGCCCAACTATGGCACGCGTTCATGAGGATTGACTACACGACTTTAAGGGTCAAAGGAGTTGCTAACAAACCTTTGAGGGAGCTTTGGAAACCTAATTGGGTTTGAATCCCAAATTGACTTGCATGAGCAGTCTTCAAGCCAAGAGTAGGATTGGAAATGAGTAATCTATGTCAATTGGATAATTAATGTTCATGCAGTTTTCATTAAGATGGTACAAGTAAAATTTGTTAGTTCTTGAGACAATCTTGTAAAGTATAGCACACTTTAGATTTATTTAATTTAAGAAGTTAAGGATTGTGCACATAACTCTAGATTTAGATGATCACTTTATTAAAGTCCACAAGATTAAGGGTCCCTATGGCCAGGTGTCCAATTTATCTTATAAGTCATGATAGCACATTAATATGTCTTGAGTTAGTGAAATAATATAAATGTGGTCTCATGCAATTATAAAATAATAAGATTCATGTAACAAAGGTGTAGAATTTAATATGCAGAAATTGATAAAGCAATAAAGAGCAAAATTTAAGTACACAAAGTATGGATTATGCATGCAAATGAGTTAAAATCTTACTTATCAAATGAAGAATTGAGTCAAAAGAGACTAATTTCCATAATATACTTCAACTAATAAAAAGTCTAGTTCATAAAGAAATTATAATATTAAGGCCTATAACAACACTAACTAAAAGATGAAATAAACTTCATAGAATGCTTTGTGATGCTGCTAATGAGAAATGAGCATCTAGACAATGCCTAAATGTACATTCAATCATAATGCACAGTCAAATTTTTGCTCAGGAAAAGGGTCAAGATTTCCATAAGTCTTGAGACAATGAAGATATACAAATCTCTTCATCATATGAAAAAAGAAAAATAAAGGAACGTATAAAATGTGAATGCATTGCGATAAATAAAGATACAAGGGGAGGGGATCGCTTGAGTGATTAGAAGGTGACCAATCCACAAGGATAGTTCCTTAAACATAGTTCTCAAAGTCAGGATCTTAAGACTTGAACTATTGAAGGAAAGAGTTCCTCCTTTTTCCATCACATCATTGGTAAAAGAGACATAAAGTGAAGAGTTTTCGAGAGGCTCTTAAGTTAGAATCAATGGTGATGTATCTCTGGTTGATTAAGGCTCACAAAATTTGCATAAATTAAAAAAAAGAGTTAATGTAAATGGAGGTTTATATATTCTTCAATCATCACCTAAAAATATCTAATCATAGGCGTTTAAGTGGATGAACATCAATAGTAGCTATGATGTATAGTAAATAGAGTAGAAGTAGACTAAAACTAAAAGAAAAAAGATAGAATTAAAAGGGTCCTTAGTGTATACCATTTAGGTAAAGTCCTTTTCTTGAGCTTGGATTAAGTAATGATTCCTTTCTTAATAAAGGCAATGTATACCTTAATTTATCCTTAGTAGATATTGAAGGATGTTTAGGAGTATTTGGTTGGTTTGAGAGGTTATTTAGGCAAAGTAATAGTGCTTAGAATGTGGAAATTTTCAGACCATTTGCTTAAATTTTTTTGGGTATTTATAAGCAAAAAAGATCTGTATATAACTGCATGTTGCTGAGATTAAGCGTCCATAGCTAAACTCGGGCGTCAAACACTCAAATTGGGCTTGAGACGCTTTAAAAAGAATCTTTTTCTTTGCTAAAGAGGGGATTTCAAGGAGTTAGAGTGCTATTGGGGGGTGTGCTAAAGGGTCAAGCATCAATCTCATAAACTAGACATCATGTGCCAAAAGTAGGAAGAGATGGATGCCTAAATGACTTTGGTGTTGGAAGCCTAAAGGCAGGGCATTAGATGCCTAAAGGTGAAGCATTAGACACCTGAATTTTGCATTATACTCCCCTATTTATGGGTGTGTAAAGCTATCAAGCATTATTGCTCCAAGAATTTTCTCGTTTTGCTCGGATTTGGGGTTTGGCAATATAAGTCATTTGGGTTTAGTTTTTGTTTGGAGCCTTTTAGAGTTTGGTTTTAAGGGTTTTTGGAAATTTTCACACTAAATCTCAGGCCAAGCAATCTCCACCAGCAAGATTTAGTTTGTCATTGGACAAATACATGGAGTGACACGATTTCATATTCGGAAATTCCCCTACTTTCACCGAGTCATAGATAAGACAAAGGTAAAGTTACTACACTAGACCAAGAAAGACATTATAATTTCTATAATATCAAATAATTGTCCTAGCGTTGATACCTAGAAAAAAATTAGGGTAAGTTACAAGAAACTAGTTCGGAGACTTGGCTCGTCAAAGATATAAGTTGTTGAGTCCACTCTGTTGAGGAAAAGATAATAACCGTTCTTTTAGGTCGTTTAACTAAAAGAATAGTTATACAAACAATATTTGTAAACACCCTAATACTACTACAACTAGTGTAGTGGTAAGTCGGGGATCGAACCACAAGAACAAGGGGCGATAGTTTCTAGACTTGATGCAAAGGGTTTATTTGGAGATTTGATAGAACTATACTAATAATAGAAAAATAAAGCAAGAACTAAAACGATAATATGCTTTGGAAGGAAAACGGGGACAGATCAGTTCCACCCTAGGAAGGACAATCGAACTATCAATACGCTAAATTAGGAGAAATCAATCAACAATAAATCATGACACTCAAGATGACGAGAGGAAGTTTGTGACCCTATAGATCACATGAACAACCTATAATCGCCCTATGTCTCTGAAGAAGTGGCAGGACAAGATTCGCATCGAATATCAATCAATCAATCATCAACAATCTCAAACCCTAACTCTACGCATGAAGAACGAGCCAACCTAGGATTTCGCTAATCAAACCCCTAAGACAAATACTCACACATAGTAATAGAGACTAGGGCATAAACAACGACAAAGAACATGATTGAAAGGATGAACGAATTCAAAGTAAATGAACAAGAGAACGAAACTAGTAAAATGAAGACCTATAACAAAACCGACAACTACTCTATCAAAACTGTAAATGGAGCAATGATAATAGAAAGAACAATGAAATTCACGAAAACAATACTTGAAAGCATTAAACGAAATAAAACAGAAAAGAATCGATACCTTGCATAAATGAAATTACATGAACGAAAAAGAATCCGAATCCGAAATACAAAGCTTGAAAGCGAGAACAACGAAAGCTGTAAATCTAAAATAAAGCTTAAACAAAATAAAGAGAATTAAATGTGATGTTCTAGGTTGAGACACACAAAAGCTCTCAAAGTAGGCATGAGGGTTATTTACAGAGCAAGAGGGTATTTATACCCTAGGGACATAAGGGGTAAAACCATAGAAAAAACCCTCGAGCGCCGGCCTAAGAAAGAACCAAGAACTTTGGAAACAGGCTCCATTTGGCCGAATGGAGTGGGGATTCGGCCAAATGAGGTCCCATTCGGCCGAATGGTTGTCTCATTTGCCCATATCAGAAGCGTGTTGTTTTTGGGGCTTGTCCATCATTCGGTCGAAGGAGAGCACTCATTCGTCCGAATGAGACTTGATTCGGTTGAATGAGAGTTCATTTGGCTTTTCCCGAGAGCTTGAGTCATGTGCTTAAATCCCTGTCTTCCATTCGACCGAATGGATGTCAGATTCGGTCGAATCTGAACCTGAACCTTGCTGAACAGCTCCTTTGAAATGTCTAATGGTTTTTCGAGTTTTTGGAATCTTCGAGATTGACTTAGAATGCGTGCCCAAGCTATGATACGCGCATCTAAATTCTTGATAAGAGTGTCAAAGCCTCGAACACGTCTCATTTTACCTCGAAATCATCGAAAGTACCTGAAATAACCTAAAAACAGCTCGAGGACAAGATCAAGGTAAAATTGGATGTAATGAGCATAAAACCAATATAAAATCGCAAGACTCGACACTAAAATGGGGTTGTAAACGTGCTCTAAAACGAGCACATCATAAGACCTGATGCAACTTGCAGTCATTGTCTTGAATGCCAAAGAAGAAGCCATTGTGAGGGTAGCACTACTTAAAAGGTTGGCCAGCTTTGTTGAAGGGGAGTCATTATTAGGATGACGCCACTTATGTATTGGCTTGTTGTGCCAACGGGGAGCTGCTGTCAGGGTGGTGCTACGTAAAATACTTTTTGTTCCAAAAGGGAGACACTATAGGATTATGAGACTTTGATATTAGTTAGCTAGGCCAAAGAGGAGTTACTATTAGGATTGCTAGGCTTAAAGATTCGCTTGCTAAGCCAAAGGGGAGCTTATATTAAGATGGTGCAGCTTAAAGATAGGCCTATTGTGCCAATGGGGATCTATTGTTAGGGTGGCACGGCTTATAAATTAAGGATGGACTAAGAATGTTGTCCTTATGCCTATGCTATTTACTAATAAAGCTTTAGCGCTTTCGGAGGGTGTTACTTGGTTCCACTAGGGAATTTCTTTACACTAGTCAGCGTAGGCTGATTTCTTAACTTTGACAATCTAGCTCATTGTTTAATTTATTCAGCTAAAAATATAGTTTCTTTCAAAAAAATTTCTATCTTTGTCTCCTTTAGGGATAGAAGAACTCCACTTGATGATTTCTTCTCTTCGTAGCTTTTTTTATTGTGTTTTTCTCTACGACTTTGGCTAGGGAGCTTTAGATAGTCTCCTTAGATGTCTCTTATCTTGACTTCTTGGGGAAAAGGATTCTTTGAGTTACGTGGTTATAGATATGAATTTTTGTTACAGTCACTCCATTGGGGATCGAGATCTCAACCTTATTAGCATTTTTGTCCCTAACAATGATTTTTAGTGTCTTAGCTGTCTGGTCAATTTATGGCAGCTTAGTAGGGAATCAAGAGTCGGCATTTGGGTGAACATCCCATATTCAGGTCATTTTTTAGGGTCACAAGCCTTGTTGGGGATAAATGGTGACTTTTAGGGACGCTTTTCGCTTCTTGGGTTGCGTTTTGAATATTTTAACCCATACTTTAGGGTGTTGCTAATGTTAGGTCAACTAAGCCCTTTTGGTGCCAATAAGCATATGGGGTCAATTAGGCTTTTTAGATTTTGAAAAAGATTGACACTATAGAGCATCAAGGACAAAAATAGTCTTTTTCCATTGGTTTGAAGAGGACGAGTATGAGTGGTTAATCCCCGATTATGATTAGAACTATGAATTCTTGTATTGATTTATTTGTAGAAAAACTTTAAGTAGTGAGCCTCCGTTATGATTTGAAACCACAAATTCCAAATACTAATGTATTTGCAAAATGAGTTTAAGTAATAAGCCTTTTGTCTTGATCATGTTGAGGATGTCAATGTCTATGAACTTTGGTTGTTTAGACAGGACATGAAGATAAAATTATAGGGACACCTCTCATTTTGGGATGTTTTTGATGTCAGGTTTACAGAGTCATTCTTGTTCCTATGAGAATGCACGATTAGAAGGCTTTTTTAGTTTTTTAAAAATAAACACATAGAGTGTCATTTTTAAGCTTTAGGGGAAAAATAGCCATTTGCCATTGGTTTGAAGAGGAAAAATATGATTAATGAGCCCCTGGTTATGATTAGGAACCATGACTTCCCATATTGATTTATTTGTAGAACGAGTTGGAGTAGTGAGCCCTCAACATTAATCATGTTGAGGATGTCAAAGTTTATGAACTTTGGTTTTTTGGATTGGACATAAGGACTTTATTTTTGTTATTTTAAAGGTACCACCTAACTAGGATTTGGTTCTTAGGTTTTTCTAGGGACACCAGCTTGCCTTAGATTTGTTCTATGTTAAGGTTGTGCTTATCTAGTTTTGAAATTTTTAGGTTTTATTTATGCTTGTTAGGGTTAGGGGCTACTATAGTTTTGAAATTCTTGAGTTTTCTTTGTGTTTTGCATCCTTGCCAATGAGGGGCTTGAGCTACCTCCCACAAAATTCGTGCTCTGTTATTAACATCCTGTCGCTACCCCATCAAAAGTAACCTATTCACCTAAACTAATGTAGTTTGAGTAAGTAGAGTTGAAATCTCAAAAGACTATCGGAGTCTAAAGCTGTCAGCTGTTCAAATCTCTACTAGGAATGACACGAACTAAAGAGATTTCTATTCTAAACTAGGCAGTAAGTTAAACTGTACTAAGAAACTAATTATAACTATAACTCATACCAATATGAGAAAAACATCTAGGACAACAAATCCCTATTATTGTTACTTGGACATAGATTTCTATTACAATCCCTCAAATTCATCAGATAAAGCAATTCCTAGGACGAATGCACCCTATATAATACTAAGAATCACTCTTGAGTATCAATAGCTTCCTCTAAGGTAATCATACATACTATAGTGGAGTAATGCAATAGAAGGAAAGACATTAATCACGACATTCTTAAAGTCCTAATTGTCATGATGTCTACTTTTGTGGTCATCAATCACACCTTAACATATTATTCTAATTTAGATTATGAATCGACTCTAGTCATGAACTTAATCCATGCCATTTATCAACTATGCCTAACCTTTTGATAGTGTTAAATCCAATCAAAGATAAAAAGAATCATTTTTATATGTTTAGATTTGTATTTCGGGATTCATCTACACTTAACCCATATTAGGCTTCATCGTGATCCTAGATTAAGGAACTACTCATGTATATTGAATGTAAAAACAACTAAAGAAAAATAATATACATGATGAATACCAAAAACTTATAATAAAGCAATTGGAGAGAATAAAAGTACTAGAATACTAAATTAAAAACAAACCAAGTTGTTATCCACAAGCCTAAAGTGCTGCAAATTCAAAGCTTTAATGGAAAACTAGAAAAAAATACCAAATTTAGAGAAAGTTTAAGAGAATATAATGAAAACCTAAAGCAATAATCTATCTAGACTCTAATAACCATCCTTAATAACCTATAAAATTAAAAGATATATATACAAAGATTTTGGGCTTTAAAAAATACACGTAGAAAAAGGCCCAAAACTAAGGCACTTGATCTCGTGCGAGGAGCACTCGGTCGAGTGTGTCCTCTTTCTTCAAATTTTGCAATAAGTTAGAATTGGCTGAACGAGTAGGGACTCCAATGAGTACTCTACACACTCGATTGAGTGTTCCCTTCTTCACCTTTTCACCTAAAAGCCATTTTATCCCGGTTTTGATGCTCACACTCGGTCGAGTCCTCTACATACTCGACTGGTCCTCTTAATTTTTGAGTCCTATTCTGTTCCTTTATTGCATCTTTTGTTTAGGGTCTTGTAGCTTCATATTTTTCATCCAAATTAAGCCTCACAGGATCCTTCCATAGATCTTGAACTCATCACATGAAACTAAGTCTTGAGGAATCCTGGAAAACAACACAAACATTATAAAAACCCGTGAACGCATCACATTATAACAAATGAACAAAATTCGATTAGAACTGCAAATGTGAATAACTACATGCAAAAAGACCTAAAATACTATACATTTATCAGTATAATTTGGACTTATCAAATTCCCCAAGCTAAATTGATGCTTGTCCTCAAGCGTTCAAAAGGAAAGACGAGAGAAATGAGATAACGCCCTCTCAGGAAATTAAAAAATAATGTCTCAATTTTATAAAACTCTAACACAAAACAATTTTCAAAACAAATAAGCACATATAAGAGTTATATAAAGTCCCTGAAAAATTCGATAATCAAGAATGACAACTATATACTTCCCCAAGCTAGTCTCGGTCATATGTCATAGACTTCTAACTTTAGGGTGTGCATAGGACAATTAGGCACTCATGTGTTTTAGGGTTAGAATTTTTCCTCTCGACCTAGTAATCATGTTAACTCTACGAAATCGTACTCTTTTAGTTTACACTATATCTTTCTCCACAACTAGTGCCAACTAGCTAAGATCAAGACTGTCTAGATAGATAGGCTTGGTTAGATAGGGTAGGGCCATGTTATTAACGTGAATGGTGCTCAAAGCCTAAATAAAGCCCCAATACTATATGATGTATGGGTTTAAAACCACCTTATAACCTCTTAAACTCCAAAATATGGCCTATTTTCTTCACACTTGGATGAATGCTTCATCTTAACTATGCACTAGATATGAATACTTCATTGCACTATTGATGATGAACATAAACCTTGAGCCAATCTTTCCAACACTTTTGTATTCTTCATCTTATTTTCATTTTTTCTTTTTCATTTTTTCATTTTTTCTCCTTTTTTCTCTTTTCTCATGCATTCTAGTTTTTTTTTTCTTTTCTACTTCTTCTCTTGCTTTTACTTCTACTTTCTCTTTAATCTCAATATGTATTAGATTGAACTAGTAGAAAAAGGTTCAAATAGCTTATTTACTTTAGTTATACAGGCGAAGCACTTATAGGCAAAACACTTATGAAATGGTGCAATTGTTTTGGTTTAGAAACCGAAGCAAATAATAGTCAATTGCTTCGATTTTATAGCCAAAGCACTTGGAACATAAAGTGCTTAGGTTACCTAAAGAACCGAAGCAATTAACTCTTAATACCTAGCAAATTAATTCTTGATATATTAAGTGCTTTGATTTTTGCTTGGAACCGAAGCAAATAATGGTTTTAGTTTTTAAAAAATACTTTTTAAATAGTAAATTATATAATATATGAAGCTATTGATTAATTAATTAGCAAGATTAGAGCAAACAATAATTCAAACTGAAATCACTAGACTGGGAAAGTATCTCACCTATTATCCTAAATTTTATCACAAAAAGTTAACCATTATTAGTCTTAATCACATATACAAGCAAAGATGCCAAGTACAAAATGAAAGACGACTGCAATTTATTCACATGGCAACTTTTGCAAATATAAGAATAGCACACTGTGGATTATATTGACTTTCTTTGTTTGAGGTAATTCTAAGATTCCCAACAATTACATACTCCACATCAAACTCCACAATTAATTAGGCTCCGTATTGTAGGGGGTAAAATTTTTTCAACTGAAAATGATTTTCCAAGGAAAATCTTTTATGGTGGAAAACTCCTTTTCATGGAACTTTTCCGTTTTTTAGTTCCATGGAAAATGATTTTACATTTAAAAAATTTCCGTTATTTGGTTGAACAGAAAATAAATTACCACTAGTGGAAAACATGGCATCTACTATATTATATATGCTCCGGTTCTTGTAGAAACGAAGCATAAAGTTTACGGAATTACATTAAACTCACTTTATGCTTCGGGCTTTCTATAACCGAAGCATAAAACTGGTATATACTCCGGTTGCTTTTAAACCGAAGCATCAAAACCTAATATACTTGGGCTGGAAACCGCAGCATAAAAGTATCTCCCGCATAATTTTTTAGGTCGTCGCTCGCGCTCAAATACATACTCTCAAACCTCTCGCATTCACACAACAGCCACTACCCACGACTCTCAATCGCATTCCCGTAAAATAGCAGCGAATTATACCACTACTCTCATCCAACATCTCAACTTCCCCACGTGAAAGAACTCGAGGATTGCTAGGATTGCTACTATCAGATTAACCGCATTAACCAATAATCTCAGCGAAAGAACTCGAGGATTGCTAGGAATCTCTTCATGAATTGGAATAGACATCTAAAAGGTTAGTTCGATAATTCAATTACCGTATTTAAGTTGCTGAAAATTCTGTATACGTGTTGTTGCTAAAATTATGTATGCGTGTTATTGCTGAAAATTCTGGTTGCATGTTTAAGTTTTAGATTATGTACGTGTGTTATTGCGGAAAATTTGGGTTTTATTCGATTGGTGAATGATGCAAGTTAGAAAACTAGAATTGTTTAAGTCTATACGGGTAGTTTCAAGTGGGGTTGTTGTAATTAGAAGGACATTGATGATTGAGAGTGATTATTTCTAGGCATGCATGTTAATCTGATAATCGAGATGAAGATAGAAATTGTGATTGTTTGTTCAACTGAATGTAGACAATTATCTAGAACTCACGAAAGTCTTTGTCTTTTTGATTTTTTAATATCGTTTTTGGTTGTGTAAAAAAAGTGTGGACGTGGTTCAATGTGGCTATCTATATGACTCTATGTATGATAATTAAACAATAGGTAGGTTAGTAGTTTTGAGACAAAAATGTTATCCATGATTTCACATCATATCAAAACTATATGTTTAACATTATAAGCTTGTAACTTTTGGCTATCATAAAGAAGGTGAATGCATTAATAGTACCCGTCGCTCAGTATCTTAACTTGAGATAATGAATTTGGAAAATAAAGGTGTACGTTTCTACTTACCAACAAATCAGTCTTTCCTAAAAAATAGCTCAAGCTTGGCTATTTGTATCTTTTATTATTATTAGCGTTGATGGGTAGATAGTGCACTACCCTACCCTACCCTATTCATTAAATGGACCTACGGAAGGATTTGATGTGCCTTCCATAAATAATAAGATCGATAGAGACCAAACAAAGCCTCATACTGAATTGTATTCATATTATGCAGTTTTATTATGTAAAGTAGGATTCATATTTTTGATAAATTACATGTAAGGACTTGCAGTAATTAGACAGATTGCATGCGTGAATTAATAAAGGTAGCGTGACTTGGGTTAGTCTCGTACTGAATTATTCCAAAAGATAGGAGTTATGGTTTGATGACTAGATTTAAAAGTAACAAAAGAGGGTATATACGTCGAAGCATTTTTATAGTTGGGTATATATGTTGAAGCTACCTTTATAGTGTTTTTGTTCTTACTTTGCATGTATATGGGGATGAAAAGATCAAGGAATGGGTCGTGTAGTGTAGGCTCATTGGTCTTTTATCTTCTTTAAAGTTTCAATAAAACTAAGGGATGATACTATTCTTTGAAACACTATGGCATAATAAAATCAATGCAGATCAATAGTTACAGCTAACAAATACTACGAAGTGTACTGTAAAAAAATCAGATAAAAATACTTCAACAAAACTAAGGGACAATACATATATCCACATTTATTTACCTATTTATTATAATATTAGAGAGAACACTATAATTTTGCAGATGTTTTTCCAAAGAAAAAAGGTAAACTCTCACAAATAATACAAACTCTCCTACTAGTATATTTTGCAGAAGGGGATCTTTTTGTAGTACTAAGTCTAATTTGGTATAGGTGCACTCATTGTACTCATTGTCACTGTCGATTTAGCAAATTGTGATAATCATTTCGATATTCATTTCTAAATTCTCTTTATTTTCAAGGAACTCATTCAAGACTTACTCATTACTTGTAAATCTTGATTAGACAAAGCATGGAAAAAGATCGTTCGTGGATGTATGGTAGCATTGAATCATCAGAATTTGTGGATGGGGTCTTGGAATTTTGTAGTAATGTTGTCAAACATCAAGCTAGGGTAGGGGAAATTGGATTCTATTGCTCATGTGTCAAGTATAGCAATGTATCAAAGGTTGAGGGCATTGACATCCTCAGGGAGCATATACTTCAGCGTGAATTTATGCCTCAATATCACGTTTGGGTGTGGCATGGTGAGGAGGGAGTTTACGAAGGAAACACTGTTCCTCATAATGTTCATGAAGAAGAAGATGTTGCTTAGGCGGTGTAGAATAATAAGTATGAGAATGATGAGGATGATGTCAATGAGGACATAGATCGTGTTGATGATATAATGGACGGGGTCAAGGATGAGTTAGAAAAACGTCCCCGTGTTTTTGAGTTGTTGAAAGAAGCTTCTGAGAAGCCTCTCTACCCTGGATGTACAAGATTCACCAAACTGACAGCTGTGTTGACACTTTTCAATGTTAAGTCAAAGTTCAACTGGAGTGATACTAGTTTCACAAGTTTATTAGAAGTGTTAGGTGAGATGTTTCCTAATGGAAATGAACTTCCAAAATCTACATATTATGGCAAAAAGCTCATGTGCCCTTTCGACTTAGAGTACCAGAAGATACATGCTTGTCCGAATGATTATGTATTGTATTGGAAGGAACATGAGAACTTAGAAGAATGTCCGCGTTGTGGGTTATCACGTTATAAGCGTAAAGGGGCTCGAGGTTCTAAAGGTCCCCCGGCTAAGGTTTTATAGTATCTTCCAATAATTCCAAGATTCAAGCGCTTATTTTCTCTGAAGAAAGATGCTACAAATTTGAGGTGGCATGCAAATATGGTGAAGAACGGTCGTCTCCTCACACATCTAGCTTATTCTCCCGAGTGGAAGACTATTAATAGGTTGCATAAGACATTTGGGGTTGAAGACCGTAATTTAAGGCTCGGACTGTGTATTGATGGAATGAACCCATTCGGGACTCTTAGTTCTCAACATAGTACATGGCCAGTACTCTTAGTTATCTATAATTTGCCTCCTTGGTTGTGCATAAAACGTAAGTACATTATACTTTTGCTTCTAATCTCAGGTCCTAAACAACCTGGAAATGATATTGATGTATATTTTGCACCCCTCGTTGAGGATTTGAGAAATATGTGGGATGAAGGGGTTTCTGTGTACGATGCACATGCTAATGAAGTGTTCATATTGCATGCAATGCTTTTATGTACCGTCAATGATTTCCCGGCATATGGTAACTTATCCGGGTATAAGAATAAAGGGAAGAAAGCATGCCCAATTTGTATCAATGACATGGAAGCTACGTGGATTCCTAAGTGCAAACATATCTTCATGCCCCATCGAAAGTTCCTCCATCGTGATCACCCCTACCGTAAGAAAAAGAAGGCGTTCAATGGAGAGGTCGAAGAGCGTATAGCTCGTTGACCGTTAACCGGGTATGAGGTTTACGAATAGGTTAAGGGGGTTGAAACGGTTTTTGGTAAACCGGGGAAAAGGGGGTGAAGGGATATGGAAGAAAGAGTCAATATTTTGGAAGCTTCCATATTAGATAGATCTACAGGTTAGACATTGCCTCGACATTATGCATATAGAGAAAAATGTATGCGATGTAATACTCTAGACGCTTATGAACATTCCAGGTAAGATGAAGGATGTGAAGGCTATGCGAGATTACTTAGAATGCGAGGGGCTTCGCCTAGAGTTATGGCCACAGGTTAAGGAGGTAAAGAAAAGGTATAGAACCAAGGAAGGAGGTGACAAGAACAAGGGAAAGGGAAAGGGTAATGAAATGGTGACAGGTGACAAGAAACAGAGTGTTGAAAAGAAGATGGGTAAAAATGCTGAAAAGATTTATTTACCTTCGGCTTGTTATACATTGTCTAAAGAAGAGAAGCGGTTTTTTTGTGAGTCTTTGTATGGCATTAAGGTTCCATTGAGATACTCATCTAACATGAAAAGATTTGTGTCCCTAAATGGTGAGTTGAAGTTGGGAAGCATGAAATCCCACAATTGCCATGTCATGATGCAAGTGTTCTTACCAATTGCAATCCGGGGGATACTTCCAAAACATGTGAGATATGCTATTACCGAACTATGTTCGTTCTTCAACATAATATGCAGTAAAGTACTTGATCCCTTGAAACTCGATGCCCTTCAAGTAGATGTGATTGAAACTTTATATAAGTTTGAGATGTATTTTCCACCTTCATTTTTTGACATTATGGTTCACCTAATTGTCCATCTCGTTCGTGAAATCAAGCTTTTAGGTCCCGTTTATTTGAGGTGGTGTTATCCTATTAAAAGACATATGGGTGTTTTACAAAACAAAGTGAGGAATCCGGCACAACCCGAGCTAGTATGATTCAAGGCACTGTGAGCGATGAGATTGGTAATTTTATAGCTGAGTATATGGCCAGTGCAGAGTCTATTGGACTTCCTACCTCTCGACATGCAGGGAGACTTGAGGGAAAGGCTACAATTGGCTCAAAATTAATCACACCTCCTAAATACCAGCGCCTGCAAGCACACTTGTATGTCTTACATCATGTTCCAAAAGTCCATCCCTTTTTGAATGAGTATTATGAGGAATTACTGGTCAAAAATCCTTCTAAAGGGGATAGAGCCTTGATGCAGTTACATAATAAGACATTTATTGATTAGTTTCATAATTGAGTAGTATGTGAATAGCTCGAGGATGTGTCTAACACTGTGAAGTGGTTAGCATTTGGTCCTCGCGAAGATGTCAACAAATATGAGGGTTATGATGTCAATGGGTACACCTTTTGGACTGAGGGTCAAGATCAGAAGTCCTCTTTCTTGCAGAATAGTGGTGTTTTTGTTTTGGCGTCATCTACATTTTACGCGAGTGCCAAGGATCATTCACCAATAGATGTCAAGTTATTATACTATGGGAGAGTACAGGAAATATGGGAGCTTGACTACTCTAGTTTCACAGTTGGTCTTTTTAAATGCAAGTGGGTAGATAACAACCGCAGATGTGTTAAAAATGATGACCCTTTTGGATTTACTCTTGTAGACTTGAGTCGTTTGCATGATAGTGAAGAACCATTTATACTTGCCACACATGCTAAGCAAGTATTCTATATTATAGATCCCAATAACGCAAATTGGTCTATTGTTATACCGGGAAAAAGGAGTATCCTCGGTATAGGTGATGCTGATGATGAAGAAGAGTATGATGCCTTTGAGGACTCCCCACCTTTTACTGATCCAAAATCTAGTGTGGAAGATGATGGAGATGCTGACATTGGTTACATGCGTGTAGATCACAAAGAAGGAATACATTTGAATTTTGATAAGTAATGTACAAGGTATGAAAAACTTAATTGGGTTTTGTCAAAATTGGCTTAGTTTTAGGTTTAGAAGAGTGTCCACTTGTTATATACTTTCTTTTGTGATTGTGTTATTTGTTTGGATATACAATTATCTTCCTTTATGATTAATTGATGCATTAAACATAAATTTTTGTTGTTACTCACATTGGGATTCTATTGTAAATTTTTGCTGCAGTTTCTTTGCTGTCACTCACATTGAGATCTCTTCTATAATGAATCTTTTTAGAGATGGCATACTCCCTGAGGTGGAAGATGTTAAGGATGGGCATAGTAATGATGATTAGGAATACGATGTAGATATGGAGGAGGATAAAGGAGACTCCGAAGATAGGGCTTACGATGAGGTCTCTTCTAGGTTTGATCAGCATGAGTTGATGGCAGACCAAGCCCCAATAATTGACAGTGTACTTGACACAACCACAAAGGAGCATGATTTTATGGTGACACCTCAACAAACACAAGTTTGTGATCAAGGTGCCACCACTAGTAAAGAGGGTTCTAAGAAGAGAAAAGGGAGAGGTCCAACAAAGAATCTAAAAGTGACAGAACCAATGCACCTTAAGTACAATAACTTAGGTCAACCATGTGGAAAGTGGCGTAGACAATATGGAACACAACTTGGAATTTGTATGTGCAAAATCTTGTATACATAGAGTGAGGTGCCGGAGGGTTTAAAGAAATTAATATGGGAAGATACAGTGGTAAGCAAGTACTTAATGTTAACCTGCATATTATTGCTAGATTAACTAAATTCAAGTTTTTGAGTGCATAGTTAAATGCTAAGTATCTAAATTTTCCTTTTTTGTAGAATTTATTTCATATTCAACCCGATCAAAGCAAGAAGGATATTTTTTATTCAGCTGCTGTAGAGAGATTTAGAGATTTCAAGTCCAAGTTAGTGAGTGGATGAATTTCTAAGAAGAGAGATAGATCTCTGTTAAGTAAGAAGATGAAGACAAGAATGGAAAACAAAGAGGGAGATCCGAGTAGTAAGGAAGCACCACAATCAATGCCTTATGAAATATGGGGTCACATCACTAAGGATGAATGGGAAGCATTTGTCACAAAAAAACGACTCCGAAAGAAGTTATAAGTCTAAGCAGTAGTGTCTAAAATGATATTTACTCACGTTAAAATTCAATAAATTAGTATTTAACTTTTATTGCTTTGATTGCTATTGATTCATCAGGAAAAGCGTAGTAAAGCATCACAATGTTCGAGCCAAAAGAAGTTTTACCATCACATGGGTCGTAAAACTTATGATGAGTCCCGAAAGGAGTGGATTGATACTGGGTTTTACCTTACTCCAAGCTCATCCTCATCAGCGGGAACTAGTTCTATAGTTACGAATAAGGGAGATCGAGTTCTTGATTGGTATTGTTCGCTTCATGTTCGAGATTCAAGCGGTAGAAGAACCATTTTCGAGCCGGGAATAAAGAAGATAGCTGATGTAGTGGTGAATTCTTAACATTGTGACCTATAATATATACACTTTATTAGAATATCAACTAAGCAATTCCCTATTTTCTTTGAGCAGATGGGACGAAAGGCCAAGGAGGCTACAGGCGAGTTCACTCCTAAAGGCAATGTTGATGCCTTACACATGGTGCTAGGAAAAGACCATAATGGACGCGTGAAAGGAAAAGGAGGCTTGCGATTAGGGAAGAAGAAGGCCTTTGGAATATAGTGTGTTGCATCACAATCAACTACGAACATAATGACACCACAAGATTTGTAGGCCATAACTTCTAAGATAGAAGAGCAAATTATGGAGAAGATGAACAAGAAATTTGCTACCATCTTAGACCGAATGGGATTACCTATTGTTGACTTCTTGGATGTTAATCATGGGGACAAATTAAGCCAACAAGACCCAAAAACTCTAGTTGAGAGAGTTGAAGACCAACAGAGACCCCCTGTAGATCCACCAATGCCTATTTTAGAGGTAAATACTTTGAATATATTTAATAAGTTAATTGGATGACACCTACTTGTGATGTTAATTATGTCCAACAATGTTTTTAGGAAGAGACCCCTTGTTGTCTTTTACTACCCCAATTTGGTGTGGCTAATGGTGATGAGTTAATTGAGGTTGCATATGGACGGGCACAACCATCAATAACTAGCCAAAAGGTGTATTTGTTGAATGTTTCTAGTGGTCAATTAAGTGTGTCCATAGAGACTATTGTTAATGGATTTGAAGATTTCTCACTCCCGGTTCCAAGGCCAGAATGGAACCTCAATAAAATGTCAGATGCACAAGGTAGTTTTGTGACATGGCCATGTGCTTGGGTTCGTTTTTTAGAGGAGGTAAAGTTTATGAAATTTCTTTTTCATTTTATTAATGTCAGAACTTTTTTTTTGTAATTAATAAAAGAGTTTAAATTTTTATTTAGGTTTTGCGAAAAATAAATAATGCTTCAAAAAATAAAAAAGATGAGGCAACCAAAGAGGGGTTGCAAGTAAAAGACAAGGAAGAGGAGGAAAAAAGTAAGAACAAGAGAGTGGTATCATCAAAGGGGTCAACTCCGATGATAAAAACAAATGGAGATCCACTTGTGAGTATTCAAGTGCTTGAAACTCTAAGCAAAGATTGTTTGTGGTTGCATACATGTGTTGGCAATGTGCCTGATGATAAGCCAATTCAAGTTGATTTGGCAAAAGAACAGTTCCACTCCATGGAGGACACATAAACATGGGTATACAAAGTGGATGTTCGTGAATTTCTATCAGGAGAAATGTTGAATGTATCCATAATACAAGTTTTCATGAGGTGAAATATACGTACTCTACTATATTTAATTTTGTGCACTTCATAGTTGGGTTTAAGGACAAATCTAACATATCTTATTTGTTATGAGTTTAGTGCACTTCACAAGGATTTGAGTGAATGCAAGTCTGCTTTGAAAGTTGGGTGGTTATGTCCACAATAGATTTGTGACACACAATGCATGAAAAGCCAACCCGAGGTGAAGGAATACATTGAACAAAGTTTGATAAAATCAATCAAAGATGGGGACAAATTTATTTTGGCTCTGTAAATTAAAGAGTATGTTTTAGTCCCAACATGCTTTATATGTCTTTTACCATCATTATCTAAGTTATCATGTTTCTCGTTATTGACTTCAAAATCCTATTATAGTAAACATTGGTTGCTCCTAGTCATATGTCCTTTGACTCACACAATATATCAATTCGATTCTATGTGTCTACAACCACCTTAACATTTACTTATCAAATCCATGTTGACTAGGTATATATCTTTAAGCTGACCAAATGCATTTTAGTTTGATTATTAAATTTAATATCACATTGATATGACCTATATTTAACTTGTCGAGTGCAGTGTAATGAAGAAATTGCGTGGAAGTTTTGGATTATATTCAAGAGCTACATTTCCTAAATGGAAATCAGTGAAGGTATATTTTTTTTGGAATATCAATGTTTTGTGGTAGCCTAACCTTTGATTTACTTTAAT
Source organism: Dysphania ambrosioides (assembly GCA_026401315.1). Classification (NCBI taxonomy): domain Eukaryota; kingdom Viridiplantae; phylum Streptophyta; class Magnoliopsida; order Caryophyllales; family Amaranthaceae; genus Dysphania; species Dysphania ambrosioides. The sequence goes on along the minus strand of CM048665.1, from coordinate 12,255,370 downwards.
TTGACATGAATATTTATTTCATTCCCATTTAGTGCGCAAAACAACAAAATAGGGTAGATTGTGGATATTATGTGATGAGATTCATGTATGACTTAGTCACTTCTACCACGGGAGTTGATGATGTAGAAAAGGTATATCTAATTTCTTTACTTACATTTGTTTATATATATGTATTAGGCAAGTCGACATATGAAATATAAGTATATGTTTATGATTGACCATGCATGGAGGATGAGATTATATGGCTGGCATCAATCGAAAGATTGATGTGGTATGGCATTGTATTGTTGTATGATGTTGAATTGTGGGATTGTTGAATAGTGTTGAACAAGTTTTATTAGATTAAAAATTGGGAAAATGTTCATTCTACAGAGGAAACTCTGCCGAATTTTTTGGAAAATTATGCGTCAAATTCAATTATTTTATGGATTTCATTAAGGTATTTAGAGACATTTACACAGTGGCGTATTGACCATGGTTATACAATCATCTAGGATGTTAGTTTGATGTTTGACTAAACTTGGGGAACAATCCATGAACATATGACCAATTTAAGATTCTATGAAATATAAGATCCGTTAAATCTTACAAGGATATAATTAACAATTTAGAAATGACCAACAACAGAAGACTTTCTAGCTTGCTACGTCCTCTCTCAAAGTAAAAAGTTCTTTTGTGATCCTAAGGTCCAGTATGTTCTTGATGAGTACTCAAGCCTTGTTAGTTGGGTGACAAAGATACCTAACTAAGACTCTTATAACTTCCTAATTAGTGTCTTCTGTCTCCCAATTTGCGCATGAAACTAAGCATTAGTTTCCAAGCTCAAACCCACGTGTTTCTAAGCGAATAGGTTCAAATGAGCTTAGGTAATTTCAGTAACTTCTTGTAGTCTTCTTAAGCTCATTTGATGCCTTTGATCTTGATCTTGATTATCAACATTATCCATCCATAGATTTAGTCGCATTTTGCTTTATTAATTAGTCGATTTGAGGTGGCTTTTCTAAGATATTATCTCCTACTTCAGCTGTGTCTCTTGTTCGAATTAGTTTTCTTGACGAATCTCTAGTTTTGTCATTATTGATATTTCCCTTAAAATATGATATTTGTTAGTATTTCCATTTAGCTTCATATATAAATCTGGGAACTAGTCTGTAGAGAAAAAAAATAGATATTGAATGTAATCCTCCATAAACATATATTGTCGACCAAATATAATGTCGCCTGGCCTGGGTCAAGAATTAAGACGTACGAAGTATTCACTTTCTTAGTATTTCTTAAAGACCCAAACACTTTATTAGTAAAGATGTATTTGTTTTGTTTTTCAAAATAGTGTCAAGTTCCCAATACACTTTGTTAGCATATATGATGTAGTAGATGTTTATGATCGACCATGCAAGGAGGATGGGATTATATGGCCGGCATCAATCGAAAGATTGATGTGGTATGGCATTGTATTGTTGTACGATGTTGAATTGTGGGATTGTTGAATTGTGTTGAACATGTTTTATTAGATTAAAAATTGGGAAAATGTTCATTTTACATAGGAAACTCTGCCAAATTTTTTGGAAAACTTATGCGTCAAATTCAATTATTTTATGGATTTCATTTAGGTATTTAGATACATTTACACAGTGACGTATTGATTATGCTTATACAATCAGTTAGTTTGATGTTTGACTGAGGTTTATACTAGCATGTTAGTGTTCCTCTTGTTATTATTTTGCTTTTATCCTTCAAGTCATATAGTAAGAACAAGTATTAGAGATTGATTATCTAATTTTATTTTATTATGGTGGCTACATTTAGGCTTTCAACACATCAAGAGAAGAGCCTTTCACCATTAATGAAATCAAAGAAATACGAGACAAGTTTGCACGATTCCTTTCCAATAACTGCATTTAGTAGTTAGATTTTTGTATACAATCAATGCCTATTTATATTTGTCATATATACATTGTAGAAATCTATGTATATTCGTAATTGTTATATGTATTGAAAGCCTTTGAGCTTGCATTGTTCTAAAATTTGCATATGCAATGAAACCGAAGCATATTAGCATTTCAGGTTGCACTGTTCTAATAGCCAATATAAGCATTTTGTGAAAATAAAAAAAAATCAGACTTTATGCTCTGGTCCACTGAAAACCGGAGCATAAAGTCTGATTTTTTTTGAAAATTATAGACTTTATGCTCCGGTCCACTGAAAACCGGGCATATAATGGGTATTTTATGCTCCGGTTTTCAGTGGATCAGAGCATAAAGTCTATAATTTTTCAAAAAAAATCAGACTTTATGCTCAGTAGTCAAACATTCCGTGGATCCGAAGCAAACTCTGGGAAGCAGGTATCAAGCTGTCTCCAAGCTTCAGTGTCACTAGGGTGTGCCATCGTCCCTTTGACACGAGGATTATTGGCATGCCAAGTTATTTCCTCTGAAATGTTCTTCGTTGCAAACATCCTTTGCAACCTAGGTGTGATCGGGAAATAAAATAGCGCATTCTTTGGAACCAAGCTGCCTTTAAAAGTTCTTTTGCATCAATCACTGCCACACATTCTACATGTAGGAAGCTCAACATCCTCTTTCCAAAATAACATACATCCCTTGGGGCATGCATGAATCTTTTCATGCGGGAGCTCCAACCCCTTAACAATCTTCTTAACATTGTAGAACGTCTCACCCAAACGGCTGATGCCAGGGATCGCTTCTGTCAACAATGAAACGAACCCATCAACACACCTGTGCGGAAAATTGTACTCACACTTTAAGCTTGTAATTCTTGCCGCCACCTCAAAAACTGACATCGAACTCCCTTCATACAATGGATGTTCAAACGCCTTCAATAAATCAAGAAAGCGCTTTGCTTGAGCGTTAGGCTCCTCCTCTACAACTTCAATACCCGATCGATCATAATTATGACCAACAACATCCATAACCATATCACGATATTCATTTGATTGGCCTTCTACTGAGGATTTAGGTAACCCTTCCCCTTGACACAACCACTCCCAATAACGAGGAGTGACTCCCTCGCTGTACAAATGAATTCTTACTATGTCTGGATCCTGAAAACGTCTGTTATTGCATTTAACACAAGGACACCTATATTCATTCTTTGCAGTCTCACGATGATCTTCTCAAAACTGCATGAATTCCTCTACCCTTTTCAAGAACTCAGACTTAATAGAACGCCCATCCAATCTATCATACATCAAGCTCCGCTCTCTTCATTTCATGATTCTAACTTCAACGGGTAAATATCTAAGCGTATGATTATGAAAATTATTCATTTCAAACACTTTTAGAAGATTGAAATACTTGCACTAACATATATATATATTATACTAAACTAAACTAACATATATACATTATAACAAACTAAACTAACATATATTATACTAAACTAAACTAAACTAAACTAACATACATACATACATTATACCAAACTAAACTAACATACATTATACTAAACTAAACTAAACTAAACTAATGTACATTATACTAAACTAATAACATACATTAAATTAATATAAACTAAACTAAACTAAACTAAACTAACATACATTATACTAAACTAACATATACATTATACTAAATTAAACTAAACTAAACAAAACTAAACTAACATATACATTATACTAATAAACTAAACTAATTAAACTAATATAAAAACATAACTAACATATCAATAACCAACATACATTATAGTAAAAATTAAACTAATTAAACTAACATAAAAACATAATTAACATATCAATAATCAACCTACATTATATTAAAAATTAAACCAATAAACTAACATTAACATTACATATTAAAAATTAAACTAATAAATTAACATAAACATAAACATGGTCAGCCGGTGGAGTGGTGGGTTGAGGGTGGTGAGCAAGCGTGGAGAAGCGTGGTGGGTTGAAGCTGATCGAAATGAAGAAGACGAAGCAGTTCGGAATTTAGATCCGAAAACCTTCTAAATCATTTTCCGTTGGAATTTAGATCGGAATAAATTGCAAATCCGTCGGAAAATGGTATCCAAGGTCAAATCATTTTCCGACGGAATTTTCCGTCGGAATTGGCTGCCTCCGACGGTTTCAAACTGTCGGAAATTTTCCTGCGGATATTTCTATCGAAAATTGCAGAAATTCGTCGGAAATCCCCCAATTTTCCGACGGACCCTTTTCCCTCGGGAAAATATGCCTTTTTCCAACGGAATTTGTCTGACGGACGTATTTTCCGTCTAAAATATACTTGATTCTTGTAGTGTCAAAATCTTTTTGGATTTTTTGAATTTTGTAAAAGAAAAACAGGATGATGCATGCACAGGAGTATGATTTGAGATAGGTCATCTAACAATTAACGCATTCATATAACTAACCATGGTCATCAAAATCAATGGTTTCTGGTGAACCAATCTTTAAAAATAGGCTAAATGGGTTTAACAATAAAATGCAATACATCCTCGAATAATCAACTTCCCTTAGACTAAAAGGAAAAAAATCACAAATGAAAGTAATAAAAAGGGGAGTAGGAACGATTATACCTTAGCCTCTTGCTTTGCACATTCGCTAATATATAAAAAGGGGAGTAGGATAGACTCTACCAAGAAATTAAAAAGGTGTAAGGGTGTAGAGAATACTAAAAATCTCAAACAAAACTTGCTCTAATTTGCTCCATAGTCCAAAATCCCAAGGTAGGAACACAAAATTACCAAAAATCTCAACAAAAACTTAGGATTTAAATTTAGGGTTTTTTGTGAGAGTGGGTATTTTCTTCAAAAAAATTATGCCAAATTGTATATCAGGAAAAGAAGAAGAGAATCACTAGTAGAAAACATTTCATTTGCAGCTATGTATATGTGGCGTATTATATTAATGGCAACAAATTAATACAAAACAAATTAATATGCCGCCGGTTGGGGAAAGACCCGCCTCTTTTTAATACAAACCCAATTAATACGCGGCGGGTTGAGGGAAGACCTGCCGCTAATTAATAACTTAGGTATTAATTAGTGGCGGGTCTTCCCTCAACCCGCCGCATATTAATTGGTTCCTTTAAAAAAAACAGTGAGTGGAACTTCAATTCAGAACATTATTACAAGCCGCATTCGCTCGCAGTCATTACCTCAAAGCCGGCCATTACCTCCTTGCCATTACACCGTAGCAGCCACACCACCACCAGCCACGCCACCACCTAGATGCACCACCAGACACACCAGCACCCAAAAGCACCACCACCTAGAGAGCAACACCATAAACAAATCCCTCTCTCACATTCGTCGTTTTAGTGTCCTCCACCAAGGTAAGGTTTAACTTTTCTCTTTTTTTTTGTTTATTCCATTTTAAGACATGGGTTTTTAAATGGGTAGTGTAAAAGGTGAATGTGTTAATTAGTTTACAACTTTGAATTAGGGTTTATCCATGGGTATTTAAATTAGGGTATTTGATATACGTGAATGTGTTAGTTTAAAACTTTGAATTAGGGTTTAACCAATCCTTTGGTTTACTTTCAAATTATGTGAATGTTGGTCCTCTTTGTTTCATACTTTCGAATTCAGGTCGTGACGCCGTTGTTTGAGTATATTATTAGTGATAAAGCCATTTTCGGGTATTTGTGGTAGCTTGTGGGAGATTTTTCAAGAATTGAATTAGGTTCACTTGTTTAGGGAACTTTTTGGGTGAGATTATTTGGTTCATGAAATTACTAAACTTGTTATTATAAATTCCTTAGGTTACCTAGCTAGATGTAAAATGACATTGTGTGTTGGTTGTGGTTGTATATAAATTCATATAAATAGGTTTGAAAATCTATTTTCAAAATTGGGAAATGTTGGATTTACAAAGGAAACTCTGCCAAATTTTTTGTAGAATTCGTAGTGATTTACAAAGCATAGAACACAAATAATATCGCTAGAAGAATTTAGTAACTTAAACTATAGAGCGAGTGTTTGTGGGTCATTGTAGAGTTTGCTTAACCTTATTTTCGATAAGCTACTTGAGGACCCTTTAGGTGCAATTATATATATAACTATGCGTAAACTGAGTGTTGATTAGATTGTTATTTAATCTCTTACATGTTAAATAGGGCATAACACAAATTATACATCGAAATTAGATGTATGGTAATCGTGCTTCATTGGAGTTCATGAATGGAGTTGGGGAGTTTTGTAGACAAGTGTTGAAACACCTAAATAACATTGGAGATGATAAGGTATGTTGCCCTTGTGCTGATTGCGATAATGTGAATACAATTAGTAGTATAAGAGAGTTGAGGGACCACGTGATTCGGCGTGGGTTTAGGCAACAATACCACATATGGGTATGGCATGGTGAGGTTCCTGCTACTAATGACATGGGGTCATGTTCTAACAAAATTCCCATTCATCAAGTTGAGCTAGACCATCATAGCCAATCAGAATCTGATGACGGTGACGATGTTGATGCCGAGAAGGAAGATGATGGGGAGGATGAATTGGAGGATAATGACCCTAGTGATGAAGATTGAATTGATGAAATGCTTGAAAGGGTTAGGGATCAATTTGGTAGTCAATCTCGTACTTTTGAGCGTTTATGGGAGGCTGCTAAGAAACCGTTTTATCCTGGATGTACTAAATACACTAAGTTGTCTGCAATATCAACGTTGTTTAACTTAGAAGCGAAATATGGTTGGACTGACACTAGTTTCATAGCCTTATTGAAATTATTAGGGGACATGTTTCTAGAGGGTAATGATTTGCCTATATCCACGTACTATGTGAAGAAGTTAATGTGTCCTCTTGGGCTAGAGTATAATAAGATTGATGCCTGTCCGAATGATTGCATATTGTATCAAAATGAGTATGCAGAGTTCATTCAATGTACTAAATGTGGGCAGTCACGTTACAAAACTCAGGGTAAGCCCCTGCAGTTGCGGGCATATACCTCGCCTCGGGGAACTCCCACATGGGATAGAGCTTGTAGTGGGGATTAAAGGTCCTAGTGTAAAGGTGTTGTGGTATCTTCACATAATACCAAGGTTCAACCGTTTTTTTTCGATTAAGAGCGATGCAAAGAATTTGAGATGGCATGCAGAGAAGAGGAAGAAAGATGGGATGATTCGACATCCTGTTGATTCTTCCCAGCGGAAAACAATTGATGAATCTTTCAAGGATTTTGGCAGGGAAGATAGGAACCTAAGACTTGGTCTTTGCACGGATGGAATGAATCCTTTTGGTACCTTAAGTAGTTAACATAGCATATGGCCAGTTTTGTTAGTGATATATAATTTGCCCCCTTGGTTATGCATGAAGTGTAAAAATGTTATGTTATCGCTTCTAATACCAGGGCCCAAGAAACCTGGGAATGACATTAATGTTTATCTTGCTTCCCTTATTGAAGATTTGAAGTTGTCGTGGGATGAAGGTACATTAGTGTATGATGCATATGCTGAAGAGACTTTTACACTCCGTGCCATCCTATTCTGTACCATTAATGACTTTCCAGCCTATGGAAACTTGTTGGGGTATAAGGTGAAGGGAAACAAAGCCTATCCTATTTGTGTGGATGATATGGACTCAAATTATTTGCCACATTGAGGGAAACATGTGTATCTCATGCATCGGAGGTTCTTGAATAGGTTTCATCCTTATCGTGAGAGAAAGATCTCGTTTGATGGTAAAGTTGAGCAACGTAGAGCCCCTATACTGTCGGCAGGCAGGGAGGTTTATGACATTATGAAAGGAATAGATATTGTGTTTGGAAAAACTTTGAAACACAGAGATGTTCAAGGGTTACGGAAGAAACAGTCAATATTTTGGCAACTTCAGTATTGGAAGTATTTACCCGTTAGACATTGTCTTGATATTATGCACATAGAAAAGAATGTTGGTGATGCCATCTTAGGGACGCTATTGAATACACCTGATAAGACTAACGATGGTCCTAATGTTAGGAGCGATATGCAAACGATGAAGATTCGATCCAAGTTGTGGCCTGAAGACAGAACGCCTAAGAATGGAAAAGGCAAATCCACGTATCTTCCTCCGGCTTGTTACACTTTGTCCCGAGTAGAGAAGAGGATATTTTATGAGTGTCTGTATGGGATCAAGGTTCCTATTGGATATTCAACTAATTTAAAAAACTTTGTATCAATGAAAGATCTGAAATTAGTGGGTATGAAGTCTCATGATTGTCATGTTATGATGCAAGTGTTTCTACCAATTGCCATCTGCCATATTTTGCCAAAGCATGTTAGGGATTCTATCACTAGACTTTGTTATTTTCTCAATACAATATGTAGCAAGGCTCTTGATCTGTCATGTATGGATGAGTTACAAGCTAGTGTCGTTACAACCTTATCCTAAGATATTATGGTACATCTAGTTGTCCATTTGGTCCGAGAAATCAAATTGAGTGGTCTAGTGTTCCTAAGATGGGCTTATCCTTTTGAGAGATACATGGGTACTCTAAAAAAGGTGAGAAACCTAGCACACCCTAAAGGTAGTATAATTTAAGGTATAGCCACAGAGGAGGTAGGTGAGTTTCTTAGTGAGTTCTTATCCAAGGGGGAGGTAATTGGGTTATCAAAATCGAGGCATGAAGGGAGGCTCGAAGGGCACAGCATCGTGGGTTCTAAGGAGGTCTTATTTCCATTGCTGAAAGAGAGACAAGCTCATTTATTTGTTTTGTACCATATCATAGAGGTTCATCCTTACTTAGAAAGGCATATAAATGAATTGAAGGTGAAGTACCCTTCTAAAGGTGAACGAGCATTGATGCAAGAACACAATAACACCTTCATCGATTGGTTTCATGAAAAAGTTATACATGAATTGTTTGAAACGGGCCATAACATTTCTGATACAATCAAGTGGTTAGCTTATGACCCTCGAACAGTTGTTTGATCTTTTGAGGGGTATGATATCAATGGATATACCTTCTACACTGAACGTCGGGATAAGAAATCAAAGTCTGTTAAAAATAATGGTGTTTCAATAGTGGCTTCTTCTCGAGAATATGCTAGCTCAAAAGATAAAGCACCAGTTGATGCGATCTTCTCATACTATGGGATAATTCAAGAGATATGGGAATTTGAATACTGTGGGTTTAAGGTTCCCCTTTTTCAATGCAAGTGGAAAGATATCAGTCGACGTGGTTCGGTGAAGAAGGATGAATCAAATTGGACTTTAGTAGACATGAGTCAGATGCGTGGTACGGAGGAACCTTTTATACTTGCATCACAAGGTAAACAAGTATTATACATTAAAGACACAAATGACCCTTGATGGGCTGTTGTTGTCCCTGATAAACGACAGATCCTTGGAATTGGTGATGTCACTAATGAGGAAGAGTGTGATGACTTAGATGATCTCCCAGCATTCTCGATGCCATATAATGATGACATGGATGCTAGACTAGAAACAGAAACAAATTATATGAGAATGGAAGACCATGAAGGAGTTACTATAGATGAGTAGTATTCATTGTCTAGGTATTTAATTATTTCGTATTTATGTTAATGATTGCCTTATTTCTTGTACTATTGTTATACGATTCTCTAACTCAATTTGCATTGTACTATTGTTGTTTTATGCAGTTACAGTCTTGCATGATGGCTAATGGCGAAGATTTCAGTGTCTCTTCTAAGGACGTTGAGTACGATGTGCACCTCAAAATTAATCGAGGTGATCCAGAAGACGTAGCTGCTGAGTTATAAGCATAGAGAATGGATAGAATATTTGATGAACATGAAAGGATTGCTGAAGTTGCAACAACTTTAAGGGATGATGTACACATGGACATTGTCATCCCCTCGTTTTCGGGTACCGGGAAGGGGAAGGGTGGTGCTTGGGGCATAGGTCGACCTAGAGGTCCGACTAGAAGCCTTAGAGTGGCCGAGCCTATGCATCTAGAGTTCGATCATTTGCACCGCCCCATTGGTAGGTGGCGTCTCAAGTACGGTCAGCCCATTGGACTTCTTATTCGGAAGTTCAACATCAACTAGGAGTGGTCGGGAGTAAATGAAGGACTTCGGCAGACCTTGTGGGTGGACACAATGGTACGTATTCCTAACTTAATCTCAATTATTTAAATATTTGTGTAAACTACAGCTTTGTTTCACATTGCAGACAACCCCCAATTGAAGAAGCTTTTTCTATCTGCAATCGCCGATAGATTTCGGGACTTCAAATCAAAGTTGGTGATTGGATGGATTACCAGGACAAGAAAGGTGTCCAAAAATAAGTAACAAGTTTCTCTATGAAATATGGAAACATATTAAGGAAGGTGACTGGGCAACCTTTGTTAAGAACAAGACTTCTGAAACTACAATGGTAAGTTAAATACTTCTTTGTATTCAGTTTTGAAAAATGCTTTCTTGTGTACTTTAATGTTACATCAAATATCTTTATGTTGTTGATAGGCTAAACGCGAGAAGGAGAGCTAGAGTGCCAAGATGAAAAATCATCCCCATTACCTTGGGCAGGTAAACTACGACGACGCAAGGCAACAATGGATATCTGAGGGTTTTTATCCCTCTTGCTCGGGACCTTCTTTTATTGAATCCAGCACCACGCAGATAAGCCGTGGGGATGACTGGTTTTGTTCACGGCACAAGAAGGACAAGATAGCAGGGAAGAGAATCATTCCAAACGAACAGACGCAATCTATGGCTAAGAAATACGTAAGAATTCTATTTGCATTAGGGTACAGTTACCACTAATTATAAGATCTAACATTCATTTCTAATCTTTTCCTTTTTATTTTCAGTTGGAAGTTCCTAGATAAGCAGATTCAAGGGGAATTCGTTCTCGCGAGGGCCCAAAACGCATTATTTATGGCTATTGGGAAGCTAGATCACCTTGGACGCTGCGTTGGACTTGGAGGGACTAATATTGGGTACCGACAAGTATTTGGACCTTCTCCACCAAGATTAAGCCAATAAAGTCAAAGCGGAGTTTCAAGGGAAGATCGAGAAACTTTAAAGGTTCAACTCGAAGAGGAACTTAGACAAGATTTCGATGCCACTATGAAGGGTAAGTTGTTCTCCCTACTCTAGCACCAATCAGTTAGAATCCCAGGGTGCACGGGTGTCTACTCCCCATGTAGAGGTGTGTTATATTCCCTTTTTAAATTATTATTGAATAAGTATTATTTGCATTAATAATGACCTATAGGCTTTACATATTATACTCAATTATAAGGGTCCTACCAGTTGTCGTCTACTCCTTCAAGATCCAACTACGGGAACGATATACGATGTGGTCGGTGGTGTCGCTTACCTAGGTCAGTCAGACCCGCAGTTTACACGAACTCACCAAGGAATGAGACTTGAAGGATATAAAGTGGTGAAGGTTGAAACTATTCCTGACTTCTTCAAAGGAGCAGCACTACCGGTCCCGATTCCACAGTACGACTTGGAGATATTGAATGACGCAGTTGTTACTTTTGTGCAATGGCCTCTACAATTGATCAAGATCGTAAGTGAGGTAAAAATCAAATTTATAATCGAAATTCCTCTAAAATTATATTTATGTATGGCTGAAGTGGTACAATATGTGCTTTTTTAATTAGGTGACTCCACAAGCTAAGAAGATAAAGGGGATGCCAGCTGATGAAGTTATTGGGAGCAATGAGCCGGCCTCGAAGAAATCAGTGGCAGAGAGCCGACTTCTTCTCTCTGAAGATGTAGCAGCTTCTCTTACTCCCGAGTGCAAATGGCTACTTTAATGTGCGACCATGATGAGGGAAGACGATACCATTGTTGTGCCATTGGATCGGGCCTTATTCCACTACTCTGAAGACGGAACAACGTGGCTTGACAAAGCTGACATCACCCAATTCTTTCAGGGAACTCAATTGAACATTTATGTTATTCAATGCTTCATGAGGTATACACAATTAATATATAGGTTAACTTATATGGTACTCTTAATAATTTTTAAACCATTTAATTTGTATATATAATGCATTTTATGATTACGTAGGGCACTCCAAGATGATTACGTGTCGTGCGATTTACTTTTATTAGTCGGTTGGTTGTGTCTTGAGGCCACTTTGGATGCAAGAATAAATGGCAACATCGAGGAAGTAAAGACGTATGTCTATTTTGCATTCACGAAAGCCCTACAAGCTGAGTTGAAGTTCATTTTCGCCCCTGTTTTCGAATGGTACGTTTGAATTTGATGTGTGAACATAATGCTTATTACATATACATTTAATTTAGAGTATGATAATGCATTTATTATGTAAATATAAGGCTAATTACTTATTTCTTATAATGTAGTGCACACTAGATATTTTTAGTCATTTTTGTGGGCAGTGGGAAAATATACTTCTTCAACTCGGCTCGGTCAATGTGTAGTACTAAGCTGAGAGCGATTATTAATTAGTAAGTATTATCAATAGATTTACATTGCAAGCTGAGGTTGATTGAAATTGAACTTTTAAACTAATTAATGTCGTTTTCAAGTGTCTTAAAAAGATTTACATTGCAAGGAAAACGAGCCGGAAAGCAAACATCCACATGGATAAAAGTGATGGTAAGTTCATTAACTAATTAAACATTGTAAAATAATACTATCATACGTATAACATTTTTATTTTGTAATTCATAGTGTGCTCAACAACGTGGGGGAACTGAGTGCGGCTACTTCGTGATGCGTTTCATGCTTGACGTCCTCAACGGGTGCAATAGTGGGATGCCCATGGAGGAGGTAAGAGCTTTTGCCCATAATTTCATCGTTTTGAGTATCTTCAATATTGTATTCCCTCTTAATCTTGCCTCAAACACTTTACATAGGATTGGTTGAGTTAATATAACTCATTTATTTAGGAGCGGTTATGGGTAGATTATTGTCCTTCACACTTCAAATATAGGCCAAATAGGACTAGTTTTGAGTCGATATTGGCGTATTTCCCTTTAACATGCTCTAAACACTTCGAATATAACGGTTTCCTTTGTTACTTTTACCTGTCCTTCCGCCTTCATCGTAGTCCTCTGCTTTCCTATAAAATGCTCTGGTTTCCTCTATTCTATTTTGAACTTTTACGAGAAAAAGATGGAGAATTTTTCTGTGGGAAAGAGAACAAGGAGTCAAAGAGCTAAAATGGTGATGGAATGAAACAAAAGGGCATGTATTGCTGTGGTTCAGAAGTAGTAGTCGATGAAAGAGATTGATGAAGGTGGTAGTAGTCGAATAAAAGATAAAAATATGAGGGTTTTAATCGGTGACAATGAGGCTATAGTGATTGAAGAAGAAGAGTTTTTAAGAAGGGTTATTGGATTCAAGAGATTTAACCCCTCTTGAAAACTCTTCTTTTTCAATCACAACAACTTCATTGTCATCCATCAAAACTCTCAAATTTTGATCTTCCATTCGGCTTGTACCACCCGCATCAATCTCTTTTATCGAATGCAACTTCCTAACCGCAGCAAAACGCGCCCTTTTGTTTTGTTACATCACCATTTTAGCTCTTTGACTCCTTGTTCTCTTTCCAGGAGATAAATTCTTCATCTTTTCTTCATAATAGTCGAAAAAGAACAGACCCTAACAGAGCTTTTTATAGGAAAGATGAGGAATGTGATGAAGGCGAAAGAGCAGGAGAACGGAACATAGGAAACTTTATGAATTACACCATTAATAAGTCAAAAGGGGGCGATTTTGGGTAGAAAATGACCTAAACATTTCAAATACATCAATTTGAGTCAAAATCGGTCAAACGGGATAGGTTTTGGGTATAAAATGTTCTAAACACTTGAAATACATCGATATGAGTCAATATTTATATCTCAAATAGGGCGGTTTCAGGTCAATATTGGCGTATTTCCCTTAGAAATTGGCCCAAGCACTTCGAATAGGACGATATGAGTCAATATAGGTCAAATAGGATCGATTTTGGGTAGAAAATGACGTATTTACCCTAGAACATGTCATAAACACTTGAAATACATCGATATTAGTCAATATATCTCAAATAGGGAGGTTTCGGGTCGATATTGGTGTATTTCCCCTAGAAATTGGCCAAACACTTTGAATAGGATGATATGAGTCAATATAGGTCAAATGGGATTGGTTTTGGGTAGAAAATGACGTATTTACCCTAGAACATGTCATAAACACTTAAAATACATCGATCTGAGTCAAAATCGGTCAAACGGGAGAGGTTTTGGGTATAAAATAACCTAAACACTTCAAATACATTGATATGAGTCAATATAACTCAAATAGGGCGGTTTCGGGTCGATATTGGCATATTTCCCCTAGAAATTGGCCGAAAACTTTGAATAGGACGATATAAGTCAATATAGGTCAAATGGGATTGGTTTTGGGTAGAAAATTACGTATTTACCCTTAAACATGTCATAAACACTTGAAATACATTGATTTGAGTCAAAATTGGTCAAACGGGAGAGGTTTTGGGTATAAAATGACCTAAACACTTGAAATATATCGATATGAGTCAATATATCTCAAATAAGGCTGTTTCGGGTCGATATTGGTGTATTTCCCCTAGAAATTGGCCAAACACTTTGAATAGGACGATATGAGTCAATATAGGTCAAATGGGATCGGTTTTGGGTAGAAAATGACGTATTTACCCTAGAACATATCATAAACACTTCAAATACATCGATTTGAGTCAAAATCGGTCAAAAGGGAGAGGTTTTGGGTTTAAAATGACCTAAACACTTGAAATACATCAATATGAGTCAATATATCTCAAATAGGGCGGTTTCGGGTCAATATTGGCATATTTCCCCTAGAAATTGGCCAAACACTTTGAATAGGACGATATGAGTCAATATAGGTCAAATGGGATCGATTTTGGGTAGAAAATGACATATTTACCCTAGAACATGTCATAAACACTTGAAATACATCGATTTGAGTCAAAATCGATCAAACGGGAGAGGTTTTGGGTATAAAATGACCTTAACACTTCAAATACATCGATATGAGTCAATATAGGTCAAATGGGATCAGTTTTGGGTAGAAAGTGACATATTTAACGTGATTACATCAATGAGTCAATATATGTAGGTCAGATTTGTAATTGGGACCATATATGTTTGAGCTATACTTTTCAAATACACTGCATTTTATATACACTTTAATGATATGGTAATCATTATTTGGTATGCAAAGTATTGAACGAGGAGCCCTTCTCCACCGAAGAAATTGATGTCGTCCACAACAAACTAGTCAAGTATTGGACAGATTACTTTTTTTAGATTATGTACATTACCTTTTTGTTTATTTTGTAGTTTTTATACATCAAGTTCATTAATTGTGTCGTATTTTTGATGTCACTTAATGGTATATTTTACGACCCTATTAGTATATATAAATGAGAGATGGATCATCATGTGTATATATATGTATCTTGGTTGACAGAAATTACAAATGTAATATAGCAGGTTTTGAATTTGAAATTTGGGCGTAGTAGGGATACAATTAAAGCGTATAAAAAAAACCATTTATATGCGGCGGGTGTCCCCAAGACCTGCCGCATATTCCTCTATTATAGGACCTTTTTTCAATCTGGCAAAGTAAATATGCGGCGGTTCTAGGCTAAGTGATGCCGCAAATTAAATATATTAATTTGCTGCTATCCCAATTGCTGCTAGCCTTTTGACGCCGCATATGGCACTAAAAACCCCGCCGCATATTGATCATTTTCTACTAGTGAATGGTGGTAATTTGAAGCATAAAGAGGGAGAATTGAATGAGTTATGGAGTAAATAAGGAGAGGGAGTTATGGGGTTTTTAGAGAGAGAAAATAAGGTTTGAAGAGATGAAGAAGATGAATGGTGTGTAATGAGAAAAGAAAGGCCGAGCTCATTTTTAATGAAATCAAAATTCTCCAAAATTTTGTGTTGAGCGGGTTCTCCAAAAGGATTTTGAGCTCCCGCTCATAAGCCATCTGAGCCCTATTTTATCTTTCTAAGCAGCCACTTAAAAGGATTATGAGTAGCCGTTTAGTTTAATTACATGCCCTATTTTTTCCACTGAGAGGGCGCTTGCTAATTGCTTTTTGCATGTTCATAAAGTTATGTCTCCCATATTTTTTTTCTTTTGAGCGGCTACTCAGAAGGAATTTGAGCGGCCGCTTTGGTCATTTGACTGGGCCCATTTTTCCTCTTAAGCGAGCGCTCTCTGGCCGCTTATTACCCGCTCATATAATTCTGTTTGGTTCTCTATTTGAACTGAGTGGGCGCTTAGTGTTAGGACAAGCGGCCGCTCAAGCCTTTTTTCAAACTTTAGATTTATTCTTTCTCTTTCTATTGAATGCAATTTTGCCTATGTTTTCGATCCTGTCTTTCTTCACTCCTTTTAATAACTTCTGCCCCAGCATTCTCTAATGCATGGCTCTATTTCCTCGGTGCATTATACCTGAAGCATACAAATCCATGTAAAGTCAATACTAAAGCTAAAGCTACAAAACTAAAAGAATGAAAATGAAAAGAAGGATTAGAAAAAAAGGGTTGCCTTCTGCAAGCGCTCTTTTAGTGTCAATAGCTTGGCATTATGTGTGATTTTCAAATGATTGAGACTGGATTAAGCCCCGGTATTGTTGAGATGATGTTCTTATCCTTGAAGCGATGATATAAAGGGGATAAGTTCCTCTTTGTGTGCTGAACAAATGAAGTGAACCGAAAGTGTAAGAATGATTAGCTTGTGCAGAAGTGTAGCCTCACAGTGGGAGAACACATAGTTGTTGATTCACTACCATTGAGTTTGCAATCGTCGATAATTGGGTATGTAGAATTTTCCCCAAATGAAAAGACAAGGGTTTAAATTTTACCTCAGGAGGCGTAGATCTCTCTTGCACTTCCTCTTTGGCACACATAGGTTCCACTTAAGAGATGGGATCACCAAAAGGATCTCTAGTGAGCAGGAGCTCTTCTCTAGGATCTCAACTTCCTTTTTCACTCTCCCTTCCAAGCTCAACTGTAATGCATCAACCTCAGCTCCCTAGGAAGACTTCAAAGCCTTCTTTTCCATGATGCTAGCATTGAAACACTCACCTTGGGCTAACGAAATCGTTATTGCCTTTTGGAGTTCAAACTCCACCTTATCCGTCCCTAATTCAAAATATATCTTGCCTTTCTTTACATCGATCAATGCACCTATAGTTGCAAGACAAGGCCTGTCCAAAATAATAAGGGTTCGGGTGTCTTTCGAGATGTCCATAACAATAAAATAACATAGGAAAATTAATTTCCCCACAAAAATAGGTACATCCACGAGAACACCCATGGGGTGTTTGGTACTCCTATCATTAAGTTGTAATATTATCTCTACTTTAGACAAAGGTCCCACATTATACAATCTCTTATAGACAGACAAAGGCATGAGACTAACGCTAGCTCCCAATCATACAATGCGTTATCAAAGGAAAGATTACTAACCTTAACTAGGATAAAAAAATTACCTGGGTCACCTATTAAGGTGGATGTCGATTTTAGATGGCTGCACTACACTGTTGAGATAAACTGACA
Organism: Dysphania ambrosioides; assembly: GCA_026401315.1. Classification (NCBI taxonomy): domain Eukaryota; kingdom Viridiplantae; phylum Streptophyta; class Magnoliopsida; order Caryophyllales; family Amaranthaceae; genus Dysphania; species Dysphania ambrosioides. The sequence goes on along the minus strand of CM048665.1, from coordinate 12,237,896 downwards.
ACTCCCTCGATTTTTCTCCTATTGGTGGCTAAATCTTTTATAAATCCAAAAAAGGAAGGTATTTTCGCTATGGCATCTATGAATGGGATCTGGAGCTGAACATCCTTAACCATTTAGAGGAGCTTTCCACATGTCTCCTCAATCTTACCCTATGCAAGTCTTTAAGGGTAGGGAATGGGTGGAATGTAAGGTCGAGGAGGTGATGTAGGCATGCTACCCTCTTCCTTGGGATCCTTAACTATTCTACCCTCTTCCTTCTTAGGTGTTTTCTCACTCATCTTAGTTATAAGTATAGGATCTTTTAGAGTCATTCAACTCCTAGTCGCTATGGCATTGACATGCTTAGTTGGATCTATGCCTCGGCTAGGATTGAGGGTCTCAAGCCATCCGTAAGGGCATCAGCAAGCTGGGTAATCTGATTCCCAAGGATTTTGTTATGGGTTTGCATTTGCCTTAGGCTTTCCACTATGTCATTGTTCTTCTTAGTCAGGGTGGCCATACAACTCTCCATCAAAGACTATTAGTTAGACTTAGGAGGAGGTGGTTGAGTTGAGGGGACATTAGGCTTAGTACATGAATTGAAACCAGGTGGGTTTTCTTGATTACGATTTTGGAATTGGCCTTGATTTGGGTTTTAAAACCTATTTTTATTCTAATTAAGCCCATAGTTTCCATATCCTTATCCTCTAAAACTACCATAACCTTGGCTATCATAATTCCTATTACCATGGAAGTTTCCTTGGTTTTGGCTACTAAAATTCCCTTATCCATGGTTTTGAAAGTTTCCTTGGTTATTCCCACTGGAGTTCCCATTCACCTGGTTCTGCTCCGACTAAAGATAGGGTGAGCTCTCCACCCTAGATTGTAAGTGTTAGGTAAGGATCGAATTTGGGGTTAGCAGCCATATTGTTCATAGCATTTACCCATTTCCCTGCCAGATATTGTATTACATGTAGAGGTTAGAAGATGACATTGCAAGGGGTTATGATCATAATCACCACAAAACCACAAAACAACACTTGCATAGGAGGATCAAAACTAGATGCTTGTGGAAATTGCATGCCATGCATTGGGTTGCACTCTCTCACCTTTGTTTCAATCAGCAAAATTCTCAACTGCCTACTCAATTACTTTGAATGCCTCGATTCGACTCAATCTCATTATGGCTCCACTGGCTCTTACATTGAGGCTTGTCTTATTCTACTGAGATATTCCATTATAGAAGCTGTGAAGAAGTAATCACTTCTCCATTCCGTGATATGGGTATGCTTCTATCAACCCTTTAAATCGCTCCCATGCTTCAAACAAGGTCTCATCTCCATTTTCACATAACGTTGCAATTTTTGTCCTTGTTTCTAATGTCTTTGATGGTGGGAAGAACTTATACAAGAATGCACATGTCACCACTTCCCATGTCCTCAAATAGTTGGGCTCTATCTTCTCAAGCCATTCACTAGCTTTGCATGTGAGAGAGAACTTGAAAAGACTTAATATGATGTAATCCTGAGTCCTCTTATTTGCTTTGTCTGTATTATAGTATCATATGAATTGTTTAAGATGACCTTATGGTGACTCATGTTTCTCTCCTCTAAATGGATGGCTCTTCACCAAAGTAATTAGTGATGGCTTCAACTCAAAGTTGTTAGGCTCCGTAGTGGGTTACACTATGCCACTCTAGACTTGGTAAGCTCCATGAGCTCCATACTTATCATCCGTAAAAGAAAAGTATTAGCTACCAGTCCTAGCAACTCACGAGCCATGGTTCTCCTCCTAGTGATCCCATCTTAATCCCCCAAACCATGTGAAAAGTCCCAAAAATGTCCTACCACTAAGCAAGATTGGCCTAAACCACCATGCGAGCCTCTGGGTGGTCATTGAAAGACTGACTAGCTATCATGAAATAGTCATAATTTGTAACTATACTTCTTACATTTTTCAACTCTCTTCTTACACTTTACTACTCTATTTGGATGGATTAAATAGGAGAACATCATAAAAAAAATTTAAAAAGTAAAAATGTAAGGACAAGACCCTCTCTAATAAATACAACTTTATTTATAATAGTGCAATTTTATTTATAATAGTAGAACTTTATTAACAAATAATATAACTTTAGTTTTAATTATAAAACTTTAACTCTAAATAATACAACTTTTGAAAGAAAATAAATGTAAAGAACACGAATCAATACAAAAATATTGAAACTATAATACAACTTCAATTCTCAAAGTACAACTTCAAAAATAAAAAAGATATATATATTTACATATATCCGATATGAATTAGACAACCCTTGATTGAATAGAATGCATCTCTTTATTGAACATCATGTTTATTTCTTCTAATATATGGTTAAGATTTGAATGTGACGATCCACCTTCAATGATGCTACTCTTTGCTAAAAGTGAAATTGCATATGCTGAAGTTTGCAATTTGTCTTTTTTCTTCTCCATGAGATCATTAATCATATTCTCCACCGTTGTTCTATCACACATATCCTTCATATCGAGGCCAATCCTCCATACTTCACCAACAAGTCTACTATACACTGGGTGATCAGTAAAGAAAGGCCAACATAGCATTGGCACACCTGCTGATATGCTCTCTAATATCGAGTTCCATCCACTATGGGTAAAGAAACCGCCAATAGCTCGGTGGGCCAAGACCTCCTCCTGTGGTGCCCAGCCCACTAGACAACCTCTTTCCTTGGTCAAAGCCAAAAGGTCCTCTTGGATTGTATTGTCTAATCCACAACCTAATATTAAATCAGGCCTTATAGCCCAGAGGAAGTGTTTCTTACTCTGAATTAATCCAATCCAAAATTCCATTAGCTGGTCCTTTGTGAGAACTGTCAAGCTACCAAAACTAACATAGACAACAGATTTGTCAGGCTTTTGGTCCAACCACAATATACAATTTCTATCAACTTTCCACAAGTCAATAGGGGAGGTTTTGGAAAATGACTTGTCTTTTTCACTAAGCTTATATTTTATGTGAGTATGAAGGGGGCCTATGGGATAAATTTTTGAACAATAATGCGAACGCATTAGAGAAAGAATTGGACCTTCCAATTCCTCGAATGTGTTGATGATGAAAGAATGGGCTTGCATGCGTTGTTGTATCTCACGAGTGAATCGGTCTTGAAGGTATTTGCAAAGAGAGAGGTCTTTCGTTCGGCAATAGTCGGGAAGGTCACGGTAGCGAAGGAAGGTGTCCATCCCGGGTACATTCTTTACTAGTTCATCCATTTCTTCATCATCTATTTTTCAAACCAATGCATAGAATTATAAGAAAACAAAGACCATTCGAAAGTTCACCAAAAAATACTATGTTGTATAAAAATGAGAAATATGATTCAAAATATATTGCTTCGATTTGCTTTCTTCTACTTAGTTTGTCCTTTGTCTATTAAATTCCGCAGAGAAAAGGTCTCCATCTCCCAGCCTTATTTTCGTATCTCTTAGTTCGAGGAAGTGGCATATTGTCCATATAGATTTGTACCAATCGAGTTCCAAAATCATTCTTAGACTAGAGAAGCAATAAAAAGTGGTTGAACCTAAAAATTTATTTCCTTCCAATAAGACATAAGCAATTCATTGATCATTCTATTCTAAATTTGTTAAAGAAGATACAGCATAGCCAAAAATGAAAAGTTATTACTCATTAGTACACAATAATACATTAACCTTATTAAATTAAGTCATCTTATTATGAAGAACTCGCGCACGCAGACACCTAAGCACTCCCCATATTTGCAGTCCGATAAACCACCACCACCCATCACCACCTACTATCGCCTATTTCATTTTCTTAAAAACTAATGTTACGTACTCTAACATGAAAAAACTAGAGTAAGCACCTTTTTTTTTTTAATTTTTTTATATTGGATTATATATGGTTTCTTTCACCCAAATGGCTATATTATACTCCATCCGTCTTTTTGACATGCTACATTTTCATTTTACGAGTCAAATTTTATAAAGTTTAATAATAAATTTTAATTATGGTATAACAAATAATATATTCATGTGTTATCTTGTTGAATTTATTTTTATGTAAATTTTCATAATATCAAATTTTTATAATTTTTAATCTTACAAATTTTGAGAAAAATCGTTTTAAATTGTGTCTTGGATACCGTAACAAGTCACATATAAAAATATAAATACGTAGAAAATAAAAAGAAAGAGAAAGGAGTAAAATTTTATATCTGACAAAATTTTAAGTTTTGCTAATCAAATTAGTCATTTTACTATTATACTTTGACTTAAAATTTTTTTTTTTTTGGTTGTTCATCTTCTTTCATTCTACTCCATGATCACTAAATCCTTGTAGTACCCTTTCTTTATGATCACAATTACCACCACCACCGCTATTACCCCTATGCGGTTGCAGCCACCTGCTGCCCTACTTTTCTCCACAACCATCATCGACCTCCCACCCCTTTTCGTTCAATAGCAACCCCTGTAAACCAAATCAAACAACCTCCCAAAACCACGTACTGAAGTCATCACGTCTTCTACCCTGCCCCCACCCGATTGCTTCCCGCATCTTAGCCCCTACCCTTCCCCTCCTCTAATTCTTCAATTCGCGGTTCTTTATACAAAGAGCAGCAAATGGAAGAGATGGTGGATCGGAGATCACTGGTCAGTGTCGTTTGGTGGTGACGGTGGTAAGGATAATGGAGGAGAATGGGAGGGAAACAAGAAAGTTTAAAGATTGAAACTAACAACAAATAGCTAGCTATTTTAATAAAAACAAATGAAAGCTCTTGTCTCGAATTTTCAAACCATAGTGTACTCTATAAGGTTGATAACAGAAGGTAGATTGGGCGCACTGTTGAATTTTTTTAGCTAATGTTATTATTTTTCTTATATTTCTTTTATATATGTTTATTTGTATATTTTCTAAATATAAGAAAAAAAAAAATTCAAATGAAAGAATGATGTTTATACCTTTAAAGGGTATTTCTCTCTCTTCAATAAGTTTCGGAATACAGTAATGAGACCAAACGAAGCTTGCACCTTGGACGATGAATGCGATCACTGGTACCTCTACTTCATTAGCTATATCAATAGCAAAGCTCAACCACCCATCAACGATAAAACATGTTACTTTACTTGATCCTGCTTTTTCTTCCAAAATCTCTCTAATAAGAGGTTTAGCACTGGATGTCAACGCGTCATCCAATTCCGCCAACCACATTTTCTCACCAGCGCGTGGGTGATCATCGGGCAGCCCATCTGGAATCGTTTGAAATATGAAACCCGGATAACGAGAAAAACGACCTTCAATGTCACAGTACTGGGTCAGGCGCTGTTGGTTGTGGCATGTATTAAGGAAGGTTACCTTGAAGTTTGCGAGGCATAAAAGTTCAGCAAATTGTAGCATAGGGGTTATATGGCCTTGAACTGGAAATGGAAACATGAGCACATGAGGATAAGACTGATGCTCCATATTTGTTGTCAAAGTGTTAGTCTTGGATATTTAGCTTTGGGATTCGAGGTATATAGAGTTACACAACTTATACATTTATAAGAAACTTGTTAAACTATATTTTAAAAGAACGATAAGACATAACTTATATTCTTAGTTTATTAAACAGTAGTTGGTAGGCATAGAGCATGGGATTAGGGATGACAAAGGATATTGGACCCAACCCAAATCCGTGGATCCATATTTGTTTTTTCGGATACGGGTTTTTAAAATTTAGACCCAAAGGATCCGGATCGGGTCTAACCTTAATACCCTGACTCGGATCCGTTACACGTTTCTTCATTTACTTATTTATATTTGTTTGTATTATTAATCAAAAGACATAAAATTTTGATTTTGTTCATTTGTACTTCGTTGTTTTTTTTTACATTTGAATAGTTATATAAATTGTACTCAAGTATTGAACTTACATCCTTCGTTAGACTATTGTCGTAGATGTAAAATGAAAATTTATAAATTTGAAACTTATTATTGTCGCAAAAAAATAGGTAGGATTCGTTTTGGCTCCGTTTTGGATCCAAATCCATTGAATATGGATCCTTATTTTTCATATGCAGTAGATTTGAATCTAGATCTTGATCCATCCTTGAAAAATAAATCTGGAAATGGATCCATAAGAATCCGATCCAGATTCGGTCCGTTGTCATCTCTAATGGGGACCAATATCAGGCCACCATGAGAAATTCAAAAACTATATCGCTACTCTGATCATTCACCGATTTGGCTGGACATAAATTCTACTAGGAGAACAAGCAAACATGGAACCATAGATTCAATCTCGAAGCTTTTTGGTTTGATGAAGAAGAGTGTATAGAGAAGATTAGAGAAGCCTGGGCTGATGGGTAAAGGCTACTTATGTATAAACGAGTGAGCAGGCTTACTGAATCATTAGGGCAATGGGCTACAAACTCTTAGGAGCTTATAAAAGAAAATTAAGAAGGGAGAAAAACTATTGCAAGTGCTTTAAAGCAGTGGGGGTTGAGTCGTAGGGCCTTTGATTCCCAACTTGATCAGTACATTCTCAAACGAACTTGCACCAACTGCCTTAATTAGAATATCTACCATCTGAGTTTTTGACCGAACAAAAGGAAGAGTCCCAACTCCTGCTTCAAAGTTGTCTTTTTATAAAATGCTTGTCTACCTCAACATGCTTGGTCCTATAGTGCTGGACTGGATTCTCATAAATATTGATAGCTGCTTTATTGTCGCAAAAAAGTTCACAGCTTTCTTTCAGAGGAAACCCTATTTCAGTCAATAGTTTCCTTAACAATAGAATCTAAGTGACTCTTTTAGCAATTCCTTTAAACTCGGCTTTTGCACTTGACATCACAACTACTTTTTGTTTCTTACTTTTCTAGGTTACAACATTTCCTCCAACCAATGCAAAGTACCCTCACGTGGACTTTTAACTATCTTGGTCTCTTGCCCAATCTACATAAGTATACGCTTGAAGGCTTTAGTGCCCATTGTTGTTAAACATCACCCCTCTTCCTGGATTACCCTTTAAATACCTCAAAATTATATACACAACCTCCATATGTTGAGTCTATGGCTTATGCATAAATCTACTCACTACACCAAATAATATGCAATATCAGGTCGAGTATGACATAGGTAAATTAACTTTCCTACCAATTTTTGATACTGTGCCTGATTAGCCGACTCTGCCTTCTCATCAATTTGTAACCCATAGTTTACTACTATTGCAGTATCAGCGAGTTTACAGTTGAGCATTCCTGTTTCTGTCAATAGGTCAAGGACATATTTCTCTTGTGATATAAACTTTCCCTTTTTTTGACCTAAGTACGTGATATCCCAAAAAATACTTCAGCGTTCTGAGATCCTTTATTTCCAACTCATGAAACAATTTTTCCCTTAATTGACTAATCTCTTATCTTTCATCTCCAGTTATGATCATATCATCCACATATATAATGAGACAGGTCACTAAATTTCCTCTCCGTTTAAGAAACTAGGTATGACCAAAATTACTCTGTCGATATCCAAATTTCTTAATCACTAGTGTAAATCTACCAAACCATGCCCTTGGAGATTACTTCAAATCATACAGAGCCTTTTTCAGTCTACATCCTTCTCCTAGAGAAAAACTATATGAGAAACCTGAAGGAGCTTCTATGTATACTTCTTTTGAGATCTCATCATGTAAGAAGGCATTCTTAACATCAAACTAGTGTAAGGGCCATTCTCTATTTGCTATTACTAAGAATAGTTTCCTAATAGTATCAATTTTTTCTACTAGGTAGAGCGTCTCTAAGTAATCTACCCCATAGACTTGTATATAGCCCTTAGCTACTAGTCTTACTTTGTATCGCTCAACGCTCCCATAAGCTTTGTATTTGACAATAAATACCCAACTTCATCCCACCACCTTTTTTCCTTAGGGCATTTCGCACTTCTTCCATGTGTTATTCTTTACAAGAGCTTTTATCTCCTCTTCCATTTCCTTCTTCCAAGGCTTGCTTCTAACTGCTTCCTCAACAATCGAAGAAATTTTCTCTAAGTATATGGCTGCATTGAACACCACTACTACATGAGACATGTTGCCTTCTTTAGGTAGACTCTACACCAAGTATTTTGATCTCTGGTGCTCATAGGAGGGACCATATCGTCTAGGAGGGATCCCTCTCGTGCTTCTTAGAGGTAATTGATATCTTTCATGACCTAGAGACCTTTCCTGCTGTATATTTTCTACACAAACCACATTATCAAAGTTATCATTCAAAATCACCATGTTATGATTCCTTACCTCTTCTTCCTCTTCCCCTACTTCTGGATGCTTAATCATTAGAGGAATCACCGATTGAGGTATAGAAGATGGTATGGTATGTACTATATTCTCGGAGTCTGTTCTTGTTGCATTATTATCTAATATATGACACAACAACCCACTTACATCGTCCTTAGTATTCTCCCCCTAACATCAAAGTTGGAGGTAAAAAACCTCACAATCCATAGTAGTATATAGATAATTTGATGTGGGATCTAAGAACTAATAACATTTTTGAGATGCTCTATACCCTTCAAATAGATACTTTACTACTCTAGGTTCCAATTAATGGTGGCTCCTTTTTGGGAGAAGAACATATGCGATACACCCAAAGACACGAGGAGGTAAACAGTGTAATAAAGGTAATGGAAAAAAAGTTCCCAATACATCTAAGGGAGTTTTATGATGAAGCTTTTTTGTGGGTAGACGGTTTGACAGATAATTAGCTGTAGCAACAGCTTCTGGCCAAAATGTCTTTAGGACACTAGACTCAAACATTATAGCCCAAGTCATCTCAAGAAATGTTCTATTTTTCCATTCGGCCAGTCCATTTTGTTGAGGAGTGTCAGGGTAGGTAGTCTGGTGAAGTAGACCAAGGGTACTAAAGAAGGCTTTTAGGTCATGATTAATGTATTCGCTCCCATTATCTGACCTAAGGATACTTATTTTCGTTTGAAACTAGGTGAGAATCATTTGATAAAATTTAACAAATATTTCATAAACCTCATATTTTTTTTAAGGAAGTAAATCCAGCTTATACGAGTACAATCATCAATGAAAATAACATAATATAGAAAGGCATGAGTACCAAGTTCCAAGGCTGGACCCCACACATCTAGATTAATAATATAAAAGGTTTAACAGCATAAGTCATACTACTATGTTAAGAGTTCTTATGACTTTTAGGAAGAAAACATGCTTCACAATTCAAAGCTAGTTTTGACCCACCAAGAGTAGGAAAGAGACATTCCAAGTATCATAATAACGGATGTCCTAGACGATGGTGCCACAACTAAAGTTGATCCTCAACTAACCCACGTCCCACCATAGCACTTCCATCCTTGAATATCTCATCAACATAGTACATACCATCTTTTTAATACCACGCTTAATGATCTTCCCTGTTTGAGCATCCTTCACCACACAACAATCAGATTTCATCGTAATAATACATCCCAAATTTTTCGTAGTTGACTAATAGATAATAATTTAAACGAAAGATTAGGAATGTAAATAAAATTATGTAAAGAAAAATCAGGGCCAATGTTAATAGTTCCTTCCCCTAGAACATCATAAATTCTCCATTAGTTGCATGTATAAGGGTTTTTTGAGGTTTAATAAAAGGTAGAAATTTTTTTTATCATAGGACGTAGTGTCAGTGGCACCGCAGTAAAAAATTCACTGATTTCTTAGGTACAAGTGACATATTATTCTGAATTTTCTTTGGCCTAGGTTAGTTTGTCTGTTTTTTGAGGCAAGGGAATTGGGCCATGATTTGGGCTTATTTGGTTTTGGTTTTTGTGGATGTATGGGGTTGATTCATGTAGGACATACAGGGCCCATAGATATTTGGTCTTTCACCTAGATGGATGAGATTTGTTTGGGGAAAAATAAGCGAGGTAGGTTTAGGGTTGTTGAAGATATTTTAGGGAGGTATAATTGAGGTAGGGATAGGGTTAGGCAGCCATTCCATTTTCTTACCTTTGCCTCCTTCATCCCCTACTGTCTCATTCTCTCCCACTTTCTTTCTTGAGTCTCCATGAGAGCTATGGCCCATTGATGTTGCTTCTCTCCTCTTCGTCTCTTCCCCTTTATCGGTACTTTTCTCGCTCCTCTTCTTTGCATCTGGCCACCTATTCAGGTAGCCCACCTCTTTAAAACACCCCTCCTTGGTGTGTTGGCTTCCTTCGCAATGGGTACACTAGAGATGTGTCTTCTCATCATCTTTTTGGGGTGGTTTGTCCAGTCTAGTTTGTGTACCTAGCCTAGGTAGGGTTAGAGTTAGGCAGTCATTCCATTTTCCTACCTTTGCCTCCTTCCTCCCCTAACGTCTCATTCTCTCCCACTTTCTATATCGAGTCTCCATGAGAGCTCTGGCCTATTGATGTTGCCTCTCTCCTATTATTCTCTTCCCCTTTACCTGTACTTTTCTCACTCCTCTTCTTTGTATTTGGCCACCTTTTCGAGTAGCCCACCAGTTTAAAATACCTTCCTTGGTGTGTCGACTTCCTCCGCAATGGGTTCACCGGAGATGTGCCTTCTCATCATCTTTTTGGGGTATTTTGTCTTGTTGGGTTCATGTGCCTATCCCACTTCCAACTCTAGGGATCTAACCCACAGGTAAGTCAGGTAAGGTTGTCTTCATTTTTCCTTTTCTTAATATCTCCCTCCTGATTTGGTTGTATGCTTCTTCCACCAAGGGTAATGGATCTTAGTTAACAAGATCTCTCCTGTCTTTGTCAATATCGGCCTCTAATCATGCCAAGAACTAGTAAAGTCTGTTATGTTAAGTGTTTTGATTATAAATCACTATATCATCTCTGCACTTCAATGGATTTGGCATGATTCGATTGATTTCTTTCCATATGGTCACTAACTTCCCATAATAAATTTCCACCGAGTCTTGCCCTTCTCTTATATGGTTGGCTTTGATTGCCAGATCAAACACATGTAGTCCATCTCTTCCATTCCCGAACATGAATTCGATGCCCTTCCACAGTTCTCTCGCCACCATTTAATCCAAGCCTTGACCATTTAATCCTTTAGGGCCCATTGGATATAATCTGAGGACTCTTTGATGGGAGGGTCAGCAATGAAATAACTGAGCCTTACCCTCCCATCAATTTTTAATTGCATCAGCTTTTTGAAGATGCTAATTGAGCGCCCATGTATTTCCATGCTCCTATTGGTGTTCATCTTTTTGAAGAAGAACCATAGTTGAGTGAATGTCATAAATCTCTCACTTGGATCTTTAGGTGCTTCACTCATACTTTAGGTATGTTTCTAGTGTAAATGATGAAGATATGGCATAGAAACATCGTATTGTATATGCTCACTCTGATACCAAGAACAATTATATACTGTTTCTTGTATGTGAATTTTTGTGTGTATTGATTGATTAATTTGTTACCAACTGTAACATATATGGAGTACAAGGCTTTAGTTTTTGCATGTTCATAAAACACCTATTACTCGGTTTCCTTCTTATCTTAGTATTCCTATCTCAATCTTTTATTGTTCTTATCTTAATCTTATCCTGTAAACTTATCTCATCTTCTGGTTTAATCCTTTGATCATAGGATAAATTTCCATCCTTTTCTACTGTATGGATGCAGGGATTTTATTGAATGCCAAAGAACTCACAACACAAATACACAAACTTCATTAGCAAGGTATAATCCTATTGGTATCGCAGGGCTAGATCGAATGATCTTAGGGACATGAATAAAAATAAAATAAATTTTCATAGGAAGGCAAGCCAAAGGAGGACAACAAAAACATTACGGGGTTGATTGATGAGCAAGGAGTCTAGAGAACGGAGGAAGGAAGTGGTGGAGCTGATAATGAACTACTTCAACAATCTCTTCATACCATATTGGGTGGGTAACATAGAAGGAGAAATAGAAGGATTATCACCAGTGGTTACAGATGAAATGGATACAATGCTAGAGACAATTCTAAGTGACGAAGACGTTAAAGAAGCTGTATTCCAAATGCATCTCAACAACTCCCAAGGACCAGATGATTTACATGCCATATTCTATCAGATATCTTGGAATATTATATTATAGGGAGTGATGTAATAAATTTTGTGAAAAATTGGTGGCGAGGGCATACTTGTTTGGAATAAATCAACAGAACATGTGTAGCATTGATTCCAAAATGAAAGGAACCGAAATCAGTGAATGAATTTTGGCTTATTTGCTGTTGTAACGTCCTATACAAAATCATCATGAAGGTCATGACAAACAAGCTCAAGACAATACTAGGGAAGATAATTTCCAAAAATCTAAGTGCTTTCGTCCCTAGAGGATTCGTCATTGATATTGCATTGTGTTGATTCTTCAAAGTATTTTGGTTATGACTAACTTTATTCCTAATTGATTTTGTTGTCTATATTTGTGTAGAGCATTTTTCTTTGTTTAGGAGTCAGAGAAAAATGAAGATGAGCTATATCAACTATATATCTAGTCTACCCATAAAAAGATTAAGCACTTAATGTGCAAGTAAGACTATTATCTATATTTGAAAAAGTAGTTTTCCCCCTATATTCCCCTTGAACTGCTATAGTACTACATATAATAATGGCAAAAAATGGAAAACAATCAGTTATTTTTATCCTTCAGAAATAGGGCAGAAAATTAGATGTCTAAAGGTATGCATTTAATATAAAATTGAAATTTATCATATGCTGCATTTAGTATTAAGAGTGGTGTCCATATGTTTTGTGCTACACATTATGGGAAAAAGCACTGAAACACCATTTTATAGTTTCAAAAAAATTAAAACCAGAAACCTGAACTTACCATGTCAGGTCTTATACTTTTGGTACAAGATGCTAATAAATCCTTGCTGAACCCTACTCATATATGCTGAAATTTAGGAGAGAAAGCATAACAAATGCATAAATGTAGAATTGAGGGTAAATGCTTAGTAAATAAATTAAGAATGCCACCCCTCAAGCATATAAAATTCAATAAGGACCTTTGCTGCCTCTAAAAAAAATGCTATGTTGCTCTTAATCTTCAAAAGCTCATTAGTTTGTTTTCAATTGCTGATGTTTTATGTTGCTGCATGTTAGGCTATGTCTAATTGTTTTGTTCTATTTGTGGTCTTGCAGTCTTGTTATCTAGTACTGTACATTTTTCATTATTTGGGTTGATAAAAGTGCCTAACATGGGTAGCCTTCTTGGTTTCATAGTTGGCCATTTCTGATAAAAGAGCCTAACATGGGTAGCTTTTTGAGTGTTACGTTGAAGTGTAAAGTGCATGAAAATGGATTATTGAGTTGAAACCGAGGGTAGTGGATCTTCGTTAACAAGATCTCTCCTCTCTTTTGTTTGAGTAATAGAAGCAATTCTTTAATTACTTTTGCATTTTTGTTGATCGGTCAGAATAATAGAGTAACCTGGTTAAGCTAGAAATGAGAAAAATACTAATATAGGAAATTGATGCCCATCCCAATGTGATTTTGTTTTTTGCATCAATAAAAGGTTTCATCACAGAAGCAAGTTCGATATTATGATTTTCATTTGAAATCTAAATTGCATTTTAGAAATTTTAGTATGTTCTATTTTATTTTATTTATGCTTTGATTTATGTGCTTTGTTTATTGATTGTTTAAAACAATTATTAGTACTTGAACTTAGGTCGTCTATAGTCTCAATACATTGATGTGTTCTTTGCAACATGTAGAGACAAATCCACATTCTTCATTACTTGCTTGTTTTAGAGGATAAATATGAGGGTTTTGACAATTATAGTAACTAATTGACAACATGTATTCTTGGGTTCATTTAAAATTTGCAAATTTATAGTCTCGCCTATTTTTTCTTGGATAAATTCTGTTTACTTTTGTTTATAGTTTCCTTTATTTACATTTGGTTTTCCAAGCCCATGCTAAACAAAGTGTGCTATAAAGTAAGATAATTTTTTGATGATTAGAATTTCAAGTGCTACATCTGGTTTTACTTTACAGTACTACCATACTCTATATTTCATAATAGTTATTTTCTCTTCATAATAGCTCAACCTTAGAATCTAAATTCGTACAAATTTAAGGAGGAACCATAAAAAGATTGAATATTTCAGTAATCATCCCTTAGAAACTATTGCACATGAATAGGGTATTTGCATCTAGTAAATATGATGGCTGCAGATTATCACTTTAATTATTTTTCCCATATTCTTATATTAAGTGTTCATTCATAAATTTATCACAAAGCTTACATTCTTTCATTTTGACGGTCTCTTTTTTTTTCTTACAAAATGCTAATGTGAAGTCCTTTGTAAGTGAAACATAATGTAGTTTTCTGATGAGAATTTTGATTTAGAGCTAAGATTATTGCTAAAAGATTCAAGGGTGCAGAGTTCTATGGATATATATGTGGATATTGATGAAAGTTCATTAGCTGTAAGTATAGAGCGATCTAGATATGTGATGACATTGATGGAAACAAAGCAGCATGATGACATAATTAAAGTTGAGGATACGATATGGTAAGAAATAGATTTCACATGCTTATGTTCTTTAAAGCACTTCTGGCCAGCCTTAAAGCTCTTCCTATTTATAGAAGGTATCTTGATGATGACCAATTGGTTATCAACTTAATGAAGCAAGACCAGAAGCTAAAATGGCCTTATATCGTGGAATCATGGAAATCCTTTCATGTTGTTGTTTTCTAACTTCTCAAAGGCACATCAATCTATATAGTTGGTGATTCTTTAGAGATCAATCAAAAGGTTACTGAGGAACTTACAGTTGGTCTACTTGTTTATTTTTAACATGTGAGAAACAACCTTTGAGCTGTTGTATATATAATGAAACTTAGTTTTGAATAAAGAATATTAAAAGCCTTTGAGCTTGCTTTGTTCTAATACTTGCATTGAATAATATTTCCAATAACAATAAGAAGCATTCACAAAAACAAAACACTAGACTTTATGCTCGGGTTCTTGGAAAAACGGAGTATAAAATGCCATTATATGCTCCGGTTTTCCAAGAACCATAGCATAAAGTCTCTGTTTTGCTCCGATTCAAACCAGAGCATAAAGTCCTTTGCATTATGCTTCGGTAAAATCAACTTTGGGTCAAAACGGGAGCATAAAGCCTTTAAAAAACTAGAGCATATGAGGTTTTTTCCACCAGT
The DNA here is from genome assembly GCA_026401315.1 of Dysphania ambrosioides. Classification (NCBI taxonomy): domain Eukaryota; kingdom Viridiplantae; phylum Streptophyta; class Magnoliopsida; order Caryophyllales; family Amaranthaceae; genus Dysphania; species Dysphania ambrosioides. The sequence continues at coordinate 12,222,743 of CM048665.1, read as the reverse complement.
GATGACAAATTAAGGATCCTTGCCACTTAGTGCAAATCATGTTGAAGGCTTCAAAGGATTTCCTCACCATGGGGTTTGCAAATACTAATTCTAAAGACTTCACTCAGCTAGGGAAAAGATGGGGTGCTTAACTAAGTTTCATAATCACAATAGTTTCATCTACCTTAGTAAAAGTCTATTATAAACTCTTTTAAATGCAATTTATATCTAAACCATCTAATCCCTTAAGGTTTTGGAAGGAAAACATTCAATAAGACAAGTGTTCTATTCATGCCCAACTCAATACAAGAAAAACAAATCGAAAAAAAATAAGCTACCTGCCTTGCAAAATTCAAAATCTTTTTGGATTTTCTGATTTTGTAAAAAGAAAACAAAGAGAAAGAAAAACAACAAGAAGTATGCACAAGAGTATGGTATGGGATAGGTTATCTAACAATCAACACAATCATATAACTAACCATTGTCATCAAAACCAATGGTTTCCAATGAACTAATCCTCAAAAATAGGTTAAACTCCTTCAACAATAAAGTGCCATACATCCTCGAACAATCAACTTCCCTAGATTAAAAAGAAAGAAAAACACACCAAGGAAAGCAATAAATTGGGGAGTAGGAAATATAATACCTTGGCCTCTTGCTTTGCATTTTGCTAATACTCATGAACAACTAATGATGAGCAAAATAAGTGAAACATAAGAATAATAGTTCCTACTCTAGATAAAAACACACAAAAACAAAGACAATAAAACTATATATGGATTCTACAAAGGAAGAGTAGAAAGGAAGCTAGACACCTGACCCTTTTTGGAACAACCCCCAAGCTTGATTGAAGTGCAATCCTCGGCGCAAAAACCGAGAAATAAAAGGGGAGGGTCAATTATTTAGGGTATGACTAGCTAGAACTGACTATAGTTCCTTGGTGTATTATGCCTAAAACACACAAATCCATTGAAAATCAAAATATAAGTTAAAAAAATCAAAACTAAAAGAAAAAAGAGAAGATATTGTTAGTAAATTGAATGATCCTTCAATTATAGCTTGTCAAATGCACCTACTTGAATCTCACAAAAGATCAAATATGATGTTGATAGATAAATAATGTATAGAAAGAGAAGGACTCTTTTACAGACATAAAATGAAAAATCAAAAGAAAATCTAGACTGAAAAGAAAAAGACGAATTATTTACGACCCTATACGACCCATTGGAAAAAGGAACCTCAAAATTTACGTCAAATTACTTCCAAATGGGTTTCCTTGTTTCCAATATATTCATGGACTACTAGAAATGAAAGAAGGTAGGATAAGAGGTGCAAGAGTGGAGAAGAAGGAATAATGTCAAGTCTAATTGAGAAGGGAGCGTGAGACTCAAAAATTAAGGCTTTAGAATTCAAATCCTCAAAACTAAACTCTCTCTACTATACATTCCTTAACAAAGGGCTCCTTATCTTCATCCTTACAATCTTTATCCAACCCTTCATCTAAATTTTCAGCATATTCATCGTCTTTCTCAATTTGGGTTTGATTTTCAAAGTACCCTGAACCATCATCATCATTTTCGTTGCCAAAAAAAACATTAGCATTTGTGCGAGGCTCATAAGCATCAAGATCACACAAAATGAACTCAGTTGAGCATTCACCCTTTAGAAACCATCCTATATCTCTTGCTGACTTTCCTCAATCCTTTGGTTTCCCTGTTCAATTTCATTAATGAATTTTTCCATGAGAAACTCTAATCTAGAAGTACATAAATCAGGTGCAGGAGGATTTTTTGAATCAAACTGAGGAGAAGGGTAACATTCATAATCATTAAATTCATCATAGGGAACATGTGAAACGTCATAGGAATTCAAGCATAAATCGTTAGAATAATCTTGATATGAAGACGCACCGAAATCGTTGGCATGATAATACCCATTAGAATAATCATATTCTCCATGATAATCATATGAATATTCCCCATAAAGATAATATGGGTCCATGAAATTAGAATACTATGCACAAGGAAGACACAAACAAAATTAAACTCATATTTACCGACTCAACTAAATAAAAGAAAACTAGACTCATAAAAACTGCTAAAGACTCGATACAAAACACCAGTCCCCGACAACGGCGCCATTTGATAGTGTTAGATATCGGTCGTCACGATACCTACTATCGACTAAACCTTAACTTCACCTATTACGAGAAATAGGTAAGTAAGGGTTGAATCGATAGGGAATGACTTCAAATAGCTTACAAAATTTAGCTCTTTGACTACAAGCTAGCTCAACTAAAGCAAGAATTAAGACTAAATCTAACTAAAATTTATTGTGAGGTTTTAAGGGACTTGTTCTATGAAGGTAAAAGTGCTAGGGGTTTCGGATTCAACATCGATTCCTAACATGAATAAGCTAAAGTTGGGAATTAGACTCAAAAGGAGAAAATTTGAGGCTCACTAATTAGCTATCATCCTATGAATCGAACCTAAACATGCTGCAAGGAAGGGATTTCAACGAGGAACAATCCTCTTTGTCATTTTAAGGAAGGGCATTACAATTGGAATTTCTAGCCTAATCGTATTCTAAAGAGTCCGAGCAACACAATAGATTCATCAACAATTGTAAACACCCTAATACTACTACAACTAGTGTAGTGGTAAGTCAGGGATCGAACCACAAGAACAAGGCGCGATAGTTTCTAGACTTGATGTAAAGGGTTTATTGGGAGATTTGATAGAACTATACTAATAACAGAAAAATAAAGCAAGAACTAAAACGATAATATGCTATGGAAGGAAAACGGGGACAGATCAGTTCCATTCTAGGAAGGACAATCGAACTGTCAATACGCTAAATTAGGAGAAATCAGTCAACAATAAACCATGACACTCAAGATGACAAGAGGAAGTTTGTGACCCTATAAATCACATGAACAACCTATAATCGCCCTATGTCTCCAAAGGAGTGGCAGGACAAGATTCGCATCGAATATCAATCAATCAATCAATCATCAACAATCTCAAACCCTAACTCTACGCATGAAGAACGAGCCAACCTAGGGTTTCACTAGTCAAACCCCTAAGAAAACTACTCACACATAGTAATAAAGACTAGGGCATAAACAACGAAAAAGAACATGATTGAAAGCATGAACGATTTGAATGTAATGAACAAGAAAACGAAAAACGAAGATCTATAACAAAACCGACAACTACTCTACCAAAACTGAAATGAAGCAAGGATAATAGCAAGAGAAATAAAATTCACGAAAACCATACTTGAAAGCATTAAACGAAATAAAATAGTAAAGAATCGATACCTTGCGTAAATGAAATTGCGTGAAAGAAAAAGAATCCGAATCCAAAATACAAAGCTTGAAAGGAAATGCAATGAAAGCGGTAAATCTAAACTAATGCATGAATGAAATGAAAAGATTTAAAGTGATGTTCTAGGTTGAGGCACAAGAGCTCTCAAAGTAGGCATGAGGGTTATTTACAGAGCAAGAGGGTATTTATACCCTAGGGACATAAGGGGTAAAACCCTAGAAAAAACCCTCAAGTGCCGACCTAAGAAAGAACCAAGAACTTCGGAAACAGGCTCCATTCGGTCGAATGGAGTGGGGATTCGGCCGAATGAGGTCCCCTTCGGCCGAATGGTTGTCTCATTCGCCCATATCAGAAGCTTGACGTTTTTGGGGCCTGTCCATCATTCAGCCTAATGAGGGCACTCATTTGGCCGAATGGGACTTCATTCGGTCAAAGGAGAGTTCATTCGGCTATTCCTGAGAGCTTGAGTCATGTGCTTGAATCCCTGTCTTCCATTCGACCGAATGGATGTCAGATTCGGTAGAATCTGAACCTGAACCTCGCTGAACAGCTCCTTTGAAGTGTCTAATGGCTTCTGGAGTTTATGGAATCTTCGAGATTAACTTGGATCACGTGCCCAAGCTATGATACGCGCATCTAAACTCCTGATAAGAGTGTCAAAGCCTCGAACACGTCTCATTTTATCCCGAAATCATCGAAAGTACCTGAAATAACCTAAAAACAGCTCGAGGACAAGATCAAGGTAAAACTAGATGTAATGTGCATAAAACCAATATAAAATAGCAAGACTCGACACTAAAATGGGGTTGTAAACGTGCTCTAAAACGAGCGCATCACATGCAAGTTAACAACACTTAACATTAGGTCACTACCTAAATATGCATTTCTCAATGTCTTCCACCTAGGAAAGCAATAGAAGGAATCTATATAGACAATCTAAACTCTAACCAAAACCCGATATTATATCACACATAAATCATCAAGAAACCAACTCCATACCTTTAAACATCGTCCATGTTTGGGACCGGTTTTTCACCCTATCCCCTAACTAATGTAACTACTCATGACTAGTAATAGAAAGCATCAAATAATTAAAATAACGAGACATACTAGCAAATTAACAAATAACAATGAACAAAACTATGCGAAAAACTAATAATAATCAAACATAAATTAATGAAACCTGATAATAAATTAAAACTATTAAATATAAAGCAAGAGAAAGTGAAAGAAATACTGTTATATATTAATTGAGAACTGATGTCTGACAATTGATGATCACAAATCCGATGAAAGTACTAAAATTCGACGTTAAATCTATTGATAATCTAAAGTTTTGTGAAAGAAAAATGAAGAAATCCTAAGCTATCTCTCTAGGTATGAAACTAGGCTACTGTTAATGATTAATGAATGAATGATACGTCGTCTCTTGCTTCTCCTTGCATATCCGCCGTAGAAGAGCTTGAGTTTACCACAAAATCGCATTGTCGGATTGAGTGGGTGCTTAGTACAACTTATGAGCACCCGCTCATAGAAGGTATAGATGTTATAGATTAGGCTGAGTGGCCACTTAGTTGAAATTGTAAGCGCCTGCTCAGAAGGATTTCATACCCCAAAATGAACTTATAGGCCACTCAGTTATAATCTAAGTGCGTGCTCAAAAGGAAATTTTTTCTTCTAAGCACCCTCTTAGTGCCCATTCAAAATTTTATGTCTCTAATCTTCATTGAACTAAGCAACCACTTAGGATTGTCCAAGCTACTGCTTAGCTAGGCCTTATTCTCTTGATCTAGGCCTCATGATTCTATTCTTGAGTAATCTCTTGGCCTCTCTTCTTGGCTTTTTTATTATGCATCTCCATTCTTTGGTTCTTGTGCTTGAGCCCACTAGATACCTGCATCAAGACACGAAAACACACATAAAAGTAGTACAAATAATGGGAAATCAAGGAAAATAAGACAAAAACACAAAGAAAGCTCCTAAGACTAGACCACGCACAAAGTGATGCAAAATGGGATAAAACAGGACGAACTTGGGCCAAAAAGAGTACAAAGCTCTACTAGAAAGACGCAAATGAGTGACATAAATGTCACTCATTAGTACAAGAGTTTCCACATGAAAAATATCTATTGTTCCTTTTTATTGTTACATTTAGTTTCTATGTTCAAGTTTTTTAAATTCCTTAAAATTAAAAAGTTCCCTCACTTTCAATTCATCCCCTTCTTGTAAGTGTCTATCTAAATAACAGTTGGTATGAAAGCGAGTTTTATCAAAGTCAAGACGCCTTGAAGAGCAAAGTTACTATTAAAAGATGAATTGTTACTAGAAGCGTGAAGAACATTAAACTAACCAACGTCCACCCATGTTCAATGATAAATTCTATACTTATTAGGAAAATAAATTAGAAATATTTATTTCGACAAAATGAAAGAATTAGGAGATTTTAAAGTTCCTAAAACTAACGCTAATAATGAGGAAATTCCTAAATCCATTTTTGAATTTGATAGAGAAAATTTTGAGAAAATGAAATTGAATGCTAAAGCTATTAAATTACTTCACTTTGCTCTAAGACCTCATGAGCACAATAGATTAATGGGTTGTAAAACTGCTAAACAAATTTAAGATTTGTTACAAATTACTCATGAAGGAACAAGAGAAGTAAAATGTTCCAAAATTGATTTGCTTATGTCTAAATATGAAAGGTTTGAAATAATACCTAGGGAAACTATTCAAGACATGTTTACTAGATTCACTAACATTACAAATGAGTTTGTTTCTCTTGTTAGAAATATTACACTTATGAGAAGTTTTGAAAGAATTTAAGAAGTATTCCACAAGATGAGAGATGGAGAGCACAAGGCACAACACTTCAAGATATAAAAGACTAAACAAAATTTAATATGGAGTAGCTTGATGGGTCACTCATGACTCATGAACTCTATTAGGGAACACACAACAGTGAAATTTCCGAAAATTGAGGGCTTGCTCTAATAGCCCAAGAGGAGTCCGGATTTGAGTCAAATGATAAAGAAGAGGCCACGCTTGTGAGAAATTCTGAAAAATGTATTGATACAACAAGGGTAGTGACCGTAAGAACAAAACCTTTGGAAAGAAGAATCATTAATGATTCGGGTTATCAAAAATGTTGTACCCTAGAACAATTCATAAGAAAATATCCATTGTGAGTATCGAAAAAAGGCAAAGACAAAGCAAAGGAACAAGCAAAGCCTAATAGGAAATCTTATTCAAAATCAGATGCAAAAAGAGTAATGATGTCTATTTGGGGTGAGTAATGTGCCTACCTATTTTTGATGACAACTAATGATTAGGTAACATATAACTCTCTTGTGTCCATGTACAAAAATGAATTAGTTAGTGTAGTTCACTCTTTGGATGAAAGAACAAGTCTCTCATGTTCAAGATAAATTAAAGTGACAAGGCTACACAAATTTATAAAGACCGTATGACCTAACTTACTAATGTTAGAACAAATGTTCAAATACAAGTTTTTGATTTGATGGATAGATATGTAAAATTAAAAGAGGCCAATGATAGACTTAAGGATGAATATCTAATGCTTAACATCGAGTTGAAATAGTATAAACTTTTAAGCTTTAATCTCACCTTAAATACCACTGAAGTTCTAATTAATAATTTTAACAAAGAATTTACCGCACTTAAAACTAATTTACATAATGCAAAAATATCAACTGATTTTCTTCAAAAAGAGCTCAAGGTGTATCATAAGGACAAAACCAAAATGTTTATAGAATTTCTAAATAGGATAGAAAATGCTCAAGTTAGGAGAATAGAAGGATTGGGGTTTAATTACAATAAGAAGAAGACTAAAAGGAACAAATATGTGGACTTACCAAGTAAGAAAATCTGTATCTTCTATGGTAAAACTGCTCATCTACATAGAGCTTGTGTTTAAAAGGAACACTATGTTAAAAAAAATGTTAAATATGTGAAAAAAGTCTAATGTCACTGAAGAAGAATAGGAACCCAAGGGATATTGGGTTCTTGTTCCTAAAAGTACTAGATTTGTACTGAAGACAAAAGGGATGAAACCTCATATTTATCCTTAATCAGATGCTAATCGAGCTCATGAATACATACCTCCAGCTTCATACACCATGTCAACAGAAGAGAAAGAGCGGTTTTTAAGAGTTTTACAAAAATTGAAGTTCGTGATGGGTGTCTAATTTGCAAAGGTGTGTAAACATGAAGCAACGAAAACTTATTAATATGAAAAGCCATGACAATCATGTCCTTATACAAGATATCCTTCCTGTACCTTTAAGAGCATTGAGCTACATAAGTAATTGGTTTGCTTGAGTAGTTGTCTAACTTCATTACGAAGCTCTGTTCGACAAACACTTGGATAACATTCAACCAAAAGTTTTATTGACTCTTTGTAAGATGGAGAAAGAGTTTCTACAAACATTTTTCACAATTATGTTTCATATTTTGATCCATTTAATGGAAGAAGTTAGGCTTGGCGAACTTGTGCATTATAGATGGATGCATCCCATTGAGAAGTATATATTTTCAACCACTATATATTTTATTCCTTTTGTGTTATTATTTTTTTAAAGATATTAATTAAAAATAACATCCTTGTTTATATGAAGGTACTTATCCTTTTTAAAAACTCACGTATGGAATAAGGCCCATCTCGAGGGGTCTATTGCTGAAGGATACCTCGTATGAGAGACAATTATATTTTATTTGAGATATCTAGAAGGTGTTTAGACTATATTTACTAGACCTTAAAGGAATGAAGATGGTGTTCCTAATTTCCGTACATACTTGTATAACTCAAGTTGTCATATGATTAGAATGAAGGAAAATATTTGCTTTGATGATAAAAGTTTAAAGCAAGCACATTGCTATGTGTTACTTTATTCACATAAGTTAAAAGCAGCTATTAAGTAAGTAGATTCAACGATTATATATTATTAATTTCATTAAGAATAGTTTATTAACATTCAAAATTCCCAGTTACCAACTTTAAAGTGAATTCATTGTCCTAAAATGGCGAGAGACTCAATCTAAAGGAATTCAAGTAAATCCAAATCTCGAAAATCAGGGGAAAGTTAATGAGTTTTCTAATTAGCTGCAAAACTAGGTAGATGCTATTAAATTTAGAGGTAGATTATTTTATTATTATATACCCTTTTAAGTTTAACTTTTTTTTAATTAAAGACTCATAACCTCGATGATAGTATTGAAGAAGGAAAGCTACGAATAGCCTTAGCCGATGGTGTAAGTGGTTTTGATAAAAGGATGATGGTGTCATCATCAATGACTATAAATTTGCTACCATGGACCATGAATAATTTTGAAAGACACAAATTTTGGAGGTATGGTGGAAGCAAATGGCCAAGAGTACTATGGAAAACTCAAATCAATAGTTTAATTTTGCTATTGTAGTGCATTTAAAGTTTTAATGTTTTATTATATCTGAATTGATATACATAGGGGTTACAAAACATACCCAAATGGTAGTGTCTATGTCAATTTTTCAATGTTGATGCACACTTTTCAAAATTTGTAAGATGATCAAATTGTTTTCTCATCTCAAGCAAAACAAGTATTCTATGTTGAGGATAATATGCAAAAAGGATGGCTTCATGTAATTAAAACTAAGCTTATGGAGTTGTTTAATATGGCTGATGATGAGCTTTAAACTATGTAACCATCAAATATTATTTTGTTTTGTGTTTGATAAGTGTTATATCCTTTAGAGCTATAATCTTGTGACAAGCTTGTTTTTTTCATGCATTTTTTGCATGGATGGCATCTTTGTTAGATTTCATGCTTAATCCTTTGTTGCTATGGTTTTTGCATCAATTAAATCATACATGGAGATCTTATTTCTACAAAGATTTTGCCACTTTGGTATATGTATCCAATGGACCAGCATCATGTATGTTACATCATAGGTTCTTTTTACATATCTTCAATTAATAAAAAATTCTAATTTTTCTTATAGTAAAAGATGACTTATTTAACCAAGATAAAGAGAGTTGTGGCTAATGCAAGTACGACACCGTTGACTGTTGATGCACTAGTGCCGACAAAAAAGTGCATTATTCCATCAAATCATGTGGCTCTTAAGGTAAGTTTTCAATATGAGCCTTTTCTACCTCTATATTTAAATTCTGTAAAAAGCATACAAGCCACACCTAATGTTAACAAAATTGAAGGTATATGGAAAAAGAAACCTATAGGAACAATATCAAGTGCACTCCCTCCATAAACTAAAGAGTTCCGTAAGGTCACAAGTGCAATTACACCTAAGCTTTCACCTACAATTTCACCAAATATCCCACTGCCTACAATATTAGATTCACTTACACACCCATTTACTTCCTCTCTTTCTTCACGCCAACCACCAAAATACTCCACACATACCTTGCCCCAATATTCGAAAGAGATTGTGAAGAACTTAGTGAAAAGTGGATTAGAAGGATACAACACTCCTAACCAAAGAGAGAAAAAGAATGATGGAGAATGGGAAGATAAATCTAAAGCACCAAAGTGTCTACAGGTAAAGTCACTTCTTGATTAGCCTTCAAATGTTGAACTTGATGACAAATAGGAGGTTATGACTATTGGTAAGTTTATATTATCATTATAAATTTTCCATTTTATCATTTTATAACCATTGCTAATGTTTTTCCATTTATACTTTTCAATGCAGATGCTAAGGAGAATATTATACTGGTGAGCATTTCAATACAGCTTATTGATGTATGGAGTAACAATGGCATAAGGTACTTTGTTGAATTCAATGATTAGTACTAGCCGCTAAGGAAAGGTGGGCATAGATTGATCAGATTCATTGGTAGTATTTCAAAGGTGGAGGACTTTTGTCCAATTAGAGAAGTGGATTGACATAAAGTTGACAAGTATTTGAAAGCTAAGATTATTAAAGAGATTAGAGTAAGTAAAAATATTAGAGTAAGGAAAAATATTATGCCTGGTGTCATTATAATCTATTTTTTCCTTTAATTCTATAAGGTTTGTTACTTACTCTCTTGAATATTTGTTGTCTTTTTTCCTTAATGATCGATTTGTGATTCCCGATGGTGTGGAATATGATAATCAAGCCCTGAAGCGTATTAGTAAATGTTGGAGGCAATACAAATATGATTTCAAGCTAGCATACTACAAATCTAATGAGAAGAAAATCGTTTAGATGTGTATTAGTGTGCCATATGGAATTAATAGTAATAATTGGTGTAAGTTAGTAAGGTATTGGGATTCCGAGGAAGAAAAAGTAAGTATAGGGATCTTTTTTCTTTATTAATGCCACATCAAATATGCATTATTTTTTTTCCTGGTCAATTTAATGAACTTTCGTATCAATTCCATTCAAAGGAGGTTCATGCCTTTCCTCAATTTTTTTTATCAAAATTCTTCTTATCATGACGCCAAGGGTGAAATGGATTAAAAAAAATCTACGATTTGTGCTGTACACATTCTTACGACTATAAGGCAACCACTCATAATATGTTTCATAATGACACTTAGGGCATGCCAAGTATCCTTGTGCTCCACCCAAATAACATTATGTAAGCGGGAAAATTACTCATGGTAGTCATACATGCATGTCAAACCTCTGATTACTCAAAGAATCATAAGTTTCCAATGTGAACTTCCATAAATCCTTCAAGTCCATCACTAGTGGTTGCAAATATATGTCAATGTCATTGCTTAGGGAAGAAGGACCCGAGATTAGTAATAGTAACATCAAAAACTTAGGCTTTATAATTATCTAAGGAGGCAAGTTATAATTATTCAGTATAACTGGCCAAGTACTATGTATAATTCTTATTGAGTTGAACAGGCTAAAGTCATCTATGGATAACCCAATCCTCACATTGCGCGGGTCATCAGCAAACTCTATATATAAGGAATCAAATTCCATCCAAGCTTGACTGTAATCTTGATAGTGTAAAAGATGATCATTTTCAAGCCTATCGGATGCCAAGTCATGTATCTAATCGTCACTTGACAAATAAATAGTCGTTGAAGCCTTTTCTTTATCGGAAACTACGCAAAAATCTTATGAGGAATAATATAGGTCTTTCCATCATCATTTTGTATGTCATTCTCTTTCTCATTTGATTTCTATCTTGGCATTTTACAAACATGGCACGTTGTTGCATTTTCATGCTCTGCCTAATATATCATGCAATCATTTGGACATGCATCAATATTTGTATAATTTAACCCTAAAACTTTCAAAACACTTTTCCCTTCATTAAAAGAACTAGGCAGTTTTGCATCATGCAACACCTCCCTTATAAGCTCCAATATATCCGTGGCATTGGTTAACTTATGATCACACTTAAAATAAAAAGTACAATCATGAAGGAAAGTTAAAAATAGTTTTTGGAACTAGGATACAATTCTTCCTTGTCTTCTTTAATTAACATCAAAAACTTTTTTGCCTCATCATTTGCCCCCTCTCTAAAAGAATCACGTGCATCATGCGACAACCTTTCTATATCATCGTTAGAGTCATTTGGGTTTGACCCTTCATCATTATCAAAAATAGGTTCTTCTCTTTGGATATTGATCCCTAGCTCTAATAATTTATCTGTTCTTGGAACAAAACCATTACAAATTAGGTGATCTCTCACAACACCTTCTTGACGCCAAAAACGATAATGACAAATTTCACAAGGGCAACAAATTTGATTTCCTTAAGGCTTAGTAACAAAAGCCTTTTTGACATATTCATCTACACCTCATTCATATTCATCGTGCCATTTGGAAAACATCCACCAATTTTCAATTCCACCATCCATTCCTATGGGTGGGAATTAGGAGAATTATTTTATCCAGTAACAACAAAAGTAACATGCCACTTTTAGTACCTTTAATTCATTTTCATATTAATCATATATGATAAATGTGTAGATTTCCCATTGTCCTATCAAATTCTCTACTTTTGTTCACTATTTTCCTCTCTACAAAAGGGAAAAGCAGGTACTTGTTAGTTATTTATATCATGTCTTTTTCATTTTTAACTTTTGAATGTCTATTGATTCTATTCCATGGGATTTGTGATTTTCTAGCAATAGAAGTAAAGTTGTAACTATTTTCAAAGAGTAATAACACTACTTAATACTCTGTATATATTTTAAGTTAATTTTGGACTATTCATTTGAGCAATTTTACAAAATTAATTTCATTTCATTAGAATTAGGAAATATAGGTAACAAGCTTTCACCAAGTGATATTGTTAGTTTAACATCTCTGTTTAATACAAAAAGTGATAAAGGAATTGAAGAGTTTGATATTATACAAAAGAGATACCAAAGTGGAGTGTTATATAACAAAATACCAATCAAATTCTTTTATACCAAAGAATATAGTTGTCGTATACAGGTTATACAACATACCTCGTTGACGTGTAGGTCCACAAAAGTTTTTACCTCTTAGCGTCTTAGCAAAGCAGCAAAGCCTTTGCCTACTAGCCAATCCAGTAGCCACATGACAAGGATTTAGGAAGGTAAGGATCAGTTGACAAAAGAGACAAAGATAGATAGAAATACCCTTGATGCTTTTGTTAAAATTCAAGAGGAGAAACAGATTTAGAATGATAGAAATCAAACTTTTCCAGCAAAATGTGCATAATTACTTTAATGTTTAGAATATGTAGAAGAAATAGAACCTCCACATACAAAACACTAGTCAATAACTAAATTGCCTCTTACTAGGACATCCTTTTTTTTATTAAGACAAAATTGAAAGGGTTACCAAAGATCATAAAAACCAAGCAACTATATTATAAACTACATATGACCTCTAGGTTCTTCATATGTCACTAAAGATATTAGTCAGGGAGAGAGCCTATGTCTATCAATCCACCCACATGTAATAGACCAGACAGTTCGACATGCTCCATCTACCAAAATATCTAGATCATCATTACACTAAGTTATCCCGCTCTCTAGAAAATGTAATAACTTATTGAACTTAATTTTTTACTAATTTATTCTAATTACCACTTATTTAGAACTGATATAAAATGAAGGATTACCCATTATGCTTACCTCTATCAAAGTATAAAAATAATCTACGAAATAGATCTAAAAAGGGATAGGATATAAACAAGCAAAACTAGAAACATGCAAAATGTTAGTGGAGAGGCAAACTCACATAGTTTCGTTCTTGAACAAAAAGACTTGACTTTGGAATACAGTCCCCCACAATCCCAAATCCTAATTATAAATAATGAAAACAAATACTATGAGTATGAACATCACAATTTATTGTTTCCTAGTTTAAACCAAAAGCTACATTTTACAAAATTTTGCATAAGCTTAGAAGTTTTTCGTCAAATTATTTTAGTATTACACTTCCCCTTTTGAACTCCCTTTCTTTACATTTTCTTTCGAAGGTGTTTCCAGCCTTATTTTTGGTTTTCCACATTTGAATTCAGTATGGTATACTATATACGTCGATAAACCCTCAATTGGGCGTACATAACTGAATTTCTCATGAGTTGGGCATGGAGCATAGTGCTGTCCCAAATTTACATCACATCATACCCAACATTTCCTGTAAATACCCTTAATCCACACATAATTCAACTATGAAAGCACTAGATAATAGAAACTAAAACCCCTAATCAACACATAATTCAACTATAGAAGCACTATATAATAAAAATTAAAAACCCCAAATTAAAACCAAATCCTAAACACAAATACACATTTTAATTGAGGTATACCTTAAAAGAATCAAGCAATTTTTATAGGGGTGAACGTGCGAGCTGGGATTGAAGATGGGATTCTAAGAGGGAAGCGGGCAAAACATGTTGGGATTCTGGGAAGCAAAAGGAATTGGTCGGGGAAGAACGAAGGTGAGATTTGTTAAATTAATGAAAGGGAAGCAAAAGGAATTGGCTGGGCTAGGAAGCTATTTCTATATTGTCTTATTAGCATCCGTACTATTGTTTGATTAGAACATATTTTCTATTGGATTAGCATCCGTACTTTTAAAATCGTTGTATTAGCCTAATTTTTGATACAATGAATTTGGTGCAATTGCATTAGCCTTATCTAATGCAATGGTAACTGAACGACAGTTGTATTAGCTCGTTTTATACTGTTGCATTAGATAGAAAATGTTGTAGTGAGGAATTTGTAAAGGAGGAGGATGAAATGGTAGATAAAGAAGAAGTGATATATGATGATGCTCAAGAAAAGGACAATGACGGGAAAGATGATGAAGAATCCAAGAAACTAACTCCATGGAACAAGAGGATAGTACACAAGAGGATGAGCACTCAAAGGAAGAAGATGTGGAAGGTGATGATGACTCAAACTTTGATTAAAGGCTAAGACACGAGGAAGATGAAATCCCTAGAGAAGACACTAAGAAAGGAGGGTCATCTTCAACCGATCCATCCATAGCCAACCTTATAGGTTTTCTAAACATTATTCACTTTGCTAAGATAGTTTACAAAACACCTTGTTGAGGTAACGGGTTACTTACCAGCTTGAGCTTGAGTGCCTATAGGCTAATTGCTAAAATGTTGCAAGTTTAGAGAATAGTGGGAACATTGGTGGCCAATGTTGGAAAACTTGAAGAAGCAGTGAAGGACCATCAAGCTACAAGAAATGTTTGTCACAAGATTATCCTGAACTACATTGAATAAGTAGCATTTGATGTAATTTTGGAAGATTAAGATGGTGCACCCAATGCTCCTATTTCACTTGATGTTCATGATGCAACACTTGTTCCAAACAAAGCATGAACCTGATATTTCTTATCCTTGCGTAACTAAATCCTCCGTAATATATTGTGCAAGTCTTTTTTAAATAATCTAACTTTATGTATATTGCTATGATTATCAGTACTCTTAATTATGTATTCTGGTTGAATTCACTACTTTATATTTTGTGTAACTTCTTAGGATGGATATTTGACACATTTTAATTACTTTAAGTTTTTTTACCACTACTCTTTATGGATTGCATATGACTTATTGCTACCGTGTATTTTGCATTGGCTAATCTTAATTCTTAGTGAAATAGTGTACATGACATGTTCTTTTACAATTTATTTTTGTTGATGCCAAAAAGTGGAAGACAATTTGCAATATACGAAGAAGCAAAATCCAATTGAAGGTTATAATATTTTTGTTGTTTTTCTTTAAGTTCCTAATTGTTTTATTTTGATGATTGGTAGGTATTTTCAAATTTTCACTTAGCTTTAATTTTAGTTTTATGGCCATATTTTGTCGATTTAGTCTTTAATATTTTAATTTATTTTCTATTGGCCATATTTTGGTAGTTGGTGACTAGTAAGTCTTAGTTAAAGTGTAGTAGTTTTTGTTTTTAATACATCCTATTTTGATAGTTGGTAAGTTCTAGATTTTTCATTTCTTTTGTTTAATAAGTATTGCTTATTTCTTATAGCTTGCAAGAGTTTATGATCACCAAAACGGGGGAATACTAATGATTCTTCCAAGTTTATTGGTTATGACAAATTTGTTCCTATTGGGTTTTGTTTTCTAGATGTGTGTAGAGCATTGTTCTTTATTCCGGAGTAGGAGACAGATGAAGATGAGTTTCATCAAATATATATAGTCTAACCATAAGAAGATTGAACCACTAAAAGTAAAGCGAAAGCAATATGTTCTTTTTGATAGAGCTATAGAGGAGTTCCATCCGCTAAATGACTTGATCCAAAGTAGGAATGGTGCACTAGACTTCGAGTAAAGCCCAAGATTCGTGGAGTAAGAAAAGCCCAATGGAAAGAGTTTGTTGTAGGGTACTTGTAAGAACCTGGGAAAGGACTAGTTGGTTAAAATAAGTTTAAATCATGCTTTGCAACAAACTATATATTTTAAAGGATTTTTTACCTTGGAAATCAATCTCAAAACTAAAACCATTGAGTTCTTTTCTTTATCAAACGAAAAGATTTTCAGTAAAAAGATTTCTGCCTTTTGCTCTTTAGTTTTCTTTCATGTAAGAAAGGTTTTGACAAATTATATTATTATTTGGTTTTCAACCGTACTTATACACAATGGATAACTAACTTTGTACTTTATTTTCCTATTTCATGCAATGAGTGAAAGGCTCTAAAGACCATGAGTATATAATTCACTCGTCCTCCCATTTCATAAATGCTTTTCACTGACAAAGTTTGATAGCTTTTATTGAAAATATTTAAGATGTTAGTTGCCACATTTCTTGAGTTGAACTTTTTCCAAACGTCATTTTTTCTTACATGTCTTATTGTTTAATTGATTTATAATATTTTGAGAATCTTATTGTATAGAGTTATGCATAGGTTGAGAATGAATTCTTAAATTTAGAGTTAAGTATAAGACAAAAGAGTGATTGACTTAGAGTTAAGTAAAAAGGGGATTAGAGAGAAGAGAGAGGGAAATTCGGTGTTTATTTTGGAACACAAGGGGTGAAAAATCCTAATAGAATGTATTAGGTGTTGTCCATGTAGTGGATAGTTTAAAATACTTGTGTAGCACTAATGGAAAAAATGTAAAATACTATTACATATATGCTCTGGATTTTAATACAACCGGAGTATATGTTTATGAATTATGTTAATGCATTTCTTTTGGGTGTAAAACTAGGATTTATGCTCTGGTTTTTTAAGGACTAGAGCATATATTAACTTTAGGCTCCGATTTATTAGGAACCGAAGCATATTCTTCTACCACTAAAATTAAACCGCTGGTTACATGAGTTTCTTTGCTTCGATTAATTCAGCCCTACCTAATAACTTGCAGTGAAAACATCAGAAACCTCCCTTCTCCCACGCACGAAACTAGTAGAAACCTCCATTCTCCCATGAAACCAGCAGCTTCCTTTAGAATATTCGAACAAATAAAGAATCTCATATTCTCCTACAAAGCCATTAGCATATTTGAACAACAAATCCCATTCTCCCAACCGCACTTCTCCCACAAAACAAGCACCGCATATTCAAGGTTCGTGCCAAATATCGATTCTCCCAATTAAAGGTAAATTTAATTTGATGTCTTTAATTTGTTTTAGTATACCTCAATTAATTTATTTATTTGTTTAACACTACTCTACTCGTCTATACCCTATGTTCAAAATTACGCAGAGTACATCACAATGCGCCGTTAAAGAAACCTATTGTTGGTGTTAAATCACTTGGGGTTGTATCAGATTTTTGAGGAGTGAAGTGTAGTATCGAATTTGTTGGGCAGACTATTGATATTACTGTTGGGAATTGCTTTGCTTGAGTGTTGTGTCAGATTTTTTAGGGAGACCATTGATATTGCTTTTAGGAATTGCTTTGCTTGAGTGTTGTAAAACATAATATGCTAATGGCTGTTGAGAATAAGCTACTATTATTTTTTGAGTTTTAGGGATTTTGTTGAATATGCTAATGGCTGTTGGGAATAAGCAAGCTTAGTTTTTTATTTTGTTATGGAATAATATGAATGATTTTGTTTCGATCATAGCCTAATTATAATGCATCAAGTTTTGTAAAATAATTTTGTTTTGAAATATGTTTTTGATCTAGAGTTGTATAAACAATTGGTGGATAGCATACCATATATGTCTCTTTGCACATTATAATATCTTTAACTTGAAGTGAGGCTTCATTTGTAATTGCTTAAACACAAATTAACTTGAGATTATTTACCTAAAAAAAATAGAGAGTAGACCAATTTTTAGGTGGTAGAGATTGAAGAAGTATAAAACCTTATTGGAAAACACTTACTAGAAAAGAGGGCTCACATTATATGATTTTAAAATATAGGGTGTGATACACAGTGATGGTTTGATTAAAAGTTCATATTAAGTGAGTAGATAGATGAAACTTTCTGTTTTAGATAATCGGAATTTTTTAAAATATTCCATAAACAAATAAAGGAAATTCTGCCAAGTGCAGAGAGAGTACTTAACGTAATATTAAATTGTAAGTCTTGATTTTTAAAGGTTGAATTCTAAATGCTGTTTATTTTTAAGGAACTCATTCAAGAATTACTCACTACTTGTAAGTCTCGATTAGTCAAAGTCTTGGAATTTTGTATTATTGCTATCGAACATCAAGCTAGGACATCGAAAATTAGATTCTATTGCCCATGTGTCAAGTGTGGCAATGTATCAAAGGTCGATGGCATTGACATCCTCAGGAAGCATATACTTTGACGTTGATTTAGGCCTTAATATCATGTTTGGGTTTGGCATGGTGAGGAGGGAGTTTACAAAGGAAACATTGTTCCTCAGAATGTCCATGATGAAGAAGATGTTGCTCATGTGGTAGAGAATAATGAGTATGAGAATGAAGAGGAGGATATGAATAAGGACATAGATCGTGTTGATGAGATAACTGGAGTGATACTAGTTTCACAAGTTTATTGGAAGCGTTAGCTGAGATGTAATGAACTTCCAAAATCGACTGATTGTGCCAAAAAGCTCATGTGCCCTTATGGCTTAGAGTACTAGAAGATACATACTTGTCTGAATGATTGTGTATTGTGTTGGAAGGAACATGAGAACTTAGAAGAATGTTCGTGTTGTGGGTTGTTGCGTTATAAGCATAAAGGGGCTCGGGGTGCTAAAGTTCCTCTAGATAAGGTGTTATGGTATCTTCCAATAATTCCAAGATTCAAGAGCTTGTTTTCTCTGAAGAAAGATGCTACAACTTTGAGGTGGTATGCAGATAGGGTGAAGAATGGTTGTCTCCTCACACATCTAGCTGATTCTCTGGAGTAGAAGACTATTAATAGGTTGCATAAGACATTTGGGGATGAAGATCATAATTTGAGGCTCGGACTGTGTACTGATAAAATGAACCCAATCGAGACTTTTAGTTCTGAATATAGTCCATGGTCGGTACTCTTAATTATTTATAATTTGCCTCCTTAGTTGTGCATGAAACGTAAGTACATTATACTTTCGCTTCTAATCTTAGGTCCTAAACAACCTGGATATAATATTGATGTATATCTTGCACCCCTCATTGAGGATTCGAGAAAGATGTGGGATGAAGGCGTTTTTATGTACGATGCACATGCTAATGAAGTGTTCACATTGCGTGCAATGCTTTTATACACCATTAACGATTTCTCGGCATATGGTAACTTATCCGGGTATAAGAATAAAGGGAAGAAAGCATGTCCAATTTGTATCAATGACATGGAAGCTACATGGATTCCTAAGTGCAAACATATCTTCATGCCCCATCGGAAGTTCCTCCCACGTGATCACCCTTACTGTAAGAAAAAGAAGGCGTTCAATAAAGAGGTCGAAGAGCTTATAGCTTCTCGACCGTTAACCGGGTATGAGGTTTACGAACAAGTTAAGGGGGTTGAAACAGTTTTTGCTAAACCAGGACAAGGGGGTGAAGGGCTATGGAAGAAAGAGTCAATCTTTTGGAAGCTTCAATATTAGAGAGATCTACATGTTAGACATTGCCTCGACATTATGCACAGAGAGAAAAATGTATGCGATGTAATACTCGGGACGCTCATGAATATTCTAGGTAAGACAAAGTATGTGAAGGCTATGCGAGATTACTTAGAATGTAAGGGGCTTTGCCTAGAGTTATGGTTATAGGTTAAGGAGTTAAAGAAAAGAAATAAAGACAAAGAAGGAGGTGACAAGAACAAGGGAAAGGGAAGGGGGAAAGAAAATGTGACATATGACAAGAAATAGAAGGCTGAGAAGAAGATGGGTAAAAATGCTGAAAAGATTTATTTACCTCCGGCTTATTACACATTGTCCAAAGAAGAAAAGTGGGTTTTTTGTGATTCTTTGTATGGTAATAAGGTTCCATTGGGGTACTCATCTAAAATAAAAAGACTTGTGTCCCTGAATGTTGAGTTGAAGTTGGAAAGCATAAAATCCCACGATTGTCATGTCATGATGCAAGTGTTCTTACCAATTATAATCCGGGGGATACTTCCAAACCATGTAAGATATGCTATTACCAAACTATGTTCATTCTTTAACACAATATGTAGTAAAGTGCTTGATCCCTTGAAACTCAATGCCCTTCAAGCAGATATGATTGAAACTTTATGCATGTTTGAGATGTATTTCCCACCTTCATTTTTTGACATTATGGTTCACCTAATTGTCCATCTCGTTCATGAAATTGATGAGTGACATTTATGTCGCTCTTAGGATAGTCTTTTCTAGTAGTTTTAGTAATAATTCGGTCCATTTTAGTATGTTTTTGCTATGATCCGCCTATTTCGAGTATTCTACCTTTGTGGCGCGTAATGTGTATTCATGTGGTTTAGGTAGTCTATACTCCCCTCCTCTTTCGTTGTATTACGCCTTGCCTTCTTGTTCCATGATTGCAGGTGTACGCCGTTGATTCGGAGATGGAAGGAACAAGGGCAAAGCGGGAAGAAATCCAAACCAGACAAAGGCGCGGGCGCGCCACCAGAGGAGCGGGCGCGCCACCTATAAGCGCGGGCACGCATCCCTTGAGCGTGGGTGCGTTGATGAGCTGGACCAACCATTAAATACCCACTTTGGAGCGGGCGCGCATTTCGAGGAGCGGGCGCGCCATCATTTAACGAGCGGGCGCACCTGTCTGCTGCTGATTCAAATCCCTATTTCAGCCCAAGTTAAAAGGGGGGACAACATTCTATCACGGAGGAGGCTGATTATTACTTTTTAGCATAGAAACCTTAGAGGAGAGCTTTTAAGGAATTTTTCTAGGTTTTTGTTTTAGCCACTTTTGTATTGAACAATCTTGATAGTTTTTAGTGTAATTTTCATTGTCTATCAACATTAGTTTTACTCTTAGTTTTTGAAGAAGTAATTTTGCAGCATTGATGTATGGTCAAGCTTGGAGATTGAATGATGTATGGCTCTTTATTTGGATTTCAATGAAGGTTTTGGTATATTTCTCTATTTTCTCTTGTTTTTATGATTAAAGTTTCTACCTTTGTTAGTTTAGTTGATAAAAACTTTGTCTTTCTTACTATTTCATTGGTTATAATGTTGCTTAGTATGATTGTAGTTGTAGTTATGACTAGTGAGTAGTTTCTTGTTGCTAGGGGTTTGGTGAAGATATGCTTTGAATTTGATGTATGCTAGGCTAGGTTAATTTAGAATATTTGTGATTAAATCTTCCTTGTGCTTATACTTATTAGCCACTCCATGTTTATGGCCATACGCATGTTGTGGTTGAATGACGTGAACTAAATCGTGACGATAGTGCGACTTAGGAATAGTCATTAGGTGATTGATTATTGTATGACCTTAGCTTGTATGCCTTATGACGATAGTGTGAGTGTATGCTAGCTAGGAAAGCTCTTAATCCTGATAGGTGATTAGAGAGTATTCTTGATATTGCCTTGTATGAGTTGCTTGGGTTACATGTAAACCCATTTTCCGATGCCTAACTTCGTTGAATTCATAGCATGTTTGACCCTTCCCCCTAGCGCTTGTTTTAATTGTTATTCTATCCCCCTTAGTCATTACTTTACCCACCATACTTCTTGATTGAATTAGATTAACATTAGGAGATAAATAGCGGTGCTTAATCCTTTCCCTGTGTTCGACCCTTAACTTGCCTCTATACTCTTTTAGTTGCATGTTTAGGACTACAAATATCGTTTGATAGAGGTGTCTTAGTAGCGACCTAAAATACCGCCTGTCAGAAATCAAGCTTTTAGGTACTGTTTATTTGAGGTGTTATCCATTTGAAAGACATAAAGGGGTTTTACAAAACAAAGTGAGGAACCCAGCACAACCCGAGGGTAGTATGATTCAAGGCACTGTGAGCGATGAGATTTGTAATTTTATAGCTGAGTATATGGCCAGTGCAGAGCCTATTGGACTTCCTACCTCTCGACATGAAGGGAGACTTCAGGGAAAGGGAACAATTGGCTCAAAATTAATCACACCTCTTAGAGACCAATGCTTACAAGCACACATGTATGTCTTACATCATGTTCCAGAAGTCCATCCCTTTTTGAATGAGCATTACGAGGAATTGCGCGTCAAAAATCCTTCTAAGGGGATAGAGCCTTGATGTAGTTGCATAATAAGACATTTATTGATTAGTTTCATAATCAAGTAGTGTGTGAACAGCTAGAGGATGTGTCGAAAACTATGAAGTGGTTAGCTTTTGGTTCTCGCGAAGATGTCAACAAATATGAGGGTTTATGATGTCAATGGGTACACCTTTTGGACTAAGGGTCAAGATCAAAAGTCCTTTTTTCTTATAGAATTATTTTTTCTATTTTGGTGTCATCTATATTTTACACGAGTGCCAAGGATCAATCACCGGTAGATGCCAAGTTTTTATATTATGGGAGAGTACAAGAAATATGGGAGCTTGACTACTAATTTCACGGTTGGTCTTTTTAAATGCAAGTGGGTAGATAACAATCAACGATGTGTTAAAAATGATGACCCTTGTGGATTTACTCTTATAGACTTGAGTTGTTTGCGTGATAGTGAAGAACCATTTATACTTGCCACACATGCTAAGCAAGTATTCTACATTATAGACCCCAATGAAAAAAATTTGTCTATTGTTATACCGGGGAAAAGGAGTATCCTCGGTATAGGTAATGTTTATTTTGAGGAAGTGTACGATACTTTTGAGGACTCCCTAACTTTTACTAATCCAAAACTAAGTGAGGAAGACGATGGAGATGCTGACATAGGTTATATGCGTGTAGATCACAGAGAAGGAATACATTTAAATTTTGATAAGTAATGTACAAGGTATGATAAATTAATTGGGTTTTGTCAAAATTGGCTTGGTTTTATACTTGTTGTGTCCACTTATTTTATACTTTCTTTTGTGATTGCATTATTTGTTTAGATATACAATTATCTTCCTTTATGATTAATTGTTGCATTGAACATAAATTTTTGTTGTTACTCACACTAGGTTTCTATTGTCAATTTTTGCTGCAGTTTCTTGGCTATCAGTCACATTAAGATCTCTTGTACGGTTAATCTCTTTAGAGATGGCATAAATCCTGAGGAAGAAGATGTTGAGGATGGGAATAGCAATGATGATAAGGAATACGATGTAAATATGGACAAGGATAAAGGAGACTCTGAAGATAGGACATATAATGAGGTTTCTTCTAGGTGGGATCAACATGAGTTGATGGCAGACCAAGCCCCACCTATTGATGGTATGCTTGACATAACCACAAAGGAATATGATTTGATGGTGACACCTTAACAAATTCAAGTTTCCCATCAAGTTTCCACGACTATTAATGAGGGTTCTAAGAAAAGAAAAGGGACAGGTCAAACAAAGAATCTAAAAGTGACAGAACCAATGCACCTTAAGTACAAAAGCTTGGGTCAACCATGTGGAAAGAGGTGTAAATACTATTGATCACAACTTGGAATTTGTATGCGTAAATTTTCCATCTTGTACACATGGAGTGAGGTGCTAGAGGGTTTAAAGAAATTAATATGGGAAGATACAGTGGTAAGCAAGTACTTAATGTTAACCAACGCATTGTTGCTAGATTAATTGAATTCAATTTTTTTGAGTGCATAGTTAAATCTAACTATTCTCTTTTTCCTTTTTTGTAGAATTTAGTTCATATTAAACCCAATCAAAGCAAGAAGGATATTTTCCTTTCAGCTATTGCAAAGAGATTTAGAGATTTCAAGTCCAAGTTAGTGAGTGGATGAATTTCTAAGAAGAGAGATAGATTTCTGTCAAGTAAAAAGATGAAGACATGAATGGAAAATGAAGAAGAAGATCCAAGTAGTAAGGAAGCAATAAAATTAATGCCTTATGAAATATGGGTTTTCTCTTGGGATAGGCATAGGAATTTCCATGTGAAAAATCACTATTGTTATGTTCTGTTTCTCTATTCCAGTTTAAATTTTGCAAAAATGAAAATTTTCCCTCACTTTGGATTCAACCTCCTTCTTGTAAGTGTCCATCTAAATAAATAATTGGTTGCGTATGAAACTTTTCATGTTAAGAAAAGAAAAGGAGAGGGGAGAGATGGATTAACTAGTAGAATTATATTTATTTGTGGTAATATATTTGCAGCGTAATAACCAAAAAGCCACAATTTAATTAAGTAGATAATAATTAGCGGCGGGTTGAGCCAAGAACCTCCAAATATTAATGGTCTTGGTATTAATTTAGGGCGATTTGAACTAGGAAACGCCGTAAATTAATACTAGGACCAATAATTTGCAACGGTAAGAACCGCCGCAAATTATTATCTCTCTAATTTAAAAAAAAAACATGGGCTTTGTTTCTTTATTTCTCCACCGCCTCATCTTCTTCATTTTGCCTTCCCAACGTAACATATTTAATGCCCTAGAAGCCAAACCAACACCAGAACCTCCTCATCTACAATTCTCTTTCTCTCTTCCTCGCCGTGTCGTGTCGCCACCTCCTCCTCCTCCTCAACCAACACCACAGTCGTTGCCACCTCCTCCTCTACCAATGAATGCTTTGTAGGTGAGTATTTTAAATTTCATAGATGTTTTGATATGAATATTGAATTGGGTCTTTTTTATATGAGTTTGATTTGTTTTGATAGGTAAATAGGTTGTGTGTATTTGATTTTATTTGAATGTGTAAATTTTTTAGATCTGGTTTTGGATGCCATGTATATTGAAAATTTCTATAATTTGTGTAATGAATGGTTGAATTTCGTTCCATGTTCCCCTGTCACATCTTCTTTAACTCCAAAATCTCCCTCCTCTTGTGTTCTAGTTCGATATCCAACTACTCGTAATTGTCCTCCTCATCCTTCTATGGTACGATCTCTAACTATCATGCTTCTCTTTTCCAATAACTGAACACATACCCCTCGTAGACCCATACTACTTTCAAAAGTGGTAGCTAAGTTAGTATAGTGTAGGTTATAGTCAATTCAAAGAAGTTCTAATCTAAACGTCCAAATACGAACAAAAATCGAAATAAAAAAATAAAAAGGCATTAATATGTGGCGGTTTTTAGATAGAACCGCCGCAAATCAATGTCCACATTTCATTAATTTGTGGCGGTTTTTGGATAGAACTACCGTATATTAATGTCTTTTTTATAGCGTATTTTTAACGCTGTAAATTAACTATATCTATTTACTACCCTCCCATTTGTTGCACACATATTAACGCCGCATATAGCTCTATTTACACCGCCACAAATAGCTAATAATCTACTAGTGATTGCTGACGCTAAAACTTGATACAAATAAGGTATATGATAGAATTGAATAGCCTTTTACTCAGATGGTGATGATTAGAATGGAATTTTGTGATCCATGGATAAACCAAATCATGAAATGTTTAACTAGTGTCTATTTTTAATTTCGGGTTAATAGTACCATACATGACTACATTAGACCGACTAGAGGACTTAACAAGGTGATTCCATATCCTCTTATTTATTTATGTTTAGTGTAGATGCTTTCTCTATAGTGCGCTTGAAAGTGGCAGGAGAGGAAAAATCCATGGTGCGAGCATTAGTAGATGAGCCCAAGAAGCTGACACCTTTTCTTTGTAGACCATAATATCTTATTTAGTAGAGCGAATGCAAGAGAATGCTTAATTATTGCCAATATGAAAAGAAAATATGAAGGTGCATCAGGTCAGAAGGTCAATCTCTGCAAATCAGAAATTGTGTTTTGCAAATCAACATTTATCTAGCAAAGAAATCTAACTGTGAATACTATTAGAGTTAGAGATGTTAAACGACATTCAAAATACCTTGGAATCCCCATGGTTATTAGAATGGATAAAAAAGATGTGTTTGTGGCGCATAAGGAGAGGCTATGGAAAAATCTCCTAGGATGGAAGGTTAAGCTCTTATCAAAATTGGGGAAAGAAACTCACATTTAGTAGTGGCCCAAGATATTCCCATATATTTGATGAGTATTTTTAGAATCTCCAATGTTATGTTAGTTAAAATGCACTTCATGATTGATCAATTCTGTTGGGGAGATGTACCTCCTAGAAGATTCACTAGATGACATAGGAGAAGCTTTGCTTTCTAAAAGCTTAAGGAGATAGGGGTTTGTTCCCTAACCAAGATTTGTCTTTAACCAAGCTTTGTTGGCTAAAAAATTATGGCACCTTCACCATAATCAAAATTTCCTGGTACCAACTAAGCTCAACGTTAGATATTTTAAGAGGTCTGAAGTACTAGAAGCATTTAGAGGTTTTGAACCACTAGTGGAAAAAATTGGATATACTACAAGCTATATGCTCCGGTTATTAATAAAACTGGAGTATAAGGATGATTCAGATTTTTGATAGTAATAGCTACTCCGGTTCAAGGGAACCGGAGCATGTAACTAGCTTTTAGGCTTTGGTTTTGTAGAACCGGAGCATATTCATGAGATTAAGGCTGAGTTTCAAGGGACTGGAGCATATAACCTATCAATATTCAAATTAAAACCTAGCATATACATATATACACCGGTTTCCGCAGCACGCTTCAATTCATTGTCTTCAAAAACCTTTCCTGCATCCTTCTTCAACCCATAACCCATAACCCACGCCATAACCGCCGCGCCCTTCTTCGACATTACACGCCACCAATTAACACTGGCCATAACTTCGTGCATTCAACGTACGTTCAGTAATTCCTTAATATCTAGCCAATTCTAAGTGAGTGTTCAATAACGCCCCTTTCCTTCTTTTAGTTGTTCGCCAGCCAAGAAGCGCATAATAAATCCAAGGAAAAAACCGTGAGCGTACTTCTAAGCATCTATTGATGGTAAAAATTCATCATCTTCCAAGATGAATTTGTATTCAAAAGCTTTACCTTCTTTTACACGTCCTCGAGGGCAGCATAGTTCGACGTTGAATTCGAACGACTAGAGGTATGTTCTTTAAATTTTTGTTTAAGTTTAGGCCTCGTTCTCTCTTTTCGGTTATGGGGATGGGAGTATTCTGACTTGGGTTATGATTTCTTGGATTTGTGTTATTGCATTTGACTTTAGATCTTCGACCAAAAAAATATACACGAACATATATAAATTCATTATCTTACATAGGTGAGAGGCTGGGGAGACACTGCCCCTTTCAATTCATTTTCTTTGCATATGAGTTGATTGGGAATTGGTTGACATGAAACTTTAAGGATGAAGGTTGCTAATGTAGAGAATAATGGTGAGAGAATGTTACACAAAGTGTTGTAAATGTGCGTATTTAGGAGAAGTGGCATGCAATTACTAAGTATTAAACTTCAATAATATTCATAAGCTTTCATGCATCAACAATCTATATGGCACATATTAATATACAATCAAAAGCTTTTGCTTACCTCACTCAGCAAAAAGCTAGCCTTACAGATCGAGGCCAACAACTTTGAAAAACCTAGCTACAATATCCTATCCTACTCATTAAGTAGGCCCAATTTTTTATAATAATGCTAAGACAAATAAAGAAATTAATTCTTTACTCATTTGATCTCCTGAATATAATATTTTCGTTTTTTTGAAGCACCATAACATTTAATATATATTTTATTGCATCATTTATATTACTTTATTTTAACATTAAAAAGTTATTGGCACTGTAATATGAGTACATACTTACTATACTTAGTGCATGCAAATGAAACATTTAAGTAAAGGAGTAGATTCCCAAAAATTTTGGTCCATATAACATTGAGTTGGGAAAAGAACAAGACGTATAAAGGTGAAAAAAACTGACCAAGGAAATATATGTGGTGTATATTTGATGACGATGAGGTTTGAATTGATAGCTCATGATCGAACCAATAATTAAAAAATAAATGACAAGTGATAAGTGGCGATAGATAGAGCCCCACTAGCAAATGAGATGTTGAATATGTGCAGTGTCTACTTTGGTGTTGTGCATTTTCAGTGGGTTTGTCCTACATTTTACCACTTGGGCTATGTACCAGAATACCAATTATTATCAGCAAATTATCAATGGAATTATACAATTTATTATTAGAAAATAAAGCATTAGGCAAAAGTAGTGACTAATGATTAGGGTTCGCTTAGGTTTCCTTTAGTTACCACAAAACTCTCTCAAATTTTCTCTAGATTTTTGTTTTTGACTTAGATTTGCATTAAAGCTTTGGATTGCAAATTATAGCCTTGTGGATAGCAATTGGTTTGTTTCGTATTATGTACTCTTACTTTCCATTTTCTATTATTTGCTTTGGTATTGTTCCTTTACTACTTTAATATAGTTTTTAGTATAAATCATAATTCTTATTATTGTTGGTTTATGATTAATATGTGTGAGAAGTTAATTAATCTAGGATCCCAATGAACACTAGTATGGATTAGGCATTGATAAATCCCAAAACCGGAATATAAATGCATAAAAAGTGTTCCTTTAATCTTTAATTGGATTTAATTCCATTAAAAGGCTAAACATAGTTGATTAATGGCATGGATTAGGTTTATGGCAAGAGTCGATTAATAATCTACATTAAAATCACTTATTTGTAAGATTGGGATAAAAATCTATTTAGGAGAATTGCTTTAGGAGGAAGCTATTGATTCTCGAGAAAGATCCTTAGTAATGTTTAGAGCACATTCATCCTGGGAATTACTTTTTATATTGAATTTTTAGGATTGGGATAAAAATTTGTATCTATAACATTTTCGTGGGGATTCGTTGTTAGAGATATTTGACATATACTTGAATCTAGTTTAGCAATAGTTTGTGTTCTAGTTTAGTTTAGTATAGTCATTAGTTAGAATAAATCACCCTTAGTATGTGACATTCCTAATAGAAGTTAGAACTAGCATAGACAACATTATAGCCTGAAAGTCTCTTAGGAATTTAACCCTACTTACCTAAGCTACATTAGTTTAGGTGAATAGGTAACTTGATAGGGTAGCGACAGTCTGGTCAAAATTTGATGTTCTTGCTGGGGTCTAATAGTGATTTCTTTTGTTATCTTAGTTTAAATGTTTGTTAGATTTTTCTTTTTTATTCTTTAATTTCTTTGGCTATTGTGTCTGTATATTTGATACTTGGTTTTCTAGTCTTTCTTTATGAATACAAATTCAGAGGAAACGGAAGAAAAAGGAAAAGAAGGCATATAACAAGGCTAAAAATTCTTCTCAGAAAACGCCCCATGATGTTTAGAAGTATATTGGTTGTTTTTCTTGGGTCTATTAGTTGAGTCTATAAATTTAATTTTTCTTTTGTTTGTATCTTCCTTGTGCATAATATGCTATTCTCATGGAGTCATATTTTCATAATGGGGATTATTCATATGATTATCATGGAGGGTATGCGTATTCTTATGGGTATTATCATTCGAATGATTTTAATGCATCTTTATGTCAAGGTTTTTCTAAATTACTGCATGAATTCCTATTATGTTTTACATGTTCCTTATGGTGAGTATCATGATTATGAATGTTACCCTTCTCCTCAATTTGATTCACAAAGCTCTTTTATGCCTTAATCATCTACTTCTCGGTTGGAGTTTCTCATGGAACAACTTATTAATGAAATAAAGCAAAGAAATTAGATGATTAAGGAAAGTCGACAAGAGATGTAGGAAGATTTCAAATGGATAAATTCTTATATTGATCTTATTAAGTGTGATCTTCATGCTTGTGAGACTCACATGAATCCTAAATTTGTTCTTGGCTATGTAGAGGATGATAATGGTTCAAGGTTTGTTGTGAATCAATTTCGATTTGAGGAAGATTATGAATGTGCTAAGAATTTAGAGAAAGTTAAGGAAGAAGATTATAAGGATAAAGATGAGGAGCCTTTGTTAAGGAATATATAGTAAAAGGAGAGAGAAAGAGAGTTGAGTAGTGAGAATTTCACTTCTAATGCCTTAAATTTTGAATCTCATGTAATGAGACTTGATATTATTCCTTCTTCACCATCTTTACACCTCCTATCCTATATTCATTCATTTCTAGTATTCCATAAATCTTTTAAAAATAACGAAACCCATTTGAATCTAATTAATGTAAATTATAAGGTTCCTTTTCCAATGGGTCAGTTAGAGCCGTAAATAATCTTTCATTTTCTTTTGAGTCTAGCTTTTCTTATGATTTTTCATCTTGTATGTGTAAAATAATCCCTACCTTTTCATACATTCTTTATCTTTTAATATCTTATTTGATCTTTTATGAGATGCACGTAGGTGCATTTCATAAGCAACTCAGGGCTTTGAAGAGGTATAATTGGAGGATCATCCAATTTACTAACTTTTTCTTTTGATTATTCTGATTTTATTCTAATTTTCTTAGCTATTTTTTCCATTGTATGCATTTTTTTTTGTTTTTATTTTTGTAGGTTTTTAGTTATACCAAACAATAAGAAGGTGATAATGAGTGTCTTGTGCTATTGGATCGCAGTTTGGTTTTGAGTAGGAGTAGAGGTGTAAGAAATATCCAGGGGACTGGTGAAAAGTTGCTAATAGAACTGTAAGTTTTAGACACTCAATTGAGTGTATAGTGCACTTGATCGAGTCCCTTTAAGAACCTTCACTTTCACATTCTAATAGAACCTAGAATTTTCTTAAAAAATAAAGTTGCTAGATTAAGTGTGTAGAGCACTTGATTGAGTCTCTTCCAAAAACATAATTTTAGTAATTTTTCTAGAACAACTTGAAGCAAGACTTCAGCAATAGAATCGATCGAGTGTGCATAAAACTCAGTCGAGTCCCTTTCCTCTAGAATGTTATGAACTTATTAGATTACATGTAAGAATCAACCCACCACATCTTAGGTATACTCTTTACTCTGTCTTTTTCCTTAAATTATTAGAAATTTTCTCTTTTTGCCAAAAATTTTGGTTTTATTCGAGGATTGTATGATTTAGGAATTTATGTTCTCACCTTGTGGTTCTTTTGATTTTTCTAGGTCATTGCCTGTATAAAATTTGCATCAGGACATATAGAATCGCTTTTAGGTTGTATTTTAGGATTAGATTTCATCTTAAGGTTGCACTCTTATAGTTTGCATTAGGTCGACTCTCCCTATGAGGTTTGTATAAACCAATTTATGATACAAGTGGCTTTTGGTAAAATGTTTTTCTCCAATTTTCATCAGTAGTTCATTGTATTAGATAGAGTAATTCTATATGATGTTGTAGATAATCCTTTCATGGCAATGGTTTGTGGTAAGATGGTTTTCTTTCCCCTTGTGCGATGACACCTCAATGGAGGGCCATGAACCTTATAAGTCTCTTTTTCACCTTCTCCTCTTTGTTGATTGCTTTAATTAAGAACTGCATTTTAACTTCCTAAGACAAATGACCAAACTACTAATGGAACGTAATTAAGGCATTTTTCTTACTACTTAGAACTTCCAGAGTCCATACTTAGGAATCTCTTTCTTTTATTCACCTCTTACTAGCCATATTGAGCCTATAACACTTTTCTATCTACCTTATGTTAAAAGCCGATGGCCTATAATCATGAGTCGAAGTTTGATAAGTGGACTATTGTTAATTAGCTTATAAGACTATGCTATTCAATAGAAAGTTTTAAGTACAAAAGAGCTCTATGAAAAGAAGATAACGAAGCAATGAAAGTGGTATGGAGATGAAGATAAATAAAAAAACAAGGTGTGGGTTAGTTAAGATGATTGAGTGGGGAATTTGAAAATTAGATGTAGAGTTTTCCTAGTGGGGGACTTTGATAAGATTGAGTGATCTTGTAAAAGACTTAGAGTTAAGAGAGAAAGGAGAAGAAAGCAAGAGAAATAGAGAAACGAACTCAATTTCTGAGTGGAACTCGAGTCAAGAGAGATAATAGTTTGTCATTAAGAATTGCTTTATTAGTGAAATAGAGTTGAAATCCCTACTAGGTCATGGTATTTCCTTTTAATTGCGCACAAAGCATTTCCACGCCAAAAATCTCTTGCATTCCTTTTTTCAAGTTACGAGTTTTGATTGAAATTCCGTAAAAAGTGTCTATAATCTTACACTACTAATTTACCCCTCTTGTAAGTTTTCAACTAGAATGAAAAATTGGTATAAATTCAAGACACTTTGAAGAGCAAAGTTCCTGTCAGTATAAACACATACAAGAAACTCGAAGAAGGTTACTCCATGTAACTACCATCAATGTTTAATGGTAAGTTCTACGCTTACTAGAAGAACTGCATGGAGATATTCATCTAGGCCAAAAACTATCAAGTTTGGCATGTGATTGAAGTTGGTGACTATGAGTTAACTACAATAGGCTCTTACAATTAGGTTATTCCTAAACCAATCTCTGAATGTGAAAAATAAGATTTTAACAAAATGAAGATAAATGCTTTAGTTATAAAACTTCTTCACTTTGGTTTGGTTCCTCAGGAATATAACCAAATTATAGGTTGTAAAATGGCTAAGAAAATTTGGGAAGTTTTGCAAATACTCACAAATGAAAAAAGAAAATTAAGTATTTCGAAATATATTTGTTAATGTAAATATATGAACGTTTTGAAATGAATCCAAGAGAGTGAATTAAAGATATGTTTACTCATTTTACTAACATCACGAAGGAGTTTGTCTCACTTGGACGAAATATCCCTACGGATGAACAGGTAAGGAAGATTTTGAGAAGTCTTTAACAGGATGAAAGATGGATAGCAAAGGTTATTTCTTTGTAGGTAACCAAGGACTTCATAAAGTTTATTGTGAAATATCTTACAGGATCTCTTATGACGCATGAGTTGCACTTAAGAACTAACAACGCTTAAAGTTCTAAATACTGTAGCCTAACACTTAAGGCTATTGAAGACTTAGACTCTGAATATGATAATGAGGAAGTAGTGGTGCTAGTAAGAAATTTCAATAGGATGTATAGGAATATCAAATCTAGAGATCAAAGGAAGTTAACTTTGGTAAGAAAAATCAAAGTTCCAAAGATGATTCGCACTGTCATAAGTGTGGAAGTATAAAGCACTTCATCAGATAAGGTCCTTTATGAGATATTAGAATGGAACAAACTAAGGAGAAGTACAATTGGAACTCATTTTCCAAATATGATGTTCAAAAAGCCATGATAGCTTCATGATACCTAAAGAAGAATTCGCCAACATTTTCTAATGGGGATTCAAGATCAAATTAATACTTCAAATGATGAAGATCATGTGAGTAATGATTCTCTTAAGGTCTTAACAAAAGAAAAACTCATATGTTTGTTGAAAGAAGCTAGAGAAGCTAACAACATTTTAATTCTTGAAAAGTCTCAACGTGAAAAGCTGCAAAATTTTGTATGAACCACATGACTTAACTAATACAAGAGGCAACGTTCAAAATCCAGTCTTTGAGTTAATCGATAGGAACATGTCTTTAAAAGTAACTTGAAACGTCTAAAAAATGAAAATTTCTTGCTTAATGTTGAGTTGACACAGTATAAACTTCTTCACATAAGTCTAACTAATAATTCAATTAAAGTTCCAATACGTAGTTTTAACAAGGAATTTGAAATTTTGAAAATTAACTTAGAAAATGCCAAATAATTTTTTATGATCTTAGAAAAGGAAATTGAGTTATTAAGAAAAGACTAAAACATGAAAAAACTAGGAGTTCCAAAATGGATAGGATTAACCCAAGGAAAAGGGGCCGATGGTCTAGGTTTTACACATAAAAGGAGTAAGGGCAAAGGGAATAAGAATATGGATCTTCATAGTGGTAATGTCTACACCTTTTGTGGTCATAGTGGTCATTTGAATGGAACATGAGTAAAAAAAGGAACACTGTGTTAGAAGGAACATTGAATAAAGTTTCTTAAAGAAAACGATTGACTATGAAGTTTCTTAGGAACCTATGGAAACTAGGGTTCCTATTTCTAACAATTATTTTTCGTATAGGTTCTAATGAGAGGGAACAACTCGTACTAACTTGACAGTGGGTGTTCTAAACACATGATTGGAGATAAATCCAAGTTTTCTCACTAGATGATTACAATAGAGGAACTGTGACATTTAGTGATAATAAGAAAGGCGATATAGTTGCAATTAGTAAAGTAGAAAAGTCAAGTTCCCACTACATTGAAAATGTGTTTTGAGTTGATGGTTTGCTGCACAACTTCTTAAGCGTATCACAATTTTGTGATAAAGGTAACATTGTACACTTCTTTTTTGAATTTTGCAAAGTCTCTAGAAATGACAATGGAAAGGTCATATTGGAAGGAACCCTTAAAGGGAACACAAATGATAACCGGCTTTTAGGTCGTTTACTAAAAGACTAGTTATGCAAACAATATTTATACCAACCTACAAACTATACGAGTATAGTGAAGTAGGGGGTCGAACAACGAGGACAATGGATATCAAGACTTCAACTCTTAACACAACTGGAATTTTTTTGGATTGAAAAACAACTAAAACTAATAACGAGAATATAGATCGCAATGAATTAAGAAGTAAATCAAATAGAGAAAAATGGGGACAATATTAGATTAACCCTAGGAATTAAGCTTTCAAAATCGAACATGATAGGTTAGAGAAAATCAAACAATAACTAGCATGGAATCACAAGCATGCAAGAGGAAGTTGGTGATTCACAAATCACCACGAACGACCTATAATCGCCCTATGCCTCCAAAGGAGTGGCTGGACAAGATTCGAATTGGATTCCAAAACTACTTATTGTCATCATTCCTACAACCTTAGACAACAAAGAACATAGTTTTTCCTAGGGTTTCACCAATCAAAACCCCTAAGAGAACTACTCACACATATTTATGCTAAATGACATAACAATATTAAATAAAGAAAATGAAATGAACATGAAAAGAAATCAGCAAGAACGAAAGCAAATCATAAACTATTCTAGTAAACGATAAATACTAGGCTAAACAAGGAATGAAATAAAACCAATGAATTCAAAAGAAAAGGATAGATTAATACTCATAAAAGCTTCAATGCAATATCCACGATCAGAATTTGAATGACAAAATCCAAAACTCGTTGTACAAATATTGAGAAAATCGAAAACTGAAAGCTAGAACTAAAAGAATTTGGAGGCTAAACAAAGCTAAAAGTGCATAAACTATAGAAACCTAGTTGCCCTCCCTCTCATCATAGAGAGGGGTATTTATAACAAAGCATAAAAGAAATACAAAAACCCTAAAATGTCTATGGGCTGACACTAAAAAGAAGTAGTTGTTCCAGAGAAAACACTGTCATTCTACCGAATTCAAGGCCCATTCGGCCGAATATAGCTTCGTTTGCCCGAATGCTCTTCCATTTGCCTATTCCAAAGGCTCTTGAGAATTGCTCTCTGTCTAGCATTCGCCCGCATAGAGGGTGTGATTCGGCCGAATGGAAGCTCATTAGCTCCAATGAGTTCCATTCGGCCTTCCTTGTAGCCATGGACATATACTCTGAAGACTGTCTATCATTCGACCGAAGGTCTATCAGATTCGATAAAATCTGAATCTGTACACTCCTCTTTTCGACTTTTGATCCTTTTTGAACTCCATGAGATCTTCATGAGTTACTTGAAATATTTTCCCAAGCTATGATACACGTGTCTAAGAGTGTCAAAAACTCAAATTCATCATAATTCACCTTGAAATCATCAAAAACACCTAAAATGACCTTAAGACAACTCGAAGACAAGATCAAGGTGAAATCAAGTATAATATGCATAAAATCAATATAAAATCATGAGACTTTACACTAATATGGGGTAGTAAACGTTCTCTAAAACAAGCACATCAACATACATCATAGACCTTCACCAAGTTCATGTGTTATTTAAAATGATCCACTCCTTGGGCATGTTATCATTTCATTGCTTGACAAACTAAGATCAACAAAACTTATTGTTGGTTTACCTAAAGTTAAGTTTCAATGTGATAAAGTGTGTGAGGCATTTGTGAAAGAAAAACATGTCCTGATTTTCTTTAAATCTAAAAATATAAATGCACAATAAAACCACTAGAACTTATTCACATGGATTTAATTGGTCGTATAAGAGTACAAAGTAGAAGTGGTAAGCAATATCTCTTGGATATAGTTGATGATTTTTTAATATTTATGCGGGTTTTGTTTTGGAGCAGCAAAGATGAGGTTTTTGATGAGTTTACAGTGTGGCTTGGGTAATTGGAAAAATTCAACAAGTCATCAATTAATCCACTTAAGGACTAACCATGGAACTGAGTTTAAAATCCAAAATTTGATGATTTTTTACAGGAAACAGGGGATAAGGCATAATTTCTTATCCCCTAGTAGTCCTCAACATAATGGGGTTATGGAGAGGAAGAACATGACATTGGAAGACATCACTAAAATGATGATGATTGCAAGTGGGTTGTCTAGGAACTTCTGAGCCAAAGCTATCAACACTACATGGTTAGGCCTTTGGTGAACAAAAAAACCCTATATTTTTCTGTATAATAATAATAAACAAAACTTAGGGAAGGTTAATGCTCGAATTGATGAGGTTGTGTTTCTTGGTTATGCAACCAGTAGCAAAGCGTAACTGTTTATAATAAACAAATAATGTATGTTAAAGAATTTGTACATATAATTTTTGATGAAACCGAAACACTATACCTTGAACAGGAACAAGAAGACTTTGATATAGGATTAGTGTGTACCAATGATCTAGATGAAGATATTTAACAAAGTAAGGACAATCTAGCAAATAATGGAGACGAAGTTCCACAAGAGCAAGGAAACAACAAAGTTCTAAAAGCAAACAATGAGGTAGGAACTCTATAATCCAAATTTATTATTGAAGAAGTTCCAATAATGAAGGATCAGGACAAGTTCTAATTACATATTTTCAGCCCAAACATTGAAAGAATAAGAAATCCCATCCAACGGATCTTATCATAAGTGACATTGGAAAAGGAACTCAGGCAAGATCTCAGATTAGGAACTTATGTTCCTTCCATGTATTCCTATCCACATTGGAACAATGCCCTGGTTTCAAACATCACAACTTTCCTAATCATGTTTATAAACCTCATAAATCTCATTATGGACTAAAATAGCTCCTAGGGCATGGTACAAAAGGTAGTCCAAGTTCCTTTTAGAAAACGA
Organism: Dysphania ambrosioides; assembly: GCA_026401315.1. Lineage (NCBI taxonomy): Eukaryota > Viridiplantae > Streptophyta > Magnoliopsida > Caryophyllales > Amaranthaceae > Dysphania > Dysphania ambrosioides. The sequence continues at coordinate 12,185,477 of CM048665.1, read as the reverse complement.
TTTTAAACATGGAAATATAGACAAGACTTTGTTTTAAAAACAAAACTAACTGATTTATTAGTTGTGCAATTATATATTGATGATATCATTTTTGGTGTAGCAAATAAATATTTGTGCAATTACTTTATAGATCTTACGGGTAGTGAATTTGAAATGAGCAAGATGGGATAATTAAACTTATTTCTTGGATTTCAAATCAAGCAAAGGGAGAAAAAGAATAATGATATACTAGCAAAAATATGTAAAGGAATTTCCGAAGAAGTATGCACTACAAAATAGCAAAGGTGAATCATACTCCCATGGGAACTACTATAAGACTTGATGAAGATCCTAAAGGAATAAGTAGTGATCAAACCAAGTTCAGAGAGATGATTAGTTCAGTACTATATTTAACTAATAGTAGACTCGATATTACTTTAAGTGTTGGTATGTGTGCCATGTTCCAATCAAATCCCAAAGAAACACATCTGACGATAGTGAAGAGGATACTTAGGTATCTAAAAGGATCAGATAATCTATGCATTTTTTATCCTAGAAGTGACTCATTTGATTTTAAAGGATATGCTAATGCCAATTACACCGAAGATTTGGTGAACCGCAAGAGTACTTCCGGTGTGGCTTAATTTCTTGGTTCATTTATTAGGGTTCCAAGAAGCAAAATACCATGGCTTTATCCATATCCAAAGTAGAGTATGTTGCGCTGCTACATTTTAATCTTAATTACTTTGGATTAAACAATAACTAAGAGATTTTGGCATTTCACTTGAGTGTGTTCCAATCTATTTTAATAATACTAGTGCCATTTGCAATTTTAAGGATCCAGTCCATCACTTAAAGGTAAAGCACATTCATATAAAGAATCACTTTTTAAAGGATAATATTGAAAAAGGCTTTATATGGTGAGACTTTTGTCAAACCAAAAATCAAGTTACTGATAATTTTTCAAAGCCTTTGAGCTGGATTGGCATGACAAATATATAATGAAACTTTGCATGATCCAAATCCAATGAGTGCATTTAAACTTCCCTTTGAGGTGAAAGGTGATTTTGACTAACGTAGGAAGTAAACCAGACACAATACTAATGGTTTTGCATATCTATAGTCTTCCAAAGCAAAAGAACTTCATGTTGTGTTCCTTTTGAGTTCACGACTTTCTTACCTTTTTTAAACTCAACTTTCCTAAACTTATCCAAATTCCTCTTCTCTCACTTGTATAAACCAAACCAAAAATTCCCAAACTCATATTTTACTCCCCCTCAATCGAAAAAATTAAAACGAAAAAATCACCCAAAACCTTCTCTGGCTCCTCACCCATGCAAACACATTAAAATACCCAAAAACCTGGTTCCACTTCTTCTACCACATGAAAACTATAAAAAACCCTACCCTAATTTTCTCTCTTCACTCAACAAGGATAAAAAAAGGTTTTTGAATGAGGTTGCTACTAAAAAAAAGAAGTGGAGACTAAAAAAGATAGGAAGAATGAGCATAAAAAGTTGTTGGAGAAAGAAAATGTAAATTTGAGGGGGACGAAATTTAAGAGAAAGGAGAGGATGTGAGTAATAATAATTATGTTGTACTGATAAGGTTGAAGAATTGGAGAAAGATGATGTAAAGAAAGTTGAAAAAGTATAGAAGGATGAATCAAGTGAAGAGGAGAATTACCCTCGAGCAGAAAGTAGACCTCAAATGGAATAAGTTCCTTTCTAAAATAGAACTAGTCCTTTGATAGGGTTCAGTTCCTTTAGAGGCACAGAGGCTTCTTAAGTTCGAGGGGATTTTAAATTTTTGCATGATAATGTTATTTCTTTCTGTATTACTATTGATCATATCAATTCAAGGATTTTAGTTTTCTAAGGATCAGTGAATGCTTTATTTCAATAAATGTATGCAATGGAAGCTATTGTTCAATCACTTGTCCATATTTTTAGGGTCCCTAAGGCCGGTTATTCAAGATAATCTTATTAGGCGTGATTATAAACAATAGGTCTTGTTTATAAATATATGATAAAGATGAACATGCAATTACAAGATAAGAATTATGTAATAAGGGGTGCATAATTAAAATTAGACAAAGAGACATGAGACAAGAGACAAGCAAATATTAGAGTTAAAGGGAATACAAAGTAAGAGTAATGCATGATGAGTTGGAGAAGATTGCTTGATCAAGTTAAGAAGTTAGTTTAGAGAGACTATTACTCATGATAGTGCTCCTAATTAAAGAGATGGGTCTAGTTCAAATGGCAAGTGTGATTTAGTCATAGAAAGAAAGAGATGGGTCTCTAATCTACCTAGAAATCAAACTATGTTTTATGAAATTTAAAGAAAGAAATGAACTTTAAGGTTAACACCCAAACATGTATTTAAGGGTGAAATAAACTTAGGGTTTGCTCATAAAAATGGGTCAAATGTGATAATTCTAGCTAGATTGGAGATATCCAAATTGATAAGGCTAGAAATTGGTTGGTATGATACCTATTATTTTAAACCTCGACTTAACCTATTATGAGTAATGGGCATGTAAGGGTCGTGATCAACACAGAATGGCTCGTAATAGTAATGAATTATAGCAATCAAAGTACAACCTAGTTCTAACTAAAATAAGAAAGGGCTTCAGTCTAACTAAGAATGCTAAATACAAGGTTCTAAAGGTTTATTCTAAAGGGTATAAGTCTTAGGGATTTTGGGATTCAAGACCAATTCCTAACACAAATGCGCTAAAGCTGGAAACTAGACACAAGATGAGATAACATGAGGATCATAAACTCACTACCGATCTATATATGTATCGAACCTAAAACATGCTACAAGGAAGGGGTTTCATCTAGTAACCAACCTCTCGGTCTTCTTCAAGTAAGGAAGCACTACAATTGTGATTTCTTTCCTAATGTTTATCCAAAGCAACCTAAGTAACACAATAGACCAATAGCTCCAAAGTCAACAAATCTAACATAAGGTCACTCCCTAAATCTGTATATTTTAATGTCTTTGACCCAGGAATATGAATAAGAGAAACATATATGGCTAATCTAGGATCCAACAAAAACCCAATATCAAATCTTATATTACTCATCCAGAAACTAACTCCAAGCTTTAAACATCATCCATGCTCGAGATCGAGTTTTCATCCTATCCCCTAACTAATCTGACTTCCCATACTTAATACTTACAAACATCACAAAAGAGACAAAGAAAGACATACTAATAATAGTTAGAATAAAAGTCAACTACTTTATGATTGAAATCTAAAATGAACTACCATAAATCAAGAAAAACAGAAATTTAAAGCAAGAGAAAATTAAGAAAATACTAATTTATTGAAGGAAAGCCAATGTCTACCAAGATTGGACACAAAATTTTTTATTACAGCAAATACCGAGATCAAATCACTAAACTTAGCTATGAATTTTGATGGAAAATATATAAAACCCTATTACTATGTTTCTACTCTCTACTATAGGCTTAAAAAACTAATGAATATTTATGATAAATTGATAAATAATGCTTTTATGACGTGCATGTCATCTTTGATGCCCCTCAAATCTTCATAGAAGAGTTTGAAACAATAAGAAAGTTGCCATAGTAGACCTGCATGGACGGTTAGGTTAAGTGGTAAGCTCCTGCTCATAAGAGGAAATTTAGTGCTCTAGTGAACTAAGTGCGCGCTCACTACACTTCTTTAGTGCCTTCTTTGAAGGAAAAAATGCCTTCTAAGAGCCCTCTCGATTGCCGAGTTAATCTTGCTTGTATTCTTATGTTTCTCAACTTTCATTTAACGAAGGGGTCACTTAAATATCATTTTTATCTGCGGTTCATGTCTTTTTCTTCTAAGAGGCCTCTCGGTTCTTTTCTTAAGTGAACTCTTGTCTTTTCTTTTCAGCTTTCCTACTATACATAAATATATTCCTCACTTCTCATGCTTATGCCAACTAGATACCTGCATTAAGGCAGAAAAACCACACATAAAAGTAGAAAAGACATGAGAAATAAAGGGAAACATGACCGAAACACGACAAATTCTCCCAAGTCTAGATCAAGCATAATGTGATTTAAAATGGCACACGAACTTAGGCTAAAAGAATATGAAAACTCTTCTAGGAAGGAAAATTCCCCCAAGCTCATCAAATTCGCCCAAGCTTCACCCTTACCCGTTCTCGGGCAAGACTCTAGGACAAAGGAGAAAAACAACCAATGCACTAAGACTACAAACTATAAAACTAAAAACCTAACTCACTTTCATAGGAATCACGCTTGATTTTAGCATTAATCAATAAGCCCTTTAAACCTCCTAATCGCTTAGGAGGACAAGTGTGTTCTCGTAAGGGTTTCCTAGAAGGTGACTGATAACTCTCAAAACAAAAATAAAATCAAGGTAGTCATTCCAAAAACTAAATAGAGGAAAAAAGAGAAAAGAAATGAAATAAAAGAAAGATGCAACGAGTGGGCATTCACGAGACAACATTATGATGGATATCTAACTTTTTAAATAATACGAGAGGACATGCATAATAATGAATGAAGGATAAGCAAGAATGACTAGGGAACTACATCTCTCATGCACCTAATGTAAAGCAAAGCCATGCTATTCCTAAGCCTTATTTCCATCCTTATGGAATTAGCTTCTCATTACTCCTTGAGGGAGTTGAATAAATAACATAATGAGGGTAATAACATTTCATTCGACATCTTAATTTCCATGTTTGCTTAATTTTCTTTACTTATATCTCCCTACATTGACTATTACTCAAATCCCTAGGGTTTGCTCATGAAAATGGTCAAATATGACAAGTCTGGCTAAACTGAAGATGTCTAATTTGATGGAGTTAGGAATTGATCATTGCAACACCTACTCTTAGATAACATTGACTTAAGATATTACGAGTAATAGACAAGTATGGGTCGTTAACTAGTGAGAACGGTTCATAATAGGTATTGAATTCTAGCATTCTAACAACAAGCTAGTTTTAAATAAAATGAGAAAGGGCTTAAGACTAACTAAGACTACTTAACGCTAGGTTCTAAAGGTTTATTCTATAAGGTAAAAGCCCCTTAAGTTTTAGGATTCAACACCGATTCCAAACAAAAATGAGCTAAAGTGAAAATTGGACACAAAATGAGAAACATGAGGATGAAAAACTCACTATCCAACTATGCAACGAACCTAAAACATGTAATAGTAAAGGAGTTCATCTAAGAATAAATCTCTTCATTATCTTTAAGGAAGCAACCCACGCAACACAATATGAATAACACAATAGATCGACCAATAGCTCGAAAAGTGACAAAATACTAATTTATTGAAGGAAAACCAATGTCAAACTGAACGAAGAATTTTGATGGAAAATATGAAACCCTAATACTATGCTTTTACTCTCTACTTTGAGCTAAAAAATCTAATGAATATTCTATATTTTTTTGGTCAAAAAGGCTTTTATGATGTATTTCGCCTCTTTAGTGCTCCTTAAATCCCCACAAAAGAGTTTGAAAATATTAAGAAAGTCACAAGAATATACCAGAGCGAGTGCTTAGTTCATGTGGTAAGAGCTCAATCATAAGAGGAAACGCGGTGCTTCAGTGAACAGAGTGAGCATTTAGTACACTTCTTAAGCGCCCCCTTAGAAGGCATAAATGTCTTCTGAGCGCCTTCTCAATGGCCGCTTGCATCCCACTCGAATTCTTCTATTTCTCAACTTGCATTAAACTAAGAGGCCTCTTAAGAATCCTTTTGAGCAGCCACTCAAGTCTTTTTCCTCTAAGAGGCCTCTAGGTTCTTTTATTGAGCAATCTCTTGGCTTCTCTTCTCGGCTTTCCTACTATACATCTCCATTCCTTAGTTCTTATGCTTATGCCAACTATATACCTGCATTAAGCCAATAAAAACACTCATAAAAGTAGAAAAGAAACGATAAATAAAGGGAAATAGAACCTAAACAAGACAAACGATCCTAAGTTTACATCATGCATAATGTGACACAAAATGGAACAAACCAAGGCAAACTTAGTCCAAAAGTATGATGACCCTACTAGTAAGGCATAAATAAGTGATATTAATGTCACTCATCACAAATCTTAGCATCATATACTAAGTGCAAAGGAGATAAAATAATATGAATTACACTAAGATGCAAGAGAGAGGGGGTTTACTTGAGTGATTGAGAGGAAACCAATGTTTGAAGATGGTCCTTTATTAAGATGCATAGAGTTAGAATCTTGAGGCTTGACTTAGAGAAGAAGGAGTTGCTTCTTACTCTTTATCGTAGGTAGAATAACACATTGAAAATACAGTGTGTGAGTTTCTGAATAGAGAGAATTAAAGGTGAGATCTCTTTGCTATATCAAAGCTCAACAAAGATTGCAAGAATATTAAAATAAGTGTTCATGTGAAAGGGGTTTTCACCTCACACAATCATCACAAAATGAGTATAATCAAAGGGTCTTGGGTGGATGGAAACCACTAGATCCCAAAGACTAAAGAGTGAATGGGTTAGAAGTAAACAAGGAAATTAATTGTATTGAATAAGATTGAGGGTCCTTTGTGTTTACTGTTGAGGATAGTTCCTTTTCTTGAGTCTTACTTGATTGCTTGAAGAAGGAGAGATGGTTGCTCCTTGGGTTATTCTTAAGGGTTGCTTAGAAGATTAGTAATGGTGTTTTCTTTGTATTTGTGAGTATTCCGAGCCCAAACATATTATAGGGACTTGTTTCAATCCATTAAGCCTACTTGCATATTCTAGGGATGCCTCTCAAGCTATTGCATATTCAAAGGACGCCTCCAGCCATAGCATATTTTCGGGATGCCTCTCGAGCCATAGCGTATTTTATAGACGACTCTCAAGTCATTACAAATTCTAAGGATGCCTCCTAGGCCAATGCGTATTTTTGAAACTCCTCCAAGGCCAATGCATATTTTAGGAATGCCTCTCGGGTCATTATGTATTCTAGGGATGCCTCCCAAGCCAATGCTTGTTTTAAGGAAGCCTCTTGGGCCATGCGTCAAAGTTATGGAGTCATTTACAATTTTGCGACATCATGCAGGGTCTTCGAAACTAAGGGTCTGGAATGATTTTTTGGGTCATAGGGGTTTTTTTTGTCTATCCACACTATGAAAGCAAGACCAACCAATTCACACTCATGATGGGTATGGATTTGGTCAACAATTCATCATTTCATGGTTTTCGGTAAGCATTACAATAAGTTATCCATTTGTCGTGTTATTACTGAGTATCATTACTAACAACTATTATTTGTGCAGGCCTTTTAAGATCCCCTGCTCCTCCCCATTCATGTCTCCATGACTGAGAAATGCAAGGCACTCTTAGAGAGGGATATCAAGGTGAAGAAGAATCTGATCGATCATTTGGAAGGTCACGTTAGTGACTTACCCAAGAATCAAAGTGGCTACTCTCTTCTAAAGAGTAATAAGAGTGGGAGGTTAAAGATATGAGGGAGGCGCTATTGATCAAGAAAGAGGCTAAGGAGAAATACCGAGGCTTGTCATTGGACTGCGGCATTGAAGTTGCTGCTGTTAATGAGACCCTAAGCCAATTGTCCGACCATAATGACTTAAGAGGGGGGATTAAATCTCTAAAGTTTTAGTTAGCTATGGAGAAGTTGGATTTAAAATGCAAGTTGATGAAGCGCTTTGTAGATGGCAAACTTTTGCTAAAGGAGGCACAGGCAACGTTGGACAAATTTGGGTAATATGGAAGACCTAGTGTCTATAAAGGGGGAAGATATCCATGGAGATCAACTAGACACAACAACATATAACATAAAGGATGTTATTATGGTGGATGCCCCTCTAACAGTCGCGATGGGTGCATTTGTTGTTGATGCTTTGGTTGAGGATGTGTTGTTGGTGGACCCCCGTGTTGGAGATACCTGTTGATGCTCTTTAGATTATGCGTATTTGAACTAGTCATGGTCTATGAATAATTGGAATTTTTATTGATGAAAAATTTGCATGATAACTTGCTTTTCTTGATTATATGTAGATTAGTTGAGTGTTTCATCAGTCGTGTTTTCTACTTGATCATTTACTTGTCTTCAGTTTCCATTTGTATGTCTAAGTGTTGTGGACTTTTTTTTCTTGTGTATGCATGCTTTTTAGTCCAACTATTTCTGCAACTCGAGCGTTATTCTAGCATTATCTTATTTGTGGCACCCCTATGTGTTAGCGCGCCTACGTATAGGTTCCTAATATTTAACGGTATGCCTGATTGTCAGGTCATGGCTAGAGACAGTGAGTAGGCGACGTTTAGAAGTGCTAGACATCTAATCATGGTTATGACCAATGACTTCATGTAGACTTATGGTATTAACTATAAAAATAATAACATGATGGCTAGGGGGGTCCGTTGGTTCCCAAACGGCCCTCCGATGCTTAAGATAGTAAACATTTCTGGAGAATAAATAAAAGGATACAACATGTAATTAAAAAAAGATAGAAACACAAACTTATGTAATTCTGAAATGGTATTGATTTAGATGGGTGGTGTTCAAGCTTTTTGGTGCTTATTTCCCGTCGAGAGACCATAAGTGATAAGCTCATTTGCCCACGTGTTTCATTATTTGATATGGTCCTTTCCATGTGGGTGCTAGCTTGCCCTCGACAAGGTTGCGTGTATTCTAAAATGTTTTCCTCAACACCTAGTCTTATTTACCAAAGTATTTTACTTTAATGTTCTTGTTATAAGACCTCGCTATGACTTGTTGTTGTGAAGCTATATGCACAAGTACTGCTTACCTTTTCTCTTCAATCACTTTATTTTATTACATCAGGATCTGGATGTTTTCCATTTACATATAGAGTCCATACCTTACCATTTGGAATGTGAACTTTAGGTGGGAGAATTGCCTCACATCCTTATACTGAAGAGAACAGTGTTTGTCTTAATGCTTCCCTTGGAGTTGTTCAATTAGCCCATAAGATTTCTACCAACTTCTCGGTCCATTTCCCTTTCGTGCGCTCTAGCCTCTTTTTCAAGGATTATACAATTACCTTATTGCTCGATTCAGTTTAGCCATTTTCTTGAGGGTATATAGGAGTAGAGAATTTTAGAGTGATGTTCCACTTTATTCAAAATCTCTTTGTCTTGTGACTTACGAATTGGTAACCATTGTCGCAAACTATTTTTGAAGGTACTTTGTATCTACATATAATGTTAGTTTATAAGAAAGATATTACTTCTTTATCCCTCACATGCTGGACTGCTTTTCCCTCAATCAATTTCGAAAAAAAATCCATTAACACCAGCATATACCCCTTTTTCCCTGGTTTTACAGGAAGCTTGCTTACAATGTCCATCCCCCACTTCATGAAGGGCCCTGCTGACAATTAAGAGTGAAGGAACTCTAAAGGTTTACAACTAACGGCTGTGCATTGCTGGCAACTATCATATCTGGCTACATATTTGGTCGCATCTAGTTGCTTAGAAGGCCAGTAATATCCTATGCGGAGGGAATTTTTGGCTAAGCTCTTGCCAACTCCATGGTTTCCACATTCCCATCATGTAGGTCACTTAGGACTTGATGTTATTGTTCTTTCTCTAGGAATCTCAAGTAAGGACTTGTGAGAGACTTTCGCAAAAACATGTCATTGATTAGTATAAAATGAGATTGAATCTTACCTTTCGTGCTTTTAATTTGCAATTTAGGGTGTTAACCCCTTTTAAGGAATCTCTAATTAATTTAGTCCATCTATTCAAATTGCATAAAGCTTGTATCTGGCATTCCTACATTAACTAGGCTTAACTTATGGATGATTATGTACAATAGGTACATACCTGTATGGAACTAAACTAAGTGTTGACCTAATGTTAGCTAGCGCATCGGCTTGTGAGTTTTGATCCCTAGGTATTTGTTGCACGAGGAAGGAGTCGAACGTCTTGGCCATAGTCTTGAATATTGCTAAATAAGCAATCATTTTGGAATCCTTTGTTATGAAATCTCCATTGAATTAGCTTACTATTAGCAAGGAATCACTCAATACTTTCATTGATTTAACCCCCAAGTCACTAGCAAGTTTCATTCCTGCTATAAAGGCTTCGTTTACAACTTTGTTGTTTGTTGCCTTGAAGTCACAACATTTGGCATGTATTATCTTATACTCTTGTGGTGATTTAAGGAGGACACCTAAGCCAGCTCCTCTGAAGTTAGATGAACTATTAACAAAAATATGCTACACTTGATCGTGTTGAACGACGCCAATGATCTAGGTTTCCGACTTTGCCAGTGGCTCCATGTCCAAACTAAAATCAGCCAAAATATCTGCCAATGCTTGTGACTTTATTACCATTCTTGGTCAGTATTTAATGTCAAAGTCACTTAGAAACATATTTCAATTGCTTATTCATCTTGATAGCTCCGGTTTGCTCTTAACATTCTTTTTAGGGAAATTAGTCATCACAATCACAATATGTGCTTTAGAATAAGTCTAAGTTTCTTGCATGTCGTTACTAAGGTTATTATAAGTTTTCTCCAAATTAGAATACCTGGTCTCCATATCTAATAGACTTACTGATGCAGTATATAGGTAGCTATTGACTTTTGGCTTCTCCCGTCAAGATGGCACTTACTGAACGTTTACTGACGACTAGATATAGTTGAATATCCTCTCCCTCTTGTGGCTTCAATAATAGTGGAGGGTTGGATAGGTAATGCTTCAGCTATTACAATGCTTCTTCATGTTGATTAGTCCACTTGAACTCTTTGTTCTTCAGTAAGATGTTATAGAACAACCTCCATCTTTTAGAAGATTTTGAGATAAAATAATTTAATGCGGCAATCTTACCTGTTATCTTTTGTACCTCCTTTAAGTTCCTTGGAAATTGTATCTTCATAATGACTCTTACTTGTTCATGAATGGCTTCGATTCCTCTATGTGTTTCAATATTTCCCAAGAACATCTTAAAGGGTTTAGCTCCATATTGTATTCTTTGAGCACCTCAAACGATTGCTGCAAGTGTTTCATTAGCATGTCATCTATGTATACCTCTATAGTATCGCCTAGTAGGTCATTAAAAATCTTGATAACAAGCCATTGATAGGATGCTCCGGCATTCTTGAGTCCAAAAAGAATCACTTTATAGCAGTAGATACCTTTATCTGTAATATAGTCCATCTTCTCTTGATCGTCCTGATGCATTAGAATTTGATTGTATCCCGAGTACGTGTTCATAAAGGTCAGTAGCTCATGCCCAGGCATAGCATCTACCATTGAGTCTATGTGAGGGACGAGAAATGGATCTTTGGGGCATGCCTTGTTCAAGTCGGCGAAAATGATGCATACTCTTCACTTCCCATTTTTCTTGCCAACGACTACCACGTTTGCTAGCCACTCATGGTATTAGACTTCTCGGATCTTGCCGGTGTCGATTAGTTTCTAGACCACCTTAATGATAATTTGGTTTCTCTCTAGCACAAACTTCCTCCTTTTCTGGTTGATTGGGGGATGGTTAGGTTGTATGTTTCACTGGTGGAAAATGACCTCTGGCTCTATTCCCATCATAACCTTATGTTCCCATACGAAGCACTCAGCATTTTCCTACAAAAAAGCTATAACATCTCGTCTAATACTATCAGTTAGCAAAGCATATATTCTTACTGTTCTTTCAGATTTAGTAAGGTATGGCACCACGTCGTCTAGCATCTGCTTGTTAGATGTTGCAAACACTGGATCTTGTTATAATTTTTATACGACCGTTCTCGATGGCTTCAAAGTAGTGATATAACACCTTCTTGTGACCTCTTATTTACCCTCTATTTCTATTACCCCCCACTGTCTTGGGAATTTTAGGCATTGGTAAAATGTTGAGGGGACTACTTTTATTTAGTGTATCCACGGTCGCCTATGATGAGGTTATAATCCGATGGAGCATTAATCACACTAAACCTCATTTTTTTGTTCACCGTTTTTGCAAGTATAGGAAAAATGATTTCTCCTAGGGTGTTCATGGACTCTCCACTGAAGCCTACCAATATGATTGACCTCCTGGTGTTCTCTTCCAAGCAAAGTCTTATTCCTTCCAATACGCTCATGAGGATGATATTACCGACCTTCCACCATCTACTAGTATCCTATAGAATAAGAAGTTTTCTACTATGCACGATATTACAAGCCCTTCATGATGATGTCTGAATTCCTCTAAGTCACTATCTTCAAAGGTAATGGGAATAAAATATCACTTAACTAGTCCTGTGCTTCTACGTAGCGGATGTCAGTCTGCAGAGGACTGATCCCTTAGTTATTACACTTACCACTTCGCAGTGCACCGTCTCTAGTAAGGGCGCAGTCTTTTCATCCAACCCTTTGGTAGGTTCTTGTGGTTTATAGCCCACTTGCAACACCTTGAGATGACCCTTCCTCACCATGAAAGCTACTTCTTTCTTAAATGCGATACATCCATCCGTCTAATGCCCATTATCTTTGTGGAAATCATACTAGAGTGACTTGTCTTTATGGTTATCAGGCTTGTTGCTCTTCCTTGGCCAACTGACGGTTATACCTAATCCCTGTAGACGTGCACCATACCCACAACATTAGTATTAAAAATATATTCTTTCAAGTTTGGGTAGTTACCTGTCTGAATGGTGTTAACGTTCCCTTTGGTATCATATAGCTTGAATTGGAAGTCGTTCTTCCTTGGAGTGAAAGTTCTTTATTCCCCATTGGCTCAAGCCTTTTGTTTTTGGTATCCTGCCTTAAGCAAGTCTATGGATGCTCTATAGTCTTCTAGTCGCAAGTAGGCTAATGTTCAATTCGTGACATCTTCAAAGGTAGCGCATGGGTATTTGGCTAGCTAGGTGTGCAGCTCCGAGTTAGGGATTAGGCCCCTCTTAAAGGCTTCAATGGCCGTTCTGGGGTCAAAATGTTTAATGTTGATTATCTTATATTTGAATTTGGTGAAGTACTCTCACATCGTGTCCCCTAGTTTCAATGTAATGCAGTAAAGGTTGCTGATCTACTTCTCCAGCTGACGACTCGTAGCGAACAACGCATGGAATTTGATAACCAAAACATGGAAACTACTTATAAAGAAGGGTTATAAACTTGTTAACCAAGAAAGCCTGGGGCCTGTCAAGGTGCTACCAAATGACTTGCACATTAGGACATGGCGGTATTCCTTTGGATAACATATGTTGATTATTCTGCTTTCTAAGCCTCCACATGTGCGTAACGGTCTGTGGTGCCATCAAAAAGTAGATTCCAAGTCAAGAAGACATGCCCCTTTGGTATCACTATGTCATCTCTCTCTACGATGAATACCAAGGCCTTAAAGAAATCTTCTCTCTCATAGTTGACTGGTGCCGAAGCTCAAGGTACCCTCTCTAGCATTTGGAGTATGTGCGCATTCTAGGCCTCTAGATGTGTAATACTGCTTGTTGTGGGATCCAGCTCTTGTATTAGTAATAAGTCACTTGCTCCTCTTTAGGGGATAGGGATGTCCTCTTCTTCTTGGCTCTCAGACTCATCATTTCCACTGGATTCTTCTAGATAAGGAATGAGAATGATGTTTCTCCTTGGAGCTCTATATTTCAGGGTACGCTAAACTGACTCCAGCTCTTTCTCCATGATCTCAATCGAATTTTTTGTCTCTGACTGTTCTCTCAATAGGTACTCTACTTTTTTCTTGGAGTTCTTTAGCTAAGCTTGAGCTTTCATGAATGCATCAATCAAGTCGTCTTGAGTCATGCTGTCAACGTTTAGGTTTTGAGCCATTTGGTAAATAAGTTAAATGGTGTTAAACTAGTTATTGCCCCCACAGTGGGTACCAATTATTTCTTCCAAAAATTGCAACCTACACAACACTTTCAGATAGAATTGTGGAACAACTAGCTATACTCAATAAAGGTCAATTTGGCAAACGTTACATAAAGGTAAGTTGAAATGCAAACGACACGACAAATAGGTGACGCGGAAAATCTAAACTCAGAAAAAACCGCAGGGGATTGTTTATTTTGCCTTTCCATTATGTTAAGAACTAAGCCTCAATGATTACAGATTACAAGTGACATTTGAAAGAAAAGCAAAAGAAAATATTGGTGTGAATCAAATAGGTAAACAAGAACTAGCATAATACTTAATGTCAAGTAGTTCACTGGTGTGATAAAGCTGATCTTTATTATTATTGCCTTTTTATGCTTTATACCTTCCTTATATTGTGGTTCAAACATCACTCAAACGTGTAACCACTTGCTCACTATTTCCATGCCATGCTTATCCAACCGTTGTAAACTATTAGTGCTTATACCATATTTGTTTTGATTGTGATATAATTGCCAAATTATTAAGGAATGAGATAACCATTGAACTTTTTCATACGAATGTCCAGATTCAATGTATCTTCACAATATTATTTGAACACATAACTAGCAACTGGCACTCTTCAATGTCGCTTCGCTAACTTCCTCGACACCTCGCTTGGCCACGTGTCCTACAGCAAATATTATACCCCAACACTAAAGATTAGCAAACGTTAGAAACAGAAGAGCACAAGCAAACATGACAGTGGGAGCTAAGATCTTCCCTTTAAAGGCCTCAGGGCCTCTTTATTGTGTCCCTTGACATCTTCTTCAAGCATTATCAACCCATTAAGAAAACATGACGCTTCGCTAACTTCCAAAGGGCCTCGCTTGACATCTTCCTCTTTATTGTGTTAGCCAAATAGGTACACTAAAGGGTCTAATTCCCACTTAAGCCAGCTAAAACCTTCCTCCCCATGGAGCTACCTAGCAAGAAAATTTTTTCCCCGGCGGTTAAAAGCTCCTAATGATAAAAATCCTTAAGAGAAGTCTCCTTAGCGAAAGCATAATGAAAAAATTCCCCAATAGAGTTCATCGATCTCTAACGACATAGAAGGTAGTAAACCCTTGAAATATTAACGATATCATCAACCGAATCTACCAAAAATTAAGCTAGATCAAAAGAAGCTGTAAAATTAGCCAGAGTTAAGGGATAATTACAAACAAAACTCCCTAGTGGAGCATGGTATCACCCTCTTAAAGAACTAAAATTGCCTTAGTAAATCACATAGGAGTAGGGAATATTAGTCACAATCACTCCACAATTTTACGCTGCGATAGTGGCTTCTCTTTTCCATAGCAAGACATGTCTCTTTGACACAATAGGCCATGTCTCTTTGGCACAATAGGCTATATCTCTAGGCCATGCCACCTTGATAACGACACCTCTTACCAGGCCATGTCTATGGCACAATAAGCCAAGTCTGTTTAGCACTATAAGCAATATCTCTCAGGTACATCAAGCCATTTATCTACCATACTAGGCCATATCTCTGGCTTAGTAAACCATGTCTCTGGCACAATAGACCATGTCTCTTTGTGCTCCGAGAATCTTGCTTTAGCACGGTTTGGAGGTTGATTTTTAGGTGTTTTTTAGCTATGTGTTTAGGACAATGCATTTTGGGCTCGGCTTCATGTTTAGGCCTTTATAGGGTTTGGCTTATAGGGGATTTTAGGTTTGTATGCACTCAAATTTGACTTAGCCTAGGTCCACCTGCAAGTGTTGGTTCGTCACTAGACTGCTAGGTGGCAAGACACGATTTTGTTTCATAGATGTTGGATCAATTTTATACTAAACCTAGATGTAATGTATTTTTTTACGTTTCCTGTCTATGTTTCAATTCTTTTTTACACTTCATATACTTTTAATGGTTTAGTCAGTATTTTATGTTCAAATATATTTTCAGATTCTTTTGAATGTTGTTTTAATTCTAAATTTAATGTTAATGTAACTTTCAATAGAGTTGCTAATAATTAGAGGATAGCTTGTAACTAATGTAGGACCTGGTAATATGTGTCAGTATAAATATGATTTTTTTCAAGTTGCACCCCATATATCTACTTTAGTTGCAGGCTTGTAGCTTATCTTAGCTGTATGATTTTTAAAGATACCCTTTTTCCTTTGCGAATTTATTTCATTTAGCTTTATATTTAGTATTTTAGCATTTTATATGACATGGATATTAAAATGTTTCCTAAAATAAGGCTCATAAGATTAGTGGATATTTAAGCTTTTCTAAAGAACTAGGCTCATAAAACTTAGTACTTAGGATCTTGCGATGTTTGATTTTGTCGTAGTATGACTTATAGCTAGGGTCAGCGAATTTCAAAACTAGGATAGATGGTTGTGAGTTTTGGGAGGATTGCGAAGCACTAGGAGCCTTATAGTTCTTAGATTTCTTCCTTGAAAACATTTTCCTTAAGTAATGGTTTACCTCACTAGTAAAATAATAATGAATTGAGGCTAAAGTTTATGGTATAATATTAAAAAAGCTGCAAATTAATTACAAATCTAACTAATATGCGGCGTCGCTAACACACCCGGCGTATTTTAATCTAGCAGCTATTAATATGCTGCGTCGCTAAAAAACACGAGCCGCATTTTAATCTAACAATTATTAATATACAGCGTCACTAACACACACCCGCCGCATATTAACCAATACCCTATTAAATTGCGGCATCACTAAGCTACCCCCATTGCATATTAATCAAACCCTAGTATAAAAAACACGGCTCGATTTGTAATTCAAACACACAATGACTTTCCTCCTTATACTCGTAGCAACTTAACAGCACCACCCAAATCATACTAGTCACAACCCATTATGTACCTTGCCACCACCCAAAGCAACGACACCACTCACGCCATGACACCACCCAAAGCCGACGCCACCACCCAAAACCACCAACGACTCGTCGTGTCCTCCACTGAGGTATAAGTTCTATTTTTTTGTTGTTTATTCCATTTTGAAACATGGGTATTCAAATGGGCATTTTTAATTGTAAATGTAAAGGTGTTAATTAGTTGAAATCTTTAAATTAGGGTTTGAAACCTAGACATGGGGTTTGTCTTCACATTTGGCTAATGTTGTTGTTTATTTAAAGTTTTCATAAATTAAAAGTGATTCTCCTAACTTGTTAGGGTTCAAGACCGTTAAAAATCTAATTTCATAGATTAAATGGTGTTAGAGACTTTTTTTGGAGAAAATAAGTGGAAAAATTTCCCTTTTGGGTATTTGCCTTGCATATTTCTTAAAAAAATACACAATATAGACATATTATAAGCCCCATTCGGAGTCTCATAGTCAATGTTATGGCTTTTCAAAGTTTTCTTCCAATATCTCGAATAAGACGCCACCGAAGCCACTAAGGGGCAACATGGTTGTTTAGTATGTTCACAAATAGGAGGTTTTAAAAAATAAATTGTCTTGTTAGACTATCGGGCTAAGAGATATGCCTCTCCGAATTTTTCAAAACCTCGAAATGCACCCAAAAACTATGAAGAACTAAATGTTTTTTGTTTTAAGTGTAAAATATTGTAGATTGCGATTTTGCGTGCTAAAACATGTGGTCATAATACATTTTTGGATTTATATGCATCACGGTTGATCATTTATTAGTTCCTATTACATTCTATGTATTATCTCGTAGATTGTTATGTTCGTGTATTATTTAATTATTGCATCTGAATATCAGATGCAGTACTTAGCTAACATGGTCACAATGTTATACCTCTTTAAAAAGGTCTAGGGTTCGAAGGTCAGCAATAGCATTGGTGTATATAGTAGATGTGGTGTAGTAGGGACCAAATTACGAATTTTTTAAAAATATAGACCTATTTGCGGTGGTTCTTTGCTAAAACCACCGCAAATAGGTATAAATTTTGGATTTTTAAATTAAAATTTACAAATAAAATGCAACGTATTTATATTAGAACCGCTGTTTAGTAACTCAATAATTCGCATCATATATTATATAACCTGCCGCATATTAATTAATTTTTGCAGCTTATATCATCAATTGCATGCCTAATTGTCCTAAAATACTCATGAGAAAGGTTGGTGAGTTGTGTTTATTCACCGCCATTAATTTTGCAATTGATGATAATTGGGTACATAGAATTTTCACCAAAAACAACATCGTGAGGAGATAAGAGTTTCAGTTTTACCATAGGAGGCATAGATCTCTCATGCACTTTTTCTTTAGCTCTCATGGGTTTTGCTTACGAGATAGAAGCACCGAAAGGGGTCTCCACAACTTACAAGCTCTTCTTTAGGGATTTTAACTGGATTTTCCACTCCTCCTTATAAACTCATCTCAAGAAGACTTCTTCACGCTTTCAACTTAAGCTTCCCAGGAAGACTTCAAAGCCTTCTTCGCCACGATGACAACATTGAAACATCAGCTTAAGCCGACAAGATAGCTCAAACTCCAGCTTATTCTTCCCAATCTCAAAAGATAGTTTCCCTTTATTTAGATCAATTAATGCACCTGTAGTAGCAAGACAAGTTCTACCCAAAGTAATAGGGATTAAGGTGCCTTCAGGGATATTCATAACAATAAAATTAACATAGGCACATCCATGAGTACACCAATGGGGTGTGTGGTACTCCTATTAG
Organism: Dysphania ambrosioides; assembly: GCA_026401315.1. NCBI lineage: Eukaryota > Viridiplantae > Streptophyta > Magnoliopsida > Caryophyllales > Amaranthaceae > Dysphania > Dysphania ambrosioides. Next base: position 12,167,052 of record CM048665.1, on the reverse strand, counting down.
CAAGCAGTAATGTTATCTTAGTCTTAGACAAGTGTCCCACATTACGCAACCTCTTATAAATAGAAAGAGGCATAAGACTAACGCTAGCTCCCAAAACACCCAATGCATTATCAATAGAGAGGCTCCCAACCTTGACCTGGGTAGAAAAACTACACTGCATTGGTGAGATAAGCTAACTACCTTTTTTATTTTTTTTCTCCTATTGGTGGCTATAGTACTTTTAGGAACCAAGAAAATGAATGTATTATTGCTATGACATATTCAAATGGAATCTGAAGTTGAACATCCTTAACCAATTTCAAAAAATTTTCCCCAAACTTACCTTGTACTAGTCTTTAAGGGTAGGGAATGGGTGGAAAGTAAGGTCGGAGAGGTGATGTAGGCTTTCTAGTCTCTTCCTCGAGATCCTTATCAGTTCTCTTCTATTCCCTCTTAGGTGTTTTCTCGTTTATCTTAGTCACAAGTGTAGGGTCTTCTAATGTCTTTCGACTCCTAGTTACTATGACATTAACATGCTTGGTTGGGTCTATACCTTGACTACGGATTGAAGATCTCAAGCTATCCTTAAGGGCATTGGGAAGTTAGACAATCTGATTTTAAGCATTTTGTTATAGGTTTGCATTTACCTTAGGCTTTCCTCAATGTTGCAGTTCTTTTTTGTTTGGGTAGCTACGAAACTCTCCATTAAAGATTGTAGGTTAGACTTTTGAGAAGGTGGTTGGGTTAAGGGGGGTTAGGCCAAGTTCCTACATTGAAACCAAGTGGATTATGTTGGTTAGGATATTGGAATTGGCCTTGATTCGGGTATTGAAACTCCCATTCCCCTGATCTTGAAAATTTCCTTTGTTATGCCCATTGAAGTTCCTATTCCCTTGGTTCTACCCATTTCCCTGACAAAAATTTGGGTGAGTTCTCCATCCTAGGTTAAAGGTTTTAGACTATGGATCAAATTTAAGGTTAGGGGCCATATTATTCATGTCATTAACTTATTCTATTCTTGATGGTGCATTCCTTATATTGGTTAGTAGAAGACATTGCATAGGGTTATGATCATCATCAGCACAAAAATAATAAAATAACACCTATATAAGAGCATTAGAATTAGATGCTTGTGGGTATTTCATGCCACATATAGGACTGTTCAAAATAACTTCATTAAATTTATTAGTTAGGGCATTTAATTTAGAAGAAAGTACATTAAATGAATATAGTTCATACCCTCCTCCTTGCTTTGTCTGCACTCTCTCACCTTGATTACAATCAACAAAATTTTCAACTGCCTACTGAAAAACTTTGAATGATTTGGTCAGGCTCAATCTCATTATACCTCCACCTCCTACATTGTGTCTAGACTTATTCTACTAAGATAATCCATTATAAAAGATATGAAGAAGTAACCACTTCTCCATTCCATGTTATGGGCATGCGTCTATCAAACCCTTGAAATGTTCCCATGCTTAAAATAGAGTTTCATCTCCTTTTTCGTAGTTTTGCAATTTTTATCCTCATTTCAACAGTCTTTGAATATAGGAAGAACTCGTATAGGAATGCTCTAGTCACTTCTTCCCATAACCTCAAAGAATTAGGCTCTATCTTCTTAAGTCATTTACTAGTTTTTTTCGTCAAGGAGAACTTGAATAGACTTAATATGATGTAATACTAAGTCCCACTGTTTGCCTATACTATATCACAATATCTTATGAACTGCTTAAGGTGGGCATTAGGTGAAATATGTTTCTCTCGTCCAAAAGGATGGCTTTCTACCAAAGTGATTAGTGTTAGCTTCAACTAAAAGTTGTTGGCCTCTGTAGCAGGTTCCACTATACCACTTTGGACTTGCTAAGGTCTAGGAGCTTAATAGTGCCTCAGGGGTCTATCTATACCATTAGCCATAATAAATAGGGGATTAGAGTGAGTTGAAATTAAATCTTGGCTTAACTCTAGTTCTACAAAAGTAGGGATAAATGAATTGAAATCAGCTTCTTCTCCCTCTATTTGTAGTGAGTTATTTCTTGCTCTCAACCCTCTTCTTATAGCCCTAATTGTACGCTCAATTTCTAGATTAACTTAAGCTAAAGGTTATGCTCTGCTGCTCTTGCTTGATGGTATACAAGTCAAAGCTAAACAAAGGGTTAGCATTGACAATCATAGCAAAAGATGAATAAAAATAAGAAAGAAAATGAAATAAAACAAAATAAAATGAACTTGACTCATAAAAACTACGAAATACTGGATACTAGGTGCCATTTGATAGAGTAAGAGATAAGTCATCATGAGACCTACAATCAACAATACCTCGACTTCACCTATTATGAGTAATGGGCATGTAAGGGTCAAACCCTTAGGGAATCGCTTCAAATATATATCAAACTCTAGCAGTTCAACTACAAGCCAGCTTAACTGAAGAAAGGATTAAGATTATATCTAACTAAATTCTAGTTTGAGGTTCTAAAGGACTTTTTTTATGAAGGTAAAAGTGCTAGTGGTTTAGGATTCAACATCAACTCCTAATATGAATATGCTAAAGTTGGGAATTCGACTTAAAGTGAGATAATATGATGCTTACTAACTTCCTATCAACCAATGAAATAAACCTAAATATGCCACAAGGAATGGATTTCAACCTGGAACCAACCTCTCGATCATCTTCAAGTAAGGGCTTTATAATTGGGATTTCCCACCTAATCGTATTCTAAAGCATCCAAGCAACACAATAGATTTAAATCAACAATTAATAGCATGCAAGTTAACAACACATAACATTGGGTCACTACCTGAACCTACATTTCTTAATGTCTTCAACCTAGGAAGGCAATGTATGGAATCTAAATAGTCAATCTAGACTTCAACAAAAACCCAACATTAAATCACACATAAATCTTAAAGATACTGACTCCATACTTCAAACATTATCCATGTTTGTGATCGAGTTAAGATCGACCTTTCACCCTAATCGAACTACTTATGACTAATAATAGAAAAAATTAAATAATCAAAATAATGAGAAATACTAGAAAAATAATGAATAACAATGAATAAATATAACAATATTCAAACATAAATCTACAAAAACAAAAAATAAACTAAAACTATGAAAAATAAAACAAGAGAAAGTGAAAGAAAATACTGATATATTGATATAGAATTGATGTCTACCAACTTATGATTGCAAATTCAATGAAAGTATGAAAATGGATGCAAAATTTCCGACTAATGTTTTGTGGAAGAATAATAAATGAACCCTAACCTATCTCTCTAGGTCTAAAAACTATTGTTATTATATGTCTCTAAGCATGTCCCATTCATCCATTTTTTTCTTCCTTTGATTCCCATAGAAGAGTTGGCACAAGCAACGAAAATATTAAAAAAAACTAAGCAGGTGCTTAGTACAAAGTCAAGCACCCGCTCATAAGGCCTCAAGCTTAGTTCCAGTAAACTAAGCCGCGGCATAGGCCAATAAGCAACCTCTTGGAGTCCACTTGATGTTCTCTTATAGCTCTCTATCTATTTACTCCCATTGAGCTGAGTGACTTCTTATGACAGAGTAAGATCATTTAGGTCCCTTTCTCTTGAGAGGCTTCTTGGTTCAAATTCTGAGTGACCTCTCGACTTCTCTTCTCGGTTTTTTTACTATACATATCCATTCTTCAGTTCTTGTGCTTGAACTCATTATTTACCTGCATCGAACCACAAAAACAGGTATAAAAGTAGAAAAAGATGATGGGGAATCAATAAAAAGAGGACCAAAAACATGAGAAATACTCCTATGCCTAGACATTCCACAAAATGATAAAAAATAGGATGAACTTATGCCAAAAAGAGTAAAATCTCTTTTAGAAAGATACAAATGAATGACATAAATGTCACTCATTAATGATAAGTTAAAGGATTTGCATTGTCAAATGTACAAGGAAGCCTAAAGAGACTCTTCCTCGTGATAAGATCTAATTTGGAACTAAGTCAAGTTCATGAACACTTATATGAATTAGTCTTAGAACACCATTGACTTAGGAATGGAAAATAGAAATCAAATTATGCCTTATGATATCTAAAGTAAAAATAGGCCTTCAAATAGCTCATAAACATGTATACAAGTGTGATATATACCTAAGGTTTGCCATAAAAATGGGTCAAAATTGAGTCTAGAAAGATTAGAGATGTCCAAATCTTTGCATTATGGACTATAAATATAGAGACAAAAGGGATAGAATAGCTTATAATATGTAAATACGAGGAAGAGGGGTTGATAAAATATTAAGAGGAGATCACTCTATGGAGATGGTTTCTTTATTAGAATGCTTAGTTTTAGGTGTTAAGACTTAACCTAGTGAAGTAGGAGTTGCTCCTTGCTCTTTGCATTATAGGCAAAAGTAACATTGAAAAATGAATGTAGGAGTTGGTCATAAGAGATTATCAATGGTGATGACTCTTTGGTTGATCAAGGCTAAAAAATAAGTGCTTATACTCTAAAATTTGGTTCAAGTTGGAAAGGTTGTCATTCCCCATAATCATTACGAAAAAGAGTCTACTCTAAGACCTTAGATGGATGTAGAACCTCCAATATCAAAGACTAGAGGGAGAATGAAGAGGAAGAATACAAATCAATAAATAAGAGATTGAATTTAAGAGGGGCCCTTAGTGTATACCATGGAGGAGAGTTCGTTAGCTTGAGTGTTGCTTTAGTGTTTGTTGAAGGAGTTATGTTTGCTTGATGTTGGAAGGCAAGAGGGTGCCTTGAATGCTTTCATTTGTGTTTGACTTAAGTGTGGGTTTTTTAGTGTATTTAAGGGTACTTGAGAGTTGTTAGAGTAATGCTACTTTAACATTCTGGAAAATGTTGACCCCTTGTTCATTAATAAGGGATATTTATAGGCAAAAAAAGTCTATTTCCTGAGCGTTGGACGTCAATATTAGACGGTGGAGGCCAACTCAAGGCATCAAATGTTGGGCCTGGGCATTGCACACTGAAGAAAGTAAACTTTTGCTTGGTTGAAGAGTGGCTTAAAAGGAAATAGGATCTCCTTTGGGATGGCACACAAGATTAGACATTAAGGCTGAGCATTGGATGCTCAAACTAACAACTAATCAGATTCTATTTCAATTTAGGCGCTTAGAGTAAACTGGGTGCTTGACACTAATGCCTAGCATCTAACATTGAGCTAATGCTTAAAACTTTAAATGGGTGTCGGACGCCATAAGGTGGTTGAGATTCAGTTTTTGCACTCAAAGCCAACTTTGAGCATCAGGCATTTATGCTCCGAGAATCCTACTTTTGCATGGTTTGGAGGTTGACTTTTGGATTTTTTTGGTAATGTTTTTGGGCCAATGCATTTTGGGCTCAGGTTTGCATTGAGGCCTTTTCACGGTTTTGGCTTATAGGTGATTTTGGGTATTTATGCACTAAAAGTAGACCCAAGCTAAATCCACCTACAAGTGTTGGTTAGTCATTAGAGCGCTAGGTATGGAGACATGATTTTTTGTTATAGATGTCATATCAATTTTATATTAACCCTAGACATAAAGCATTTTTGTATGTTTCCTTTTTATATTTCAACTCTTATTTGGACTTCTAATACTTTTAATGGTTAAGTCAATAGTTTCAATTCAAATGTCAATTATCAGATACTTTTAAATGTTATTTTCATGCTAAGTTTAATGTTGATCTAATCAGTGGAGTTCCTAACAATAAGAGGATATCTTGTAGTTGATGTAGGACCTTGAAATATGTGTCAGTAAGAATATAAACTTTGGTTGCGGGCTTGGAGCTTATCTTAGCTTCATGATTTCTTCCTTTGTAAATTCTTGTCATTTAATGATGTTTTCTATGTGTCGTTTGTTTATGGTGCTCCAACTATTCAACATAGATAGGAGGTATGGAACTGTTTACATGGCATCATGTCCAATTACCCAGGAAATTACTGTCTACTTGGTGATTTTAACTAATAGAGTTTTTGATCCAGAAATTAGGGGGATCCCATAAGCTAAGAGGAGCAATAACCTTTTTTCATGGAGATTGAATCTGGGTTTAATGGAGATTCCCTATAAGGGAGATCAATTCAAATGGTCTAACAATAGAATTGGGGATGGATGTATTTTTGAACGTTTGGATACGGCCTACTGTAACGATTATTAGAGAAATCTTTTTCCAGATGCAAGGGTTGTTACCTTCTCGGTTTTTTTATTTGATCACGGGCTTATCATGCTTGAGACTTCTCCTTCTAAAAGAAGAAGACTCAGACCATATCGGCTAGAGGCTTAGTACCTTTTACTTAAGGAGGTTTATGAGTTGATTAAGAATTCTTGGATCGTAAAAAAGGACATTGCTTCAATGCAAATCATCTTTGCGAACTGTGAGACTATATCTCACTATTTAAAAAATTGGTGTCCCAGCTTCAAGAAGGAATAAGGGCTCTGTTGGGACAAGTTCCAAAAATACTTATTAAATAAGTAGCAATATCTTTCTACGATTGAACATGCGACGAAAGTACTTGCAAGCAAGGATGAGCCCAATTTGGAAATGACTCTTAAATGGTGGTATTGGAGACAGCGAGCAAAATCAAGGTGGGATAACCTAGGTGATAGAATGAAATCCTTTTTCTTCTAGTCCATTAAGGAGAGGAAATCCAAGAACGAAATTGTCACTCTGAAAATTAGGGAGGATATGTGGGTTTTTGAATCAGCAAAAATAAAAGCAGAATTTGTCTGTTTCTACAGGGAATTATATTGCGGTCAATCCACTCAAGCTCAGGTTTAGGGTAGTAATAATTTGGACCTGATTTCTTCTGGAAGGTCTATGAATTTTGAGTGGTTTCCTGATCTTCCAAAATTGAAGAACTGGTATATTCGTCATCTGCAGGAGCCATTTACAAAGAAGGATATTAGAGAGGATACCTTCACTCTTAGCCCTCTAAAATCGGCTTATCTAGATGGCATTCCTCCAATTTTCTTCCAAAAGTTTTGGGATTGTATTAGGGATGATATTTTTGCAGTAGAGTCAAAGTTCTTTAATGGTTCTAAAATGTTATGATCATGGAACAAGACTTTTATCACTCTTATTGCAAAATACAATAATATGGAATCGGTTAGTCATTTCGCCTGATTGGTCTTTGTAACTCAATCTATAAAATCATCTCCAAATGTTTTCTAATTATGCTCAAAATGTTCATGAAGGATATTGTAAGTGAGTATTAGAATGCTTTCATTCCAGGAAGGCTCATGCAAGATAATTGTATCATTACTCATGAAACCATGAACTATATTAAAGGGAAGAAGAAAGGAAGAGAATGTGCTACAATCCTAAAGGTGGACTTGAACAAAGGATATGATAAAGTGTATTGGTGGATTTAATGGATAATGTAGTGTATGAGCTTAGTCTCATATTCTATTTTGGTCAATGGGGAGCCAACTCAATCTTTTTCTCTAAGCAGGGGTCTCATACAAGGAGATCCTCTATCACCATATTTGTTCATTCTTTGTATGCAGGTTCTTTCTTCTAAATCACAAGACTTAGAGCTTAGGAAAGAAATTAAGGGGTTAAAAATTGGTAGAGGAGCACCAAGAATTTCTCCTCTTTTCTTTACAAATGATGCTCTTTTCTTCTTTAAGGTGACTATGGACTCATGTGTCAAGATAAGAAAGTTTCTTGATGAATTTTGTTCAATCTCGGGAGAGATTGTGAGTTCGGAAAAATCGAACATAATTTTCTCTCCTAATACTCCATTGAAATTTAGGAAGCTTTTGCGTAAACCTCTGAGAGTTTAGTATAAGGATGCATTGAGAGTCTATTTGGGGGTGCTGAAGGAAGTGGATGGTAGATGGGGAAGGAAGCTGGGTTTTATTTATGAAAAATATTATAAGAAAGTTTGGATCAAGGAAGTTTTGCTCGTTGAATCAAGCTGGGAAAGCTATTTTAATTAATGCCATTCTCATCGCTCTCACTTCACATGTGATTTATATTTTTTTACTTCTAAGGAATCTCATTAAGAAGATTAATTTAGCTCTTCTTAGGTTCAGGTGGGGTTATTCCCTTGAAAAAAAGTTGATTTACTGGAGAAAGAAGGAATTGTTGTTCCTCCCAAAGAAGGAGGGTGGAATGGGACTTAGAAATATGTCTCACATTAACTACTCTATGTTGTTTACGCTAGCATGGAGAATTCAGAAAAATCCCCAGTCTCTTCTTTCAGGGCTTATTTTAGGGAAATTCAAAATCTCCTCGATTATGTCTCACATCTTAGTAACATTAAGGCAAAGGCTTCATGGGCATATAGAAGTATGGTTAGCGCAACTAAGATTATGAAGACTGGTTTGGAAAAAGTCATTGGTAATGGCAGGTCAACTACGATAGAAGATGATATTTGGCTCCCTAAGGGTAAGGTTTTTCCTAAAAGTTCAAACTTGATGCAAAATAAGGATAAGCCGAGATCGTTTATCGATCTGATGCAAAATAATGAGTCATGGAATTCCAATAAAATTTGGTGATTATTTAGTAGAGATGTTACAATGACAATTCTCAGTTCTCACATTTCTGCTAATGCTAGGCAGGATATATTGGTCTGGTGGAGTTCGAGATCGGGTAATTATTCTTTAAAAGACGGGTGTCGGTTCTTAAAAAATCTGGAATATGATTAAGTTTCTCTTTTTTATGATTGAAGTCCAATCATGCAAGCCTTTTGGAAACTAAAACTACCACCAAAAGTTTTAGTTTTTGCGTGGAAGCTAATTTCCAATGCTTTGCCAATGCGGGATGAATTGGCTAAAAAGGAAATTGCTATTGTTCCGTCTTGTCGTTTCTATGGCGGCCAATGGAAAAATCTAAGCCATTTCTTTAGAGATTGTGATGTTGAGAATCATATTTGGTCTGCGTCCATGTTGGTGCTCCGGATTTCCAATATGGAACCTTCTCTTAAGGGTTGGGTGATCAACTAGCTAAGATTTCTCATGAAGGAAGATAAGCATCTTACGAGAAGAGCTAAGCTCTTCATCACTATCAACTGGTGTTTATGGCTGCATAGAAATGATTGTTTCAACAACTCAAAGCCTAATCCGGCTTCAATCTTCAGCATTCTTAGAGAATGGAATAGAAGATTTCCACAGGCCTGGATTCATGAAGAAGAAGCTAGCAGGGTGTTTTCCAAAGAGCCGCCAATGATTAGAGTCTGGGCAGTAGGTCATTTGCGGAATAGAATTCTTAATATTGTTGAAGTTGACAATGCTTGGAAGAAGGTTAGAAAGAAGTATCAGATATTGTACATCGAATTTGGCATCAGTTGGTATATCTAATAAAGGGAAGGTGCATGTTTTCAAGGGGAACAAAGTGTTTGGGCATCATCACCGCTTTATTTTAAACTTTTAGCAATTATTCAGGGAATGAAGGAAGTTAGAAAGTTGGGGGACTCCTGTCTTCTTTGATTAGACAGCTCTGAGGCAATTGATATTATAACACATCTCTACAAGGCACCTAAGGAGTTGGAGCACCTTATTCATGACAGTAGATTAGAAGTTTTTAAATTTTTCTTTCTTCTCATATTTTAATGTTTCTTGAAATATGGTAGACAAAGCCCACAGACTAGCTATTATAGCTAGGAAGGGTAAATTTCTTTTTTTGTTGCTCTTTAGTCTAGTTTGTTTCCAAAAAACACACTTTATCTTTAGTATTTTAGCATTCTTACATGGCATGGATATTCAAATGTTTCCTAAAATAAGGCTCACCAGATCTGTGAAAATGCAGGCTTTTGACTCCCAAATATAGAGCATACTAAGAACAAGTTCTCAGCAATTGCTCAAAATTTGCGGAGGTAAAATATAATTATGGGCCAATGCTAGCACGCTGAGGCTTTTAGGTAATAACTAGCGGATTCATATTTTTTATCTATGTACGTGTAGCATCAAAGATTCTTATATCTTTGTAGAAATAAAAAAAAAATCATATTATAATTTCTGCAGGCTTTGGCTGGGATGGGCTACGAACTCATTTCCGGTGGAATAGATGATCATTTAGGTTTTTTAATTATGAAGAACAAGGTGAAGTTGAATTCCTTTCATGACCACCTCTTCTTGGTTATAACTTCTAGTACTTGAATTTTGCATCTTACTACTAAATTTTTGTTCGTCTAGTTGATATATCAGATTTACTGTAGAGAAGTATCATAAATGTAGGAACTTAACCCATTTGCATAAACTAAGAAATGCTGTTGATATATACGGTATGTCGCATAAAGTAATTTACGGCTCTATCACTAAGGGCTTACAAAATGGCAGAGATTTAAACTACCCTAATTAAACTTTGTGAATTATCATTTCCACAAGATCAGCAATAATAATGGTTTGCTCTATATGTAGTATAGAGGAAATTGAATTCTTGGACACCAAAATTTGCTCTTTCTTTGTTAGGGACTCAAGGTATTGATGGCTCTATAGTACAAAAAGTTATGGAAGCTGTGCAAATTGCAGTCAACAATAACACCGTGTGTCTGCTATGGTTCCTGGAGATATACTCTAATTTAATATCGAGTATATGTTAATTACTCTACCATTTTATAATTAAACATTTAGTTCTCTAGACTTTTACGTTTGTTAGCACTTTGAATTGTTAAGAATGTTTTGGATAGTCCATAAGATATTACTTTCTTACTTGTATTTTGTGATCTTATTGTCATTGACAATTGGTTATCATTATTGAAACTATATTTATAAAATTCACTATTCTTGTTAATGACTTATCGTTCTTGAGCTTTTATAAATAAATGTGAAAAAATTATCAATGTAGCATATGAAAGATTGGCTACTAGTAGGACATATTTGTACGACATTCAATAAAGTTTAAAAACTCTTATGACGTTTTTAATTAAAGATTACGATCCTATTAGTAAAGTGCCTCAGAAAGCTCTCGAATTGCCTTGTTGTACTAGATTCTATAGGTGCTTTAAAAGCGTTGGTATAGTATATTGAAAGCAGCTTCATCAAACTTGTGATACTTTTGATCTACTATATCGATGCATTCAAAAAGCGTCGTTATAGGGATTGGAGGCAAAGAAAAAGCCAACACTTTTAAGAGCGTAAGAAAAAGGTGTTGCGGTGCCTTTAAGCGTTGTACTATGCCAATAATTTACTCTGCAAAATGCTTTAAAACAAAGTCTTAGTACACGTTATAGTATTTTATGAGTTATCTTGTGGACAACTTTTTCTCCCATCTCATAAAAGAACAACACAATCAACGAAACTAAAAAGTTGAGCAAAATGAGTAATATAATCTTACATGAGATGGAATCTACCAAAATTATTGATGACATTTATCACACTCTCACAATCATTGTCAAGCATCATTGTCAAGCATTATCAAGCATCATATTAGCATAAACATTAATTAAGAAATACTTTACTCCAATATTTAAGCAATGACGTAACCTTTTTAACTATTGTAGTTTATTATTGTCGGAGTGGTTGAATGAGATCCCAATCGGTGAAAAAGAAAGTCGAGGTCCAAATGGTCAAGAAATGAAAATTGAGTTCGTTGATACGGGTTCGGTTCGTTACTAACGGATTAAGTACTGTCGAATTAGGTTGAAATTGATTGTTAATTATATTCGGATCTGTTCATTTCAGTTTCGAGTTAATGATCGGATCGGGTTCAATAAGGTAATTATTTGCCTAATCGGGTTGGTTCGGATTCTATTCGGGTTTGAATGATTCGAGTTTTAACGGTTTAGGTTAAAACGTTTCCGGTATAAATGGGTTAAGAAGGTTTATTTTTTGTTTAACTTGACTTTGGGATGATTCCAATTTGGACGGGTTAAGACAGTTTAATCCGGGTCATTTCGAGAGAATTTGTTCGTTTCATGATTATTTTACATTTATATATGTTTTAAGTCGCATTTAACAAGTTAGCTTAAATTCATGATTCTTTATGTTCTATTATACACTTGTCAATTCTTTGACAATAACTAGTGTTGTTAAGATCATGATTTTATTTTAATATGATGGGCTTGATATTTTTTTATATATGTAATTGATGCTTCTAAGTTGGAATTATGCAAAATAATAGGTCATTTGTTAACAATCATAATAGTTTGCTAGAAATATGAATTGAGTATGATACTTTACTACTGGGTTTCATAGAGGCTAATTTTAAACATGTCATCTTAAATTGCGTTAAGGCCCACTATCAATTCGATTTTATTGGTTTCTTATCAGATAAAATCGGTTTTAGGTTGTTACTAATTGATTTAATATCCGGTTTGTTAACGAGTTGAGTCATTTTGAAATCGGGTTATATTTGGATTGGAGCATGTTGGGTTTATTTCGGATTAAATCATTCTCGGGTTGGATTTGGGTCGGGTTGGGTTATGGGGTACACCTTTCGAGTTGTAAAGCAATTCAAGTTAAAACCGAATCGGGACGGCACAGTCAGGGTCATGGTTCGGATTGAAAATTGTCAGCTCTAGATATGGAAGGCTAAATTACATGAAGATGGCGAAATGGGCTGATAACAAGTCAAAATACGAAGACACGGGAGGTTTATTCATACATTATCTGTTAATGTAGCAAAAATACCATGATAATTTGGATCTTTAAATTGCCTTCTAATGCCGTTCATCTTGAAATCTTGTGGTTTTTTGAAGATTTTGTGCCTAATTAATTGGATTGCTTAATAATGGTTGCATGCGCTAAAGTGCAAGTTAAAATAATTAATAATTTAGATTATACACCTATGAAATTCTTTATCCACTTGACACAAAATCGTCTCCAACTCCCCACCATGCTCATCTCACCGGATTGTGGTTTTTAAGATGAAAATTTGTAGTCGCCGAATTTAGTGGTGTGATAGCTTTAGATATAGGAGTAAATTTTCAACCCCAATCGTGAACCTGATTGTATCGATTCGATCTGTTTTAATCCAAACTGGTTAACAACACGAAAGGGTTAACTCGTAACCCGACCCGATCCTACCCAAATCCAATACGGAAATAGATTTAACCAGAAATATAATCTGACCCGAACCAGACCAACTCCAAGCCAAATATAACCGAATTCCGAAATAACCCAACCCGTTAACAACCCAATTAAATTGTATATCGATAAGAACTTGATTTAACCCGATTTAACTCGACAACATACTGATAAGGCCTAATAGCGACTCTTAATAATATTTAAAACGACATTTTCAAAATGAACCTATTATAAACCCAATAGTAGAGTTATCATACTCAAAGCACTTTTCTTGTAAATTATTAAAATTCTTAACAAATCACCTATTATTTCACGTCATAAATAAAGTATACATATTTTAGACATCTACATCATTATGAAAGTTTGAATATCAAGTTGTTAACTGTTAATGTTATATAGACTAAATTGTTCTTTTTTGTACATCTCAATTAATTTGTTCTTTGATAGGAATAGCACTATACTATTAACTGAGAAAATAATCATGAATCAAACCGAATGTTTTGAAATGGTCCGAAATAAACTGTCTTAACCCGTCCAAATTAGACTTGGCCCAAAGACAAGTCAAACCCAAAATAAACCGTTTTTACCCATTTAAACCTGAATTGTTCAAACTCGAACCGTTCGAATCCGAATCGAATCCAAACCAAATCGATTAAGTAAATAATCAATTGAACCAATTCGATTATTAACTCGAAACTAAATCAAACCGATTCAAAAATAATTAGTAACCCGTATTAACCCAATCCGACAGTACCGAATTCGTTAGTATTGAACCGAACCCATACCGATGTCCCAAATTTACACCCTACCTTTAGAAACCACTGGAGAGAACTCTATGATCGACTCGAGGGGCCATTATTGTTTGGTGTTTAATGCTTTTGTCTTTTATTTCTTTTTCTTTTTGACAATGGGAAATGCTTTTGTCTTTAGTAAGCAATTACTTAAAGATAATTGTTTTTTATGATATTAAATATTGCATAAATTGCACGTATGCCTTTTCGTTGCCTAGTAAATGTGGCATCATATCATTCAAGAGACAACTAGTTGTGGAGACTAACCAAATAATCAAGCTAGTATCTTTCAACCCACTCATGCTAATTATTTATCTATGTTTTTGAGATATAATTCGTTTGAACTATTACAAATGACAAAAAACATTCTAATGTGAAAAGGAAACATTTACCTACTTTCAATATTTTAAATTACTTTGTTTGTATACAATCACCTTTACGACTATCAAACACCAGAAATTACGGAGTACATTAAATAATCATCTTATGAACATATATAGTATAGTTTTGGCTTTTTTTTTTTTTTTGTCTGAATACATTATTTTTCAAAGCATGTGGTAATATACATTTTTAAGTAAATCAACAAAATATTGTTATGATTTTAATAAGAAATAAAATGATTATATTTTATCTAATTATATTCATTAAATAAAACTAAACAAGTTTATGATGTAAAAGCCATATTATTTGTTGCAATTAACACTGTTACATAAATACCTTTATGGGTTCCCACTTTAGACTCACTGATTATTAATGTGTGAAACATAGGCTTCTGGGGTCGAGGAGTATTATGAATCAAACCACATATAAAAGTGCAACAGAAATTCTAAAAAAAATCAGTATGTGTCGTATATATTAAGATATTTGACACTTAAATATTTTTAATCGCTTGCTATTAAGGAGGAGACAACCAAAGTTCTATATAAAATAAAAGGAGGAACAGGATACAAATTGCCTAATATATAAAGCGACACATAAACCTTAGAAGTCATTTATTATGAATCTAGCGACACCTTAAATGAATCTTTTAAATCTCACTTAACTATTTTTGAAACATTATATTTTAATGTCCATTTTTTATATTAGATGGCATGAAAGACATAAACGTTATGTAAACTAATTAATTACATATTTGCGTAGTGAAAAATATAATATGCTATAAGGTGATTTTGGGCAAGAGGATCAACTTCCATCCTCTAAGGGAGAGACCCAAGATAAAACCTTGAAGGAATCATCGGTGATGTGAGTTAGGATCGGGCAAATACATAACATGATATGTGCATTGTAGACCATTTCATATTTAATTTTTTTTTAATATTACAAAAATTATATGAAAAATAAATTTCAAATACCATATGCGTTGCTAAAATTAATAATAATTTTTAAAAAAATAGAGTTTGTATCATCTTTTTAGGTGACACCTTAAATCCTAATTTTTTTAGTGCTGGTAGCATTAGTCACTGTAGACACGAAATTGTATTTCCCCATATAAAAATCCAACCACGAACTAATTCTTGCGTGTGGACTTATCTTGGCTCAAGATTGAGTGTACGAGAATCCGAAATCACCTTAAAACCAAACCATCAATAGACCCTAAATACAAACTGAGCCCAAAACACTTACCTTAGCCCAAACACAAAAATATCAAAACCTTAAACTCCAAATAACACGAATCCGTGCGAGACTGTAGACACGAAATCTTATATCCCTATCTAGAGGTCCGATGACGAATCAACCTTTGCGGATGGACTTAGCTAGAATCGATTAGTTTTTGAAAACCCAAAATCACCTCAAAACCAAACCATAAAAGGACCTAAGCACAATCGAGCCCAAAACACTTACTTTGGTAAAAACACATACCCAAATCCCCAAAAATCAAATCATTATACCCTAAATCAAACCTCTAATCAGTGCAAAACGCAAGTTGCTCGGAGCATTGATACCCAACGCTCAAACTTGACATCAAGCGCAAGAATTGGATTTGGGTTAACTTTAGGCGTCCATCGCCTTTTTTGTGTTTTTAACTTTGGCTCAGTGTCGAACGTTCGCCCCCACTAGTAGAAATTGATCAATGTGTGGCGGGATTTTAGTACTATATGCGGCGTCAAAAGGCTAGCAACATTTAGGATGACAGCAAATTAATTTGTGGGGTAAAAAGTAAGCCGCAAAACAATAATTAATACGGTGGGCACAAAAAAATGCGCCGCATATTAATGATTAATATGTGGCAGTTTAAGGCTAAGTGACGCCACATATTAATCATTAATTTACGGCGGTTTTAAGCTTACTGATGTTGCAAATTTATTTTTTTACCAGATTGAAAAGTTCCTATAATAAAGTAATAAGCGGCGGCTATTGGAGATACCCGCCGCTTATAACTGCATTTTTTTGGGTATGCATTAATTTGATCCCTAGTACGCCCAAATTTCCAAATTCAAACCTATTATATTACATTTGCAATTACACCAATTAACGTACATATATACATATATTCTAATAGGGTCGTAAAATCACCCATTAAGTGACATCAAAACTATGACCCAATAAATAAACTTGATGTATAAAATCTACAAAATACACAAAAAGGTATTGTGCATAATCTAAAAATAGTTCTTTGTCCAATACTTGGCCAGTTTGTTGTGGACGAGATCGATTTCTTTGGTGGAGAAGGGCTCTTCGTTGAATCCTTTGCATACTTGAGATTGATTACCATATCATTAAAGTATATATAAAATGTAATGTATTTAAAAAGTATAGTTCAAACATGCCATTTTCCACACCTCATTATATATGACACTAACTTATGACAAATGGTCCCAATTACGAATCCGACCTATATATATTGACTCAAATCGATGTAATCAAGTTAAACACATTATTTTCTACCCAAAACTGCTCCCATTTGACCTACTTTGACTCATATCGTCCTCTTCGAATTGTTTGGGCCATGTTCTAGGGGAAATAAGCAAATATCAATCAGAAACCACCCTATATGACATATATTGAATCATATCGATATATTTCAAGTGTTTATGTCATTTTCAACCCAAAACCCCTCCTATTTGACTGATTTTGACTCAAATTGACGTATTTCAAGTGTTTATGACATATTCTGTGGTAAATACGTCATTCTCTAGCCAAAACCGATCCCATTTGACCAACTTTGACTCATGTTGTCCTATTCAAGGTGTTTGGGCCATGTTCTAGGGGAATACGCCAATATCGACCCAAAACCACCTTATTTGACCTATATTGACTCATATCGATGTATTTGAAGTGTTTAAGTCATTTTCTACCCAAAATTGCTCCCATTTGACCTATTTATGGTATAATTCATAACATTTCCTTTGTTCCATTCTCCTGCTCTTCCAACTTCATCACATACCTCAACTTCCCTATAAAATGCTCTATTATGGTCTGTTCTTTTTGGACTTTTATTAAAAAAGATAGATAATCTATCTGTTAAAAAGAGCTAAAATGGTGATGGAACGAAACAAAAGGGCGCGTCTTGCTGTGGTTAGGAAGTGGCAATCGATAAAAGAGAGAGATAAAGATGGTACCCACCGAATGAACGATCAAAATTTGAGGGTTTTAATGGATGACAAGGAGGCTGTTGTGATTGATGAAGAAGAGTTTTCAAGAGGCTTTAAATCTCATGAATCCAAAAACCCTTCTTAAAAACTCTTCTTTATCACTACAGTCTCATTGTCACTCATTAAAACCCTCATATTTTTATCTTTTATTATGTTACTACCACTCTCGATCCTTGAATCGCTCTTAATGGAAAACAAACGCTTGAATCGTGGTATTATGGGATGGTACCACAATACCTTTACACTAGGACCTTTATTCCCACTTCAGGCTCTATCCCATGTGGGTGTTTATAACGAGACTGCCCATATTTAGGACATTAATATGGCGGATAACTTAGTGTATTTAGTCCATCGATATTTTTCTTTCAAGCTAAACAACGTTGATACGGCAGACAATTTAGTGAATTTAGTACATCCAGGATACAACGGTGTCTTAGCAGCCTCCCACAAATGCTCAAAACTATGAGATTAACCAAATTGATCCCCAACCCCTTCAAGTATTTCATATATTCGATCTTCATCATTGGGGTCATTATCCTCTAATTCATCCTCTCCATCATCTTCCTTCTCATCATCAACATCTTCACCGTCATCAGATTCTAATTGGCTATGATGGTCTAGCTCAATATGATGAATGGGAATCTCATTAGAACATGACCCCATGTCAATATGATGAATGGGAATTTCATTAGAATATGATGAATTAGTGGTCACATATGAAGGAACGAGTCAAGTCAAAGAGAGCAAGATAAGCATCTTCCTTCAACAATATGAGTTGTTCCAAATGACGTCTAATGAAACCGTGAAAGAGATGTTCACAAGATTTACCCAAATAGTGAACAATCTGGATTCTCTTGGTAAGGTATTCACAAATGAAGAAAAGGTGAGAAAGATTCTACGGTGTCTTCCAAAATCAAAGTGGGGTCCGAAGGTAACCGCGATAGAAGAAGCTTAAAATTTGAGAACCTTGCCTTTGGATGATCTTCTTGGAAAATTGATCACACATGAGATATCTCTTAATGAAGAAGATGGAGAACTAGCATCTTCAACCAAAAATTTAGCACTCAAACCAAAGAGAGAAGAAGCTACAACGGATAATGAAGTTAGTGATGATAGTGATGATGAAGATCCATTTGCTCTCATCGCTAGAAGTCTTGCCAAGATTCTGAAAATAAAGAAGAATTTCTCAAGAGGCAGAGACTATCATTTAAATAAATATAAAGGTAAGTTATCCAACTTAATGAATAAAGTTAATATACTAACATGCTATGAGTGAGGTAAAACAGATCACTTAGTGAAAGATTGCCCTCAACGAAAGAAGAAGCCTTTCCACAAAAAGGATTATAAGAAGAAAGCTATGGTTGCTTCATGGAGTGATTCAAATTCATCTAGTGACTCAGAAGATGAACAAGCAAACCTATGTCTTATGGCTAATCATGATGATGCAAAGAAAGAACATCTTGAGGTAATGGTGAAAAATTTAATCTCAAGTCCTATTGATGTTCTGTCCAAATTCTTGCAAAATATGATTATAAATGAAGAGAGTTTGATTCTTGAATCCAAGATTCTCAAGGAGAAGCTAAACCAATAGGTAAGTATTTCTAAAAGTCTCGCTAAGGAACTAACTAATCTCAAAGCCTCTCAGTCAGCTTTTAAACTCAGGGTTCAAGCCTCGGAGTCATCCTTTGACACCCAGGTCAAGGCCTTGAAAACTGAAAACACTATTTTAAAACGAAAGCTCGCCTCTTTGAGTTATTGTAATGATAACTTGGAGAAGGAAAAGAAGCTACTGGCTGGGAAGTGTAGAGAGCAACATAATTCCTTGGTTAGATTTTCTCACTCCGAATCTACTCTTGAAAAAATGCTAGGTGAGCACCAATCATCCTTGAATAAAAGCAGTCTTGGTTACAACAAAAATTTTCCAAATAAAACCGTGACCACGTTTGTAAAAGCAAAGGATAATTGGCGAACACCTACATGTTTTTACTGTTGCAAAAAGGGTCATACTAAGCTAACTTGTCCTTTTCGTAGGAATGACCGTCAAGTTCTTAAAAATTCATTTCCTATTTTTCTTCGAGACCAGATCAAGCAAGTATGGGTTCCTAAAGGGACTAGACCTCCTAATATGGTCCATCCCGATTATGAATCTAAATTTACAATTTGGTCTAGTCGAAAGGTTTGATGTTTTGTTCTTTTATAGGAAATCACCAAGAGCAAAGATTATAAGTGGATTCTAGATAGTGGATGCTCACGACACATGAGTGGGAAGTCCTCATTATTTTCAATGATCAAAGAGCAATCTGCTGGAACAATTACACTTGGTGATAAAGGAAAGTGTAGAATAATTGGTATTGGAAAAGTTGGAGATAATGCATCAAACACCATTGATGATGTGTACCTAGTTGAAGGTCTTAAATACAACTTGCTTAGCATCTCTCAATTATGCGATAAAGGTAATAAAGTCATCTTTGATGAAGAAAAATGCGAGGTGCAAAGCAAGGTGGACGGTAAAATTATTTTAATTGCTCCTCATTGCAATAATGTTTATGCTTTTCATACTAACCAAGTTGCGAGTACTAGCTTGAAGTGTCTTAAGGCCTTGACCAGCGACTCAAGGCTTCGACACAGAAGGTTAGGTCATATCAATATGCATACCATGAAGAAGCTTTTCTCAAAGGACTTAGAACGTGGACTACCAAAGTTAGATTTCAAAGAAAAAGAGCTTTGCAAAGCATGTGCAAGGGGTAAACAAACAAAAGGATCCTTCAAAGCTAAAAAGTTTGTAAGTACCTCTCGCCCAATGGAGCTTCTACACATAGATTTATGTCGTCCTATGCGTGTCAAATCACCTAAAGGTAAATAATACATCCTTGTTGTTGTTGATGATTTTTCCCGTTTTACTTGGATTTCATTTTGCATGAAAAATCAGAGGCTTTACTAAAGTTTTCAAAAATTTGTAAAGAATTACAAACCTTAAAAAACCTACCCATAGTTGCTGTGAGAAGCGATCATGGTAGAGAGTTTGATCAACTTAAGTTTGATAACTTTTGTGCTAAATATGGTATTTCTCACAATTTTTCAGCTCCTAGGACACCTGAACAAAATGGAGTTGTGGAACGAAAGAACCGCACTCTCGAGAATATGTCTAGGACAATGCTTTTGGAAAATGGTTTGCCAAAATACTTTTGGGCAGAAGCTATTAATACAGCAAACTATATTATAAACCATTATTTGATTCGTCCTATTTTAAAGAAAACTCCTTACGAATTATTTAAAGGTAAAAAGCCTAATATTTCCTATTTCAAACCTTTTGGATGTATGTGCTTTATTCATAATAATGGCAAAGATAACCTTGGTAACTTTGATGCACGTAGTGATGAAGCAATTCTGTTAGGTTACTCTTTGAATTCTAAAGCTTATAGAGTTTTCAATAAGTGTACTAAAGTTGTTGAAGAAAGTATATATGTGATCTTTGATGAAACCGAGAACGGTATCTTGAGTGATGATTTTACAGGTTTAAACTTGAATAAGCATGAAGGTTATTCATTTGAGATAGAAGGCGAAGAAAGTTTGTCAGATAATGAAATGGAGAAATCTACCCAGAATATGCAAGAGCCAATTTTAGACGCAGACGAATTAGATAAAGGCCTTAACCAACAGCCTCTAGATCTTGAAACTTCATCTCAAAGCCTTGAACAGACGAACAATATTATATCAGAAGTCACTCCAGGGCCTTCTGACCCATGTCAAGGTCTTGAAAGAGTACTTCGGGATACTACATCAGCTCCTTTGATGATGCCACGAAAGTTCAAATACTCCTCTTCTCATCCAACAAACAATATAATTTCGGATCCAAAAGCTGGTATACAAACACACTCTAATGTTAAAAATTTGTGTGCATTTCACGCTTTTGTTTCTCTTGTAGAACCAAAGAATATCAATGAAGCACTTTAAGAGCCCGATTGGATTTTAGCTATGCAAAGTGAGCTAAATGAATTCGAAAGAAATAAAGTGTGGACACTCACACCAAGACCAAAGGATCATTCAATTATTGGAACAAGATGGGTGTTCAGAAATAAGCTTGATGAGAATGGAAAGATAGTGAGGAACAAAGCAAGATTAGTAGCCCAAGGTTATAATCAAGAAGAAGCGACAGATTATGAAGAGACATTCGCTCCCGTGGCTAGAAGGGAGGCTATTCGAATGCTCCTTGCCTTTGCTTCCTTTATGCGAATTAAGTTATTTCAAATGGATGTCAAATGTGCATTCTTGAACGGTTATTTACAAGAAGAATTATATGTTGCTCAACCCCCCGGTTTTGAAAATGAGAAATTTCCAAATCATGTTTTTAAACTTGACAAAGCGCTCTATGGTTTGAAACAAGCTCCAAGGGCTTGTTATGAGCGTCTTTCAAAATATCTTTTAGAAAATGATTTCAAACGAGGGTTGATTGACACTTTTGTGAAAACCAAAGGTAAAGATTTATTAATAGTTCAAGTTTATGTTGATGATATTCTTTTCGGTGCTACTAACGATTCCCTTTGCAAGGAATTTTCTGAGATTATGTGTAGGGAATTTGAGATGAGTTTAATGGGTGAGTTGAACTTTTTCCTTGGATTACAAGTTAAACAAGAGAAAGGAGGTATATTTATCAATCAAAGCAAATACGCAAGAGATCTCCTTAAGAAGTACAATATGAATCAATCTAAAGAGGCTAAGACTCCTATGAGTTCGACATTACTTTTAAAACAAGATGAAAATGGTAAGTCGGTAAATCAAAAGGAATATCGAGGTATGATTGGATCTCTTCTCTATCTCACGGCAAGTAGGCCAGATATTATGTTTAGTGTGTGTATGTGTGCTCGTTTTCAAGCTAACCCCAAAGAGTCTCATTTGAGTGCAGTTAAGAGGATTTTACGCTATCTCAATGGGACAAAGGATTTCGGTCTTTGGTACCCTTGTAATAGTAACTTTGAACTTGTTGGATATTCAGATGCTGATTTTGCAGGTTATAAAGTGGATAGAAAAAGTACTTTAGGTTGCTGTCAATTCTTGGGATCATCTCTCATTAGTTGGCATTCAAAGAAACAAAATTCAGTGGCACTCTCTAATACCGAAGCCGAATACATTGTAGCTGGTACTTGTTGTTCACAAATTTTGTGGATATCTCAACAACTAAGAGACCTTGGGTTAGACTTCAAAGGCATACCTATCAAGTGTGACAACACGAGCGCTATATCCATAACGAAGAATCTAGTTCAGCACTCTCGCACTAAACATATTGATGTTAGGCATCACTTTATACATGATCATGTGGAGAAAGGAGACGTATCGATATCTTTTATTTCTACTGATTTGCAACTCGCTGACATCTTCACCAAGCCTTTGAGCGAAGAACGATTTAACTTTATTCGTCTTGAGCTTGGAATGTTAAATGGGGAAGCATCCTCGTAGGGGGAGTTATTTGAGTATGTTGTATATGTTTATTTTTACATGTGTATGTCAAAGTCTTGACATTCTTGTCATTGCCTTGACTTACTGTCACTTTTTAATATTAATATGGGATCAAAATGTTTGGTACTTATCCTATAGATAATTATCATACATTTATTAAATGATTTTTGAAATGTTTTGGATACATAAATTGCGGATGGATATGTTGCTTTTGCTTTCAATGTTTTTAAAATCTCATTCCATTTGTTTTAAAAATTCTCATGGCCTTGAAGCCGTTTTCAAAGTTTTTTTCGCGTCTTTTATTTTTAGCTTTTAAAGCCTTGATTTTTGACCTTTTTTAAAGTAACGTCTTTATGTCTTTAAAAGTTTTACTGTTTTATATTTTTGTTATTTTGAAAAAGTTTTCTTGATCCAACATTTCTATTTTCCCACCATGTCGGAAGACAAAAAGGGGGAGAGTATTTATGTATTATTTATTTGAAGGGGAGAATATTTTTGTTTATGCATTTTATTCTTTGACGTTTGCATATAATGTTTTCTCTTCCATCAAGGGGGAGATTGAAGACTCCACCTTGATTACTAACGTTTTTATGTCTAATGATGAAAGCCAAAATGCAAAGTCAAATAGAGTTGAAAACATCATAGAAACCAAAATACATAGAGTTGACAATGCGATGGAAGTAATGGAATCTAAAATGCAAAGCTTTATGTATTTTGTCAAAGGACGAGAATAAAACATTTGAGCCACGTCTTCAAAAGCTTGAGCCATGTCTCAAAGCAGTCAGCAAAGTTCAAACACTTTGTCAAAGGATAAGAATATTCTAATTGCCTAAATCTTGTGTTTTATTCTTTCCTTATTTCACTTATTTTATTCTCTTGATATCTCTTGATTTCAGTAAATAAATGATGCTCATATATGTTGAAGATTCTTCAAGTTAATTTTGGTAGTTACCAAAATTCAAGCATTGTTGTTATGGAAAAAGAAATCTGTTTGAAGCTTCAAGGTGCAGCAAATAAAGTGGAAATATTCTTGCTGTAAAATATTCAAATGATATCAATCTTCAATAGCCGAAATTATGAATCTCTACGGCCCTATTGGAGGAATTCTTACTGAAAGTATTGAAGGCAAATCAGATTTTCAACAGCCTTTTTTGAGCCTCCTTTCAACGGTTTGAAATCAAGTTCAGTATATATTTCCAAGCTTTAAAGTTGAAGAAAACGTGAGACATAACGAGACAAAAAGTGAGACAAGAACTAAAGCTTTAATCGGGAATTTCAGTCACAAGCTACATCAACAAAGCTTCATTATTTTCTTTCTAGTTCCACAAACATTATCTTGTATTTAGATTGAGAGAAAATCAAAGTATAATCTCTTTAGTGTTTAAAAGAATATTTTGAGAGAGTGTTATACTAAGAGTATACCCATAATACTCAAAAGTATAGAAAAAGAGAGAGAGTGTTTTATTACTAGGATTTGAGATGCTAAAGTGTAGCTGGATGCTATGGAGTAGAAGATGGGGATTAAGATTTTCTAGGGTGCTTTAGGTCTCTAAGGGAAGTAATAAAAGAGCAAGTTAAATCCTAAGGGTTGGACAACCCTAGGCGGAGATGTAGGAAAATTAGTTGCCGAACTTCGTATCAAATCTTCTTGTTTTGTCTCATCTTATTTCTGTCTTCATTGCTTACGTTATATGTTTGTTTCGTTCATTGATCAAAGTAGTGAACAGTCAAAGCCTAAGCAAAAGCCTTTGAAACTAATTTCAAGGCTTTGACATCTAGATTCAAAGATAAGCCTCAACGCTTATATTCCGCCTTTGAAAGTTAGTTTAAGTCCTTGAGATCCTAAACGCGAAAATCGGTTATACTCTATTCACCCCCCTCTAGAGTATAATTGATTATATTCCATCTCCCTATTGATTCTTCAAATATCAAATGAGAAAAAGCAATAGCCTATGGTATAATCTTTCCTACTCTCCATTTTTATTTATTTCATTAGTGTGTTCTTATTTTTCATATTACCTCAGAGGAATTTGACTGTTCCAGAATGTATGGCAATTTTTTGTCGATTGTGTATAGCCAGTTTTTAAGGATGGGTTTGCTAGAAACCATTAACTTTTATGACCAAAGTTAGTTTATTAATTGTGTTAATTATTAGATAACCTTTCCGATATCTTATTCTTGTGCATGCATCTTCTTGTTTTCTTTTCTTCTGTTTTTCTTTTCTTTTGTAAAAAAAAATATAGAAAAACCAAAAACATTAGAGTTTTGGTTTGTAAGGCATGTAGTTTGTTTCCTTTTTTATTTGTTTTTCTTGCATTGAGGAGGGCATAAATAAGATATACACCATGTTGAATATTCTCCTTCCTAAACTTTAAGAATTTACATGGTTTGGACTCAAATTGCATTCAAAAGAGTTTAGAATCGACTTTTGTTAAGGTAGCTAAGTAACTATTATGGTTATAAACCTTAGTTGAGTGAAATCCTTACGATTAGCATTTGCTTCCCATGGTGAGGAAATCTTTTGAAGACAGTAACATGATTTTCATTAAGTGGAAAGGATACTTAATTTATTTTGCTTTAATAAAGAACTTGTCCTATGCCTACCTAAGACCACAACAAAACTTCTTCGAGGAAGACAAAGGCACTCTTGAACCATATTACTTGTTCCTTAACAATTAACTTTTCTCCATTCTTGTATATTCTATCTTTCCTACCATTTGTTACCTACATGGGCGTAATTTCTCTAAAATTAGCTATAGTAATAGCCATTGACCTTGCATATACTTTTAGTACATTCATCTTGATGGAATTTCTTTTGTGATAAGATTGATAGTAGTTTGTGGACGGTGATTTAGGACACAAAGCTTAAGAGGACAATAATTGTGTCTTCTTGAACAATATCTCTTTAGAGAAACTCCTCTTTTGTAATTTATTTCTAGGAAGAAATTTAGAAAAAAATCAAAAATATATATAATTATTTATTTATATAAAAGAGAAAAAATATATTGGAAAAAAAGAAAAACAAGAAATAACGAGGAGAGAAAATGATAAAAGAAGGATGTAGTATGTTTTATCGGAATTTGAGAACAAAAAACAGACATAAGTTCATCAATAAGCTTAGTGAAAGAGAATAGATGGCATTTCATTGAATTATGAGGGCCCAAGGACTAATAAGGCAAAGGTTCAGATCATAAAACATCCTATTTTTCATGAAAGCTAACCCTAACACCACTTCCTAAAGTCATCCCATATTTTGTCCCAAATCCTTTCCTTATTTTGGTCGTATTATACCCTGAAATCCTTTTAGCTCTAGGAAGTTCAGTCATAGTCGGTGTAGGGAGACAATGGTCAAGCATATTAAGTGATCATGGTAAGTAAGATGTCGAGTCATTTTTCCTTACCCCTATTATGTTATTTGTTTAACTCCCACAAGGAGTAATAGGAAGCTAATTCCATAAGGATGGAAGTAAGGCTATGAAATATTGTGGTTGTGCTTTGGTTAAAGTGAATGAGAGCTATAGTTTCCTACTCTTTCATAGTTATCCTTTTTCATTTTTATGCATTCTTTAGCATGTCCTCTCTTATTTCTTAGAAAGTTGGATATACATTTTGATGTTGTCCCGTAAGTGCGCACTTGTTGCATCTTTCTTTTAATTCTTTTAATTTCTCTCATTTTCTCTAATTAGTTTTCAAAATATTTTCCTTGATTTTAAATTTGTTATGCGAGTTGTGGGTCACCTCCTAGGAAACACTTATGAGAACACACTCATCCTCCTAAGCAATTAGGAGGTTTAAAAGGCTTGTTGATTGATGTTAAAATCAACCATGATTCCTATAAAAAGGAGTTAGGTTTTAGTTCTATATTTATAGTAATAATTAAGGACGAGCAAGGGCCAAGCTTAGGGGAATTTGATGAGTGACATTTCTATTACTCATTTGTACCTTCATAGTATAGCTTTTATACTCTTTTGCCCTGAGTTCATTCTATTTTGTGTCATATTGCATCATTTTTTGTATGATTGAAAACCGATTTTTAGTGCGTTTACTAAAAGACTAGTTATACAAACAATACTTATAATCACCCTAATACTACTACAACTAGTGTAATGGTAAGTCGGGGGTCAAACCATGAGGATAAATCATATCAAGACACTCATTCTTAACACAACTGAACTTTTTGGATTTAAAAACAACTAAAACTAATAACGAAAATATAGATCGCGATGAATTAAGAGGAAAATCAAATGGAGAAAAACGGGGATGAGATTAGATTCACCCTAGGAATGATGCTTCAAAATAGAATGCGAGAGGAAATTTGTGATTCCACAAATCACATCGAACGGCCTATAATCGCCCTATGTCTCCAAAGGAGTTGCAGCACAAGATTCGCATTAGGTTTCGAGAGCCACTTATTGTCATCATTCCTATAACCTTAGACAATAAAGAACATAGATTTTCCTAGGGTTTCCCTAATCAAAACCACTAAGAGAACTACTCACACATATTCAAGATATACGACATGATGATATTTGATAAAACAAACACAACAATCATGAAAAGAACTTAACGAGAACAAAAGAAAATCAGAAGCTATTCTAGATGAACGATAAACACTAGGCTAAACATTGACTGAAATAAAACGAATGAATTCAAAAGTAAAGAATAGATTAATACTCACAATAAAGCTTCAATGCAATATCCACGATCATAATCCAATAGATAAAATCAAAAACTCATAGTACATATGCTAAGAAAACCAAAAATGGAAAACTAGAACTAAGAGAATTTTGGAGGCTAAACAAAGCTAAAGCTAATAAAACTAATAATAACTAGGGTTCCCCCTCTTTTCAGAGAGAGGGGTATTTATAATAAAGAATAAAACAAGTCCAGAAACCCTAAAATGCCTTTAGGCCGGCCCTAACAAGAAGTAAAATTTTCGGAGAAAACACTGCCATTCGACCGAATGCAAGACCCATTCGGCCGAATGCATCATCATTCGCCCGAATTCTCTTCCATTTCCCCATTTCAGCAGCAATTGTGAATTCCTCTCTATACATGATTTGCCTGAATGGAGACCATCATTTAGCCGAATGGAAGCTCATTTGCCCGAATGAGTGCCATTCGGCCTTCCCAGTGACAATGGAACACAGGCCTCTTCACTGAAGTGCCATTCAACCGAATCACTATCAGATTCGGTCGAATCTGACTCTGGATTCCACTTTTAGCTCCTTTAAGTGACTTAATTTTTTCTGAACTTTGTGGGATCTTCGTGAGTGACTTGAAGTGTGTGCCCAAACTACGATACGCATGTGTATGTGTGTTAAAGCCTCGAATATGACGCATTTTGCCTCGAAATCATCAAAAACACCTGAAATGACCTTAAAACAACTCGAAGATAAGATCAAGGTGAAATCAAGTACAATATGTATAAAATCAATCTAAAAGCGCGAGACTTAACACTAAAAAGGGTTAGTAAAAGTGCTCTAAAACAAGCACATCAATGATTCTTACTTAGGAGCATTTTCCTGTTTTTATATTGTTTCTTGTTATTTTCCATGTCTTTTCTACTTTTACTCTTATTTTATTAGCTTGATGTAGGAGTATAGTTGGCATGAGCACGAGAAACAAGGAACAAAGGTTTGTAGTAAAAAGGACATAGTAAGAACCTTAGAGACCACTCGAGACAATAGGCAAGAGGCCTCTTAAGGCGTAAAGAACTGAGTTGGCACTCAAAATAATATCAAGCTAACACTCTCTTTAATACGGATCAAAGACGAAATAATGCAAGAGGGCACTAAGTGGGTTCTTAGCTGAAAAAATTTCCTTCTATGAGCGAGCACTCATAAGTTGTACTAAGCGCCCACTAAAGTCTATTCTGTGCAAATTTTGTGCCAAAATAAAACTTTTCCATTGGCTTATTAGGGGCTACGGCAGTAGGGACACGTGATACATTCTTATATTATTCATCATTCATAGTTTAGCTTAGGTTTAGAGAGTAGAGATAGCATAGTTTAGGGTTTTCATATTTTCTATCAAAAATTCTTATTTTCGTTTGAAAATTTTCATTTTGGTTCTGTTGTAACCCGCAAATTTGCATCGAAGCATGTTACACATTGGTTTTCCATCTGTAAAATTTAGTATTCTCTTCCTTTTCTCTTTGTTTATATTTCGTAATTTTCATTGCTTTGCTTGCTTTATGCTTGTTAATTGTAGGTTTATTTCAGAATAGTAGTTGATTCATAACTGGATTTTGGTAGTATGTCTAGCTTTGTAAATGTTATGGTGTTTATTATTTTTAGACATGAGTAGTTAGATTAGATAGGAGAAATGGTAAAAACCTAATCTTGAGCATTGATGTTGATTAAAGTTTAGAGTTGGTTCATTGTTGAATAATATGGTGATTTAATATCGAGTTTTAGATGAAGCCTAGATTAGGCCTTATAGGTTTCTCCCATTCATGTTCTTAGGTCAAAGACATTGGAAAATGCAGATTTAGGCATGGTAGATTTATTACCTTACGATATATTGGTTTATGCTGTTGTTCCTATTATGTTCCTTAGGTTTATTTAGATACGTATTAGGCTAGAAATCCCAATAGTATTACTTACTTCCTTAAAGATGACTGAGCCGTTAGTTCTTGGATGAAACCCCTTCCCTACAACAGGTTTTAACTTTTGTGCATAGGTCCATAGTGAGTTTCTGAGTCCCATGTTATCTTATTTTGTAACCAATTTCCATCATGAGATCATTTATGTAAGGTATTACTATTAAATCCCGAAACCCATAGAACTTTCTCTTATAGAAAACCAGTCCTTAGATTCTCGCATTAGCATTTTAAATAGACATAGAAACTTTTATCAATTTAGTTAGAACTAGCTTTTAGTTAGACTACTAGAATTCGATAGCTATTAACAACCATTCTCTATGGATCACGTCCCTCACTTGACCATTACTTGTAATCGATTAAGTCTAGGTTTTCTTTTAGTTGGTTTCGTAATGACTAATCCCCATCCTATTCACCCGAAGTCTACTCTAACTCCAAAAATAACATCACAAAGGAACTTACCCTCTAGGCCCAAGTATCACTCAAATAACGCGAGTAATACTCTAGCATTAATGGGAAGAAAGGCGCTTTGTTGATCGGCCAACCAATGATGGCCGTGAGCTCCTCGGGTGTAGGGACTATCTCGTTATTCTTAAACTAAAAAGTGCAGGAGATCAGGTCTCAACAATAACAAGAAACCACAAGAAAGTTTGTGTCGACTTTCAAAATCATAAATATGAAAGTATCCCGAGGCACATGTTATCAACCTCGAGTTTATCACTCTTTCTCAAAGAGCTCAACCATGAATTCAATGGTGGCTCAAATTTGGTAGCCACTTTTAGTTAGAGAAGCAAATCAAAGACACTATTAGTTAGAGAAGCAAATTAAATAAATAAAACACAAGTGTTGTTTAGTGGTAAGGAAATGTGTAATCTTTTCAAGGGACTTAAATAGCGAAAACTTAGCCAAACATGGTTTGCGCTTAAGACGCATATTTCAATGCCAAAAGCTTGTCAAGCGCTGACTTTTAGCACCTAATGCTAGAACTTAGCGCCAAATGGTGGGCAAGCAATGGACTCCCGAACACACTGCTAGATGCCTAGCTAGTGTTCCTAACACAACCCAATGCGTTGTCGCCTAGTGATCACATGCCCTTCATGGTCCCCCAAACCTCGGTGAAGCTAACTATCATATGCATTATTATCATTCTCATTAAGCATATGGCACATTTGGACTTTGTTCAACTCATTTTTGCAAAACTCAATTTCCAAAGTTTATCGAAAAGCACAAATTGAACCCCAATCCAATTGTTGACCTTAACTCGTAAATTAATCTAATTGTTTCTCACAACTTGACGCATTACCCTTAATCAAATTTTGTTTTCCTTCCAACCCCAATATGCATACAAAAATAAAACCTAACCTGATTAAACCAATCATCTCACTAAATCAAACCTTTTACATCCCTCTCCCTCATAATAATGCGTAGTAATAATAAGGAACATCGAAGACTAATAAACAAGCGACCAATTTGAAGCATCTCCAAATAAAATGATAAACTAAAAATAATCTAGCAAACAAAATCATCCATCTACCGAACAACATATATGCTTAGAACTCTAGAAGAGTGAAAAAATTACAAGTATTAGAAAGGGCTTAAAGCATGAGAAGGTATAATGCACCACATTGGTTCTTTGTAATCAAACCACTAACCCCCACCCCAAAATTTCATATAATCTTGAATCATGATCATCATTTTCTTCATTAGTATCTTTTCTCAATTTTCTTTGTCCAACATCAAAACCAAATTTTAAAATATTCAAGTACTCCTACAAACCCTCAATTCTGATTAATGGACATCCAATTATATTACTTGCTTGATATTTGCATTATCAAAATTATTAAATCTAATCTAGAATACTTACAGAATGGATTAATAAATCAACAAACAATAGAATTAAAAAAAGGCTAATTGGTTTAAAATTTTAGATTCTTGATTAGATTAATAAATTGAACATTAGCGTGAGAATCATATGAGTATTCAAGAAAGAAATGATTGAATTAATGTTTGAAAAGGAATTACTTGGGAATTGAGAGGGAGATCAACTACTATTGCCTTTAGAGAGTGAAGAATTGTTGAAGATAGAATGTGAGGAGTTTAGGCTGAGACTTCATTCTTTTGCAATGAGGGAGGTGTTGTACGGTTGATTCCAGAAGTTTTGAAATTTTTGGGAACTATTTTTTTTAGGAAAATTATGCAATGCTTTTTGTAAGTGCCTCAAAGTTTATAAAACGTATCAGTCATCAACACTTTTATTTATGAGTATCTTTATAAAAGCGTCGTAGATGGTCAATTTTGTACTAGTGATAGGAAAATAGTGAGTTTGTTAGCCCTATGTTATCTCATTTTTGTCAAATCTCCATCTTTAGCTCATTTATGTTTGGAGTTAGTGTTGAATCGGAAAACACCTAGTGCTTTCTCCCATATAGAAATAGTATATAGAACCTTGCATTTAGTATTCGAGTTAGCCTTAAATCTTCTCTTAGTTTAGTTAGAATTAGCTTGTAGTTAGATTGCTAGAATTTGGTAACTATTAGAAGTCGTTCTCTATGGATCATGAACCTTACTTGCATGTTACTTGTAATATTTTTAATTTGAGTCTTTAGTAGTTTCTATGAGTCTAGTTCACCTTTATTTTGTTTCTTTATTTTTTACATTGTGATTGACATTCCTAACCTTGTACTTAGCTTTAGTTGAGTGGTATTCGAACAATCAGAAGGTCCGAGGATGAGAAACTTATTTCAATTCATGAATGTGTGCAAGAAATTGGCATAGATATGGAAAACAAATCACATTTTGTCCTCGCAAAACATGCAAAAACAAAGGTAAAGCACAATCTACATTTAGTTGGTTTGACATGTTAGGAATTATGCATATAAATAAAGATTAGGTGATCACTTGTTAATTATCCACAAGATTAAGGGTTCCTATGGCCAGTTGTCCAAATTTATATTATTAGGCATAACTCCAAATCAATAGGTCTTGATTAATGCATAAGATAAAAGTGGTCATACACATTCATAACATAGTAAGGATGATGAAATATAATGCAGAATTGAAAGAAAGTAATAAAGTCAATATTAGTAATATGCAAGATATGATTTATGCATAATGGTGATGAGTTGAAGGTTAACTAATCAAATGAAGATTGAGGACTAAAGGGACCTCACTCCATGATATACTCCAACTTAAGCAAAATTGGTCTAGTTTATGAAGACTTATGCATTTTAGTATTTTAATGTCATTAACATAAAGACTTATGTGTTTTATTCTTAGTGCATCATTGACACTATAATAATATGCTTTATAATCCTTGAACAAGAATTTAGCCTTAGGTATAACTCCTAAATATGTATTCAAGCTTGATACATTCTTAGGGTTTGCTCATAAAAGTGGGTAAAGAGGCAAGTCTAGTAAGTTTAGCGATGTCCATATCTTTATATCATAGACTAAAATGAGAATAAAAGAGACATAAGTATCTTTCTATAAGTAAAAGGTAAGAGAGAGGGGATTTCTTAAAAGATTAGGAGGAGACAAATCTATGTAGATGGGTCCTTGAATGAGGTGCTCAAAGTTAGGGTTTTGAGACTTAACCTAGTGAAGTAGGACTTGCTCTTAGCTCTTCATATTATAGGTAAAATAGACATTGAAAATAAGTTTATATGAGTTGATCACAAGAGATCATCAAGGGTGTTGACTCTTTGGTTGATTAAGGTTCATAAAAAGTGACATAAAATCTAAAATATATGATCACGTGAAAGAGTTTTTCACCTTACATAATCATCACTAAAAATAAGGTAGAAAAAGACCCTAAATGGATGTTGAACCACCAAGATCAAATATTATCCAGTGAATGGAGTAGAAGTAGACAAAGCAATTAAAGAAAATGAAAGAGATAAGGGTCCCTTGTGTTTACCATTAAGGAGAGTTCTTTTGCTTGGGTATTTTCTTGAGTATATATATTAAAGGGGTATGATTTCCTTTTTGATTAAGGCTAAATTTACTTTTTGTTATCTTTGGTAAGTATAACGGATGTTTGAGAGGCAGCGAATGTATTTGAGGGTGCTTTGGGAATGTATTTTAGCAGAGTGACGATCCTTTAGAATGTGTGAAAAGATAACCCTTTCGTCATTAAATAAGGGGTATTTATAGGCAAAAAAAAGTCAATTTCCTAAGAATTGGATGCCAAGGTAATGCAATTGGATGTCAAGTCTCATTCCAATCCTCTTGTCAACTAAGCTAAAGAATCCTTTCTTGAGCGTCAATAGCAAAACCCGTGCGTTTGACTCCCTAAGCTAGAGGTTTAGTATTTAATGTTGAGGCTAGGCTTCAAACACTTGTAGAGGATGAGAAGGAAAGGATCAAAAGAGGATATGAGCCTTAAGAAGATGAGAAAGATTTAGTTTCATTCCCCATCCATCGCTCATTACCTAGAGCAGTATGATTCTTTGCTAGATCCATCTTTTCTCTTTGCTATTGTTGTAGGAAGGCTCAAAAGTTTCTAGACCCAAGTACTTCATATGGTTTTTATACTTAGGTAGAACAATTTAGATGAAGATTCTCATAATTTCTTTTTTAGATGTCCTCGAGACCATTTTAGAGGCTAAAAACCTCCAACGATTCATATTGGTCGTGAACCCTTTATTGCTGTTTAGTTGAAGAACCACTAACTCCTACATAGTTGTTAATAATTGCACATTGGTTCTGTATTAGTTCTTGAAAGGATTAGTGATGTGCTCCCATTTTTCAGTTTCCTTATCCTCCATGATAGGGAACCACTTTTGATAACTTAGCTTTAGGGATATAGGAAAGAATACTTGGAATAATTTATGATCTATCCCCTTGATGGTTGTGGTTGCCTTAAAATTTCAAAGGTCATATCTTTGATCATATATTAACTTGAACAAAGGGATGGCCTCGAGACCATTTTAGAGGCTAAAAACCTCCAACGATTCATATTGGTCGTGAACCCTTTATTGCTGTTTAGTTGAAGAACCACTAACTCCTACAGAGTTATCAGTAATTGCACATTAGTTCTGTATTAGTTCATGAAAGCATTAGTGATATGCTCCCATGTTTCAGTTTCCTTATCCTTCATGACAGGGAACCACTTTTGACAAGTTTACTCTAGGGACATAGGAAAGAATCCTTAGTATAATTTATTATCTATCCCCTTGATGGTTGTGGTCGCTTTAAAATTTTGAAGGTCATATCTTTGATCATATATCAACTTGAACATAGGGATGTCCTCTGTGGAGAATTTCTCCATGAAGTTGATTTTCCCTTTCAATTAATCAGGGGTTGTGCTAAAGTATTGTTCGCTATTGGCAAAATGATGAGCCATAGGGAGTTCGCACTCTCAATTCACTCTTGACGGGCGTTCATACCCTCTAAAGATTTACCTATGTTATTGACCGAAGCCAAGAGCAGGGCCTTTGTTTCCTCGGTAGCCAGTCATTAAGAGAGGAGGTGATGACGTTCTCTTCAACTTTGCACACATTCTTCCTTCCTAATAAATGAACTCTTATGATAGGACATGGATCAAGACTTGACTTAGTTAAGGTTGAGTGTTTATGGGTCAGCACAAGCAAAGATGATGCCTATGTACAATATAATTACATGTATGATGTAACTACATGATCACCTCTAATGCAAGTGATGCATGGCCTAATTTAAGGAGACAGCCTCTATTTTCAAAATGATTCCAAATGTATAAGAAAGAAATAATTTAGAAAAATAGAGAATATATGAAGAAGAATAAGAAAGAGTGGAAATATTTCCTCAAAGTCTATGATCATCCTCAATAGAGGAATGAAGCATTCATATCTAATACATAATTGAGGTCAAACATTGATCCAAGTGTGAAGAAAAGAGGACGTGTTCTGGAATATAGGAGGTTATAAGTTATTTTTAAAACTATACAGCATATAATAGTGGAGTTTTACTTAGTTTAAGCATAATTTTCTTAAATAATATTGCCCCACCCCATCTAACCAATCCTACCAATCTAGAAAGTCATGACCTTGGCGAGTTAACACCAATCTTAGTACCTGAGAAAGACAAAGTATAAACCTAAAGTGGACAATTTCATAGAGTTAAAGTGATTGCTAGGTTGAGAGCATAAATTCAACATGAAAAACACATGAGTGGTTTATTTTCCTATGAACACACTAAAGAGAGAAATCTATAATACAGGACAGAAACTATCTTGGGGTAGTATATAGTTATCATTCTTAAATATTGTTATGTTCATGGATTTCATATAACTCATATATGTGTTTAATTTTTTTGAATGATGTTTTGACTTGGAGTTTCATAATGTTGAGGCATATCATATCCCATGAGTGATTTTAAAAGCTTGAGGATAAGTATTCATTTAACATGGGGGAATTCGATAATTCCTAATTATACTTATAAATATATGGTATTTTATATTGTTTTTCTTATAGGTCTTTAGATTGTTTGTGTCATTTTTTAGGAATCTTAAAAACTCAATGTCATGGGGAAGATCAAAATCTACTAAAAGAATCCTAAAAAGCCCAAGATGGAAAAACAACATGAAGCTATGGGAACCCAAACAAGGGATGTAGCAAAGAAACATAAAATGAGTGAAAATTAGTGAACTTGGTCTAATACGAAGAGGACTCAAGTGAGTGGAAGCATCAAAACAGGCAGAAAGTAACTTTCAGGATAAAAAGTGACAGTAACAAGGACAGCCGATTGAGTCCCTTCTCCAACAACCAATTATGACCTTATCTAGAATCTAAAGAAATGTTTTATTTTTAACAACAATCCTCAAATAAACCGAATGAAATCACATATATACAGAAATCCACAAAAAATCAACAAAAATATGAACATAAAATTAGAAAATTGTTGAAAAATAAAGAAGAAAGAGAAAAAGTGAATAAAGAGTATACCCAAGCAATGTGTATGAAACCACCTAAAAGAGCCAAAAGAAAAAGATCTAAGCAAAATCAAGAAACCCTAGAATTTTTGGATGTTAGGGTTTGGGGTGGCATGAGCGATTTAGGGTGATATTTGCTTAGAAATATGTTCTAAAGTATGGAGGAATGTCAAAAATTGCAAGATTTGGGATTTGGAGTGTATGGTTTGGGTGGATTTGAAGTGCGAATCAAAGTTTAGGTGAGAGAAGTGCAATGAAAAAGTATAGTGAGTTTGAGTAAATGAGCAAAATGAGGGAAAGAAGTGCCTTAAAATAGCTAGATGAAGGGGCACTCGATCGAGTGCCAATAGTACTTGGTCGAGTCCTTTGTAAAAATGCATTTCTGGTTCATTCTGCCAAATACCAAAAAATGTAAAAAATAGAGGGCACTTAAACGAGTGATCTACACACTTGGTCGCGTGTCTTTGTTTTAACGAGTTTTCTCCAATAGATCTTATTTAGCAATTCTATAAGGCACTCATTCGAGTTCTCTGTACACTTGATTGAGTGTCTTAGAAAACTAGCCTTTTCTCAGCTAAACTTTCACATAGCATATGGACTTGGCTCCAAGATTATCCCAAGGATGCTAAACACGATTCTAAGCACTGAAAACACAAACGTAAACCAGTAATGATCAACATGACCTAAAATCTACAAAACAAACATGAAACTAAAACTCACCTATCAAAACCAAGAAAAATAATAAAAAATTAAAAGAAAAAAAGTTAGAAAAATGGGTTGCCTCCCATTAAGTGCTTGTTTTCCATGTCATAAGCTTGACCCCCTTGATTTTTTTCCTGTTGATGACATAGGGTCGGAAACGTTCACACTATCCTTCCCATGAGTAAGGTTACACAAATGATAGTTCTTCAACTCCGGCCTTTTTCTAAATGAACCCAAGTATGATGAGTTCTCCATATGCAACAAACCAGGTTTAATCAAAGGAAGAAAAGACATGGACTTTGGGTCACCTGGTTATCCAAGCTCAATCAAGACCTTCTTTCCATTCTTCATTGCTTTTCTCGAGTTTTAAGCTCTTGATTCCAATTTTTTAGGTATAGGTGGATCATTCTTCGGGTCCATACACCAATATTTTCATGGATCCACCTTGCACACTGGGGTAGTCAGAGGAGCTCTTTCTATCAAGCTAAGGAAGGAAAACTCCACCTTCACATCTCCCACATCAAAGGTAATCCTACCATTCTTCATATCTATGATAGCACTAACTATAGGAAAGAATGCTCTTCCTAAAAAGATAGGCGCTCACTTACCCTCCTCTATCTCCATCACCAGTAAATAATAAGTTATATAAAACTTCCTTAAGTGTATAGAGACATCTTCTAAGATATGCATAGGCAACTTAACAGTTCTATTTGTTAGTTGTAGGGTAACGCAAGTGGGTTTTAGATACCTAATCTAAGATTATAATATAGAGACATTGGCATGAGGTTCACTCTAAATCCCAAATCACATAACATATTATTCATCTCGATATCACCTAAAGTGATTGGAATGGAATAGCTACCCCGATCACCTCACTTCATAGGGAGCCTATTCTGAATCACTATACTACACCTTGCAGTGTAAGAACTGTTCATCTTCCTTGACCTTCCTCTTCTTTGATAGTATCTCCCTCAAATACATAGATACAAATGCATCTCAAAGATAACGTCAAGAAATGAAATGTTATGGCATAGCTTCTTTAAAATATAATTGAACTTCCTTTACTTCTTCTCAAGCTTTGTCTACACCATTATTTGGGGGAAAGGGACAAATGGCCTATATGGTTTAACTATAGTACGAGGATGTTCCTTCTTCATATCCTCAACCTTATCAACTATCTCTTCTTCAACATTGATTTCTTATGCAGTCTCCCTCACCCTCATTTGTTGATCCCCCCGTTCCTTACCGCTCTATAGGGTCACTTCGTTTACCTATTGCTTGAGAGGAGTCTTGGTATTTTAAGGGAACTTACTTAGAACCTTTGAGAGATGACTCACTTGGTGAGTTAGCTGAACAAGAAAATTTTCCATAATCATGTTATGAGCTCTGGGCTATACAAACTACTTCTAAGTATTTACATTGCGCATAGTCTATTGAGTAACGAAATTCTCAAATGTATAAATCATAATACATACCCTAGATTGCTTATTAAAATCATGCAAATAAACCTAAATATATACATGTAAAGTTTAGGTTTCATTAAATCACTCGCTAAAAAATGACCCAACAATAAGGCACTCGATCAAGTTCTAATTCTACTCAATCGAGTCTTTCTTTTTGCAGATATTTGAATTAGAGAAAAAATGGGCCTTGGAGAGGAGACTCGATTGAGTACTTTGGAGACTACACCAAGTGTCTTAAATTTCTTAACTTTTTCAAGTTGAAACCACTTTTTGCCAGATTTCACACTTCCAATTGATTAAGTCCCTTGCATAGTTAATCGAGTCTTGCTTTTGATTCAAATTTGCACATTTGCTTCGTCTTTAGTTCAGGTTCTTCTAGGGCTACATTCTTCACTGAGTTGGAGCCTTATTCCTTAGGTCATGAACTTGGCCATTGACACTAGGATTCTATGCATGATCCTAAGACATGGGTGAATAATATGGGAGGCATGGCAGTGTTGGATTGGTGTTCTAAATCATATGTAATGGTACTCCACCAACGCCGCATCTCCCTATAGTCCATAAATCTCCCAGTGTTTCTCCGACATAAATATCAATCAATGGGTCCCATTTAAAAATTTTGTTCAACCTAGCAAGGGTGATTAATTGGGGTTGGTTAAGCAGCTAAAAGGTGATTTGGAAGTTATTGTCCCTAATATGAATTTGCTTCAAGGAACCTAAGAATTCAAGGTTTAACCTCTCATAGGTGTAGCCATAGAGTCCAGCTAACTCCCCCCCCCCCCCAATAGAAGTAATTGTCTCATAAATTTCTTCCTATATTCCTAGTTTTTCCAAAGAATTTAACTTGTAAAATCGGGTACTTAAAAGCTTACGGTTTTTTATCTTACCGTAGTATGGTTTATGTTTAGGGTTTATGAACTTTAAAGTAAGCATAGTTTGTAATGAGGATTCAGAAGAGCTAGTGGTTTTGGAGGTCTTAGATTTATTCCTAACAAAAATTCTCCTAAATAGATATATAATCACAATTCAACAATAACCTAATTCCTCAAAATTTAATTCACAACCCAACTACAAGAGTTCAACACCATAAATTCAAAGCTAGTATCTAAATCACCTAAGTAAAATTTCTATCCTATAGTTTTCTATTTTTATCCTAAATTCACTAAGTTCTCTAAAACAAATATATCAACAATTAAGCTAAAAATTTACCATAATTCAATAATTATAAGAAGGTAATAATAATTATCAAATTAATCAACTAAAATTCACGGAAAATCAACCATGACATTGAAAAGGAGTAAAGATGTAGAAAATACCAAAAATTTCCATCAAAACTTTCTCCAATTTGCTCCGTAGTCTGAAATCCCAAGGTAAGAAAAAAATCACCAAAATCTTCATCAAAAACTTAGTTTTAAATTTAGGGAATTTTATACGAGTGGATATTTTCTTAAAAATATTATGCCAAAGTGTAGATCAAGAGAAACGAAAGAGAATTATGGTAGTTTGGAGTTAAAAAGAGGAGAATTGAGTGAGTTATGGAGGAAATAAGGTGAGACAGTTATGGAGTATGAGAGAGTGAAAATGAGGGTTTTCAGGTTGAACAAGGTCAGTTAGGAAAAATGGCGGAGAAAGGGCCAAAATTGTTTTCAAGGATATCCTGAACATTCACAAGGTGCACCTTGAGCGGGCACTCATAAGGATTTTAAGTGCCCGCTCATAACCATTCAGAGCATAAATTTTCCTTCTAAGTTGCCACTTAGTAGTATTTCAAGCAGGCGCTTAGTTCAATTATAGGCCCCATTTTTCCTTCTCAACGAGCGCTTTCTCACTACTTAGTGCCCCCTCATGACTTCCTGTCTCCCACTTTTTTTCTTCAGAGCAGCCATTCAAGTCATGTGACAAGGTCCATTTTCCTCCATAGTGGGTGCTTGCTAACCGCTTGATGCCCGCTCATAACATTATGTATGCTCCACGATATTGAACTGAGGGGTCTCTCAGTTTGACGCCAAGAGGCATCTCCAAAGCTTATTTTAGACTTCATAATTTTTTTCTACTTTTTTTGCTAAATGGCTTTTGGAATTATTCTCAGCTTAGTGTTTCTTCACTCCTTGGTGCATTGTACCTGAAACACGCAAATCCATACAACGTCAATTCAATTCTAATGCTAAAGCTATAAAAGAGTATAATTATGCGGACTTTGAGTGTGATAGGGTTACGGATCGGTTGTCACATCACCTACTATCAACAAAACCTCAACTTTCTATTACAAATAACGGTCGAATCCATAAGGAGAGGCTCTTAATTATTACCAAACTCTAGTAATTCCACTACAAGCTAGCTCAAACTAAGGCCAGGAATAGGTTTAAATCTAGTTAAGAGCTAATGTGAGGTTCTAAAGGATTTGTTCAATGGGATAAAAGTGCTAGGGCTTCGGGATTCAACACTGATTCCTAATAGAAATGACCTAATAGAAATGGGATAAAACCTGTTCTCTTTTGCCTATAAATACCCCCTCATTTAATGATTAAAGGGTTGAAATTTCTAACATTTTCAAGCGCCGTTAATCTTCAAATACAGTCCTAAAGCTCCCTTATACACTATTAATCCTCTTAAGCATCCTTTATACTAACTAAGGATCAATCAAAGTACATTTTGTCATAACCATAGAAGGAAATCTTACCCCTCCAATATATACCCAATGAAGACTCAAGCAAAAGGTATTAATGGTAAACACTAAGTACCCCTCTCAAATCTATTCTACTTCTTTTATTTTAGGTCTACTTATACTTTATTCACCTTCCATTCTTTTGATCCAGTGGTTCCCATCCACTTAAGACCCTTAGATTGGACCGTTTTTTTGTGGTGATTGTTGAAGGTGCAAATCCCTTATGCATAAACACTTATTTCAAGTTTTATGTAATCTTTTGTTATCCTAGATCAACTTAAGAGACATCACCCTTGATATTCTTTGGTAATCAACTCCAATATCTTTATCTTCAATTTATCTTTTGCCTATGCCGTGAAGATCTCAGAGCATTTCTTACTTTACTAGTTCAAGTCTCAAAACCCTAACTTTAAGTATCATGATCTAGAAACCATACTCATAGAGTGGTCTCCTATTAACATATTATCAATCCATTCCTATTGCATTTTACTTATTGCAAGTAATTTTATGTATCTTTTGCCTCTTTTTTATTGAGCCTATAATGTAAAGATTTGGAGCTCTCTTATCTTACTAAGCTAAACTCAATACTTGTCCTATTTTCATAAGTAAACCCTAAGTATGTATCATACTTGAATACATATTTAGAAAATATCCTCAAGTCTCATTTCTTTTTCAAGGATCATAATTTAAATTTTTATTTTGCATATGCCTCTCTATGACAATGATGTTCTAAGGCTAAAGTAGTTAACTTTTCATGAACTATACCCATTTTTCTTAATTTGGAGTATATCACGAACAAAGGTCCCTATAGTCCCCAATATTCATTTGATTTATAAGCCTTTAACTCATCATCATCATGCAAAAATCATATCTTACATATTACTAATATTAATTCTATTGTTTTCTACCAATTATGCACTTTATTTTATGATCCTTACTATGTTATGAATGTGTATGACCACATTTATCTTATGTATTAATCAAGACCTATTGATTGTAATCATGTATAATAAAATAATTTGGACAAATGGCGATACGAACCCTTTATGTTATGGATAATTAACTAAGTGATCACCTAATCTAGATTTATGTGCATAATTCTTGACTTGCCAAATCGACTAAATCTAGAATGTACTATGCCTTTGTTTTTGCATGTTTTTCTAGTAACTAAATCTAATTTTTTCTCCATCTCAATGCTGATTGCTAGCATATATTCTCAAATTGAAATAAGTTGCTCATTTTAGAACCTTCTCATGGTTTGTAGACAACTTACGTGAGTCAATTTTGGGAATCAAACCTAATGGTGACCAAAAAGGTCATAAATGTTTTTGGTAACTCTTTGACACTTTTCAATGTCTCAAAGCCGCATAATTGATCCTTATTAACGTACAAATATAGTTGGGCACTAGTGGGGGACAGTCTCTTCCTTCTTCATCAATGAAAAAGGAAGGTAGGGTTATAAAAGATCGGGCTCTTTAGTGGTGATTTACTCATCGAATCATCTACTAGAAACCTAGTTCGGTTCTTAGACCCTTACCACATACAAAAAGCCTTTACAAAACTGGTGATTTTGCTAGGAGATATATGCCTAAAGCATACTTGTCTATGTGTGCGAATGACTAATTGTTTAAAATTGGTTTGTGCGCTTGAAATTTGCTTTAGAGTGTTAGGAATACTTGTATTCCATGATTGTAACTCTCTACATGTTGAAGTTATACCCTAGGACTCTATATTCTACACATATGTTCTACATTCAAGATGGAAGATTAGCCAATAAGTATTAAGGCTCATGGCCGGACCTTTGGCTTTCCAAATCTCACCAAACTGGGGCACTTGGAACTCATGGTGTTATGTTAGGGGGTTGTCCTATTTCTATGCCATCTTCTAGCAGTGGCTCTTGATAAATAAATCTTCCTCTAGGCCACAAACCCTTTGAATCATATTCAACCAATCCTAATTCATATTAAACAAAGAACCTTAGCTACGACTAACGCTTGGAATCTATCTTTCCAAAACCCTTAGGAAGTCTAAAACCCTAAAATATAAATTTCATGCATCCTTAGTCCACGATCATCAATTAGGATCATTCAAAACATTTCATGCATCAAAAACTACGTCTAAATCGCGTCATGTGCATCCCTATTCTTATTATATCCCATTATGCCTGTATCATGCCAAACCACACACCCCCTAGCCTTATGCTACAAAAATGACCCAAACATGGTAAAATTCCAACATTTCCCCTAAATAATGAAACAAGCACGTGAAAAATCCGATCTTATCTCAAGAAAATGACACAAATCCCAATATTGCCTCTCAAGTTACCTTAAACACGATAAAAGCCCAAACTTATCTATAAAATAACCCCGAATCTGTCAAAATCCTAAGGAATATCATATCTATTCTCTACAAAAACTAACAAAGGTAAAGCCATACCTGACCCCCAAAATGTCTCTAGCCGTTGGTTATGATCCTACCTTGCCCTCGAAACATCACTAGTGCCAGGTAAGATTTCAAAAATGCCTCCAAAATGTCTCAAGACACTGGTAAAAATCCCCCCTTACCTTTGAAATGTCTTTAACCACCAGTAAAAAGCCTACATTACCCATGAAATTTGCCAAGACCCTAGAAAAATCTTGAAATTTCCTTTGAAATGTCCCAAATCTCTGTTAAAATCCCGACTTTACCCGCTGATTGCCTCACTGGTAAAAATCCAAATTTACCCTTGAATTGCAACCTGATAAAAACCCAAATTTAACAATGAATTGTCGCCCGCTAATAACCTGAATTTACCCTTAATTACCGCCCATTAAGATCTTGACTTTACCTTTGAATTGCTGCACTAGTATGGTCTTCAACTTTCAACCAAAACCCTAGCGGGGTAAGAATCCGAAATCACCCCTTTAATCGATAAGGCCTTGACCTTCCCACCAAAACCATAGTGGGATAATGATCCAAAATCACCCTTCAATCGGTAAAATTCTAACCTTTCCATCGAAAACCTATTGGGGTAAAATCTCGAAATTACCTTGCTAACCGATAAGGCCCTAATCTTTCCACCAAAATCCTATTGAAGTAAAATCCCGAAATTACCCAGCGTAGTAGTAAGGTTCTAACCTTCCCACCA
The DNA here is from genome assembly GCA_026401315.1 of Dysphania ambrosioides. Lineage (NCBI taxonomy): Eukaryota > Viridiplantae > Streptophyta > Magnoliopsida > Caryophyllales > Amaranthaceae > Dysphania > Dysphania ambrosioides. The sequence goes on along the minus strand of CM048665.1, from coordinate 12,122,801 downwards.
AAATTCTATTAGGGTAAAATCCAAAATTACCCCGCTTACCGTAAAGCCCGGCTTTCTCACCGAAATCTTATGTGGGGTAAAGTCCTGTAATTATCCCTCATTGGTTAAAACCAGAAATTATAGTGTTGAGTTAAATCTAAATTTACCCTAGCCCCGCAGAATTCTTTACCCAAAAATTTTGGAAGGGAAAGTTGGATGTATGGTCCATCATTTCACCAATAGTGGACTATTTTTTGACACAACCCCTAATAAACTGAAATGAAAAGTTAACCTCCAGGAGAAATTTTCAATGAAAGACATCCTAAAGTTAAAAACAATAGATAATCCAAGATATTATCTTTGCAACTTCAGATCCACCACGACTCTCAAAGGTATAGATCCTAATTATCTCCAATAACTTTTCCTATTTCCCTAGAGCTAATTTGCCAAAGAAAAGGTTCTATGCCTTGAAGGATAATGAAACTAAGACATGGGAAGTGATATATCACCAATGCCTTCTAGAACCAAAAAAAGCCCTACATGTAATTCCAAATAACTCTCTTAAAGTTAGAGGTTCTTTGAGAAGGCGCCAACAACGGCTTCAAGACCTATCTGAATTGTTAGAGGGATATAGTCTCTCTAATGATCTATCTGGTTTAGTTTATGATGATAGTTATTTTTAAGATAGACAATTAGGTTAAAGTTCCTTATCGAGAGTCCATGCTTACTTGAGGGTGAGTCGAAAGATTGAATCTCGATTGAATCCCCTTTTCTTCAGCATAATTTATTACATGTTGTTTGATGGTATTGTGTTCCTTTTCCTTTGTTGAATCCCCTTCTCTTAGTTTTGTGTCTTTCTTGGGACGAAGGCATTGTTTTAGGATTCCTAATTTGTTCCTTTTTAGTTGCTAATTCTTTCTAATCTTTTGGATCCGGCACACCTTGGCATTTTTCCTTCTTTGAATTCTTCATTTTTTACCTCGCATTATTAGTTGCCCATTTAATTTAACTTTCCTTTTATTCCTCGTTTTGAATTATCTTGGAGTTTGAATCATGAAATTTGGTGTATATAAGAGGTTATTCCAAGTGAATCACGATCCTTACTCGCCCGTTACTTGTAATTGGCTAAGTCGATGTTTCTGATAGTGGAGTTCGTAAATGACCACTATTTGCATTCATAAGCCTCTTAAGTAACTTTATATATAAGATAGTGAAGGTGTTTCTTCAGGAGTTTTTGTTTTTTGATTTACATACTAATGGATCACACTTCACAATTAGTTGGAGCTGTTTATTAGTTATATTGTTACGTATGGACATATTGATATATTTTTTTCCTTTCTTTTCTTAGATCATTACAAAAACTCTGTTTAGAGTTGCCTCTAAGGTACCCAAGACGTTACCTAGAGTCGACTCTAATGCTAAAATCACTAAAAATATAAAGATAAAAGATGTAGCCCCAAAAGGCTACACATATCTTAAGGTTTCATTTTAAAAATCACTAATTTTTTATTTAGGGGACATAAGATATTTATGATTTATTCTTTGTATATTTTTTATTATATAATAAAAATTTACATATGAAATGGCCTACAATGCACATATCATGTTATCTAGTTGCCCAACCTCAAATTTTTTTTTATAGTAGTAATGAACAAAGGAAAAGCTAGCTATCTTTCTTTGCTATAGTTGCAAACTCATGGGCTTTAGCAATTACTTGTCTATCTTTAACTTAAAAAATAATACAGAAACTCTGAGAAAGTAAAAGGATATCTTTAACCAGGACTTAAACTTCCTTTAGAGGCGAATTTAGGGACTTCAATACTAAGATAGTTAGTAAACTGTTTGTTCTCATGAACTAGGCAGGAGCAAATTTAATTACCTGATAAAGAGTCTTCAACATAGTCAGCAACTCCGCATGAAGAGGCAAGAAAACATATACTTTTCCCCTCAGTTGGTAGCAAACCTAACTATTTTTAAACAACACAGCCAATTCCTGAGTCTATGAAGATCTTGTCCTTATCCTTACTTCATCTTTTCTAAGCACATTCAAATTCTAGAAAACAACAATTTGTTCCTTATAATGTCCCTGCAAACCAATAGTTGAAACTTCCCTTCTAACAATCCAGAATCTCACATTCATTAAATTCTTCCTTAGAGCCAGCATGTTGGTTTCTGATTCTTCATTGATCAAGATATTTCATGACTTTTCTAAGATCCGGTTAATTATTAGAGAAAAAATTTTCATTTTTGTGATTCCAAAGGCTCCAAAATAACTCCAATGAGTTCAATCCCATGATTTCCAAGAAGATGCTAACTGTTGTCCTTGAAAAATAATTGCATAAAATCTAAAATCCATCTCAACAATCCTAGTTCTATTCCCGAGATCCTGATTTCGAGATGACTCAAATCCTAGATTCTCTTTGAGAATTCACAATTTCAAAGAAGATGATCTGTTGTTTCTCCACTCGAAAGACAAAGAGGCCTAGTATCCTCTTAGATGACTTTTCTTTTCAACATTTCTGCTCTTGTAGGGAGAGCTTGATGAATGATATTCTAGATGAAAACAAGGTGTCTCTTCATGCATTTGATTTTTATGATTTCCTCCTAAAGTCATGAGATAACTCCTAAAGATTTAGTGAAGAGTCCTTTCTTTGTTGATGTTGAAAATAACAACCTAATTTGACTGAGAAGCACCCCGAGGTGGAGAAGTTCCATTTGATGGTATCCTGTTCACACATCTATGAGATATGTAATTGTAAAATAACCCTTGCAGAGTTACCATCAAACATGGACCAGATCATCCTGCTATCTCATACAACTCCATACTTCGTAAGATCTGTAACCTAAATTGCGTTATCCACATTCTCACTAGATTCTCCTTAAATCGAACAAAGTTCTAATGAACCCATCAATGATCTAGAATTTTAATGCTCTTTCCATTCCCCGTGCTCATTCCTATTCCACTCTTCATTGTTTCCACTACTTGCCTCATTCTTCTGAAACATAAGGAGGCCTGTACATGTTTTCTTTAATTACCTTAACATCTTGGTGTCAAGTCTCTTTTCCATCTTCCAAGCTTGTTTGAAGAGGACAGGATAGAGAGATTTATATTGTCTAGATTCTTTATACCTATTCCCCCTTGACACTTTGGGGTTTTAAGCAAGCATCTTTTCTTCCAATAGATAGGCTTTTTCTCTGATGAGTCATCCCACAAAAACTTGAGAAAAGGCGAGGAAATTGCATTTCGTAGATTTTTTAAGGGAGATAAATTGAGATGATATGCGATGTTAAGGCATACAAGGTGAAATTAATAATAATAGTTCTCCCTTCTTGATTATAGGAGGAGAACTTTTATGATGAAATCTTCTTCATAACCCTCTCTAGAATAAAATTTAGACTTGATGCGGAGTGACCATCCACCTCCATCGGAGTCTCAAGATAAGACCCTATTTCTGAACTAACACTAACACCCAGAGGCTTCTTTAGAAATTTTACTACTCTCCTTGGGATGTTAGGACTAAAAATGACAAATGATTTTTCTGCACTTATAATCTCCCCTGAAAAGCCCACAGAAAACATTAATGGCTTCTGTAATGACCACACAGGAGGAAGGGGTTGCTTTAAAAAACAAAAGAGCATCATCCGTGAAAAAATAGATAAAATATGCTAGGCTCCCTAGCCCCCATCTTTATTCCCCGAATGGCCCTTAATGACTAGAGTTACTGCAATTTTTGGGAAAGGACCTCCATACATGAAATGAAGATATAAGGCGTGAGGGGGTTCTCTTGTCAAAGACAAGCTCTGGGTGAAACTGTTGTGATGGTTCCCCATTGAGATGGATTGAATAAGAGACGAAGTGATGCATGTTATAATATAGGTAATCCATTTCTTAGGAAAGCGCATCGCCCGCAATGTTCTCGTGATGAATTTTCAGCTTATTCTATCATAAGTTTTATTAAGATCAATTTTAAAAAATGCCACTAAAAGACCCCCTTTTCTCATATACTTAACCTAATGAATGATTTCATGAGCAATGATTATGTTATCTAACATTAGCCTTCGTAGGACAAATGCATTTTGGAATTTACTTATCAAAATAGGAAGGACACCTTTGAGTCTATTAACCCGATATTTTGCACTAATTTTATAATAACGTGTTACAAAGAGCGATTGATCGAAATTGATTTACTTTTTAAGCCTTCTGAATTTTTGGAGTAAGAACAATTTGAGTATTATTCCAAAATCTAGGTAGAGAGACATTATTGAAGAAGGCCAAGACCATAGTAGTGACATCTTTCCTGCACTTAGACCAGCTCTTTTGGAAAAACCACAAAGGATTTCAATCAGGCCCCAGAGATTTGAGAGGTTTCATATTGAAGATTGCATGCTCAATTTCTTCAGCTAAGAAAGGAGAAGAGAGATGCTTGAGATGATGATCTTGAAAGGTAGGTAGGTTGTCTAACCACTCTTTCTGAATCTCTGTGAAGTCTTCCCGATTCCCTTAAAGAATGACACAAATCCCTAGTTAATACACTTTAAATCAGACGTCCAAGAACCATCATTCAGCTAAATCGAGGAAATCTCATTTCTTGCTTTTCTCTCTTTCACCGATTTGAAAAAGAAAAAAGATGTTTGATCTCCAAATTGATCCAACCTACTCTTAGCACTTTGCTTTCAAAACCACCATTTTGTCAAGTGTGATAGATTGAACTAAGCCAAAGTTACTAGGTTTCATGCAAGATTGATTAACATATGATAGATTTAATTAACAAAGCATTAGCAATAACACTAGCAAACATAGTAGCAAAAAACATGAACCAAAAGTAACAAAGTAACCAGATAGATCTAATGAACAAATACTATACTAAAAGTAACCTAGTTTATGTTACCTTTGGGCAACCTTAATGGCTTAGGATACAAGTTCACCACCTAATGTCTCCAAAATTACTTTTCAACTTGCCAAAGTTAAAATAGCATGAAAACTAAAAGCCTCACACAATCTAATGCAAACACTCAAAGCAAAAATATAAGTCTTTTTTTTCAATATTCAACAGCTAATTTTTTTATTTAACTTATTGCCCACAACTAATGCAAAAGTGTAAACACTAGCAAACATTTAATAAACCCTAGCTAACCACTCTAATCCACATGCATAAGCTGTCCAACAACATGGACTTATTTTCTCACGCCAGTTATGTCATGGACTAGTCTATAAGCCAATCTTTCTTGGTCCATCCTTGACCCCATGCTTAGCTCATCCATGTCCTTGGTCCATTATGTAGGCCATCTTTTAAAGTGGCATTTTTATAAATTAAAATTATACAATTTGCAGATGAAAATGTACTTATTGAATATGAAGTTAGTATTAGGAAATGAAATTATAGATAGTTTTATCATTTTTGTATAGACTGATTTTTTTACCTTCATTTTCTTTTTTGAAGTGGTAGTTTTGAAAATTGAAGTGTACTATTTGCAACTAAAAATTGAAGTGTACTTATATAATATAAAATTATACTATTAAGATATGAAAAAAATATGATATGTGTTTACAAATATATACTTGATATATTTTTGGAACTTCTCTTGTACGGACTAGAATAGGATGTAAGCAATAGAGTTTATGAATTGGTTATCAATCAGCAAATGCACACTATTGTGAGTCTAGAGTATAACACAGTTTCTCAAAATTAGGAGGGTAAACCACCAGGTTTATTTAAGAGCAGGACAACCTCTTATATGTCATGAAATTAAACCTCCAAACATACTCTACGATTTCAATTTTGAATTTTAAACCTTAGGCTGCCAATAAGCAAAGTTTTCATGCAAAACAAAACGAGGCAATAACGGCAATTAAAGATTTTTTTTTTAAAATAACATGTAAAACGGGTGGAAAGGTATAGGACAAAAGCTAACAGCAAGAAAAAGATACCTAGCTAGTACACTGCATAGTGCAGTTGAGGAGAAAAATATCCAAATGATACTCTTCTCTAATCTAAACATCATCCATTCATCCAAGTTTCAAAAGTTAGGCTATAGATAATGTACGAATTAGTTGACATACAAACAACATCGTTGAACTTGGAAAAGACTCACGTAACACTGTAACTAGTAGACCATTTTTCATGTACATAATCTATACTTTCTATGTACGTAATATACATTTTTTGAAATGGGTGCACATTCGAATTTGCGGCACGGGTAACGGTCATCCCCTACTATACCTCTAAAATGGAGGATTTGTCAAAATTGGTTGCCATGAGGATTTAGAATCCCTTCAAAATTGGATTCACAATTTACGGTATCCGTCACTTACACGAACCACAATAAGATTTGGTGTTTGCAATAAGCTCTGTGGTAATTACTGTTAAGCCCAAAACTCTGTCAGGAGCATTTGAAAATAATTCAAAGTATCCAAGTGAGGATTAGTTCGGCCATATATTCTCTATTTCCAGAGGTATTTTCAAATCTTACCCTGGCATTTGAGGTTTATTGATCAAGTAAGAAACAAAGAAGCCGGGAGTTGCCACTGTACGGCCTATGAGACTGTTACTTTATGTAAACCCACGTCAAACCCCCACATGGTCCGTGACTCAACCAGAATTTTAAATTATACGTCAAAACGTGTAGGCAAGGCGTGAAAAGCACAACGCCCTTAAAGATTTGCATATCATAAAAGCCAATAATTTTAGAAAGAGACACCAGAACCATTTTTCATGCTTTTGACGTCCTATTTTATATCTACTGTTAATGTTATAGGAGTTTTTTTTTTGCGTGCTTACAACCTAAAGTTCTTTTGTACCTGTGTGTAGTGGATTCATATCTGTAAAGATATGTTACATCGATACTTTTTGTTTATGACTAATTAATGTATTTTAGTGAACATTTCAGTAGCCATAGCAATTTACTGTAGGAAAGATACGATTTATCCCTGAAATCAAGGGATTAGAATAGTGGCATAACATAAACACATAGATTATAGTTTTAGTATAACATAAACATCGAGATTTACTGTAACTATAAATATCCCATCATATGTAACAAATTAATATAAGAATTAATATACACAATCATATAAATATCCATAAATTATCTTTATCTTGGTATCAGAGCCGGCGGTGAAATTTGGTGATTTTTTAGCCTTTAGCTTCATCATTTACCAGATAAATTTACCTGAAATATGACTGAACCACCAAATGATCCGAGCAAGACATCTGTGACCCTTACTCATCTTTGACAATTCTTTGAGAAGTTGAATACCAATAGAAGCATGAAAATTTCACTATAGCTCGATTAGCGTCTCTGAAAAGTTGAATACTCAAAATTTTACTAAGTGGTAAAAATTGATGCTATTATTAATTGATGGGAGGGGACGGCTAAATCACATCATTACCAACCATCCCGCCAAAAATTCCTAGGTATATGTCTAATAGGCTCAATGGGACTCGATGGTCAAAGCTTGGATTATCGAAAACATAGAACATGTACTCGTAAATCAGTTAACAGACTTTCTGAGAGCACAAGACTCGTGGAAAGGAATTGAAACAATGTTTGGGAGTGGCAGAGATGGTCTCCATGTCTTTGATCTCATAATCTAAGCAAATAGCATAAAGCAAGGTCAAGATTTACTACGGCAAATTTTTATCTTTATTGAAGGAAACCGATCGGATAAAACCAAATCCAATGCGATGCCTAGAAAATATAGTCATATACAACCAAGACATCCAACACAACAAATTATATTAATTTCTAGCTGGATTGGGAGATGACCTCGACAAGGATAGGAAGGATCTTGTCAATCAAGATCCACTACCCACGTTGTAGGTGAGATACAACATGATACTGCGTGAACTTGCAAGGAGGGAAATAATGAAGGCCAACTCACCTAACTTACCCTTTTCGCTTTAATATGATCTTGGGCATTAAAAGTGGGCTCGGCACAAAGTCCTGATCAGAAAAGACATCATCTTAGAGAAACGACAATAAAGCCCATCTTCGATGCTTCCATTGTGGAGGTCACCATCACACCATGGATGGCTATTTCAAACTTGTGGGCTACCCTGAGTGGTGGTTGGATGCTAATAAGAGGAGTAAGAGAGGTGCTAAGAAGAAGGAGTATGTGAGGAAGAAAAGGGGCGGCATCATTAGGCCTTAACCCGAGTGGAGAAAAGAGCAAGTGGCGGTGAATGAAAGAGCAAGTAAGGGTATGAAGGGGATGAATATGCCTAACACTAGAAAACCAACAAATAACTTATCCAACTGCTCAAATTCAGCGATTTCTTCCCAAAACCTTCTCATATTCACCCTTATATTACATTAAAACCCTGGTCCTATTCTTGCATTCCAACAAAAGAATTCAACCCAATTCCATATTGTTGTTGACCCATCCAAAATACCCATAAAACCAAACCTAATCATGGCATCTAGGGATCACGTGCAAAACGTATTCCAGGAGTCATACAAATTACTGTCAATCAGTTAGCTTATGAAAGAATTGGATTATACTGTCCTAATAAGATATAATGGTTGTCTTATTATGCAGGATGCTTGAACATGGATGATAATTGGATGTGGTACTAAAAAGGATAGACTATACTATGTAGACAAGATATTCAAGGGTGGTGATGCACTTGTTGGATGTGGAAGTATTGAGGATAAGCTTTGGCTATGCACAAGTTTATGGAGTTGATTACTATGAGACTTTTTCACTAGTCGCAATGATTGACACTATTAGGTTCTTGTTCTCAGTTGTAGCAAACAAAGAGTGGCCTCAACATCAATCTGATGTTAGAAATACTTTCCTTCAAGGTGAGATCACGGAAGAAGTATATATGGAACCCCCTAACTTTACCCAAAATTTCTCCTCATGAGAAGGGTGTAAGTTATAGATGGAGTTATATGGGTTAAACACTCTCCTAGAGAATGGTTTCGTAGATTTATATTGGCAATGAAGAAGTTTGGGTCCAAACAAAGTAACTCTAATCATACTTTGTTTCTTAACAAGAGAGGAGGATTGGTAACCTGACTGATTATATATGTAGATGATATGATTATCACTAGAAATGATAGTAGGGAGATTAGCTAGTTATGGGAAAAATTGTTCTAGGAATTTGAGATGAAAGATCTTGGAAGACTTAAATATTTCCTTAGAGTAGAGATATTCATATCAAAAGGCTAATATTTATACCCTAAAAAAATATATACTTGATCTGTTGACAAAAACTAGAATGCTCAACAAAAATATATACTCCAATCGTGGTAAATCATGGGTTGTATATTGATGAAGAAGAAGAGTCTAAAAATCAGGCATATATCTATCTCTCTCATATTAACGCCGATATTGCATAAGTAGTTGGAGTAGTAAGTAGATTTATGCATAAGCCACAAACAAAACATGTGGAAGCACTTTATAGAATCATGAGGTATCTAAGAATAGCTTAAAACAGCTAAGAAAAATGATTTATAGCCATCTAAATGCCCATAATTTTTATTAGATGCTCAAACTCAACATTTTACACCTACATAACGTTCATTTTTGTCTATAAATATCGTGAAACTTTGTAAGCTAAAGCTCTAACAATTTACGCAGTGTCACTCAGCCAAAATCTACATTTAAATACTCTTAAAGCTCACTTGATCCCTAACAAGGAAAAAACTAAGGCAAATCATTGCCACAGAACCCAAGAAACATAACTCCTTCAAGAAGTGATTTAAGACTCAATCAAAGGGATATGCCTTGAATGCTAGTAATTATGTTTTATTTGTGCTTGAGAGTATTTAGAGTGTTGAGGGTGTATTTTCACAGAGTAACGGTGGTCCAAAATTCTCAAAATGCCGACCCTTTAGCGAGAATATAAGGGGGTGTTTAAAGGCAAAAAGATTGGGTTTTCTGAGCTTAAGATGCCAAGTCCATGCATTAGACGCCAATGCTTGGTGGCAAGCCCTAAGCTTGTGTGTTATGCGCTCGAAAAATGAATATTTTTCTCAATTGCATAAAAGCTCTAAACAAGACAAAAGCACTTTAGGGTGGTGCTTAAGGCTAGGCATCTAACGTAGGGGTTGTACATCATATGCTAGAATTCACAACTAATTAGATTCCATTTTATTTTAGGCATTAGAAGCTGGCTAGCCATTAGATGCCTAAAAAATGTGTTAGATGCAAGGTGTGCACTTGACATTTGAATTAGGCGTTTGATGCCTTACTATCTCATTGAGCGCTTGCTTCTGACTAAGAATCATTTGATGCATTTGTTGCCTTGTTTTGAGCATCAAGCAGTTATGCTCTAAGCTTTAGGTTTTACACGGGATTAAGGTTTGATTTAAGGATGGTTTTAGTTGGTATTTGGGTCATATGCTTGGGTTAATTTGTATTTTGGGCTCGGGTTTGTGTTTGGGCCTTTTTTTGTTTGTGTTTAGGTCTTCTCGAAGTTTGTCTTTGAGGTATTTTTAGGAATAAATGCACTAAAACTCGACCTAATGTCCTACCTATAAGGGTTGGTTTGTCATTGAACTGCTACACCAAGAGACACGATTTCATGTCTACAGTATAATAATCATAATAAGAGAGAAGAGACTAGAGCCAAGAGATTAGGTTAGTAAAATGCAAGATAAGTATGATGCTTGATAGGTTGGAGAGTTTGTATGATCAAATGGAGAAGGAAGTCTAAAAAAACTTTTCCCCATGACTCCAACTTGAAAATGAGTCTAGTTCGTATGGAATATATGATTTGTCCTTAGAACATCATTGACATAATTATGCAAAAATAGAAATCAAGATAGAACTTCTGATATCTAAAGCATGAAAAAATCCTAGGATAACTCCCAAATATGTATTCAAGGGGTTGCCTATGAAAATGGGTCAAATATTGAGTCTAACATGATTGGAGAAGTCCAAATCTTTGCATCATAGACTTAAAGAAAATTATCTATCATATTGTAAATAAATTACGATAAATAAGATTTCATGGGATTAGGAGGAGACCAATCTATGGAGATGTTTCCTTGAATGATGTTTTCCAATTTAGGGTTTTAAAACTTATCTCAGTAAAATATGAGTTGATCCTAGCATTTCATATTATAGGCAAAAGAGACATTGAAAATAAAATGTTAGGATTGATCATAAGATATCATCAAGAGTAATGACTCTTTGCTTGCTCAAGGCTCACAAAGAAGTGCTTAAAAACTAAAATAAATGTTCATTTAGAAGGGGTTTGTACCTTCCAAAATAATCACAAAAATAGGCTATTTGTAGGGGATAAGGCATAGTTAAAAGGGTTTAAGAACCCAACTAGGTTTTTGGTGGCATAGTTTGGCATAACTCAAGCATAATGAGACTTGGGATGAACATGACTTGTTTAGGCGTGGTTTTGAGGTATGCGATGATGAAAATGAGCCTAATTTGGTGATCGTGACTAAGGATGCATGTAGTTCATGTTTTAGGGGTTTATGTTTACTTAGGGTTTTATAAAGCTAGATCCTGCATTAATGAAAAAACGCAGCAATAGCAAAAAACATCACATAGTCATGCTATCATACTTAGATGAATACAACAAATATAAGTCTCCACCAAGCTAAGGTTCTAAGTTTTAGGATGAACTAGGGTAGGATACATGAGTCAAAGGGTTCATCGCAATGATGAAGATCCATTTACCTAGAGCCACTACTTAAAAGAAGCTAAGGTAAGAGGATAACACCCCCCCAACACAACAACAGAAGCACATACCAAATGCCATAGTTTGGTTAGCTTTGGAAAAGCCAAATGTTGAGCTAGGAGCCTTAATCAATTATAGGATAATCTTCCACTCGTAAGGTGTCCCAAACATAGAATGCCTTTGTATGAGAAGGAGACCTAGGGTGTAACTTCCACACGGGGAGAGTTTCTTGCTTGGATATAAGTATGCCTAAAACAATCTCTTGCCAATTATAACCACATAAACCATATTTTAATATCTCTCATTTGCACACATAGACAAGTAAGCTTTAGGCTTACATCTCCCTAGTGGAGATGCCAAATTATAGGGGCTAAGGCGTAATTCATAGGGTGTAAGAACCCAAATAGGTTTTGAGTGGGCGACTTGATGAGTAAATTTCCACTAGAGAGCTTGATTTTTGCAACCCAACCTCCCATTTTCAGTGAAGAAAAGAGGGAGTAGCTCTACCCCACTAATTCCCTACAAGTTTGAACATCATTAAGGATTAACTATGCAGCTTTAGATACATTAAAGAGGTCAGGATTTGCTAGTAAATATTTAATGGGCTATTTGGATATCCTAAGGCTAGAATCCCAAATTCATGTAAATGGTCTATAAAACATGAGAATGTTCGAGAATGAGTGGCTTATTTCAATTTAGGAATATGTGCAAAATAATTTTCTAAGAGATGAAAGAACAAATCAAGTTAAGTTCCTAAGAAAACATACCCAATCAAGAGATGGGAAACTCTAATTTAGTGGGTTGAGCAAGATAAGATTTATGCATATAATCTAGATTACATGATCACTTGTATTAAGTGTCCATAGTTTAGGGTTCCTATGGATGGTTATCCAAGATTATCTTATTAAGCAAGATTACAAGAAGTAGGTCTTGTTTATAAACTTAAAATAAAGGATTAACATGTAATTATAAAGAAAAAATTGTGTAATGAGGGTGCATACATGAAAAGAGACAAGAAACAGGTAAATGTTAGGGTTAGGGTTAGAGACAATGCAAAATAAGAATTATGCATGATGAGTTGGAGGAGATTGCTTCCTCAAATGAAGAAATGAGTCTAGCAAGACTATTCTCCATGATAATGCTCCAACTTGAGGAAATTGGTCTAGTTTAAATGACAAATATGATTTAGTTATGGAATGTCATTGATATTGTATATATAAATTGAAAACAATGTAAGAATTAAGAAATCTAATTGAGTTTTAAGTTTAACTCCTAAAGATGTATTCAAGAGTGATACATATTCAGGGTTTGCTCATGAAAATGGGTCACATGTGACAAGTCTAGCTAGATTTGAGATGTCCAAATCTAGGCTTTATAAACTTAATGCAAAAGAAGGAGACAAAGAGACATAACTTACAATAAATGAAAGATGCAAGAGAGAGGGGATTTTCTTGAATAATTTAAAGGAGACCAATATATGAATATGGTTCCTTTATTAAGATGCTCAAATTCAGGATCTTGAGGCTTACCCAAGTGAAGAAGGAGTTGTTCCTTGCTCTTCACATCATAGGTAGGGTCAGATATTGAAAATATGGTGTGTGAGTTAATCAAAAGAGGACATCAAGGGTAAAGCCTCTTTGTTAGATCTGAAGGTTTTAGAGCACTCAAGAGGGGGGGGGGGGGGGGGGGGTTGAATTGAGTGTTGAATAGCCTTGGCCTATTTTTACTACTTTTTCAATCTGTGGGAGGAACCAGTTGTGCTGGTTCCTATTAGCAGCGGATTATTTGTAAAGCAATAAAAGAAGACACACAATTTAACGAGGTTCAGCCAACTTAGGCCTACGTCCTCCTACCCTATGCTCTTTTATTAATCTACTCCGAAAAACAAAGAACACAGACACTCAACTGCTTAGCTACTCCGGGAACCAATTCACCCCACACTCTACTCCGAGTGTGCACTCGACTTACACTAGTAAGCCCCCTGTGTTTGAACTTACAAACACTCACCCAGCCTTTCAACCCCTCTGTTGAAGGCTCTTTTACAGAATCAAACTCTCCTTTGATCTTGCTTCTAAAAGCTAATATGAGAGAAAAATATAATCTCTAATGATGCTCGTGTATATGACTTAATGAAAGGTTTTTATGCTTAAGTGTGTATATGCTCTCTAGAGATAAACTCAGTTTTTTTTTTCACGTGAGAGACTTATTTAATTAGGTTGATTACGTGAGTTTATATATATGATTACAAAAACCCTAACTTTCCTAAAATCACATAATCTTTTGAGCTGTCATCTTATGTGAGTTTAGGAAAGTATTTATCTTATTTGACTTAATCATATAGATAGAATCAAATAAGGTAAATACTCCTAGTTTTTAGGTAACCAATATATTCTCATCTAATCTACCAGCTGCTCAATATATTTTCCAAAATAATTCTTAGAAAATATTTTTACAAAATCTTTTCAAAGATACGCAGCTTGATATTCCATTCAGTAAACCTGGTTCCCTGAACCTGGTTCCCTGAATTGAGTATGTTATGAATTCTGTTACAGCTTTGTACCAGAATTCATAACATGACTTATCACACTTAAAGCACTTATATCACCTACTCATATAAGTCATACTACGAAGCACATTACATGAAAAACTAGATTAACAGTAAAGTACAAATATTCTTCTTTCCATGTAATCTACAAGACTTTAATCTTCCTTGGATGCTTCATCTTGAGCAAAGTATCTTTCTTCGAATGTCTTCGAAAGGCTTCTATGCTCCAAGTCTTGGAATCAGCTTAACTACTGCACATATAACATGGTTAACATGCAATAGATAATATGTGACTGCTTTACAACATAGCAGTCAAGGAAACAGTTCCAACTGGTTCCCTACCAGTACATAGATCAATTCATACCTAACCATTTCCTATAAATGGACAAGTTAGTTCAATTGATAACACAAGGAAATAATAACTTGTCTAGGGAAACAGTATTCTATTGTAGCTAGTTCCCTAACCAACTGTTCGCATACTTGTGACTTGTTTCCTGTAACTGTTTGTCATCATTCAAAACATCAAAACCTAGGGGACTCAACAAATTCCCCCTTTTTGATGATGACAAACTGATTGAAGTTCCTGCAACCAATCAAGTTAGAAACAGAGAAAAACTCCAATTAAGTACTTAAATAGGTTTGAGTACAACCAACAAACTTTAAGGTTGAAAACGGACACACACTAAAAGATTCCCCTAAGTTAACTTGACTCGACTCTAATTTGACTTAATCTAAAAATCTTAAAAGGCTAAGAAGATCCTAGGCTTCAACTTCAACTCTTTTCCCCCTTTTGGCATCATTAAAAAGTATACTCAAGTAATAATAAGATGCACAAATTATTAAATGTACTCATCCATGCAGTGGCATCAACCACTATTCAAGTTAAATGCTGCAAAAAATAGACTAGTCAAACTAGGCATGTCATAGCAGAAATAAAATTGTTCAAAACAAACACCAAACAAAAGTTAACAAATTAAAGACCCTAACTCCATATCAAAAGAACAGTTCATGGATTGGGGGGGGGGGGGGGGGGGGGGGAAGCAAACCAATAGAATCAATCATAAGAGATAGGGTAGGCAGACAAAAACAGAAAACAGAATCAATCTTCATCATTCTCATCCTCCTCTTCTCCTTCAGCATCCTGGTCTCCATCATCAGCTGGTTACTCATCTTCATCTCCATCCTCAGCATCATGCATCTCTTCTTCAGGAGGAGACTGTGGAGCAGCAGCACTTGTACTAGGTGCTTCTTGATCATGAGATCCAGCAAGCTTCTTTTCCAGATTATTAAACCTAGAACCAATAGAAGAGGATAATTCTTTAACCAGACCAATGATGTCTTTAAGCAAATTCTCCTGATCCTTCAACCTTTTCAGAACTAGAGCCTGATCTACTGGCTCCTCTGCTTTCTTGTTCTTCTTTGTTGGAGATCTCATTTCCTCCACTGGTTCCTCTGTCTTAAACAGCAGCTGATCCCCACTTATATCTAAACCCTTCTGCTTTAAGATGGCCCTAGTAAACACTTTAACTGGGACAATTGAACCACTCAGGGGTACATTGTTAGATTTGAGCAGGTGGGTTATAAAGGATCCATAAGGCAAGGAGTGATGAGATGATCCATGACGGTTCATCATATGGGACAACATTAATGCAGGAAGATTGATTTTCACCTTCTTCATTATCAGATACATCAATACCATTTCCATTATTCTCATAGTACCTCTACCCTGAGCCCTTGGTATTAAAACCTTATTACACAAAGAATATAGAACTAGCATAACTGGTTCCTTCAAATTAACAGACTTAAGGACCCCTGGCTTTTTGGGCATCTTCCCTCCAAACATAAAAGCATATATCTCCTCTGGTGTGACCCCAACAAGCATAGGCCACCAGTCACCCGAGTACTTATCAAATCCATCTCTTGGTATACTTAACAGATTTGACAGAGAAGCAACTGATAAACTTACATCAACCCCATTCACACATGAACTTATGGACATGTCAGGCATTTGCTTGATAGTAACATAAAATTCCCTAACTCCAGACATATGTGCAGCACAAACATCAAACAATATTAACCAACCTTGATAATCAAGCAACTCCTTGAACTCAGATAATGCAGCAATATCAAAATACCCTTTTTCAACACAACATCCAGATAACACTAATCTAGAATTTAAATCAATAGAACCAGTAGGAATAGATTCTACAGATTTACCTTTTGAAGCACGAGAGGTTTTAGCAGGCAACCTCTTTCTCTTGGTTCTTTGCACAGAACCAGCAGACTGTTCCTCCTGGGTGTCATCAAATATCCTTCTTATAGAAGAACGTGTAAAACAACCACTTCTCCTAACCTTTTCATCAGGTGATCCTTCCTTGAACCTAGTAACCTCAACCTCTTCCACTTCGTCACTGTGCTCTTCAGCACTACTAACCTCCACCTCTTGACTCACAGTTTGCAGAGCTTCTGTCTCTTGTTCCCCTTGAGATGGTACAGGTTCCTTGATGACAGAGTCATCAGTTTCTGGAGGATGGAAGATAGGCTTAGGTTGTTTTGATGAGGGTTTGGTCGATTGTGGTGGTGAGGAGGATGAGGGGAATCTGGGGTTGTGGTAGGAATTTCTGAAGGTGATGAAGCTACATTGGGTGATGAAGGTTCAGTTTGGGTTTGTTTTTGTTGAGAGGTTGGTGGAACAACGATGGGAGTTCCTTTTGATTGAGTGGAGTCACTAGCAGACCCCTTTCCTCTTCCTTTCCTAGATAACGCTACAGTCTTTCTTCCCATTGTGACAAAGAGAAATTGAGAATGAAGATGATGAATAGTATTCTGATGGTTGAGCAGCACGCAAAAGAGAGAAGGAGAGTGATGAATGAGAAGTAATGAAGCTGCACAAAGGGTTATATATATATTTGAAGCATAACAAAAATATGGAAATTCAAAAAAATGACGGTTAATTTATTTGATAAGTATGACAAGTTTTAAAAATTGAAAAGATAGCTATCATTACTTGCCATAAAAAATCTTAACCATCCTATAAACTAGGCAAGTGATTAATTTGCCATTATTTTTATGGTAAATGAGTGAAATAAGATTATTTCCTTCCAAAAGGAAAATATCTTATAGTAATCTTCCAAAGATATGAAAATATTATTTGGAAGACATATCAGTGCTGATCTGCTGTTTCCCTTTCCTGATACTTGATTAAAACCACTTCATCCTGTTTCTGGCAACTTAGTTTAATTTCATCTGTTTCTTACAACAATTATTTTTAATCCTTTTGAGATCTTAAAACATTTACATAAAACTTGAAGGATTTCGACATAGGTATGTACACATACTATACAAGAGAATACCATTCTAACCAATCATTGAGGGAAATAGATGAAGCCAAAGACTAAAATCTAACTAGACCTAGTAAGATTCTTAAATTACAAAAAACTTCTCTACACAAGGGTTTTGTGAAGATATCAGCTATTTGATCTTCACTTTTGCAAAACAATACTTCCACTAAACCTTTTTCTACATTATCTCTCAGAAAATGATGTCTAATCTCTATATGTTTGGTTTTGGAATGCTGAACTGGATTCTTAGAAATATTAATTTCACTAGTATTGCCACAAAATATAGGAACACTATTATAAACAACACCAAAATCCTTCAGCTGGTTCCTTACCCACAGTAGCTGGGAACAGCATGAAGCTGCTGCAATGTATTCTGCCTCTACTGTGGATAAAGCCACTGAGTTTTGCTTTTTAGAACCCCATGATATTAGACAGGAGCCAAGAAAGTGTGCCATACCTGATGTGCTCTTTCTAGCAACAAGAAAGCCAGCATAGTCTGCATCAGTGTACCCAATAAGATCAATTGCACTCCCTTTGGGATATTACAAGCATAAGTCTGTTGTTCCCACAAGATACCTAAGTATCCTTCTAACAGCCTTCAAGTGAGATTCCTTTGGATTACTTTGAAACCTAGCACATAATCCGACAGAGAACACAATATCAAGTCTACTAGCTGTTAGATAGAGAAGGGAACCAATCATTCCTCTATAAAGTGTGGCTTCAACATCTTTTCCCTTTAAATCATTATCTAATTTTGTGGATGTGGGAATAGGTGTATCATAAGCCTTGCTGTTTTCCATGCCAAATTTCTTCAGCAATTCTTTCAAGTATTTTTGCTGATGAATCATGGTTCCATTCTCCGTTTGCTTAATTTGCAATCCTAGAAAGAATCCTAGTTCTCCCATCATGCTCATTTCAAACTCACTCTGCATAAGATTAGCAAACTCATCACATAGTACTTGATTAGTAGCACCAAATAAGATATCATCAACATAAATTTGTACTATAATCAAGTTGTTCCCCCTGGCTTTGATAAAACAGTGTCTTGTCTACTGTTCCCCTCTTGTAATCATTCTTCATCAAGAACTTAGACAATCTTTCATACCAAGCTCTTGGAGCTTGCTTCAATCCATATAGAGCTTTGTCCAACTTGTAAACACGTTGGGGAAACATCTTGTCTTCAAAACCAGGTGGCTGCTCTACATATACCTCTTCCTTCAAATATCTATTTAGGAAGGCAGTCTTTACATCCATCTGAAACAGTTTCATATTCATGTGAGCAGCATAAGCAATTAAAATCCTAATTGCCTCTAACCTAGCTACTGGTGCAAAAGTCTCATCATAGTCAATCCCTTCTTGTTGATTGTAACCTTGCACCACTAGCCTAGATTTGTTTCTGACTATTGTACCTAGGTCATCCAATTTGTTTCTGAAGAGCCATTTTGTACCAATAACTGACCTATCCTTTGGTCTAGGTACAAGATGCCAAACCTGGTTCCTATTGAACTGATTTAATTCATCCTGCATTGCTAGAACCCAATCAGGATCAGTCAGTGCCATTTTATAGTCAGTTCACTCTATATTAGACAGGAAAGAATAAAAGACACAAAAGTTTTGAAAAACATTTCTTCTCGTTTGAACTCCTTTATAAATATCACTAATGATCTGATCTGGAGGGTGAAAAGATTGATATTTGAAGCTTTTAACAGAGAAATCATTTTATGCTTCTTCATTTGATTGGGAACCAGCATGATCATGAATCTCATCTATTTCTTTGGAACCAATAAGATTTATATTCACGCTGTTTCCATTTACATTACTTACCTCAGGTTCAGGGAAGGCATCTTCATTCATTCCTCCTGAACCCCTTACCTGTCTGTCACTTAGGGAACCATTAGGTCTTGGTTCCTCTTCTGAATTCTCGTTGTCCTTATTTTCTTCTCTAGGCTCCTTATTATCATCATTTTGTGGAGTATCAAGTGGGCCTAGGTCTGCTTGCACTTCATTTAGGGGACCAGCATCATGGTTCCCAGTAAACTCTATCAATCCAATCATTTCATTAGGTTGTACCTGCGCAATCTCAGAAGACATGTTAAATTCATCAAAGATGACATGTACACTCTCCTCAACACATAAAGTCCTTTTATTAAAGACTCTATATGCTTTGATATGAGGAGAATATCCAAGAAAGATTCCCTCATCACTCCTAGGATCAAATTTATCAAGCTGGTTCTTCCCATTGTTATGAATATAACATTTGCATCCAAATACACGAAAGTATGCAATATTTGGCTTTCGACCTCTAAGGAGTTCATAGGGAGTCTTATTTAACTTTGGTCTAATGAGACCTCTATTTAAAATATAGCAAGTAGTGTCCATAACTTCACCCCAGAAACTCTTAGGGAGATCACTCTCAATGAGCATTGTTCTTGCCATCTCCTCAAGAGTTCTATTCTTTCTTTCAACAACACCATTTTGCTGTGGTGTTCTTGGGGCTGAGAAGTTATGACTAACTCCTTGTTCCCTACAATAATCAACAAAGTTAGCATTATCAAATTCAATACCATGGTCTGATCTTACCGAGACCAGCTTGTGAGAGAGCTGGTTCTCCACTTGCTTCACCAATGCTACCCACTCATCGAACGTTTCATCTTTTAAATGTAACATTATTACCTAAGTGTACCTGGAATAATCATCAACCATAACACAGACATATCTATGACCTCTTCGACTTTGTACTCTCATGGGACCACACAAATCAATGTGTACAAGTTCGAAGGGTCTGCTGGTACTTAAAACAGTTTTAGGCTTAAAAGAGATTTTGACCTGTTTTCCCTTAACACATTCTGAACAAACTTTATTTGCCTCATAAGTGATGTTAGGAAGTCCTACCACCAAATCACAAGACCTTAATTTGTTGAAAAGTGTCAAGGCAGCATGTCCAAATCTCTTATGCCAAATCCATTGGTTATTATCAGAAACAGCTCTCAACACAAACATACTTATCTTGAGGAATTTTATCTAGAAAGCTGATGTAAACATCATGCTTCCTGGTTCCCTCACATACAAGTTCGCCTGTTTGAGAATTAACTATATGACAACAGTTAGTTTGAAACTCAACTCTATTACCTTTATCACATAATTGAGAAATACTCAAGAGATTATGTTATAACCCCTCAACATAATATACATCATCAATTGCATTTGAAAGTGTCTTACCTACCTTACCTAAACCAGTGATGGTTCCCTTGCTGTTATCTCCAAAGGTGACACTTCCACCGTCAAAGGCTACTAGTGAAAGGAATTAACTTTTATCCCCGGACATGTGTCTTGAGCAACCACTGTCCAAATACCAATAGGTATCTCCCTTCACTTTAGCCTGCAAGAACAAATCAAACATTAGTTTTAGGAACCCAAACATGTTTGGGTCCCTTTTCAACGACATTAGGTTCTTGTTGGTCTTTTCTTCTCCAGACCCACTTCACATGTTTGTTGTTCTTATTCTCACTGTTCTTCTTAGCAGGACACTCATGTATCTTATGCCCATTCATTCCACAATGATAACAAACATGCATCTCTTTAGTCATTACATACTTACCTCTTTTGAATTCTTTAACCTACGTGGTTTCCCTGGGGGACCAGTTAGTCCTGGTTCTCTGTCTAGTATATCTAAGACCAATCTTTCCTTTGTAACTTTTAAATGAAATTAAGGAATTCAACGTTTCCTGTGCAGTCAATAATTTTTCAACATGTCTATGACTATCATGAAGTTCTTTCTCTCTGGTTTCAAGATTCTTAATCAACAATTCATTTTTATCTTTTAGAAAATCAAAATCACTTTTTAAGGATTCAAGTTGTAAATTAAGCTTTGAAACCATAGGATCAATAGTCATGTCAACAATTACTGACTGCTTATCTATTTTCAGTTTATGAATCTCAGCATGCAAATCATAAATAGTACCTTCATACTCATTTATTACATCACTAATCTTAACACTGGTACCTGTAGGGGAAACAGTGAACTGAGCAGCCTTAAGTGAAACAAATTCTTTGTGTATTTCTTCCAAGTTGTGAGCCAATATTTCAAAGGCTTTCAACAAGGAAGTTCTACTACAGGAATTTGCTTTACCTATAGCTACTGAAAAATTAAGAGATTCACTAGCAGTTGATAAGTCTCTGGGGAGCCAGGAGGTCAGATCTTCCTCATCATCACTAGGATAGTTAGATTTAGAAGACCTTTCCTTCTCCAGTTCCACCTTACACTTGTCTAATTCAACCTCTAGTTCAGCTACTTGATTTTTCAATTCAAAGCAAACTTCTTCTAGGTGATCACAACTAGCAACAGCAATTTCACATTCAACACGTTTTTCTTTAAGTTCTCTTTTGCCAGTTATGTAGGTTTCACCAAGTTTATAGCATTCATCTAATAAATAGTCAATACATTCAAGCATATTATCTCTATCATATTCATGCATATCTTTTTTAACTTGTTCTAAGTTTACCTTGTGTTCGTGTAGCACATCCTTCTTTGCCATTAAGCATTTTCTGAATGTACTGGTTCCCCCTCTGGTTCCTAAGTCAGTGATGTTTCCCTGAATGTTTGTGAAGGCAGTCAAACAAACATCAGAGTTAGGTGATTCCTCATCTTCATCAGACCCTGAATCAGAATCACCCCACATGGATGCTATCATTGCATTTTTGAAGGCCCGTTTATCTCCAAATTTGGATTGTTTGTCCTTCCACTTAGGGCAATCTCGAATAAGATGTCCCTTTTCTCCACACTTGAAGCAACCTACAGAAGAAGAGTTAGATTTCTTAAAGTTTTTACCTTTGAAATTCTTCCTTTGATCACGAAGAGTTCTTTCAAATCTTTTAGCAATCATGCCAATCTCATCTTCTTCTTCTTCTACTGTTCCCCTAAGAGCTATTCCTTTGGCTGGTTCCTTCTTAGACTTAGAATCAATCAACATTTCATGAGTCATGAGGGAACCAATCAGTTGTTCTAGAGATAGAGTTGATAGATCCTTTGCCTCATATATTGTTGTTACCTTGGATGTCCATGCATCTGTCAAACTGCGCAAAACTTTTCTCACAAGTTCCTCATCAGAAAAGTTCTTACCAAGAGATCTAAGATCATTAACTATTGTCATAAATCTACGAAAACAGTCATTAATCTTTTCATTTTTATTCATAGTAAACAATTCATACTTAGACATAAGTAAATCAATTTTGGACCTTTTTACCTCGTTGGTTCCCTCAAAAGCAAGTTCGAGGGTATCCCAAATTTCTTTTGCATTGCTGCAACCAGAGATCCAATTTGTTTCAGTCTCACCTATAGCCTATTGTAGAATTGACATTGCCTTGGCATTCTTCTCTAGCAGTTTGTAATCAGCAGTAACTAGTTCACTATCTTTCTTTGGAACCTTGTTTCCCTCTTCATCTGTCTTGAAAATGATGTTGGGACCATTTTTAACAACTAGCCAACATTCATAATCAATTCCCATGATCACAGTTTTGATCCTGTTCTTCCACCAAGCATAGTTGTTACCGTTGAACTTTGATGTCTTATTATCATAGCCCATAGCGTTCAATTCATGAGTACTCATACTTGACTTCTCTAGATGTTACTCTTATGAGAAGCCTAGGCTCTGATACCAATTAAAGGTTTTAGAGCACTCAAGAGGGGGGGGGGGGGTGAATTGAGTGTTAAATAGCCTTGGCCTATTTTTACTACTTTTTCGATCTGTGAGAGGAACCAGTTGTGCTGGTTCCTATTAGCAGCGGATTATTTGTAAAGCAATAAAAGAAGACACACAATTTAACGAGGTTCAGCCAACTCAGGCGTACATCCTCCTACCTTATGCTCTTTTATTAATCTACTCTGAAAAACAAAGAACATAGACACTCAACTGTTTCCCTACTCCGGGAACCAGTTCACCCCACACTCTACTCCGAGTGTGCACTCGACTTACACTAGTAAGCCCCCTGTGTTTGAACTCACAAACACTCACCCAGCCTTTCAACCCCTCTGTTGAAGGCTCTTTTACAGAATCAAACTCTCCTTTGATCTTGCTTCTAAAAGCTAATATGAGAGAAAAATATAATCTCTAATGATGCTCGTGTATATGACTTAATGAAAGGTTTTTATTCTTAAGTGTGTATATGCTCTCTAGAGATAAACTCAATTTTTTTTTTCATGTGAGAGACTTATTTAATTAGGTTGATTAGGTGAGTTTATATATATGATTACAAAAACCCTAACTTTCCTAAAATCACATAATATTTTGAGCTGTCATCTTATGTGAGTTTAGGAAAGTATTTATCTTATTTGACTTAATCATATAGATAGAATCAAATAAGGTAAATACTCCTAGTTTTTAGGTAACCAATATATTCTCATCTAATCTACCAGCTGCTCAATATATTTTCCAAAATAATTCTTAGAAAATATTTTTACAAAATCTTTTCAAAGATACGCAGCTTGATATTCCATTCAGTAAACCTGGTTCCCTGAACCTGGTTCCCTGAATTGAGTATGTTATGAATTCTGTTCCAGCTTTGTACCAGAATTCATAACATGACTTATCACACTTAAAGCACTTATATCACCTACTCATATAAGTCATACTACGGAGCACATTACATGAAAAACTAGATTAACAGTAAAGTACAAATATTCTTCTTTTCATGTAATCTACAAGACTTGAATCTTCCTTGGATGCTTCATCTTGAGCAAAGTATCTTTCTTCAAATGTCTTCGAAAGGCTTCTATGCTCCAAGTCTTGGAATCAGCTTAACTATTACACATATAACATTCTTAACATGAAATAGATAATATGTGACTGCTTTACAGCATAACAGTCAAGGAAACAGTTCCAACTGGTTCCCCACCAGTACATAGATCAATTCATACCTAACCATTTCCTGTAAATAGACAAGTTAGTTCAATTGATAACACAAGCAAATAATAACTTGTCTAGGGAAATAGTATTCTATTGTAGCTAGTTCCCTAACCAACTGTTCGCAATACTTGTGACCTGTTTCCTGTAACTGTTTGTCATCATTCAAAACATCGAAACCTAGGGGACTCAACAAGATCAAAGCTCATGAAAAGATTACAAGAACATTAAAATAAAGCTTCATGTGAGAAGGGTTTACACCTCACACAATCATCACAAAAATAAACATAATCAAAGGACCTTAAGTAGATGGAAACCACTAGGTCTAAAGAATAGGGAATAAAGGGAATAAAAGTAGACAAAATAATAAAGTAAAGGAGTACATTGAGAGAGGTCCTTGGTGTTTACTGTAGAGGATAGTTTCGTTGCTTAAGTCTTAGTTGTGTACTTGAGAAAAGGGGTATGGGTACTCCTTGGATTGATGCTTGAGGGTTTCCTAAATGAGTAGTAATTGTGTTTGATTTGTGTATGTATGGATTTGGAAGAGAATTCTAGCATAGTAACAGTGCTCTAGGACTTTATAATAACCAACCTCTTAGGTCTAGGAAACCAGGGGGTATATAAAGGCAAAAAAGAAAGATTCTTGGGTGTCCAATGCTAAGACCGAGAGCCAAGTGCATAACTTATTCAACAAGAGCTAGGCTTTGGCATTAAGTGCTTGAGAGGTAATCGTTTGCTCAAGGGCTCAAAAGCTCGAGGTGTGCCAGGAGCTCTTTTGAAGTGATCTATAAGGCTTATGTGTCTAGGGCTAGGATGTGCGTCAAGCACTGGAACTAAAAGTAAGATTGCATCTATTACTGTTTGTGCACTAGAAGTAGAGAAAGCATTAGACACTAGCTTTGGGCGCCGAGAGTTGGCTTAGAGCGTTTGGCGGCTAATGTGCTTCGAGCGCCGGAAGTGTGAGCTTGGCGCCTAATGTTGGCCCTTAAAGATGGGAAAGATTTTGCTCTCCACTTGGCTCTTGGCTTCTAGCGTCGACCAAAACTGCTCTGAGCTTTAGGTTTTGCACGGTTTTTTCTTTATTTTTGGAGGGATTTTGGGTCATGTGTTTGGGCCAATTATTGTTTGGGATCAACTTTTTTTTTGGCCTTTTTAGGGTTGTGCTTTTGAGTTGTTTTCTAGATTACACACACTCAACTCGATCCAAGAAAAGTCCTACCTACAAGGGTTGGTTTGTCAAAGGACCGCTATACGGGGAGACACAATTTCATGTCTACACTACTCTAAGACATAGATGGATGTAGAACAACCAAGATAAGAGACTACTAAATGAGAGGAGTAGAAAAACATAGAGCAATGAAAAAAAACTGAATTTTAGAAGGGTCCTTTGTTTATACTGCTGAGGATAGTTCCTTTACTTAAATATTGCTTGAGTGTATGATATTAGAGTAATAGTTGCTTAACGTTGGAAGGAAAAGGTATTCCTTAAATTGTTTGATTTTTGTTTAGGAGTATTTGAGAGTGTGTTTTGGGCGAGTAATGATGGTCTAAAATTCTCAAAAATGCTGACCGCTTTCTTAGAAAATGATCGGGTATTTATAGAAAAAAAGAGTATGTTTCTAGAGTGTTAGACGCCAACTTAAAGCATTGAACGCCTACTTAGGGCGTCAAACGCAGGGGGTAGGCATTCGACGCTCAAGAAAGGAGTCTTTTACTTGGATGAATAGAGGCTTAAAAGGAGACATGAGCACTTTTTGGGTGGCACACTAGGCAAAAAATTAGACGTCAATGCTAGGCCTTAGGTGCATTAACAGAAAACTTGTGAAATTTTGATTTAATTCAGGTGTGAAAAGTCAAATTTATACTTGGAAATGTATGGTATTTTAGGTCATTTTGCATGTATTAATTCGTATTTTAGTGTATTTTTAGTCAAATTCAGTTCATTTAATATTGGTTGGGTTGTCGCTAGCCTATCAAAAGTAACCTATTCACCTAAACTAATGTAGCTCGGGTAAGTAGGGTCGATATCCCAAGAGACTATCAAGATATAATATTGTCTATGCTAGTTCTAAATTCTATTAGGAATTTTACAAACAAGGGAAGTTTATTCTAACTAAGGACTAGGTTAAACTAAGCTAGGATAAATCTTTAGCTAAATTGGATTGTCGACATAAAACAAACCTTTTGGAAAACGAATCCCAGCTCGTATGACTTAGATATTGGATTCTAACCTAATCTCGCGAATTTAATACATAAAGTAATTCCTATGATGAATGCACCCTAGACAATACTAATGATCACTTTCGAGTATTAATAGCTTCCTCCTAAAGCAATCCTACCTACTTTTGTTGATTAATGCAGTAGCAAGACTTTAAGCACAATATCCTATTAGTCTTGATGTTCATGAAGTCTACTTTTTTTTATCATAAATTACACCATAATTAGATATTCTAATATATATTATGAACCGACTCTCGTCGCGAACCTAATCAATGATATTAATCTACTACATCTAGCCTTTTAATGGAATTAATGCCAATTAAAGATTAAATGAACTATTTTTATGAATTTATATTTAGGGCGAGGGATTTATCTATCCCTAATACATACTAGGGTTCATTGGATCCTAGATTAATGAACTACTCACAGATATTTGACTCCAAAACTAACACAAGCAATGATAAAAGCCATGATTTATAACAAAAAGTATATTCTGGAAATAATTAAGAAAAAAATACCTGAACAATAATAGAGATTAAAGTACACAAATACTAAATAATGAAAAAAGTAAGTGATGTCCATAATGCTAGAGTAGCAATCTAAGAACTTCAATGCAAAACTAAGAACAAGCAGCAAATCTAGAGAGAGTTTGATAGTATTTTAGAGATCTAATGAAAACTAAAAAAATTGCTTCTTAACCTACTTCTTAATCCAATGAAAACTTAATTAATGCCTATGAAAACCATGTTAAAAAGCTTAAATATAAATATAGAGTTTGGTGGTCGACAAATCACTCGCTGAAAAATAGCCAAAAGATAAGGAACTTGATCGAGTCTGAATGACACTCGACCGAGCCCTTCTTCTTTTTGTAGATTTTGAATCAAGTTAGAATTATTTAATGTAGATGACACTTGAGTAAGTGCTCAGCACAATTGATCGAGAGTCTTTATTTTTTCATTTTTCATCTAGAGGCCACTTTTTGCATGATTTTGCACATCCACTCGATCGAGTCTTCTTTCTTTTGACTCTAATTTTGCTCCTTTACTTTATCCTATGTTCAGAATCTCCTAAAGCTGTGTTCCACCAAGTGGAAGTACTTTTTTCTATCTATTTCTTTAGTATTAATTTTTATATTGATCATGTTTTTTTTATAGCTTTTATTAATTTTACATTAAATATATGTGAGAAGTTCCTAAATCTAAGATCTTGATGAATCGAAATATATATTGATGAATCCTAAAACCTGAATCAAAATGCATAAAAACAATTCCTTTAATCTTTTATTGTCTTTAACTCTATTAAAAGGCTTGTTGTAGTAGATTAATCGCATGGATTAGGTTTGCCGCGAGAGTTACTTCATAATATACATTAGAATCATTGGTTCAGGTGTGAATAATTATCATGAAAGTAGATATCATGACCATTTAGACTTTAAGAATGTTGTGTTTAATGTATTTTTATCGCATGAATCCACAAAAGAAGGTTAGATTGCTTTACGAGGAAGCTCTTGATACTTAATAGAGATCCTTAATATTATTTAGGGCGCATTCATCTTAGAAATTATTTTATGTGTTGTATTCAAAAGATTGGGATAGAAATCTCTATCTAAGTCATATTAGTGGAGATTCATTGTACTAGGTATTTTTCTCATATTGATATTAGTACTAGTCATAATTCTTGTCTTAGTTTAGTTAGCTTAGTCCTTAGCTAGAATAAAAACCTCCCTAGTTCGTGACATTCCTAGGAGAAATTAAAACTACCATAAATAGCATTAAACCCCGATAGTCTCTTGGAATTTCAGCTATACTTACCCGAACTACGTAAGTTTAGGTGGATAGGTTACTTTTGATAGGGTAGCAACAAACTCGTCAAAATTTGGCGCCTTTGCATCGACTATTGTGTAATATATTTTGTTATCTTAGTTTAAATATCTTTTAGGATTTTTATTTTCATAGGTAGTTGCTTCGGCTATTGTGTTTGTCTATTTTATCTTTTTCTTCTCTAGTCTTTTATTTGTTTGCACACTCAAAGTACAGGTTTTGAGGAGCTTATTTCTCTAGATACCGAGATCGAGAACTCAACAAGAAAACAAAAGAAATAGAAAAAGAAAGCAATCAAATTAAACTATATGGATGAAAAAAGACTTTATTTGAGTATGGCATACATGATTAACTAACAATGTCAAGTAATTCTGGGCCACAAATTATAGCTAAACACCTTAAATTGAAGCTAGAATTTATTAGTTCATCTCAAGCCCACTTATTCACAGGGCTTCCTACAAAATGCCTCATTTCACACCTTGAGAACTTCTTAGAGAAGTGTGATTTCAAAAAAATGAAGAATTGTTCTGAAGATGCTATTAAATTGAGGCTATTTCCTTGCTCTTTAAGGGATAGAGCACGGGAATGGCTTAGAGATAAAGTTTCGGGTTCATTTGATATATGGGATAAGCTAGCTAAGGGTTTTCTGATATGGATTAGGATAAGACAGCTAATGTAAGGGCTGAGAAAAACAAATTTTAATAGTTATCTAATGAGTCACTCCATGCGACATAGAGAAGGCTCAGGAGGATGCTTAAAAATGTTGTCCTCATCATGGATTGTCGTTTTGGCCTTTGCTTTAAACATTCTATAATTTTTTGAACCATGATACCAAGCTATACATCAATGAAGCTTTAGGGGGTAATATCTAGGTCAATAATGCATAAGATACCTTAGCACTAATTGAAAAGATGGTTGTTACTGATACATTACGTTCTTTAATAGAAGAATATAGAAAGGAGTCATCTTCTTTATCAGCAAATTCTGGTATCTCTAAGCTAGTAGCTTCTCTAATTAAAAAGTCTAGGAAAGATACATAGGAAGTTTGATACGGTCACATCTTATGAGGTTGGTGGTATTACAGGGTATGATATGAGTTAGTGTTAGTACATTGCAAGTGATCTAGGTATTGAGAAAGTCGATGACATTTACTATAACCAAAAGAGATCGTACAATCCATTCTCGAACACTTATAATGAAGGTCGGAAGCAATATCTAAACTTTTCCTACATCAATACCCAAAACAAGGCCTTGTAGCATAAGAACTATAACCAACTAGAAGGACCACCAGGATTTAATGGGAGGCCCCCGAGTAATCTAACACCACCTTTTCAACAACCCCAAGCATCATAGAAATCCAACTCAGAAGCTATATTTAAGGCATTTGTATCTTAGTATTAAAGGCCTAATGAGAACAATAAGAAGCAATTTACATATCTTATCATAAGAAGATCGTGAAAACCTTACTTCACCAACTACCTAGGTAGGTGAGTTACCTCTAGAAGGTTTCAGATAAGTTCCTATGAAATACCCAGACTCCTATTAAGGAATAAGTGAATATAGTAACCTTGAGCAGTGGTAAGGAACTGATAGATCCACCAATGAGAGTTATAGAAACTGCAAAAGAGGTCAAAATCAAGGGAAAAGGTTTTGAAAAAGTTCAAGATAGGAAGAAAGATCCTCCTAGTACCCTAGTTGAACCATATAAATCGCATGCTCCTTTTCCTCAAAGATTGTCTATTTTAAAGTGTTTGTTTCCGAATCTCCTATTCCATAAAATTGTCTCTAAGATGTGTTCGTATGCTAAATACTAGAGGGAGATATTGTTAAAGAAGAGGGAAGTTGAGGAAAATGAATCAGTATCTCTTACAGTAGAGTGTAGCACATTGATTCATAATATGCTTCCTATGAAGCAAGGTGATTTGGGAAGTAATTTCATTCCAATGATAATTGGTGATATTAAGATTAAGAATGTATTATGTGACTTAGGAGGTGCAGTGAACCTCATTCCTTCTTCCCTGCATTGGAAACTCTAATTAGGTGATCTAAAACCTAGTCGCATCACTCTTCAGTTAGTAGATAGAATTGTGAAGTCACCTATGGGTATCTTGGAAGATGTCCCTCTCTCCTTAGGGAAGTTTTGTATACACTATGATTTAATGGTGATGGGGATAGAAGAGGATGAGAAAGTATCCATAATTTTGGGAACACCATTCTTGGCTACAATTGGTTCTATTATAGATATAAAGAATGGTAAGATCACTTTGGAGGTAGGGGATAAGAAGGTAGAATTTTCCTTGGCCGGTCTAAAGGATGGATACATGCAAATAAACGAGTAAAGATCTCCTATATACCTGAAAAATACAGGGAAGAATAAGGTTTTGAGTGTGGTTGGATAACAAGGTGACCTAAATTCTATGCCTTCTCTGTCTTTTATAGGCTTGGTTCAATGCATAAAGAGAAGTCATAATATCTAGGCATGTTCATGAAAGGGCCATGTTTAAAGCATTATTGCACGGGAGACCCTATTCACAAGAAGGCTCGGCATAACCTCTTTGATCCATCATCAATAGTAGGTTTAAAATTAAGGGGGTCGAGCTCATGAATCGAAAAACAAGAGCTTAGTGGGAGACAACCAATTTTTTCTAATTTTTCCGCAAATTTTTTAAATTTTATTGGTTTTGATGTGTGACATTTGTTTTCCTATGTGTTTTGTACTTAATTAGTAGGATTTAGGTCATGTAGGCCATTTAAGATTTATGTTGGGTTATTTTGATGCTTAGAAACGTGTTTGAAGTCATAAGGAAGGTTATGTAAGCAAGTGAGTGTAATCAACAAGAAATCCAACTAAAATCTGCATATTTCTACAAATACTCGATTGAGTGTGCATAGCACTCAATCGAGTGCCTTGTAAATTTGCTTATTTTTGGGATTCAAATAGAATGCTAAAAAATTACCTAAAATGAAGACACTTGATCGAGTTCCTTATATTTTTGCAAATTTCAGCGTGCACAGAAAAGCTCAAATTTGATGTTTTAGTGAGGGACTCGATTGAGTTTCAAATGCACTCGATTAAATGCACCCTAATTAGACCCCTTTTAATTTTGTAAAATATAAGAATTGCTCATTTAACTCAAAATTCTCTCTCAACTCACGAGCTCTCCCCATCTACTCTACTCTAATCCTTTACTTAGTCACTCAACCCAATACTCCAAACATCAAAAATCAACAATTTTCTTTAAACCTTTCAACCTTGCATCCAATTTTTTCTTTAAATTCTCACCCAATATTCTATTTTACTCAAAAACCTTAATCTAGTTAAAATGATTGTTTGGAGATTATCTTTAGGAAGGAAAAGCAACCCTTTTCCAATCCATGTCCAAGTTCACCAAATGGAAATATATAGGATCAATTTTGGGAATAATGAGGATTATAATATTTCCTTGTTTAGTTTTTTCAGTCATTATTTCCTTGTTCAATTTTTCTTTCATTGTGTAGTTGAGAGTATTTCATTATAGACAATACTTTATCGGTATAATTTAGAATAGGCTTTTAATGAGAATGAATAGATATGTATGTCTCTTTTTGGCAATGATTTTACTTGATATACTAATTGATTTCCAAAAATCATGAATAATAGACTTTTGGGAATTAATCTATTTCAACCTCTTTGCAATTAGTCTCACCTAGTGTTATAGACTTGTGTTTACTAGTGAGGACTTGAGCCTTAGACTTGTGTTTACCTGTGAGGACTTGTATTTTTTGGTTTGTTTCTTTTCATGTGTATTATACTCCGTCGTCTGTGTGATTTTACTCTTTGGGTTGACTTTTTGGTGTAACTCATAGGATTGATTGAACTCTCCTTAGAATTAAAGCCATTTTTCTCACACTTACATTATTTTGACAGAAAATTATTTTTCTTTTCTTTTACCCGTGGGATGAAACTTGTTGAGCATGTATTCCCTTTTTCTCGATTCCTATCATCAAAAAGTCTTAGAAACCTTTGTTAGGATTGCTTTTGGAGAAGAGTTATGCAACACTCAATGCCTCTTGATTGAGTTTACCATATCATGTAGAAGAGTTTTGTTTTAATTCCCTTCTCTAGTACATTTTCAGAATTATGAGAAGAGTAGAATTAAAACCAAGTTGGAAAACATTGAAAAAATAAAAAAGAAGAAGTAAAGAAAGACTAAAAATATTTCCTCAATATTCATGCTCATCATCAATAAATGATGGAAGTATTCACATCTAGTACATAGTTATGGTGAAATATTGATGCAAGTGTGAAGAAAAGAGGCTATGTTCTTGAGTATCAGAGGTTATCAGGGGATAATGAACCTATATATCATATATTAGTGGAGTTTTACTTAGGTTGAGTACCATTTTCCAAAATAACATTGCCGTATCCTATCAAACCAACCTACCTATCTAGATAGTAATGACCTTAGCGAGTTGACCCCATGCTTAAAGTGGAGAAAGAAAAAGTGAAAACCTAAAGTGGAAAATTTCATAGAGTTTACGTGATTACTAGGTTGAGAGCACAAATTCTAACCTGAAAACACATGAGTGGTGTATTTTTCTATGCACACCCTAAAGTGAGAAGTCTATGGCAAATGACCGCGACTAGCTTGGGTGAGTATGTAGTTGTCATTCCTGACTATTAACCGCTTATGGATTTTATATTACTCATATATGTGCTTATTTATTTTCAATCATGTTTTTGACTTACAGTTTTAAAAAGTTGAGACATAAGGTATTTCCTAGGAGGGCGTTATCTCATTTCTCTCATCTTTGCTCTTGAATGCTTAAGGATAAGTATTCGTCTAGCTTAGGAGAGTTTGATAAGCCCAAATATACTTATAATTGTATGGTATTTTAGGTCTTTTACATGTGGTTATTCGTATTTTAGTTCATTTTTAGTCGAATTCTATTCATTCCTTATCATATGATACATTCATGAATTTTTGTAGTGTTTGTATCATTTTTCAAGATTCCTAAGGACTTTGTGTCATGGGACGAGTTCAAGATACAAAGAAGGATCCTATGAGGCTTAATCAAGATGAAAAACATGAAGTTACAGCAATGGAAACAAAGCATGAAGCAAAGGAACAAAATAGTAGTCAAAATCAAAAGGACTTGGTCGAATATGTAGAGGACTCGACCGAATGGATGTGCCAAAAACAAGCAGAAAGTGGCTTCCAAACAAAAAAGTTAAGAAAAGAAGGACAATTGATTAAGTGTGCAGAGCACTCGATCGAGTCCTTTCTCTAGCAGCCAATTTTGTCATGATTCAAAACTTGATTAAGTGCACCCCGTACTCAATCGAGTTCCTTAGTTCAAGAGCATTTTCTTCACTTATTCTATTGAAGCCCAGTCTTTTGAATAGGTCTTATTCATTTCTAGGTTTTTAAGGATGATTAGCACATCCAAGAAAGCAGTATTGCTTTAGGTTTTTATTAAGTTTTCATTAGGTTCTCTCAAATTCTCTCTAGATTTGGTATTGTTTTCTAGTTTTCCATTTAAGCTTCAGATTTGCAACACTCTAGCCTTGTGGCAGCAGTTCTTAGTTTTTTTATGTTCTGTAATCCTAGTATATTACTAACTCTACTACTTTAGTATTAATTGTGATAATAATCATGTTTGTTATTATTTTTTTTTTTGTTAATTTTACACTCTTTTTGTGTGAGTAGTTCCCTAATCTAAGATTTTGATGATATCTAGTACGGGTATGGTATAGATGAATCACAAAACCTGAATCTAAATGCATAAAAACATTTCCATTAATATTTCATTGTCTTTACCTCAATGAATATTTCATTGGTTATAGTGTGATTGATGATTATGAAAGTAGACATCATGATTATTATGGTATTTAAAATACCATGTTTAATATTCCTTTAGGAGGAAGATATTGATACTTGAGAGAGATCCTTACTGTTGTTTACGGCTCATTTGTCTTTGGAATTATTTATGTGTTGAATTTGAGGGATTAGGATAAAAATCTTTATCAAAGTCATAATAATTTGTCCAAGATATTTGTCCCATACTGATATCAGTTTTAGTCATAATTTGTATCTTAGTTTAGTTAGCTTAGTCCATTGTTAGAATATAAAACTTCCTAGTTTGTGACATACCTAATAAAAGGTAGGAATACAATAGAAAGCATTAAACCCTGATAGTCTCTTGGGATTTTGACCATACTTACCCAATCTACATTAGTTTAGGTGGATAGGTTACTTTTGATTAGGGTAGCAATAGTCCCTTCAAAGTGCTTAGAGCAGGCTGTGCATTTGACACCAAGGGTTAGCGTCAAACTCTAGGCTAGCGCTCAATACACTATGTGGGCATTGGACCCTTGGAGCCAGCTAAGATTTAGTTTTTGTGGCCAACACCAACATTGAGAGCTAGGCATTTGTGTTGTGTGCAGCCTATTTTTAGCATAATTTGGGGTTTATTTTTTTGATTTATTTTATTGTTTTTAGGCTTGTGTTTTGGGCCAATGTGATTTGGGCTTTGGTTTCTATTTAGGACTTTTCCAGATTTGTCTTTGAGGTGATTTTGGGTTTACATAAACTCAAACTCGATCCAAGATAAGCGGGGAGAGACAATTTTGCGTCTACACACAGAAAAGCCTTGAACCTAACCATTGTCTACATTGTAAGATAATGACTTACCCTTTGATGGCCCTTCCAATAACAAGGCCTTGTATCTAACCATTGTCACATAAGACAAAAATATTCCAATGACTACTCAGCAATAAGTTCACAATCAATGTGGTTCTCTTCGCATCGTGGAAGCCTTAGGCTTTACTGAAAAGGACTTAATACCTTCTATATAGGGAGTCTGAGCATATGATAACTCTCGCCATTAGTTGCTCAAGAGTATTTTCTTATTGCTAATCTTGGGCCTAATAGAGAGGAAGGTTATCTTCTAAATTTTGAACATCAAAGCTAGCTTCAATCTCCTTTTAGGGTGCCCTTGGAATTATGATTTAGGGGTCGTCCCATTAAAGCTATCTTTCAAGGGATCCTTGATCTCCATAAACGCATTAACCATTAAAGTTCAACTTGTCGATAAATGCCTCATTAACGATTATCATAATGAAGAAGATGAGGAAACATATTCTACTTTAGTGCCAAAGTAGCCATGCTCGAATCTAACAATTTACCTTTTATTCTTAGTCACATGGTACATACCATGATGAAGGACCACGAATACTTGTGTGGCGTGATTCGGGGTAAAAAGCCAACTTTAGCTTCTCCTTTCAAGGATCCAAATGTAAAGCATAACCTCTTTGAACTCGGATACCAACTATCTAAACTAGAGCTTTGAGAATACGTCCTGAAAGAAGTCGCTTGGAAGATGGTCGAGGCTAAAGTCAAGACAAAAAATGAATTAAAACCTTATCCTCCAACTTTAAATGGTTAATTTATCAACGAAAACAACTTGGATGTGTACAATGACTTCCTTGAACCTCTTTTCAATCGCGAGGAAAGGAAATTTGACCCTGGCATTAAAACATTACACGATTATTATTTCTTAAAGGATGACGAACCAAAAAATCATCTAAGCCACTTGAGTGTATCAATCATCAAGCTCTATTATTGCTATTTGGGCATGAGAATACTGGGAAAGAAGTTAAAGTGAACATGTAGAGCTACAACTTTGATCCTTTACAAATAATTACACTATTTCATAACATAGTGCATGGATGATGGAAGACCCTAAAGATCACAACTTCTAATGGAAATAAGCTAAATTTAGACTAACCCTGGAGAAGGCCCTAAATTAGATAAGGAAGAATCATCTGAGTTTGAGTCAGAGTCCAAGTCTAGGTTCGTTGTGTCTAAATGTATAGTGTTTAGACCCCTAGTGGTTACTCTACTAGAAGAAAATTAGAAAGTATCCCTTAATGTAACAGCCACTAAATTTAATAACATTTCGATTTCTGCTTACTTTTATTCTTCCACCCTAATCCCTACCACTAATTCCTTTGTCTCCAATAAACCTAACTTTAAAATCATTAAACAAATCGAAGAACATGAAAATTAATCACCTATAATCAAATTAACATTAAAGATTAATATAGGTCACAAACAAGAGTAAAAATATATGCAAATTTAGCTGGTGCTAAACCAAGAAGAGCTCGAAGTTCTAATGCAATTGCTCAAATAATTTATGACGTCTTTTCTTGGTCCTAGCAAGACATGTCATGGATACACTATGGTATTGCATAACGCACCATTTTGATCCTCTCTGGGCTAAGCCAGTAAAACAAAAGTTATGAAGAATGAAATTTAACATAACTCTGAAAATGAAGTAGGAAGTTGAAAAGCAAATGAAAGCCGGGTTTATCAAAGTTGCAAATTACCCTGATCGAATTGCAAACAATTTCCTTGTTCTAAAGAAGGATGGCGATCTAAATGTGTGTGGACTACCAAGATCTAACTAGGCTACTCTTAAATATGGGTTTCTTCTATCCCACATAAACATTCTAGTTTATAATAAAGTAAAACTCATTCTTTTCTCATGTTTATGGACGGACATACAAGCTACAACAAAGACGAATAGCGGAAAAGAATATGGAGAAAAATCCTGCATAACTAAATAGGGCACCTATTGTCACATGGTCATGCTGTTTGACCTCAAAAACGCTGGTGCCATATATCAAAAGACAACAACAACACTACGCCACAATATGACACATAAAGAAGTGGAAGTGTATGTCAACAACATGATCATAAAATCTAGAGAGCGTCCTAAGATATTCAAAGCCCGTAGAAAATTATTTGAATGACTCAAAGAGTTTAATATAATATTGAATCCTACAAAACTGTTCTTTTAGTATCATATCTAATGAGTTGCTAAGGTCTAACATTAGCTATTGAGGCATTGAGATTGACCCTAGCAAAATCAAAGCTATCTTGGCTATGTCATCTCCTAAGAATGAGAAGGAAATCTAAGACTTTTTGGGTCACCTTCAGAACATTAGTAGATTCATCTTTAAGCTCATAATGGTGTGTGAGATAGTATTTTGATAACTAAAAAAAGATACACCAAAAGATTTGGATTAAAATGGACATAGAGATTTTGGTCAGATAAAAAGCTATCTCCTAAATCCTCCTATGCTTTCTCTAGCAATGTAAGGAATTCCTCTTTGCCTATACGTCATAGTAACCAACTCAGCGGTCAACGTTGTGCTAGCTTAAGAGGTAGAGGGAAAGAAAAATGCCATTTATTACCTTAGTAAAAAGTTTCTTGAGATTGAATCTTAGTGTTGCTTTGGTTTGGGAAACTAAAAAGCTTAGACATTTACATACTTTTGCGTATGGTAAACATCGTGTCAAAAGTGGATCCTCTCAACTTCCTGTTTGAGAAGCCTCCTCTCAATGGGCAAATTATGACATGGTTAGTCCTGCTAGCCGAATTTGATCTCATATATGTCCTCCAAAAGGCAATTAAAGGATCCACAGTCTTAGATTTATAAACCGGATTGCCGACAGAAGATTTTGAGGAAAACTATAATCTCCCTCATGAAGATTTCTTCATGACTGAAAATGATAGCTAGCCATTACATTTTGATGGTGTATCTAATTCCTAGGGATGTGGTGTTCGGATACTCTTGGTATCTCTAAAACAATAACACACTTCTGTCTCATTCAAACTTGACATAGAGGTAACAAACAATGCTGCCTAATACGAAGCTTGCATTCTGGGTCTATAAGCTGAAATGTCATTAGACATCTAGAAGCTTTGAGTTTATGGTGATTCCTCCCTAATAATCTCCTAAAGATGGAAAGTTTGTAGTGAAAATCTTGCTTCTTATCAAGTTACCTCAAACAGTTGACTATGTAGATCCCAGAAATTCAGTTTACTTATCTTCCTAGATATAAGAAGTAATTTGCTGATGCAATGGCTTGACTTGTATCAATTGTCAACATTCTATCAAATCAAACTTAAACACTCCTTGTCGTAGAGATGAGGTTTGAAGCAGCACACATCAAAGTTCTTGACGATGACATAGAGGATGGTGAACCATGGTACACTAACCTTTTAAGATACATAAAGCAAAAGGAGTATCCACCAAAATTCTCCAAAAGAGACCAATGAGCCTCAAAGATCATTGCCGCTCTGTTTATCGCTCAAGGCGATCAAATATACAAGCGCACCCCAGAAGGCATTCATGTGAGATGCATAACCAAATAATAAGGTGAAATTATACTGTGACAAGTCCCCAATGAAATATGTGGGACTCATATAAATGGCCAGATGCTAGCCTAAAAGATAGCATGACATGGGTATTATTAGATGATAATGGAAGGAGATTGTGAATGGTGTTTTAAGTTATGCATAACTTGCCAAAAGTACGCAAATCTTTAGCACATTCCTCCTTTGTTCTTGAATCCCTAACATGCGATGGGTTCAACCCAATAGAGGTCCACCCTACGATTTTGAATGGCTTATGGGTTGTCCGACTCCACTAGGGTTAGCCCCCTATGGCTTCTTGCCCACGGGTCATCTCCCTTTCCTAGAGGGTCATTAGACATGGATCTTACCCCCGAACTTCCACCGGCCACCACTTCCCACCAAAGGTGATCCACTTATTGAGGATGGTGGAGTACTTAAGGAAGGTTAGTAGACCTTTAGAGGGATAAAGGAGGAACCTATGAACTATTCCCACATATTAAGGTGAGTAGTAGCTAGTCTTAGTCCTATGAGGCTCAAATAGCTGCCTTACATTATAACTTTGATTTATTACGGGCCGATTTTGGGCAATTACGGGACAACTTCACTAAGCTAAGGGCTTCAAACTAGTCTCTGGTTGATTCTTACAATGATATTAGGACTACTTATAATGCTATACAAGAGTCCAATCGGGCAATGAGTCCACAGTTTGATTGGATGAGGACTAACTATATCACCATGTTGGGCTAGTTTCTTATCCATAGAGTAGGCTACACAGAGGTATTTTAAGGGTGATCGCAGTTCTTCATCGTGTTATAGCTTGCCTAAATATAGACTTGGCCCTAGTTATGGACCCTACCCTTCTCTAGATCAGCATTAGGCTTAATATGAGGCAATTCAACTATATCAATTCAACTATAGGATAACTCAACTAAAGAAAGGACTAAGATTAGATCTAACTAAAATCAAGTGCGAGGTTCTAAAAGACTTGTTTCATAAAGGTAAAAGCACTAAGGGTTCGAGATTCAACACCAATTCCTAACATGAATGAACTTAAGCTGAGAATTGGACTCAAAATAAGAGAATATTAGGCATACTAACTTGCTATCAACCTATGAATCAGACCTAAACATATTGCACGGAAAGGGATCTCAACATGGAACCAACCTCTTAGTCATCTTCAAGGCAGGGCATTATAATTGAGATTTCTCGCCTAATCGTATTCGAAAACATCCAAGCAACACAATAGATTCAAATGAATAATTTTTTACATGCATGTTAACAAAACTTAACATTTGGTCACTACATAAATCTACATTTCTCAATGTCTTCAACCTAGGAAAGCAATATAGAAGAAATCTATATGGCCAATCTAGACTCCAACCCCATCCTGACGTTAAATCATAAATAAATCAACAAGAAACCAACTACATACTTTAAACATCATACATGCTCGAGATCTGGTTTTCACCCTATCCCCTAACTAATCTAACTACTCTTGATTAATACTAGAAAACATCGCATAATTAAACTTACGAGAGATACTTGCAAGTTGACGAATAACGATGAAAAAAACTATGCAAAAACTAGTTATCGTCAGACATAAATTAACCAATCCAGAAAATCGTATACACCAAAATTCTATGCAGGATTCTTAGATAGTGATGAATGATATGGGAGGCACGGGAGGTGTTGGACTGGTATTCACTGTCATTAATAATCGGACTCCACCATTACCTCTCACTATACTTCATAAATCTACTAATGTCTACTGCATGAATGGAGTTGGGGGGGTCCCATTTAAATATTTGGTTCAACCTCTCTAAGGTGATGATTAGGGGGTGGTTGAAAAATTGAAAGGTGATTTTATAGCCACTTTCATCTATTAAAGTACATTATAGAGAAGCTCGGAATTCTAGGGCAAGCCTCTCATAGGTGAAGTTTTTAAGCTTAGGAAATTCACCTCAACCTATGGCATTAAGCAACCCATAAAGGTCCTCCTCTATTCCTAATTTATCTAAGGAGTCGGGCATAGAGAATCTAGTGCTAAGGATTTTTTTTTAATTTTTTTTTGTAGTATGGTTTGTAGTTCAGTTTGACAAATTTCAGCACGAGAAGGATAGGTTGTGAAGGTTGGGAGGACTAGGAAGCACTAGGATCCTTAGAGGTCTTAGATTTCTTACTTGAAAACAAAATCAACAACCTAATTCCTCAAGATTCAATAAACAACTAACTATGATAAACCAAACTTCTAAACCAAAACTAGCAGCCAAATCTCCTAAATATGGTGCTTATCCTATAATTTTCTTAGTTCAACCTTAATCACTATGTTCACCCTAAATAAATACTCCAAAACATAAAAATTAAGTACAAAATCACCGCAATATACTAAATATCTCAAATTACCAACAAAGTTTCAGAAAATCAATAATAAGCAAGAAAATTTGAAAAATAATTGAAAGAGAAAAAGGGTGTAAGGAATACCAAATTTGCCAAGCAAAACTTCCTCTAAATCACTCTTTGTGAGCCAAATCCAAGCCTAGAAGCAAGAAACCTTGAAAATTCAATCAAAAATTTTTACAGTATGAATTTTGCGTTTCTCTCAAATGTTGATGAATGTGAAAGATTTTTGTATCAAAGTGTAGATTGGGAAGAGAGGAGTATAATGGTGGTGATTTAAAGTAAAATGAATGAGAATTGGTTGTGTTACGGGGAAAATAAGGTGGGAGGGAATATGTTCTTTTAAAGAGAGAGTGAATTTTAGAGGTTGAAGATGAGTCAAGTGGAAGAATATGGCCGAAACCTTGTTACAGAAAGCTAGAATTTGCTAGGACAGCAAATTAAGCGGACGCTCAAAGGAAGTTGAGTGCTCGCTAATTACCCCAAATCTCCTGGTTTCTCCCTTTTGAACGGCCGCTCGGAACAAATATGAGCGCTCATTCAATTTAATTTCAAGCCTAACTTTTCCTTCTTGTTATGCATTATTTTCGACCCAGACTTTCACCATTCCTCTTAAGCACTTCTAGTTCACTATTTCCACATTCAAGGCTTTATTTTCCCCAGTGCATTGTACCTAAAATCACATATCTAAGGGAAAGAAAAGGAAAAGAAAGGTTAGGAAACTCAAGTTGCCTCCCGCAAGAGCTATTTTAATGTCATTAGAGTAACATTATTCGTGATTTTCAGATTTTTGAGGTTGGATCAAGATCAAGCTCTATAGAAATGATGTTCTTATCCTTGAATCGTATATTACACACCAATATGGGTTCTTTCAATACGATGCCACACTTCTCTACAAATTCATCATTTTTACACTTTTGGTCCACTTCCTTTGCTCTGCGTGATATGTGAGAACATAAAGAGGAGCTTATCCCCTTTATATCATTAGTTATATACCCTATGGTCCTCAAAAACTCATGAGCAAGGTTCATGAGTTGAGTTGATTTTCCACCATTAACTTTCAATTGATGACAACATGGTGCCTTATACACTTCCTCTTTAACTCTAATGGGTTCTGCTTAAGAGATAGGAGTACTAAAAGGTTCTCCATAGATTACGATCTCTTATTTAGAGATTTCAACTTTATTTTCCACTTCTCCTTCTAAGTTCATCTATAAGGAATCAACTTCAGCTTGCTAGGGAGACTTCAAAGCCTTCTTCTCAACGATACCAACATTAAAACACTCAACATGGGCTGACGAGATTGTCAATGCCTTTTGGAGCTCAACTTCCATCTTATCCTTCCCTATCTCAAAAGATACCTTTGATTGGGCTCAATCTCATTATAGCTTTATTGGCTCCTTTATCAAGGTTATGCCTCTACCAAACCCTTGAAACGTTCCCATGCATCAAATAGACTTTCATATCTTTTATCGTGGAACATTGCAATTTTGCTCTCATTTTAGCAATCTTTGAAGGTGGGAAGAAATTATGTAGGAACGCTATAGTTAATTCTTCCCATATCCTCAAAGAATTGGGCTCCATCTTCTCAAGCCATTCACTTGCTTTGTTAGTCAAAGAGAGCTTGAATAAACTTAATTGAATATTTAGTAACACCATTTGCCTTTAATGTATCATAGTATCTTATGAACTATTTAAGATGGGCATAAGGTGACTTATGTTTCTCTCCTAAAAAAGGATGGCTCTCTACCAAAATGATTAGTGTTGGCTTTATGTAGAAGTTGATGGCCTTTGTAGTGGGTTGCACTATACAACTCTAGTCTTGGTAAGATTCAAAAACTATATACTACCTCAGGGGTCTGTCTCTACCATCAACAATAATGAATAAAGGACTTGAGTGAGTTAAAAATACATCTTGGTTGAACTCAAGTTCTATAGGAATAGGGCTAGATGAATCTAAATCAGCTTCTTTGCCCTCTATTCGAAGTGAGCTATTTCCTACTCTCAACCCTCTTCTTATAGCTTTAATTGTACGCTTGATTTCAGGATTTAAATAAGCTAAAGGTTATGGTTTGCTGCTCTTACTTAATGGCATACAAATCAAAGCTAAGCAAAGGGCTAGCACTAATAATCATAGCAAAAAAAGAAGGGAAAAGAAATCAAGTAAAGAAAAATGAAGACTATTAAAAAGTACTAAAAACTCGATATTAAATGCCAATCCCTGGCAATGGCGCTATTTAATAGGATTAGATATCAGTCGCCACGACACCTACTATCAACTAAACCTCGAGTTTACTTATTATGAGTAATAGGAAACTAACGGTTGAATCCACATGGAATGGCTTAAATAGCTACCAAACTCTAGCAGTTCAACTATAAGATAGCTTATTAAATAATGGATTAAGATTACATCTAACTAAAATATAGTGCAAGGTTCTAAAATACTTGTTCTATGAATGTAAAAGCGCTAGGGATTCGGGATTCAACACCGATTTCTAACATGAATGAGCTAAAGCAGATAATTGGACTCAAAATGAGATAATATAGAGATTAGTAACTTGTTATCAACCAGGAGCCAACCTCTCGGTCATCTTTAAGGAAGGGCATTAAAATTAAGATACCTCACTTAATCGTACTCTAAAGAATCTAAGCAACATAATAAATTCAAATAAACAATTCTTCGCATGCAAGTTAACAACACTTAACATTAGGTCACTACCTAAATCTGCCTTTCTCAATGTCTTCGACCTAGGAAAGTAATATAAAAGAAATTTATATGGCCAATATAGACTCTAACCCAAATCCAACATTAAATCACACATAACTCATCAAGAAACCAACTTCATACTTTGAACATCATCCATACTCCGGATTGGGTTTTCACCTTATCCCCTAACTAATCTAACTAATCATGACTAATACTAGAAAACATCACATAATCAAAATAACGAGACATACTAGAAAATTAACGATTAAAAATGAACCAAATTATGCAAGAAACTCAAAATAGTCAAGCATAAATTAACAAAAATTTAAATTGAAATTATGAAATATAAACCAAGAGAAAGTGAAAGAAATTACTGATATATTGATAGGGAATTGATGTATAACAACTAATGATTACAAATTTGATGAAAGTACAAAAAACCGATGAAAAATCTACTAGTAATCTAAGGTTTTGTGAAAGAATAATAAAAGAAACCCAAAGCTATCTCTCTAGGTCTAGAAACTACTACCTAATGAATCCCCCCCTCCCGAATAAATTCCTTCTTTGTGTCTTTGTAGCTTTCTTCAATTCCCGTAAAAGAGTTAGAGCTTGTTGCGGAACTGCCGTAAAATAACTGAGCTGGCACTCAGTTTAGAAAGTGCCCGCTCATAAGCAGAAATTCCTGGTTGCAGTGAACTGATCAGCTGCTCATTACAACCTTTAGTGGCTGCATAGGCCAATAAGTGATCGGTTGGAGACCGCTTGACCTTTGCTTGTACCTCTTTGTCTATTTACTCCCATTGAACTAAGCAGCTTCTTGTGACAGACTAAGCACCCAGTCAGGTATTTTTCTATTGAGATGCCTCTTGGTTCAAATTTTGAGTGGCCTCTTGTCTTTTCTTCTCGGCTTTTTTGCTATACATTTCCATTCTTCGGTTCATGTGCTTGACCTCAATAGATATCTGCATCAAGCACTAAAAACACCCATAAAAGTATGAAAAGATAACGGGAAATCAAGGAAAATAAGTAAAATAACACAAGAAATGCTCCTAAGCCTCGACAATGACCAAAGTGATGAACAGTAGGATAGAATAGGACAAACTTATGCCGAAAAGAGTAAGAAAATCTACTAGAAAGATA
This sequence comes from Dysphania ambrosioides, assembly GCA_026401315.1. Lineage (NCBI taxonomy): Eukaryota > Viridiplantae > Streptophyta > Magnoliopsida > Caryophyllales > Amaranthaceae > Dysphania > Dysphania ambrosioides. The sequence continues at coordinate 12,077,917 of CM048665.1, read as the reverse complement.
CAAATGAGTAACATAAATGTCACTCATTATTATTCCTCTAACTTTCTTTTCATGTGAGTAAGATGTTGTCCTTGATGAATGCCATTTATCTAACTCATTTGTGCCTTCCTAGTAGAGTTTTTGTACTCATTTGTCCCAAGTTTGTCCCATTTTATACCATTTTGCATCATTTTATGCATGATCTAAACTTACGAGCATTTGTTGTGTTTCTCTCTTATTTCCCTTTATTAACCGTGTCTTTCTACTTTTTTGCATGTTTTTGTTGGATTGATTTTGGTATCTAGTTGGCATGAGCAAGAGAATAGAGGAATAGAGATATATAGTAGAATATCTGAGAAAAGAAGTAAAGAAATCGCTAAAGAAAAGAACCAAGAGGCTTCTTAAGAGAATAAGACGTAAATGGCCACTCAAAAGGATTCTTGAGTGGTCACCCAATTAAAAGTGGGTTGAGGGACAAAAGAATATAAGAGGGTAGCAAGCGGTTGTTGAGAGGGATCTCACTATGTGAACTAAGTGGCTGCTTAGTTCACTGATACACCAAAATTCAACTTATAAGCGAGCCCTTAAAATTCCTTTTGAGTGCCCGCTCAGGTCTATTTTAGAGACTTTGATCTTGTTATCAAAATATTTTATGGGGATTTAAGGAGCAGTAAAGGGCAACGCAAAAGAAGAACTCATTAGCCATTATTTTTGAATAATTTAGCCATGTTTATAGATTATAGAAGCATAGTTTTAGGGTTTACTTTTTCCTTCATAAATTTTCATAGATTAGTTTAAGATTTATTCTCAGTATTTGTTGTACTCTTTTAATTCGCATCATAGCTTGTAAGATATCAGTGTCATCTATTTTAAACAATATTTTCCTTCCCTTCTCTTGCTTTATTTTTTTATTTCCTATTATTTTTCCTAATTAATGCTTGATAGTTCTAGGTTTATTTTATAAAGTAGTTAATTCTTTATCATATTTTGATAGTATCTCTTTCTTTATCGATTTTATTATGCTTGTCAGAATAAATAATGAGTAGTTAGATTAGTTAAGGCAAAGGGTCAAAAACCAATCCTGAGCATGGATGATGTTTAAGGTTTGGAATTTGTTTCTTGATGAATAATTTGGTGATTTGATGTTGGTTTTTGGTTGGATCCTAGATCAGCCAAATAGGTTTCTCCCATTCCCGTTCCTAGGTAGAAGACATTGAAAAACGCATATTTTGGTAATGACTTTATATTAGATTTGTGGACTTTTGAGCTATTGATTTATTGTGTTATTCCTATTGTGTCGCTTGATTTGCTTTAGATAACAATTAGGCAAGAAATCCCAATTTTAGTGCATTTTTTTCCTTGAATATGACAAAGAAGTTGGTTCTTGGATGAATTCCCTTCCCTGCAACATGTTTTACGTTCGGTGCATAAGTCAGTAGTGAGTTTTAGACCATCAAGTTATCTCATTTTTGTGCCCAATCTTCCATTATATCTTATTTATGTTAGGAATTCATGTTGAATCCCAAAATCTTTAACGCTTTCTCCCATATAGAATCTACCCTTAGAACCTCGCATTTGCTTTTTAGTTAGACAAGGAATCCTTCTCTTATTTTAGTTAGAATTAGCTTACAGTTGGATTACTAGAATTCAATCGTTATTAAGAACCATTCTTTGTGGATCATAACTCTTACATTCCTATAAATCATAATAGGTTAAGTCGAGGTTTTCTGGTAGTAGGTGTCATAACAACCAATTCATAACCCTATCAAATGACACTGTTACTAGGGAATGGAGTTTAGTATCAAGTTTTTAGTAGTTTTTACGCGTCTAGTTCATATTTATTTCATTTCTTTTTATTTTCTCTTTTTTATCCATTATAATATCCATTGCTAACCTCCTTTTTAGCTTTGATTATGTATGCCATCATGAAGAAGTACTAGAGCCTATCCACTAGCTGCACTAAATCCCTTGATCAAGCGTACCATTAGAGCCATTAGAAGAGGCTTGAGAGCAAGAAATAACTCACTCCAAGTAGAGGGGAAAGATATTGATCCAAATTCATCTAGCCCCACTACTATGGAGGCATTGTTTAGTCCCACTTCATTTTTCATTCACTCTAACCCACTTTTTCTGTGGGGGAAGATATATATAGATAATTGAGGCATAATGGAGCTCCTAGAGCTTACGAGGTACAAAGTAGTATATTGCGGAGCCTAATAACTTTGAGTGGAAGCCTGCCCTAATTACTTTAATGGAAAGAAATCCATTTGGAGGAGAGACACACGAGTCACCACATTTTCATTTGGAGCAATTCTTAAGATATTGTGATACCGTTTAACAAAATGGGGTGCTAAGGACTATTCTCACAGGAAAAGCTAGTGAATGGCTTAAGAATATGGTGCCTAATTCTTTGAGAACATGGGAAGAGCTCACAAGAGCATTTTTACATAATTTCTTCCCACCATCAAAGACCTTTAAAATAACCTAACTAAGGCGTTCAAGGTAATAGAGTAAGCTGTTGAAAACTTTGTTAATTAGAATGAAGGTGAGAGGGTGGAACCTAAATAAGGAGGAACGTATAAAGTAGACTCCGTTAGTATACTTTTTTCTAAGTTAGATGCACTCATCAATATGTTTAATGAAGTTGTGTTGAATAGTCTAATGCATGACATGCAATCCCTATAGGCATCTAATTCTAATGCTCCTATGCAGGTTTTATTTTGAGATGTTTGTGGTGGTTATGATTATAACCCTTTATAATGAAACTTACTAACCTAAAAAGGTAATGTACCATCTAGTATGGAATTGGTAAATGATGTGCTCGTTTTAGAGCATGTTTACAACCCCATTTTAGAGCACGTTTAGATTGATTTTATGCACATTACACTTAATTTTACCTTGATCTTGTCCTCGAGCTAGTTTAAGGTCATTTCAGGTATTTTCGATGATTTCAAGGTAAAATGCGATGTGTTCGAGGCTTTGACACTCTTATCAAGAGGTTAGACGCAGGTATCGGAGCTTGGGCATGCGTTCTAAGTCACTCTTGAAGATTCCACGAAGTTCAGAAGCCATTAGACACTTTTAAGAAGTTGTTTACCAAGATTTAGGCTCAGATTCGACCGAATCTGCCATTCGGCCGAATCAAAGCTTCCTTCGGTCGAATGGTGGAGAGGTCCCAGACTTATGTTACTCTACTCTCTGCTTTGGGCGAATCAACCTCCCATTCGGCCGAATCCACTCCCATTCGGCCGAATCCACTCACCATTCAGCCGAATGGCCTCTAATTCCCGCAGAATCTAACTCTTCGCAAGCCGGCACTCGAGGGTTATTCTAGGATTTTACCCCCTTATGTCCTTAGGGTATAAATACCCCCTTTCTCTGTGTAAAACTGGGATGCCTATTTTGAGAGCTCTTGTGCCTCAACTTGGAACATCATTTCATCGCTTTCATTTCATTCATGCACTAGTTTAGATTGAAGGCTTTTATTGTTCTCCTATACGAGCACTGTATTTTGAATTCAAGTAGTTTTTCATTCAAGTATTTCTCATTTATGTAAGTTCTCGTTTCCTTTATTGCTCTATTCCATTTAATGCTTTCATTTATTGCTTTTGTTGATTTCATTACTCTTGTTGTTATTATGTCTTTATTTATGGCTATGTGTGAGTAGTTCTGTTAGGGGTTTGATTGGTGAAACCCTAGGTTTGGCTTGTTCTTCATGCGTAGGGTTAGGGTTCGAGATTATCAATGATTGTTTGATTGATATTCGATGCGAATTTTGTCCTTCCACTCCTTAGGAGACATAGGGCAATTATATGTTGTTCATGTGATTTATAGGGTCGCAAACTTCCTCTCGTTATCTGGAGTGTCTTGATTAATTGTTGACCGATTTCCCCTGACCTAGTTTATCTACTAGTTTTGTTGTCCTGCCTAGGGTGGAGCTAATCTATCCCCAATTTTCTTTCCTTGTCTATTATCATTTGTATTCTCGCTTTCTTTCTTGTCATTAGTATAGTTTAGACAATCCGCATCTCAAATAAACTCTTTATATCAAATCTAGAAACTAGCATTCCTTGTCCTTGAGGTTCGACCCCCAACTTACCATTACACTAGTTATAGTAGCATTAGGGTGATTATAAATGTTGTTTGTATAACTAGTATTTTAGTAAACAACGCTAAAAGCCGGTTACCAAAATGGCGCCGTTGCCGGGGATAAGGCGTTATGTCTAGATTATAGTCTTACTGGAATTCATTTTTGTTTTATTTCTATTATTGTCCTTTAATCTTGCTTGTCAGTGCTTACGCTTGGTCTCTAGTGTTGCTTGCATGTCCTATAGCACACGCAAATCAAATCAGCAGCTAGTACCATACGACCCTGATATTCAACGTAGTAAACGGCGAGTTCCATCCCAAACTCTGTTACAACTAAATACTCCCACCCCTCCTACTCCACCAATGGGCGAAAATCAACAATTATTTTGCCAATTTGGGACACCTGGGTCCTAAGGATTTCAAGGAGTTGTCATGTTACCCATAGCTCTAACTCCTTATCAGATACATCCACAGTTCACCTAGATGGTGAAGGAGACCCCCTTTTGCGGCTTGAAAAATGAATGCCCCCTCCAACACTTGGAAGCATTCTCAAATATTTGTGGGCTTATTCCTTAACGCCCCCAACAGTCCAGACTATGTGCGGATGCACCTATTTCACTCGAGTCTAGCTGGCGACGTTAAGGATTGGTATAAATGCTTAGAGCCCAACTCAATCATTAATTGGGATCAATTGAAGACAACATTTCTAAAGAGGTTCTATCCCATAGTTCGAACGCAAGATTAGAGGAAGAAAATCGCGTCCTTCACTCAAGAGGATGATGAGAACCTCAGTGCTACTTAGACTCAGTTTAAAAGGATGATTAGAGCATGCCCCCATCATGAGTACGGGGAGAACCATCTCAACACATTTTTCGACGATGGTCTCAATGACTCCACCAAGGCATATCTAGACTTGGAAGTTGGTGGACAACTCTCAAAAGTCTCATGTAATCAGGTGAAGACTAAGATTGAAGAGGTGGCCAAAAATAGGTCTTGGGGAGGAGCAAGAGGTAATGGACTACCAAGGGGGATGATTGATTCAAGTAACTTGGACAAGATTAGTTCAAAAATTGAGGCTATCATGGATAAGAAACTGTCCAAGTTCAAACTAGCTCAAGATAGTTCCAATGTATCATCAGCTAATGAGAAGCCCTTTTCATGTAGAATCTGCGAGGGTACCAATCATGATACATCCTATTATGGGGGCTCGAATTCTGAACATGTGGCAGTTGTGAACTATGGAGGGTCCAACCAAGAAGGACCTCCAGTCATGAACTACGATGGTTATGGGTACAATCCAGAGTGTGTGGCAGCTGTGGGTTATGGTGGTCAAAACCAAGGTTATGCCCATCAAGGTCCCTACAACAATCAACCCTTTAGACCTCCCTTCAATTCGAATTCTAGACAAGGAAACTTTAACCAAGGGTACAACTCCACCAATAATGTCCCTTTTAGCAATCAAGCAAATGAGAGTTTTCCTAGGCCTAATGGGAATAGGCCATATCCTCAAGTGTCAAGGCCCAACCCCAACCTACCCTACCCATCTACACAACCACCACCAAACCCGCCTCCAAATCATGATTACCTTTCCACTCAAGTGAACTCTCTTGCTCAACAAAATCAAACCCTATCCTAAATTAATAAAACCTTGATCACTCAAATGCAAAACATCATGCACAATAGAAGTTGTTTGAGTCTCAACTTGCTCAGATGCCCAATCCACCTCCAATATTACTATTCCTATCTCACCCTCAACCAAACCCATCTACCCAACCTCCATCAAACACTCCTGACTCCAACCCCAAACATCACACATGCAAGGCGATCTTCCTAAGCTCGGGAACCTCATATTCAGATCCAACTGTAGCTCTAAGAGATTATTTAGGGGAAGGGTCCTCAAAGCATAGTGGTTTTCAAAGGGAAACTGAGCAAATGGATGATCTTGAGGGGAGAGAAGACAAGAAGGTTGGTGAAGAAGAGCATGAAATGAAAAAGAAGGATAAAAAAGAGAAATGGAGGGAGATACAAGAAAGGAGGAAACTTGAGCTTTAACATGCTCCGCCTCTACCTTCTCCTTACAAAAAGGTAGAGAAACAATTACAAGAAAAGTTTCTTAAATTCCTAGAGCATATGCGGCAACTTGAGATGAAGATACCATTCTTGGAGGCCATAGAGCAAATGCCTCAATATGCTAAGTATCTAAAAACTCTCTTAGGAAACAAGAGAAAGCTTGGGGATGAAGTAATTAGTTTACCAGAGCAGGTGAGTGCCATCATTCAGGGCACCTGGGCCAAGAAAGAAAAAGCTAGAGGACCCTTTATGCTCCAAGTCACCTTGGAAAACTCAATTCTAAGGGTGCACTTGCTAACCTCTAGGCCTCCATTAGCCTCATGCCGATGTCCATTGTCAAATAACTAACCTTTGAGCTCAATCCATCAAGGAAAACCATCCAACAAGCCAACCAAAGTATAAAAGTGCCATGTGGGGAGTTTAAAGACCTTCTGATCCAACTAGGGAACATTATGGTTCCATGTGACTTCGTGGTGCTTGATATGGTTGAGGATCCTTATGCCCCCCTCATCCTAGGGAGAGATGCTTTGAAAACTTTGTGTGCCTTGATCGACTGCGAATCTGAGACTATCACTGTGAGGGTAGCCCAAGAGAAGGTTGTATTTGCCTTTTCTAAGTCCTCCAAAGAAGCCATGGTCGAGCAGATTTGTTCCTTTGAGGTTGTTGAGAATATAGTTGAACAAAAGGTTGAGGGGTGGGATGTTTTTGCTGCCCTGGTGTTGGTTGAGGTGACAGAGGAAGAGAAAACATTTAAGAATGTTGTTTTTCATGTTGAGAAGGATATTGCTCCGATAAAGGAAAATTATGACAAGTCTGAGGGAACTGACAAGCCAGCCCATAAAAGAAAAAGGGCTAAAAAAAGAAGAAAAACCAAAAAGAAAACGATGGCTCCACCCTACCTTGGGGGAGCCCCGCATTATAGCCCACCTCTAGATGACCCTGGTTCTACTTTGCTTACTTCCGCCATTGCTGCTCTGTGGAGAGTTTTGACTCCCCACGCTGGAGACGATGGAGATGCTACAAGTGAGTCCACTCCTACAGTATGTATAATTTCTTTGTCTTCTTTTTCTGTCTAAGCTTGTAACTAATTGTGTTGAACTTACCAACGTTAAACAAAAGTACTTAGGGGAGATAACCTGGTGTTAGTATAGTTTGTTTGTTTGCTTAGCTATAGTTTCCATAAGGTTGATCTTTCTCCCTTTTGGTTCTCTTATCCACCTTTCCCAAGTGCCGAGACGGCTCTTGAGCTGGCTTGGGGGAGGGTTCTTGTGTTTTCAAAGTTTTGAAAGATCCACATTATTGTCACTATTGCCTTGGTTTTTGTTATAGTTTTTGCATGCTTAGTTGTATGAAGTTGATGTGCTTGAGTTGTGAAACCGGAAGGCAAGATTCTGATGTGTACATTCTAGTGGTCCTATGCATACTCAAGTTTTCCTAGTCTTGTGCCTGTTTTGGGACCGAATGATTGACTGTTTTCCACCCGACATGGGGACCTGGGCTTGCTTGGTTTGTGGCTTGGATGACTACCTATTGAGGCACATTTCGACTAGCCTAGTGAGGATTAAGCCTTCTAGGACTCTATTATGAGTCCTATGTCATCGAGTGCTAGTTAGAGATTCTAAGTATTGTGTTTGTTCTCCTCCAGCATAGACTGCTTTTCTAAAGGTTAGGGGTGATAACACGTTTGTAGTTACAGCTACATGGCCAAATTGCCTACCATGAATATTGATTGACTTTAGGGTAAGCCAAGTTTGTGCCTTTACTTTTTTCTTCGTAGCTACACTATTTAACTCCACATGATCCAAATGTCCTTTCTCTTTTCCTAGAGGATAGTCAAGTGGATCTAGATATGGGAAAATGACAACAAGATCACCTTCCATCTATTCAACCAATTGTAATCCACTACGCTAGCCCAACTTAACCAAATTTTCAAATAGGATCCCTTAAATGATATTTATGCTTTAGATATAGGGAAAATTATAAACTATAGTGAAATAGGATAGTGGAGGACTATCACTAAAGATATGGAGTACCATGCCTCCCACATTATCCACCCTTATATTGAGGATCCTTCATAGACTATTTGGGTATTAAATCTTTGATAAAAAGGACATAGGGAAGATCGCGAGAGACGACAGCTATAGGAAAAGAAAGGTTAGGGAGTATGCTTAACTTTAGGCATTAATTTAGGTTAGGTGCCTTGAGGAAAAGAGGGGTGGCCTGACTTAGGACATCTAAATGGGGGCATGGCCTGACTTAGGTTTTATAGAGCAATGCCAACTACTTACCCCCCTTGATGTAAATGACAATTACAATGACATCAAAGTGATGAAGAGAATGGATTACATCTAGTAAACGACAACCTAAAGATTTATGAGTCGAAGGTGCTGAGGGTTATAAGCTTCTACCATCTAAATCCCGAGCTAATCGATATAGAGCAAGAAGGAGGCAAGGTGTTGAAGATTCCTACTCATGAGGTATAGTAGCCACGTGCCACTAGCGCCCGTATAGCCCTATCTAGAACCGAAGGAGGTACATCTTCCTCTTATGTCCCCTCCCTCTCTTTTCACTTAGAGGAAGAATTTAGGAAACACTATATGATGATGAAGGGCTAGGCTGAGGCCCAAAGGGGTAATATGATTTACGAGAATTAGATTTATGACTATCATGATCCCCTTCAACTTGATCTGGTGCCCTCTTGGTTCGAGGAAGGCAATCCCTTCTTTTCCCCATTATGATTGTACTTAGATGGGGATGTGACTACTGAGGCGATCCCACCTACCCATGGAATAGACCGGGTTTACCGTCGGGTTATACAGATGGGTGGGATGGCCCAGTTATTGTTGCACCCTATGAGAACTACCCAAATCATCCGCGGTATGACTTACAGCCAAATACAGATGCATCGGGTTCCAATGTTGGCCCAACCTACAACTTCTTCTCCTATAATGACAAGAAGAGGTGTAGGAAGGGTAAGGGACCCAATACTAGCTAGTCATACCCCAAATGATTGACCCTCCTCTTTTATTTCACAATTTTCACACATAAGTTTTGCTTCACTTAAGCTTAGGAGGTTGTTTAAAAAAGGGTCAAGTTTTAGCTTCCTCTACTCTTCCTCAATTACAGAATCCATCTATAGTTTTGTGTCATTTAAGTTTGTTCATGAGTATTAACATATGAGCAAAAGTTAGAGGCCAAGGTATAATCCTTCCTACTCTCCTTTTTATTGCTTTCATCGGTGTGTTTTTTTTTAGTCTAAACGAAGTTGATTGTTCGAGGATGTATGGAATTTTATTATTGAAGGCTTTTAGCCTATTTTTGAGGATTGGTTTACTGGAAACCATTGCTTTAATGACCATGGTTAGTTATTGATTGTATCGAATTGCTTAGATAACATTTCCCATATCATACTCCCATCTTCTTGTTTTCTTTTATTTTCTTCTCTTTTGCTAAAACAAATCTAGAAAAACCACCAAAACATTTGAGTTTTACTTTATAAGGTAAGTTGTTTTCGTTTTTGTTTTATTTTTCTTTGTATTGAATCGGGCATAAAAAGGACATACATCTTATTAAATATTCTCCTTCCTAATATTTAAGAGTTTACATGATTTAAACTTAAATTTTATTAGAAAGAATTTAGGATAGACTTTTGTTAAGGTAGGTAAGGAACTATTGTGATTATGACCCTTAGACAAGTACCCTACCTTCGCCCTAGCTGCGTGAAATCCATATAATTAGTATTCACAACCCATGGTAGGAATTCTTTAGAAGCCATCAATATGATTTGCATTAAGTGGCAAGGATCATATTTTGATCAAGAACTTATCCTAAGCCTAGTCGAGACCGCAATCAAACTTCTTAGGATAAGATAAAGGCATACTTAAACCATATTCCTTCCTGCTTAACCATTAATCTTACCTCCTTTCTTATATAGTCTTTATCTTTTATACTATTGTGTCTTCTTGAATAATATCTCTTAAGAGATACTCCTCTTTTATAGTCTCTTTCAAGGAAGTTTATTAAAAAAAAGAGAAAAAGAAAAATTCAGAAAGTATATAAAAAAGAATAAATGTATAGAAAAGAGAAAAAAGAAGAAATAATGAGGACAAGAAATGTGAAATAAAGAATGTATTCATTACCCCTTTTGTGCTATTTGTTCAACTCCCTTAAGGAGTAATGAGAAGCTAATTCCATAAGGATGGAAATTACACTCGAGAAGATAGTGGTTGTGCTTTGGTTTAGGTGCATGAGACTTATAGTTCCCTACATTTTCTAGGTT